>BSBN01001752.1:9375000-10000000 GCA_027924645.1 Cunninghamia lanceolata
TGTATGTTTTGTGTGTTGATATTTACAGATTTGAGAATCATTTTCCTCATGGCATGAAGAGCATCTTCCTCCATGAGAGCTTCACTACAAGGTGACATAATATTGTGTTTTTATCATTGATTCCTTTGGTTTTTGCCTCTGCCTCACAAGGGCACGCACTCTTTGTCTAACAATAGTGTTTGGAGATTTAATTGTCCTTCGAGGCTTGACTGAGGCAAGCCTCTAAACACCACAACCCCCAAACCAAGTATTGTAATTGTAGGTTACAAGTGTCGCATCTAGAAAAAGTGGAGTTGCAGGAAGGCTTGGCAGGCATCAGGGATTCAGGATCTGAAGAAAAGTTAGACATAGGAACACTTCTAGGAATAGGGTGCTTGCAACAGTGTCCTCCACAGATAGATCTCAGGAAACAGAAGTTACAGGGCTGATCAGTGTTGGAAGGAGGTCCAAATTCCCTAAAAAAGTAGGTACCTTAGACTTGGGCACCTGTACCTTAATCCCTAACTATTCTGCTTCGAAACCCTGAAAACAAGTAATATGTAAGTCAGTATTTTACTCCTATCTCTAAGAGCTTTTTCTGTAATTCATCAATTTGTTGTTGTATTTGTATAATTAGGGTTTTAATAGTTAATTATACATAAGAGAAGGAAAATTTGATAATTAATTCCCTAATTCAAGTTTCCCTTGATTTGTAAGTGACCTAGGGTATGATAGTGCTCGCCACTCGACCCTAGATCCTTCAATGTTTAGTGGAAAGGAGGGTTTTAACATCTAAATAACAAAAAGATTAACAAAATCCAATTTTACACTAAACATTTTAGTGAACCTATGTTTTTAGACTTAAATTGCAACTTGCTAAGGGTTTGTCTTCAGATTTGGTGTGATTTCATTCATTCATTTTATTGCATTGAGAAAAATTCAAAAAATTAGAAAAATTAGAAAAATACAAAAAAAATTGCATTGTTTGGCTTACTAAATTGTATCAATTGTTTCTAAATTTTCTTAATTCATGATTTTTGCATTATATCTGATATAAACTACAGAAAATACAAAAAAATCAGAAATTTACCTTGCATTTTCATCATTTAATTGCTAGGGTTTTGTGGAAAATTTGACAATTTAATATAACCTAGTAATTCCAAAATCTAGGGTTTGTAGGCAAAATCTTTTATCAATTTTTTTTACTGATTTTAGAGACTCATTCAAATTTGAATTTGTCTTTAGTCTTGCATTTTAGTGTGAATTTGTATTTAGATTTAAAATATTTGCAGTTTTGCATAGAAAATTTTAATAAAAACTAGCAATTTTGATGCATATTCATTAAATTTGCATGGGCATTTTACACATTAAGGTTTGAAAATCATTTCCAATCAAAGATTAAGTCAATTTCATAAAAAATTAGACTTCAAAGAATTCACATAGAATTTTATCCCAAGATTTCAAACCTAGGGCTTCAAAAACAACAATTTTAACTAAAATTGCCCTTATCGACTCTCTAAACTTGCACTATAGGTATGTTGTGAAGAATATTTTTGCATTAATTTTCTATTATCATGGTATTCATTTGATTCCCCTCATAAAAATCTTCACAACACCTTTTTAACGGGCTCTTGTAGTGAAAATTTGGAGAAAAACTACACATTTTGACCATTTTTACCCTAGGGTTTGACCTAGTTTGCACTCTAAGCATATTGTGATCAATTTTATGGATTTAGGTAACTGATATTATTGATATTCTTTGATGTGCCTCCTAAAATTCCTTACAACACCCATTTTTCTAGGTGTTAGAGTTGAAAAATCATGAAAAATAGCTTATTTTTGCTATAATTTCACTAGGGTTTGACCTTAAGTGGCACTAAAAGCATGTTGTGCTGGGTATTTTGGTACCAAGTGGCTGTTATTACTAATATTATTTTCTGTCCATCATCATTTTCCTCACAACACCCTTTGTTATGCTCTTTTGTACTGAATTTTGGTGAAAAAAGTGCCTAATATTTTAACTTGGTATTATCTTGGATTTGCATCAAGAGTGTGTTGAGAGTGATTATATTGCTGTTTTGGACTGATATCAGACATATAACTTTCTTCCCTTGACTAAAATCCTTACAGCATCCTTTTGTGTTATTCATTTGCATTGAAAAGAGTACAAAAAATCAAGCATTTTGGCCATCAATCATATCCTTCTAGGATTTGTTCTCTTAGTTTGTGTGTTGTGTGTTGTATACTTTTGTATAAGCCTTATGACATGCTATCCTAAAAACAATATTCCTTTGAGTAGAAGTAAAAGATTAATGGGATCTAGTGCTCTTGAATAAATTGGTACTTTGGACACCTTCTTTACAAGGGGAGAAACTCAAATTGTGCAAGATATTATACATCCTCCAACCTCAATGGAAGATCATACTTTTCAAGATGTTGATAACACTATATAGGCAATAGGATATGTATTTGATGAGCAAATAGAAAATTTTGATAAAGACCTAGCTAAATTTTAAACATTTATGGAAAATGAGATAATGCCTGAAGAAGTTGTTCCTACAATTCATAATATAAGAGAATTAATAAAAGAAGGACAAGATGGTGTTAATGCAGTTCGTGGTCTAGCCATATTGTACAAACCAATATCATGCCAATAACTGAATGTGCACAAAGAATAAATAACACTTTATCACCATCTCATACTCAAGTTTCCATACCTATACCAAATACAAGAATATCCACTTTTACATCAATGACCTTAACAACCAATGCAAACACTTGTAGTAATGCTACCACTGGTATTGGAGTATCTAATGGCACTAATTACAAAGCTATGGGATTTAATTATCAGAATCTGATTCCTAAAGGGACATCCTCTATGCATAATGGTTCTCAACCACCTATCTATTCCACTCCTTTCTAGCTACCTATTACATACTCACAACCATCTTCCACCTATCATTATGGCCAACCACCATTAACATATTCTCAGCCTCCACCAATTGTATCTCAAGCACAATCACCTCCTCACCTTGGTTACAATTCTTCACAACAAACTGCATCTCCCAATGATGCCATCCTAAACCAACTTTTACAGGGTATGACTACTTTGCAACAAAAGGTAACAAATTTGACAAATTCTTCCCTGCCTAGTCTACCAACATATCATGCCCATAATCCATTATTCTATGCAATCTTGAGAACTCCTATTCTAGAGAGGTTTGAGACTCCTCACTTTGAAAAATATGGTGGAAAAGGTGATCCCAATATTCATGTGGCAGCATTTATAGTTATGTGTAGTGATTTTTATTTTGAAGAGGATTTGTTAGCAAAACTTTTCCCGTGATCTCTCAAAGATACTGCTTTAGAATGGTTTTGCTTGTTGCCTCCAAATTCAATACACTCCTTTTCCCAGTTAATTGATCAATTTTTACAACAGTTTCAAGCAAAAATCAGATCCCAACTCACTCTTATTGATTTGGTTCAATGCAAACAAGGTCCCAAAGAAAAGTTGACTGAATTCATTAATCGATATCAAGGACTTTATGCACAAATTCAGTATCAAATGAAAGATGAGGATGTTCAAAAGATATTTATTACAAATCTACAACTTGATATTCGTGATAAGATTCTCTTGATGAAATATAACGCCTTTCAACATTTATGCACCGCCCTTCATGATTATCAACTTTCATCTAGTCAGTATGAAAACCAAAACTCATTGGCTCAAGTTGGTCAATCCATGGGTGGATCATCACAAAATAATTTTAAGAGGAACAATTATAGGAGTTTCATCAAGATCAATGAACCAAATTCGAATGTGTTTGCTATAAATAATCCAAAGAAACCATCGTATCAACCAAGAAAGTTTACTCCAATATCTGAGTCCTATCATTCTATCATGAACCATGCTAAAGCTTCCCCCGATCAAGCCTGTTGATCCTAGTAAACAAGGACCTTACTTCAATGCTAATGCCTTTTTTCATTATCATCAGACACAAGGATATGACCCTGAATGATGTATGCGTCCTAAACATGAGATACAGGACCTTATTGATTCAAATGTCATCCAAGTATCAGGTGTGAATGATAATGGAAATAAGTCAGTTGCTCCACTGAATCAAAATTTACAAATCTTCACTAATTCTTTTCCTAAGCATACCAAAAATAATATGGTGGAACAAGATTTAGTGGAAGTAGATGAGGACGATTACTTGGACTATGATAGTATCGTGGGTATGATTGAAGTCGACAAGAAACAAATGGATAATCCACCTCGTCCATGAAGAAATGGAATTTATATTGAGGTTCCTCCTCCATTATCCTTATATGGATTGAGAGATAATCAAAATGCATCTAAAAAGCAAGTACAACGACTGATACAGATGAGCAAGATGGTACAAGATGACTCCCATTACTATTCTAGAAATATTCAACAATGAAAACTCGCTAAAAATTAGAAAAGAGCAAGATGACAATCAACAATCGGAAATAATAGTGGTTCTCCCCCTCATAAGCAACAAAAAGTCTCATTTAAAAAAGGATTTAATGAACAAGCATCGTATGATAACAAACAAGACTTTCATAAGAACCACTCAAAATTTGCATTAAACATGATCGAATACCTCTCCAAGAGGTTTGAGAACTCCAAGATATAATATGAAGGCCCTACAGGTAAGTATCTCTAACCCTTTATCTCTCTCATGATGTGCTTCCCCCTGTGATGTGTTATGTATTGTTTAGGCCTCCTAGGATGACCTTGGATTCTCCTGTAAGGTTCAGGATGTTAGTGTAGGTTTTTATTTCCTAGTTGGGTTATTTATTTTTCCCTATATTCCTAGGTTTTTCCTACACTTCTATTAATCTTGCTTAGGTTAATAAAGCATGTCTTATTAGGTGAGTGGTTGCGAGGTGTCACCTTCCTACATGTGAGCATCCATTAGCTATCTTGGGAAGATACTTTGCTATCTTTAGTCCGATAGATGGTTGCTCCTCATTGGTCGGTGTTGCCACCTCCTCTCTCTTCCTAGTCTATATAAGCATGCTACCTAGCTTGTATTTGGTATCTTTTGCTTTTGCATCCTCTTAATGTTATTTTTCTTCTAGCATTTGAATTACTCTCTTGGAGACTAACTCTGTGTTGCTATTTTGATTTCATATCATTTGCATTCATAGTTTTAATATCTATTCTTTGCACTAGTTTTCTGGGTTATTAATCTTTTCAGATTCTAACATAGTATCAAAGCTATTCTATTGAAAGAGTAGATTTTAGTTTCCATAGTTGAGAGATTCGAGGGGGGTTATATATCTTATTACAGTTTTTCAAAAAACCCAGTATGCTCTTCTCTTGCATCTTCGAATGATCTTGAGAATCAAAAAAGTTTGACAGAAACTTTTTTAATCTCTGGGGTTTGCACATGTGTTTTATGAAATCTGGATTATTGCAACATTTTTGGTTATACTGGCAACATTTCTGGCTGTTCAAACACGTCCAGGAGGCTTGAGAAAGTCAGATTTGGCTTTCGTTTCACCGAAATCGGAGATCGTCATACACAGTTGCAGAACTGGGGTTTCGAGCTCAAATCTGACAACTAGCTTGCATATTTGGTCTTTTGAATCAATATTTCAGGTGCTAGCATCTGCTTTAGCCTTTGCATGTCATTTTTGGTTGCTGGTGTCATTTTTTGCAGCTAAAGGCATTTTGTTTACACTGGAGCAACATCTTCTGTACATCTGCAAGAAAAATGCCTTCTGGGTTTTGTTCACAACACAGAAAAACCATCTTGGTATCTTTCCATTTTTGCATGCAATCTGTATATTTTGTGAAAATGTGCTTAAAAAGCTACAGCAAGACCCCTCTTCATTCGCAGTTGAAATTTTGAAGGCAGTTTTTAAATGCTTCGTTCTTGCTCATACAGACTCCTTTTCTCACAATTTTTTTTTTGATTTTGGCTATTTTTTCATGCTCTATGCACTAGTACAGATGTTTTCTAATTTTGATGCCAATATTTTTTAGAAATTGTAGATTCTCAGTCTTGACATTGCACAGTTCTCATTTTGGGAACTTTAGAGGATCATAACTTTCACATATGACCTCGTATCAAGGCGATTCATTCTTTGAAAGTGCATGATTTTTTTAGTAGATCGCAGTGGTACTATTTATTTCTCTAAGTATTGTGCTAAAGTTGTATTTTTAGCATATGCCCTTCATGAGGATTTTGTAATGCATTGAAATCAAGACCACTTAGTATTTCTTGCTAGTGGCAGTTGTAAATGCACTAATATAAAGTGCCAAATCATATTTTATTTGGGGGGGTTCTTTGATTGAGTGAAAAGGGGGGGTTGTCTTGGTTGGGTTCTCTTCTTTTCGGCACTTCTTCTCTATATTTCTTCATCATGGATCAAACAAATCGACCCATCCTAACTCCATACAATTACTTTGAGTGGAAATCACGCATGACAATTCACTTAAGGAAAGCTGGATTAAATAGGATAACTATGGGACTTGAAACTAAACCTACTAAAGATGAAGATAAGCCTAAGTGGTTTAACAAATGTGATGAGGCATATGGAACATTGTGTTTGTCTATTTCTCCTTATTTGCTCTTTCACATTGAGTCTTTGAATACACCAAATGAAATCTGGACAAAGCTAGAAACACTATTTGGCACACAAGATTCAATGAGGGGTCATATGTTGGTAAATGAACTAATTAGTTTAAGTCCAGGTAATTTCAACACAATCTAGGATTTCTTCACTAAATTGAAATCACTAAGGCTGCAGTTAAAACAATGTGGAATTGAAAAGAAAGATGAACAACTAATTCTTAGTATTCTCTCTAAGCTAAGTTCAGAATATTCTGTGTTTGTTTCTACTTTCTATGCTACTAAGGGTGCACTTGTTACTCAATTCACCATGCCATCTTTAGATGATTTTGCTGTCAATCTCACTAGGGAACAGGACAAGCTAATCCAGATGGGCACTCTTAAGTCCTCTAAGTCACGTGCCTTGGCTGCCAAAAAGAATAGAAAGGACAAAGTAGTAACAACAATAGTAAGGATAGGAAACAAAAGAATAGCAAGGAGAAGGATCAAATATTGGTTGCTTCAAAAGCAACTAATGAGATCCAATCTTCCAAGGGCGACAAGCCTAAGAAAGAGAGGGTCCAATGTGCCTATTGTAAAAGACCCAGTCATGATGAACATATATGTCTGAAGAAACAAATTTATCACTTGACACACATTCTTGAGAAGAATAATATCAATGTTCCTGAGTCTGTCAAACAAAGTTCTAATGAGGGGTCTAATAAGGCAAAAGAAAATAGCAAGGGGAAAGGAAAGGGCAAGGCCCTTGTTGCAGTTGATTCTTCACCATCCACTTGGGTTCTTGATTCAGGTGCTTCGCACCACATGGCTTCATCTAAGGAAGAACTTGCATCTTTGGAGCCGTGTACTATGCCTTCTATTTTGATGGGTGATAACACTCCTATTAAGGTGTGTGGGAGAGGGTCTATTGATGTGGGGGATGGCACATTCCATGATGTTCTTTATGTGCCCTCATTATCAACTAATCTCCTATCAGTATACCAGATCACTCACACAGGTTCAGGCAAGCGGGTTGAGTTCACTCCTGATTTAGTGGAGATTCATGAGTTGCATAGTGCTTCTACAGTTGCAGTTGGGAGAGCAAATCATTAGTCATGACTCTATCTATTTTATCACTTTGTTCCTGATCCTCTTTCGACTATTTTTCTCACTCATTCTAATGATGTGAGTAGATTATGGCATGAGCGATTTGGCCATCTTACCTTTTGCTATTTGTAGCAGCTCAACCAGTAGAGCATGGTCACAGGGTTGCCTTCAGTTCAGTTTTTAGGTGGTGTTTACCAAGGTTGCATTCTTGGTAAGCATCCTAAGGAAAAGTTTGACAAAGGTAAGGCATGGAGAGCTTCACAGATACTGGAGTTAGTTCACAATGATTTGGCTGGTCCATTTCAGCATCCTTCTTTTAGTAGGGCTAGATATGTCCTCACATTCATTGATGACTTTTCTCGATATACTTGGGTATACTTTCTCAAACAGAAGTCTAAGGTATTTGATCACTTTCAGGACTTCAAGACTTTTGTAGAAAACCAATCCGGGAAAGCCATCAAAGTTTTGCTCACTGACAATGGTGGTGAGTATGTCAACCGTCGGTTTGATAGGTTTTGCACTTCAGAGGGGATTGATTTGCAGCATTTAGTTCCATACAATCCTCAGCAGAATGATGTTGCAGAACGGAAGAATAGGTCCTTGAAGGAAATGGTGAACTGCATGATTCACTCTAGATCTCTTGCACCAAAGTATTGGGCCGAGGCCATTAACTGTACTTGTTATATCCAGAACCGTGTTCCTCACCGAGCCTTAAAAGGAGTCACTCCTTTTGAAGCTTGGAGTAGTCAGAAACCATCAGTTAAGCACTTTCAAGTTTTTGGTTCTCCTGCATGGGCCCACATTCCTGTAGAGAAACACAAGGACTTGGATCCGCAATGCAGACCTTGCATATTTGTAGGTTATCCTGATGGTATGAAGGGTTATCGGTTGCTCCACCCTACTACACATGAGTTGTTCATTGAGAGGAGTGTTCAGTTTGAGGAGGGCTCTTCGAGCTCACTTTCTATCACTTCTCCAAATCCTTCTACTTTGACATTGGAGTCACTTGGGATACATGATAGATCTTCTGATGAGTTAGATTCACCTGAGCAGTCTTCTACCTCCACTTCCGATGCAGAGAGTGATTCAGAGGACTCACCTCCTTCCTCTCCTAGTCATCATTCAGAGGTTGATGATTCTCCTCCAAATTCTCCATCTTTCAGTCCACTTTGGGCTAGACAGACCTTGCAGTCTGCAGGTGATTAGGTTGGGGATCCATCAGACACTAGGTAGACTCATTCATAGTTCCAGGATACTCCACATGTCTTCATTGCTACTACCTCAGATCCACAGTCTTTTCATGAGGATTCTAGTATTCCTGAGTGGGATACAACTATGCAGGAGGAGTATAGTTCCTTGATGAGGAACCACACTTGGGATGTTGTCCCTCTTCCTAAGGGAAGAAAACTTGTTCGATGTAAGTGGATCTATCAGACAAAATTTGTAGCAGATGGGTCAGTTGACAAGCATAAGGCTTGCTTGGTCGCCAAAGGATTCTCTAAGGTTGCTGGGATTGACTACTCTGAGACTTTTGCTCCAGTTGCCTGAATGAATTCCATCCGACTTGTTCTTGCCATTGCTACAGCTAATCATTGGGAAGTACACCAGATGGATGTAAAGAGTCCTTTTCTTCACGGTGACTTTTACGAGGAGATCTATATGGAGTAGCCACAGGGGTTCCTTCAGGATTCTTCACTTGTGTGCCATCTTCGAAAGTCTCTCTATGGCCTCAAACATGCTCCTTGGGCCTAGTATGCCAAGATGGATTCCTTCCTTCTATCATTTGGGTTCACTTAGTGCCATTCTGATCCCAATGTCTACATTTTGCAGTAGGATGATTCACTCCTATTTCTAGTTCTATATGTTGATGACTTACTGATCATAGGGAGTTCTTCATCCACCATTGGGGCTGTCAAAACTACCCTTCATGATAGGTTTTTGATGACTAACTTGGGCTTGTTGTATTACTTTCTAAGGATTGAGATCTACCAGTCTGCTTCTGGGATCACCATCAACCAGTCCATGTATGCTCTAGATTTGCTCTCAAGGTTTCATATGGCTGATTGTAAGCCTGCTCCGACTCCCTTTCTTTCTGGAGTCAAACTTGAGGCTCAGTGTTCTTCTCCACTTTTTGATGGCACTTTGTACCGACAGCTTGTTGGGAGTCTCATTTATTTGACTCATACGAGACCCGACATTTCATATGTTATAGGCATGGTTTCTCGATTCATGTAGGAGCCTCATGAGCTGCACTGGAAAGCAGCCAAGTGGATCCTTCACTACATTCAGGGTTCTCATAGTTTTGGGATTCACTACGTAGTGGGTATTGAACTTGACTTGGTGGGCTACACAAATTCAGATTGGGTGGGTGATTCTCAGGATCGCAAATCTACTTCAGGTTACAGCTTCTCACTTGGTTCAGGTCCTATTTGTTGGTCAAGCAAGAAGCAGTCTGCTATTGTTCTATCTTCTACTGAGGCCAAGTATCGGGGGGCTGTGAATGCCGCCACTAAGGCCATTTAGCTTCAAAATCTTCTCATTGAGTTTGGTATCTAGATCAGATGACCATCAGTCATATTTTGTGACAACCAGAGTGCCATTCAGATCTCCCAGAATTTGGTCCATCATCAGCGGACCAAACACATAGAGGTCCACATGCACTACATCCAGGAGCTCATCCATGGCCATGTCATCGACCTTCGCTGCTATCTAACTTCCGAGCAGGTTGCTGATATCTTCACCAAACCCTTCACTGAGAGCAAGTTCCTTCATTCGCAAGCTTTGCTGGGGGTGCAGGATGCTTCATCTTCTGGGGGAGCTTCTTCCTCTCACTCAAAGTCTTGACTCTCTCTACTTTTGGGGGGGTCTCTTCTCTCTCTCTTTGGGGGGGAATTTTATGTACATGGGTACCTCATCAGGCTTGATTTGCCGGGACCCATTTCTACATCCACCTAAGCTTTGCTTATGGGGGGGTGTTAGTGTAGGTTTTTATTTCCTAGTTGGGTTATTTTTTTTTCCCTATATTCCTAGGTTTTTCCTACACTTCTATTAATCTTGCTTAGGTTAATAAAGCATGTCTTATTAGGTGAGTGGTTGCGAGGTGTCACCTTCCTACATGTTAGCATCCATTAGCTATCTTGGGAAGATACTTTGCTATCTTTAGTCTGATAGATGGTTGCTCCTCATTGGTCGGTGTTGCCACCTCCTCTCTCTTCCTAGTCTATATAAGCATGCTACCTGGCTTGTATTTGGTATCTTTCGGTTTTGCATCCTCTAAATGCTATTTTTCTTCTAGCATTTGCATTACTCTCTTGGAGACTAACTCTGTGTTGCTATTTTGATTTCATATCATTTGCATTCATAGTTTTAATATCTATTCTTTGCACTAGTTTTCTGGGTTATTAATCTTTTCATTTTCTAACATAGGATACCAGGAGACCGCCTCTATCGTGACCTTCTTCTATTTGTATCATCATTCTTCTATATAGCCTCTCTCTAATTTCATTGTGGTGTGTTGTGTCCTACAGACATAGTGTTGTGGTTGGTAACTTGGGGGCACCCTCCTATGTGACTGTCCCTAAGACACTTGTTTCTCCTCTCTTATTTATTATTTCCCTTCCTCTAGTGTTTCCATCTAGCGGGAGGATGACGACAAACATTTATACTGATGTAGACCTAGTGTCCCTTTCGAGATCAATCAAAAAATGGACTTAGTTCCTAATATGACGATGGGGTTGTATATTTTATTCAATGCTTGGCTAGTGGAAGTACTCATGCTTTCCACATAGTGAATTTTATGATGTTTCTGTCATATTTACAAACCTTAAATGCACCTTTGTTTGCCTTTGAATCTAGCCTTGGTTGTACTCAATTTGAAGAGCTTCATGATATAGCCTCACAGTTATCCTCGAACTCTGAATTCATTATATAACCTTGGCTCTTTGTGTGGTTAATCATATGCATTGATGTTGTTTATCATGATTTTGTAGACACTAACATGTTTCTTGTAGGGATGTGTTTATGGGAATATTTGGTGATCCTAAAGTACATATCACCTCTGGGGGGCATGGGCTTTGCAAAAGCTAGTGTTCCCTTGTCTATTTTATTCCTACATTAATGTTCTTGATATTGATAACTAATATCAACCACCTTAAAGTGGAGGCATATATAAGGTAAGTTGTTTGTTATAGATGTTAGCAATGTTGGTAGGTGGCAACTGATTAGGAAAGTATTGTACACTAGCCATGTATCCTCGCTGAGGTTCGGGGGCGGCAGCCCCCGAGAAATTTTTTTTTAGGGCCAACATAAAAAATCCTATTTTTTATGACTGACATAAGAAAACCGTAATTTTTGTAACCAAAAAAAAGGCTTGATAGAAGCGGCTAAGGGTTAAGGTTTTGTGGTATTATATTGTATCATTTGCAGTGATATTGAGTTGTAGGGATTGCTGGTTGTAATCAGTTTGATTTACTGGATAATAATATTAGACTCTCTGTTTGGTGGATGTAGCCCAAGTTTGGGTGAACCACGTTAAAACTTGTCTCTCGCTGTTATTAATCTGTGTATTTCCATTTCTCTATTTAATCTTTATTTGCATTTAACTGATATCTTCTACCGGCTAACCCTAACAAGCAATGTGTTTGACCTTAGATGCAAAGACTTGTGCCCTAGAGTAGTGCATCGTGCATCTTGAGTTTGTTTGCAATCAAATCAATCAATCATGTAAGCCCTTGGTGGAGGTGGGATATCGAGCATATCCTTTTTCTTAAGCCCTCTACAGAGGCAGGGATGGCATATTTCTTGGAGCAGACTACATCATCCTGTCATTTTTAAAAGTCCTATATGGAGGTGAGGAGCAGTTCTGTGACTAAATCAACACTTAAGCGTGTCTTTGGTGATTGTTGTGGCGAAGCCCAATCATTGATGTGTGCCTGTAATGTGCCTAAGATGGTGATGAGCCTAGAAATAGGGAACACACCATTGCTTGTCTACCGTGTTTTCTCTGTGTCTTTAAGTGTGTGTGTTTTGGCGTGCTTGTTTTGTATGGCATGTTTGTTGTCCCATATATAGAGACCAGCACCCTTGGGTAGTGCTTCCTGCATTTTTGGGAGGTTTTGCATGTCTTGCGTGTGTGTTGTCCCATATATACTGAGACTTGTGCCGTAAGGTAGTGCATCATGTATTATGGGAGGTTTGTTTACTTTCCAGTACTTGCATTTGCATTTCATATATATAAGAAAAAGAAAAGAAAAGATATCATTTCTATCTTCCATGCTTTAATGTGTCTTCTATGTATTGATTGTCTTCTCTGTGTTCTGCGTGACTGTAACTGTATTCTCCATGTTTTGCATGCATGATACTGTCTTTTATGTGATTGGCATGTCTTCTCCATGCTTGGTGTGTTTGTTGTGTTTGTGACCTTACTTTAATGCATGTATTGGCCTCACGTTTATACATACATTAAAGTGGGGGCTAAATGTAACTTCAAAAAATGTCCCCTTAGGGGCTTTTCCCTCATAAGGTTTAGCTCCTGGGTCTTTAGTATGCATTTAGGACATTTTAGTTCATATTTTGGCATCCCAATGGAATGCGACCTAGGTTCCATGGCAAATTAGACCTAGGTAGACCCCTTGAGTTATACCCTATGCAAAATAGGGGGGAGGACTTGGGTGCCCACACCCTAGTCCTACTCTATTTTGGGGCAGCCCCAATTTCTAGGTGTCAATTTATGACCATTAGTTGGTTTTTTTGTCAAGATGGTAAAGTTTGATTTTTAAAATCTTGACAGGAATGCTTGTAGGTGTATATATAAGCATGTGTAGGCATTCATTGGAAAACTAGATGATCATTGTGAACTCTAGGCATTCTCAAGGTGATTCAAGGCTTCTATTGTGTTGCAAGAGTAGACTTGTATGTTTTGTGTGTTGATATTTGTAGATTTGAGCATCAATTTCCTCATGGCATGAAGAGCATCTTCCTCCATGAGAGCTTCACTACAAGGTGACATAATATTGTGCTTTTATCATTGATTCCTTTGGTTTTTGCCTCTACCTCACAAGGGCACGCACTCTTTGTCTGACAATGGTGTTCGAAGACTTAAGTCTCCTCCAAGGCTTGACTGAGGCAAGCCTCTAAACACCACAACCCCCAAACCAAGTCTTGTGATTATAGGTTACAGGTGTTGCATCTATAAAATGTGGAGTTGTAGGAAGGCTTAGCAAGCATCAGGGATTCAGGATCTAAAGAAAAGTCAGACACATGAGCACTTCCAGGACTAGGGCACTCGTAACAGTGTCCTCTACAGATAAATTTTGGGAAACAAAAGTTATAGGGCTAATCAGTGTCAGAAGGAGGTCCAGATTCCCTGAAAAAGTAGGTACCTTGGACTTGGGTGCTTGCACCTTAGTCCTTGACTATACCGCTTCAGAACCCTGAAAATAGGTATTCTGTAATTCAGTATTTTACCCCCGTCTGCAAGAGCTTTTTCCTTAATTCATCAATTTGTTGTTGTATTTGCATAATTAGGGTTTTAATGGTTAATTGGACATAAGAGAAGGAAAAATTGATAATTAATTCCCTAATCCAAGTTTCCCTTCATTTGTAAGTGACCTAGGGTATGATAGTGCTCACCACTCAACCCTAGATCCTTCAATGTTTAGTGGAAAGGAGGGTTTTAACATCTAAACACAAAAAGATTAACAAAATCCAATTTTACCCTAAATAGTAGGAAGATGGTGGATTATGATGTGTATTATATAGGACTTATGCAAGGATGAGTGGAAGACTTAAGCAAAAGCATGGACCATAGGAACAGGATGAGGAAGATATGTAGGATAGTGAAAGAAGGATGGGGAGATGGAGGTATGTGGAATTGTTGCATGATGAAATGGAATCATGACCAGTGGTTGCACACACGATGATAAACATTGAAGCTTTTGATGAGGAGGTAGTGTAGGAAGCAATGGAGATGTTTTCTTAGGAGATGGTTGGTGAAGTTCTTTAGGTACCCACATAGACTTAGTATTTTCATGAATTTTATTTTACTTGTGGGATGGAATATGAGATTCGTGAATGGAGTGGGAATGTGAGGTGGAAGTGGATGGTTGGGATTTTTGAGATGTGGATGCCTCATTTGACTTGCTTTCCTTTTTCTTAGGGACCCAAACCATTTTATTTTTGGCCTTTTCTTTTGGAGGTATGGGCTTATATAACTTTTTAGATAGATTTTTATTTGATTCTTTGCTTTTGTGTCTGAAGGCATGAGGGCCCTTAGGATTTTTTTCTTTATAGGTAGAGGCATCCAAATTTTTATTTTAGAATCCCATGGGTTTGGTGGAATGAGTGGAAGCTTCATGTTTAGACAATGTGTGTATTTGTTGGCCATGATTAGGATTTTTAGAAGATTTATGGGTAATGGATAATTAGGTGTTGGGAGCAATGGTGGTAGAGTGGATAGAGGTATATTAGGAGTTGGAAGAAGTGGAGGTAAAGTGGATGGTGGAAGGTGTATGGTCACATGCTTTTGCTATTTGTAGGATGATGGAGGTGGAATGGTAACATATGTTTTGGGGGTATGATAGGATTTATGATGGAAAGTGGACTTAGGATGCATGGAGGAAGTACCAACATCTTTAGATTGTTTACCTTGGGGTATATATCTAATGCCATTAGAGTGAGAAGGTACCTTGACATGGATGGGCTCCAAAATACCCTATTCATAAAGATCTAAGCCTTTACCTTGGTAATTCATGTTTTGGAGTATGTGATGGACAATGGGACTAGGTGTAGGTGGAACACTAGACATGAGTTCCTTATTAGATGGAGAAGATGAGATGGTAGACAATGGTTGCTACTTTTCTAAGGAAGAACATTCATGAATGAAGGTGGATAGACCAATAGGATATGATGGTGGATTTAAAATGCAGTTGATAGTGGATGTGAAAGGATCGTTAGGATCTTGATCATGCTCATTAGGATCTAATGTATTTGTTTGATCTTCTATGCTTATGTGTTCTTGGGGAGCATGCGTCTCATCATGACAAATGGATATTTGAAGGAAGGCCATGAAATGAGGTGAATGCTCAAGTAGGTCAAGAAGACTTTCATTATGTAGGTCTTGGATGTTTTACTCATGATTGGTTGTGGGGGGATGGATAGGATCAAGTCACTCATGGATAGGTTCATCATTATGGATATCATCTTGATCATAGAAAAGATAAATGTTATGGATGGGGTGAATGGAAGTGCTTTGATCTTGATTAGGACTAGGGCTTAATGTTTCCACATGCTTGGGATCATAATCTTGACATAACTCTTGTGGTTTCAAGGAAGTGAAAGTGGGAGGCTCTTGGATGAGTTTGATGGGTTCTTGATATTCATCTAGAAGAGAGTATGATGGACTTTGACTTGGGCTCATGATGGGAGGCTCTTGAATAGGTTCGATGGTTTGTGGATCACATGATGGGCTTGAAGGGCTAGGCATGTTAATGGAGGGTTCTTTAAGAGGCTCAAGGATAAGTATTTGATGGCATGGAGATGTTTTATTCCGTGCAAGTAGCCATTGGATCACATCCTTTGCAAGAGTATAGGTAGATGGATAATATAGGGGATGGACAATAATGGTGGATGGCGTTATAGGCTTAGGATTAGGACTAGGATTGGAGGGATGGATAATGTGATTGGATGGAGGAATAGTATGATTGGATATATTAAGGTTCGGATTGGATGGAGGGATAATAAGGTTGGATGGATTAAATGGTTGGTGGATCAATGGACTAGGAGTAGGATCACATGGTGGTATTGGGATAGGACTAGTAAACTCATGGATTAGCATTTGAGTGGATGGTGATGGGGATTCTCATAGGATGAAAAGTATAGATCAATATCTCCTTTGTCAAAGGTTATTAGGTCTTGTAGCATAGGTGGACTTAAGTCTATTAGGTCTTGCTACAAAAGTGGACTTGGGCTTTCTTGATTTATGTACAAAGGACCACTTGAACTTGCATGTGGTTCTTGTGAGGACACTTGGTTGCCTTGTGGATGGGTTTGGTGGTGTGTTAGAATGTTGGAATGAGGAATTGGATAATTTTGGGGTGGACATTGATAGATTGGCATGATGGTGAAGGTGACACATAGGATTGTGGTTGAATGTGTTGGAAGTTGTGGTGGAGGGACTACATAGGATAATGGTTGTTGAGAGGTGGATTGATATGGGTAATGATTGAGATTAGAATAGGTGTGATAAGTTGATGAAGGATTGATGTGACATGTGGATGGATTATTGGTATGACATTGAGGGGGATGACACGTAGGATTGATATGGAATTTTTTGACATTGGGATTGTGGTTGAGTTTGTTGAATTTGGGATTGTTGATATTGGCTTATGACTTGATATTATGGGAATTGTTGATGTTGTGGTGGCATAGGGACTTGTTCCTTTCTATATAACCACTCAAGTGTATCAAGCATTCTTTCGGTGCCATAAGGATCATTCTCATAGGTCTTTTTTGGAAATATCATGTTCATGTTTAAAAGTGGTAGATTAGGATGTGATTGCTTGAATGACTAGGAAGATTTATCTTGGAAAGATTGGATGATGTGGCAAATTGTTTATTGGAAGTTTGACTTAGGCAATATCAAATACAAAATATCATATGTAAATGCATGAACACACACACCAAACACAATGATAAATTTGTCTTTCAATATTAAATGTTATGATTAAACAAACACTTGAAGACACATCAACAAGCCCTAATGATTAGTTAGGTCTTAAGCTAAGTTGCACAAGGTTGACTAGGGAAAAGGGATTGAAAGCAAAATCCTGCCACACAGCTGGGAGAAAGGGGTAACCCAGCCTTCACCTTCACTTCCCAAAGGTATAAAGTTCTTTGGGGCTTAGCCAAGAGTGACAAGATTTACAACTCCCAATGAGGGTGTCTTTCAATTCAACCTCAGTTGAGGTTGTCCCTTGGAGTGGGTGTGTCTCCAAGAAGGCCTCCTAAGATAGGGTAAACAAAAGCAAACTAAGTGAGCTGTCACTTGATTCACACTCGCATTTGTTAATTAACCCTTAGAAAATTGAAATGTGTGATCAAACAATTCAATTACCTATTCTGTTTAGCTCCCAAATCAAATGTGTAAGAAGACACTTGTTAATTTTAGACCTAATTTTTTATGTGTGATTGAAGACAAGATTCATTTTTAGACCAAAATCCAAATGTGAGATCAAACAAATGTTCTTTTTAGGCCCCAAATTCAAGTGTTTTGATAAGCAATGATTAGAGATGAAAGATGGAATGTGTGCACCTGATAATTTTTTCTTTCTAAGTTGCTATTGTGACTAATCCAAATGCTGCTCCAGCTCCTTAGATTCACCTGAAATCCACCAAGACCAAGAAAGAACAAGTAATCTTCAATGTGATTTCAGATATATTTTTTTTTACATAGCTGAATTAGATTCAATTGTTTCAAGACATTTTCGATATGAAAACTAAAAAATCAAAGAAATGACCCCTACTAATTTCTGAGAGATTTTAAAAAATGTAAAGAAGTCAGAAAAATTCCCTGTTTTGCACCTAAAAATGTAGAATTATGGAAAAGCTATAGTTAGCAAAGATCCAATTTTTTCACACTATATGTGACCTCCAAATTAAATATGTAAATCAAAGACCCCATTATAATTTCAAGAGATTTCCAGAAATGTAAAAATTTGTGAAAAAATCACCTATTTGCGCCCAAAAATGTGATTTTATGAAAAAACATAAAATCATGATAACTCCTACAAAAATGGTGATAAACCTACAATTTTTCTGTTGGAGCCTCCTTAGATGATGGAAAAACTTTTATGAAAATCCTATAAAAAAATTTTGTAGCCATTGGGAAGATATGACAAAATGTTTAAAACCTAGGGTTTTGTCCAAAAAAAGGTAGATCTGCAACAAAAAGTTAATAAAACTTGCAAAAAAACAAACTAGTAGATCTGCAAAAGGCAAGGGTTAGTCCCACTGGGCATTCCAAATGTAGTTAGGGTAAAAATTATGAATCAAGGTAAATGTATAAACAATGATAAAACCCTAACAATGCACAATAAAGAACAAGACAACATGAAAATCAAAACAATAAACACAAATGCAAACTGAAATCTTCATGCTATTCTTGATTGACCTCCATTGCTCTTCTCCACCTCACATGAGAATGCAAGATTTTGAAGGTTTGATTGTTGAAATGTATGTTGGTATCTCAAATCAGCAACATAACACTAAGATGAAGATGATAGAAAAAAATAGATAGATAGATAGAAGATGAGAAAATTAGAGGAATTTTGGTAGAGTGAGGATATTAGAAGAAGATGGATCAAAATAGCTTATGAGAGGCCATATTTATAGAAAAAGAGTGATTTGATTCAATGGCCAAGATTAAAAGTCAATTATGTGATGTGTATGGCTAGGATTAAAAGTTGATTTTAGTGCCTATGATGCACATTAAGTGGGTTATGACATGAGGCTAAAATTAGGATGTGAGGGAATAAGTGGGATTCTTTTATTTATTTTGGAGGAAAAGATGCCTATGAAAAACAAATGAGTGGGGCTAAAAATAGGATGTGAGTGGGAATCTCATAATTTAAATTATTTGTGCATGTGAAGAGTTGTAGTCATGTGACACATGTTGTAATGTGGTAAATGGTGAGAGATTAATTCAAATATTTAATTTTAATTATTTTTGAGACATGTAAAGGGGAATTAATTAAATAAATGAGATTTATTTAATTAATTGGGAAGGTTATCAAGTGGGATTTATAACTGGGACAAGTGGGATAATGTAATGACCTAGGATAAATATTACAAGATGTTTTACAAGGTCAGGTATGATTAGGTGATGTTATGAAATGGACAATTTTTGGTATCTATAGTGAGAGCTAGAGTAGAGAATTTTGAGAGATCTCATAAGTCTATTTGTATTAATATGATGAAGCTTGAATTATATTGAATCTCTTGAAGATATGATGTAATTATGTTTATGAATCAATAAAGGTAGTTCATTGTGTGAAATTTCCATTATCTACTTTGCAAAGTTGTTGAGTGTTATCATTTTTTTTGGTAAGATGGTCTCTAATTCAACCCTCCAACTATGATTATGTTAGATGGTATCAAAGTTTATAGTTTATTCCTAGAAGGAGAGATTACGAAGAGTCTTATAACATTGAATTGTTGGGTAGAAGATTCCTTGGAGAATTGAATCTAGTTTTGAATAGATCACTAATTGTGAGGTAATTTAAATCAGATCCAAAGTCAATATGCCTCAAAAAAGAATGGGAATTAAAGGAAATGTCATTGCAAATCCCTTGCAACTTAAACTCAAAACAAAAATTAACTATTAAACATGCAAGTATTTTGATATTGAACATATGAGGAAAAATTTATAGAAACCAATCTATAGTAATTTCAATAGAACAATGAAATATAAAAAACATGCTAGAAAGGTATAATAATGAAAGTATAAGAAT
The DNA here is from genome assembly GCA_027924645.1 of Cunninghamia lanceolata. NCBI lineage: Eukaryota > Viridiplantae > Streptophyta > Pinopsida > Cupressales > Cupressaceae > Cunninghamia > Cunninghamia lanceolata. Next base: position 9,395,177 of record BSBN01001752.1, read on the forward strand.
AGAAACAACCACACAAAGAAGTGACATAGATATAACTTGGGAAATCCCTTTCAGAAAAAACCCAACCACCAAAGTAATGCAACCAATATATTCCCAGCAACACCAAAATAGTTACAATTTATTATTGAGCTTAATCTCTTCCATGGAGATCAACACCTACAACTTAGAATAAAAATAGTATCATAACTCTACAATACACAATTCATAACACTTCCATCTCAAGCCCTTAATATATAGACTTAAGGAGGCCTAAAAACCACTCAAAGAAATACAATGCACCCAAACAAAGTTCTAAAATACCATGGTAAGAATTTTAATGACCCACACCCTATAATAGGTCAATAGGTTATTAGTAACATATTCCCTTATGTTAGGAAAGGTGTCTCAACCTTGCAATTACAAAAAGTGTGAATTTTCACTTATATAATTGAATAAACTCAATTTTTGGTCTATAGAGTTGGTTTTTGGCCAAAATAAAAATTCTAGGTTGTTCAACATTGCTTGCAGTAGTGCTCAATGTGTAGATCTCTTCAAGCTCTACAATTAAAAAATGGGCCCATTGGCCTCCCAAATCAAAAGTTATGGCCTCCAAAAGTGTTGATGTGGATGTTAGTCACACACAAACAGACTAAACAAAAGTTACACAATCCTTGTTTATCTTGAAAGATATGATGAATTCATAGAATTTATGATCCCAAGTCTCTATTGATTAGGTCATAATCTGCTGATGCTACTCAGTGGTTGATTGGTGTTTCTATTTTCCATTTTGGGGTCTTATGTAGATCAGTAGGTTCTGCTCCTGCAACTATGCTATACAGGGAAGTTACTCTACACAACATATATCTCCAAATGATGTGTCTAAGTTGATATTTGCATGAGTTCTACCCTTATTTGTGATTCTTTGCATGATATTTTCAATAGTACATGCATCTAGCTCAAGAAATATGCTAATGATGCTCAGTTATCTACTGGATGTCAGCATATTCGTCTGTTTTGCTTAATATTTATCATGATGTGCGGTTGTGAAAGTGATTTCTATGAAATTAAAATGAGAAGAAAAAGGGTTAGAGAGTGAGATTCCTAAAATTACTTGACTGAGATCATTGATCCACATACATGTTCCCATACAGCAATGAAGAGAAGAAAACTAAAATCATACTTCACCAGAACATTCCACAAATCAGCATGATCTAGTTTGAATCTTCAGGGGTAGAGTTGACAACAACATGCAATGAAATGAAAGCGCTTCTATAGAACACAACATTCACCAGTACATATCAGGAAGTCAACTTGAATATTACTTAAGGTTTACAATCAAGATGTAATCTGAAGCTTCATCTCCATATAGTATGCTCATAAAATAGGTACATTTACAATGATCTAAGGAAAGGACCTTGACATTTCAACAATCCAATCCACATTAGTCTTAGTAATCCAATCTCCTACATGAAATTTCTACAGCTCAAATATTGTATGATTGACCTCACTTTCTTACCTCCTCCCCTCTCAAAGGATGCAGGGGCTCAATATATATGTCTTTGATTATCCCCCATACACTACCCAAGAAAACCTAGATGATCAACGGCCTGCCTCATCAGATGTAGCATCAAACAGTGGAGAATGGATCCTGCCAAAAGGCCCTAAGCAACATGCCCATACCGAACGTAAGGATGTCCTTTGAAAACCCCAACAGTCACCAAAACAACTATTGCTCCCTTTTAATATTGTTTCCCTCCATCTGCATTTAAAGCCTTTACTTCTCCTACTGTGTTTGCAATCTTTCACTATTTGATCCGCCGCCTGGGGTGTCTTCGCCATTAAAGCCCCATCCTTGCATCAACCTGCATGCCGCCAACCAAATCTGCATATAGACCTTTTTGTAGGCCTTGCGTGTATTCCTTGTTTCTCACTCTCCATGATCATTAGCAAGATTTTTGCAGTTGGGTCGAGCATTTATTTCTCCACTGATGACGGCCTCTGCACTAGCAAACTTGCATACTTGCCAATAGACATAAGTCAAGCATTATCATCATCATCATGTTAATAACCAGCAAGAAATTATATTAAATCATGCTCTGAAAGTGCAAACATATATATCAGGTCATGAAACCATGGAAATTACGCATCCCAATGCATATACAATGTTAGAAAAGATCAAGTCAACTATTGTTTGACTAAAATCATGTATCGGGTTCTAGAATAGCTTCAAAATCCACCTGCTCTGCCCTCTCGCCATTTTCTTTTTGAATATCGGGCTGCATTAGGAGGTATACATCGCAATGTATGTTAGATATAAATAAGCATAAGATGTTCCTGGTAGACTTAAATGATCATGCATTATAACTTTGAAACTCTTCATCAATCGGGATATGATGATGACATCATCATCATGGACGGGCTTCACCAAAGTGTGAAAGAATGATGCTATGGTCATATTTCAGGATATCGAGAGGCTAAGAAATATGACCCCGATAATGAATGAATATCACCTTCCAAAGGAGATGACATCACAGTCATGTTGAGTTTATGCATATCGGGTCATATCTTAAGATCAGGGGATGTTCAAAATATGACCCCCTCAAAAGAAATGGCTTCCCCTCAAAAGATCAGGGTGATGTCAGCATGTTGATGACTTTGCTTGAATATCGCATTAAAATGACATCACCATCATGTTGTTGAAAAAGGGTGATCATCGGATACATACCTCCACGAGGTAAAGGATGATGACGTCACCATCACGGTGATGTCTAGATTTTGTATATCGGGTCATGTTTAGAATGTCGGGTCATGTTTAGAATGTGACCCCCTTTAGGACTAAAGTGACCTCCTTCAAAAGATCAGGTTGATGTCATCGAGTCAAAGATTTGGTTTATCGCTGTAGTATTATGATGTCATCATCATGTTATTAGATGGGGTGATCATTTGAAACATACCTCCGTGAGGCAAAAGGGTGATGATGTCACCATCACATTGATCTCTTTCGCTCGTCGGGCATGGATGACATCATCATCATATCGACATGGGGGTGATATTCCGCAAGAAGGTGATCTTTCAGAAGATCGGGTGATCTTCAAAAGATCAAGTGATGAACTGATATCAGGGTGATATTTTGCAAAGGGGGTGATCTTTGGAAGATAGGGTGATCTTTGAAATATGATCCCTGCAAAATACATGAGGGTGCTCGACGAGTAGATAGGGTCATCACATAAATTTGACATCTAGACTTTGCAAACAAGGTGATTGTCGGGTGATAAACTGATATGGGGGTGATCTAAAAAAAGATTAGGGTGATCTTATGTAAGGTGACTGATGTTTGGAATATGACCCCCCCTAGAATATCAAGTTTGACTAGAGCTTTGACTCGCCATAACTTTTTTACTTGGCCAAATTTCAGGGTGATGTAAAAGGCAAACCTGCTTAGAATTTCACATTCTTTCACATGGCAAGCTTCTTGAGGCAAGATTTAGACTTTGAAATTGGGCTCATACATGAAAATCACAAATGCACCTGACATGATGCACATACATACTGACTGATGCTGCTTTTTACCATTACCGCCCAAAGCACAAAAACAAGGGAGCAAGCCACAGCAGGGGTCCTCATTTTTTCTAAGGAGTAAAATGGGGCATGTTGTGAACATCACAACAACTAGCAACCAAACAAAACAACCAAAAGTTGAAACCATTAAGGAAAACTGAAAAAAATAGACGCATAACTTCCAACAATCTCTCCTGCAAATCATCATCTAACTTGAGACTCAATGTACTCAATAAGGTGCATGAATTTTCTTTTCAGTTTAAGTGGGTGCATGTGATTAATTATCCTCATCTTGAAGATCAGTTGAATAGACCAGTGACTGATATTAGCCTACGTAGGTGAGGATGTTCCCTCATAGCCAACCGGATAGAGCCTTGCTGTCAGCAGGCATCCATAGCCCCGACAAGGTTATTGTTACAATTCTCCTAAGTAGAGCCCCACTACCAGCGAGTGTCTATAGCCCCAGTAGAGTTACTTAGATGGCTTAACCTAGATTTTCAGTAAAATCTTTTTTATTATTTTATATATTTTTTTTTATTTGATAGAACTTCATAAGATATTGCATTTGTAACTTCATGATGCAAGGAGTGGTCACTTGCTGAAATTAAGCTGAGAATTGTAATGGTAGCAAGGGTGACCTCTGATTTTTCACCTAATATCAACACTGGCAAGTTCAACAAACCCAAGGATTTTAGGTGTGTCATTGTGAGAAACATTCCTTGAATACTCAACCCATTCTTATTGAATACAAAATTTCACAAGTCAATTGACTCTCTTCATTCATGACAGTCACAACAATTTATGCATGAATTTCAAATAATTAACTTGAATTATTTAAATTTTCCATTGTTGTCAATGGTTATTAGTCTGCTACTTCATACTCTAAATCAAAATAAAGATCCTTGTTGAGGAAACAAAGAAACCAAACAAAACAAACAAAACAAAGCCACTGTACAAACAACTATACAAAGAATACACATTATGATACACATGACTGTCATGATACTACTTCAGGCCTGAAAATAGTGCTTGAGGAATTGTCCATTGACTGGCAGTGGGACATCCTCACTTGTTAAAGACTTGAGCCTGTAGGTACTGTCTCCTAGAATTTTAGAAATTTGAAAGGGGCATGTCTAGATTTTATCAAACTTACCATGATGACCCTTCCTTTCATGTGCTTTATTCCACATCAGGACCAAATCTGAGATCCTGAAAGCCTTAATCCTGGCTCTTTTGTCAAACCAAGGCTTGACAATAGCCTAATGTTTAGAAAATTGATTAATTATTTCACTTCTCTTCTCCTCTAGGTGCATCAATTGCAGCAACCTAACTTCTTGTTTATTATCTATGCCTAGGTATTCTTGTGCAAACTGCAGTGTAGGAATTTTAAGTTAACAGGGAGGATAGGATCTACCCCATATACTAAGTGAAAAGGTGAATTTCCTAATGCAACCTTATTTCTGGTTCTATCTACCCACGGGGCATATTTCAACAAAGTGTTCCATTCCCTTGGGTTCTTATCTATCAGCTTTTTTATGATGTTTAATATGTTCTTGTTTATGGATTCTACTAATCCATTCCCTTGGGGATAGTAATTGGAGGAGAATTTCAAGATGAACCCATGATCAAAAGCCCAACCTGATAGTTTCATTGAAGCAAAAGTAGATCCATTATCACATACTAAAGCATATGGAACTCCATACCTGGTCACTATATCACTTTCAAAAAACTTAATGACATCCTCAGCATTACATGTCTTACTGCTGATAGCTTTAGTCCACCTGGTACAGTAGTCAATAATAGTTAAAACATACCTAATGCAGAGGTAAAATGCAACGGGAGCTTACAAATGGGAAGGAGGAGTCATTGATACAATCGGCATGTTAAAATCCTATCGGCTTAGCATCATCATCATATTTCCTGCAAACACAAACAACATCATCATATTTTAGACGAGCATGAAATATCCTCCTGCTGACTACTGTTCACTTCCTCTGCCTTTCGCCTTTCGCCTGTCAGCATCATCATGATACTCGACGAACACAATTATCCTCCTGATGATCACTATTCACTTAGCGCCAAACTCTATCTTCATCATCATGATGTTTAGCATCACCTTCATTAGCAAGATATAAAATATCCGATTGCTCTGATATATCCTGATGACGACAACTTCAAGCACCCTTCCTTTGATGCTTACGTCACCCCGATATCCTGATGACGATTATCCTGATGACGATGACGTCATATGCAGCTCCTTCAATATCCTGCTGCCCGATATCCTGATGACGATTATCCTGATGACGATGATGTCACATGCACCTGATGATGATGTCATCTGGATATAAGATCCTTATATCTTCCGCAGCATGATAATGAATATCTTGATGACCCTTTCAATATCCTGATGATGACCTCTCCGGTACTTAGCCAAAAAAATGAACTTTCACTCCTGCATGCGATAGCGATATGCGGATGATGGGTACACACAAAAGATGATCCTGACAACGATATACACACTGAGTATATATCCAACCTATATCATCCTGATGCACTTGAAACATGCAAACTTCATCAGTTTCATAACCCGATCTTGATAGCGATATACTCACAGTTGACGATGCGATTCACTCCCACTGGAAAAGCACATGCAGACCCCTGTATATCCGTCCGCTGCATGCAAATGCACAGAACCACACAATTTCACAAAGGAAATATGATGATCGGGCCGGATCACCTTCAGACCAAAACTTAACAGTTTATCTTTCTAAACCTAGAACATGAGGATGCTAGGCTAGTTCACAGCATGCTACCAATTGATCTCTCAAACAATGAAATGCACAAATAGAAAACTAAAATGCAAACTAAACTATCATACATGACCATTCCACCGATTCACAGAATCAATCGGTGGAAGGGTTGAAAGTATCCATTAACCTGTAAACAGAACGGAAATCAAAACAGATACAGCTGATAAACCAGATAATGCAATTTGATGAGATCTTATTCAGATGAAACACAAATGTCCTGTTTCTACATTGTTTCACAATGTCTGGACTGATCTCTAGAACTCACTCGATCACCAGTACAACATAACACAGCTACTACTCTGATATCTACTACTCTCTATGATATCAACCCTAGCTGATCTGAGTTATTTATAGCAATATCCTACGAGTACTACCCACTCGATTCCTAGCGGCTGGGAGCTTCCAAGCGGCTGGGAGAGGACAGCTCATACTACCTGCTCACGAACTCTAACTGCCTGCACACTCTCCTAGGCAGATCTAATACATATGCATTGGTCCTGTTGGTTTTTTCCCAGACTGGATGCTTATTCTCAGATTTCCCTACAAGGTAGCCATCAGTGATCAACAGGATCTCTGGGCCAGGGGCCAACAGTGTAGGAGATAGACTCTATATTTTATCTCCTCTTCTTCTTCAGGCTCTGCAAAATCTAGGGGGGTATTCCCTACTCAACATCCATGAGGATATGCATACAAAGGCTGGGATGCTGACAGAAAGCAGATAAGTCCTCCTGTAAGTAGACCAAAACTGAAAGATAAGAGCAAAGGGGCTAGCTTTGGGCCTATTTGCAGTTGTAGACAGAGGACTGAGGATCCTAAAACTAATTCTAATGTCCTAATGGTTGTTTTAGATTTTGATTTGGATTTTAAGTTTGGATGCAAAGCTGGACATGGTTGTAACACAAATACAAAGCAAGATTGGTGCCTATCCAAGGCCTGGAGTCAGTAGACATACACCTGTGAATGATCAACATGAACAGCTAAAACTGGATTTCAGGGGGATATATGTGATACCTGCCTTACAGATATCTCCCAATACAGAGTGTTAAGTTATCTCTACTTATGGCATCCCTACTGCAGTATACCCTTCCCAATGTTCAACCTAAAAACAGTTTAATCTACCCCTTGAGCAGAAGTTAAAAGATCAGACATTCAACATAGGAATTCTATGCTCTAGAATCTAAACATTACCCAAATATCCAGATTTAGAAGAAGAATACATGCAATACTGGAGACAGAATTAACAAAACACATGCTAAGATAGCATTTCTCATATAAGATTAATCATGAAATCAGTGGGTTCGTGCCAAAACATACAACAAGAGATACATAGACTCACAGGTTTAGCTGTACAGAGCAGCCAGATCAGCTTGTTTTGAATTACAGAGCCAAAAATCTTCAACTTTCAACAACCAAAAATGAGTAACACTTCCTGCTTATAACAGCCAGGTAGTGTACCACAGCAATTAATTACATGGTTGACCAAAAATCCCGCCAGATACACAGTATCAGAAAAATGTTGCTCAACGCATTACCAAATTGGCGCCCAAACATGAATGCAACAGGTAGGGGAGGAGACAGGAAGAAACCTTGACCCCTGCGCCACTGTCCGTTGATGTATACCTTTAATCGGGTACCAGATCCGTCCACACCTCTGCAACCTTTGCCATTAATGGCGCACCAACCCGCGGCATGGGGAAAAACATCAACTGTGCATCGCAACCATTTCCCGCCAAGATTAATCGTCATGATATTTCAAATATGCAGGATATCAATTATCCCACATGCACCCCGCGGCGACCTTTTCAACACTTTATATACTAGGCCACGAGCATATATAATGTCGGTGCTTTTGCTCCTGACGACACTAGTATAAGACCTCATCATCATCCTCCAACAGCATGATATCCTGTCGCTTGAAATATCACCCTGACGTCAGCATCATATCGCAATATAACCTGCATGATAATCGCCTTCATCGGCACAACCTAATCCATCGGAGGAAGATCCTCCTGCTTAGCCAATACCAAAAGTTTGGCCGATGAACATCCTGATGATGTCACCATCATATCCTACTGACGTCATCAGCATATCTGCCTACTGCGCACCTCCTCATATCCAGATGATGTCATCATCATGTTTGCAAATATCGGGGGATCTCCACAAGATGATCAGTGTTAGAAATATGACCCCCCCGGACCTTGATGATGTCATCATCATATCGACATCAGGATGATATTCGGAAGATAACCAGATATTTGGAAATATCATCCTGATGTACAAATATCATGCTGCACTGTAGCTCCACTATAAGATCGGGGTGATAGATGAATATGCCAGATATTTGAAAAGATCACCCCCACTAGATAATGCACGAAGCCGACAGGCGGATATCTCCCTTCAGAAATATCATGATACAGATAGGCAGAGAAATAGATATCACCCTGACATAAGAATGACGTCAGCATCATCAGGATGATAAAACAACGAACATGAAGTGATACAACAACATCAGGATGATATTGACTAAGATCATCCTGACGTCCAAAATATGATGACCCAAGTGAATATCGGGTCATACTTAGAACTCTTCAACAACATCATCAGGATGACCATAACCAAGATCACCCGATGATAAAAATATCACCCCGGCGAAATATCATGCAGGCAGAAAATATGATGACCCTCGCAAGCAACATGGCGATAACTAGAAATATGATGATGATGATGACGACCCTTAAGAAAAAACAAGTCAGGTCGAACAACTCAGAGAATAACCCCTTCAGAAGATCAGGGTGACATCATCATCATAAAAGGGCAAGGTGATAATTGGAAGATCACCGGATACTTGAAAAATCACCCCCGCAAACAAATCAGGGCACACTGTAGCTCATCAGCAGGATCAGGATGATATCCAAACATCACCCGATATTGAAATATGATGATCCTGATGAAAAACAAGTCGACAGAAAACATGAGATGCTGACCACCATCGAAGACAAGATGATGATGATGACCTCCTCCTCAAAGAAAATATGATGCTGCAGCTGAAAAATGCTGAGGAGGTCCAACACTTAGAACATTTTTTTGGATACTTAGGGAAAGTGCCTGCATGAAAATTGCTCAAAAACTGCCAGTCAATTCAGGCACTAACACTGGCTCTGTCTGGGGATGTGCAGGTGCAAGACTGCAGCGAGAACCCCAGATCTCTAGGATGCAGACCAGTCCCTTATCCATTGGGCACAGAGTCAAATACTGCACCGACCTGTATCACCAAACACACTTGATGGCCTAAGGCCACCAAGAAAAGAAAAACATGTATCTCCCTTTGTCAAATATCTTGTTTTCATCTGCATGCACTGGGTCAAACCTGGAGATACTGTCAGGATCCACCCACAAATAAACCTTGTCATCTGCACACTCAACCCTCTGATTTAGCTTGTCATTGTCAAATCTGTGCAGATAACCTTCAGCATCATGTGACATGTGGGTGTTGAATGTATCAAGCAATGCATATTCATATGGCATATAGCACTTATCATCTATATCATCATCATGCATTGCAACATGATCTCCTAGCTGGACTGAAAATAGGAAACACTCAAAGTCCACCACACAGCTAGGATGATTAGAGCTCATTGTATATACTGGCACATCAAAAGAAAAGCTTTCAAAATCACAATTGTGTACATCATGTACACAACCATCTGGTACACCAAGCTGGAAAAGATCAGGCTCTGGCATCTCTTTCAAATCAGGCACATTTTCACAGTCACTTACCTGATGTATGTTGTTTCCTCTTTCATCAGGATGAGAAACAGAATCCAAACCAAAAATAGTGTCTAGATCCTCACCATACTCAAATAAATCCTCATCACCATATGTGTCAAAAATGGGTGACCCAAGTGCATCAGTTTGATCATAGTATGCCATTTGTTCATGGGCAGCAGAACATGCATCTTCATCACCAATGGATTCCCTTTGTGGAGGAGTATCAGCTTGTGTGTCATAAGCAAAACAGCCATCAAATGGAAAACAATCATGCTCTGAACCAGCACTTGTTTCAATCTCTGACTGCTCTTCACGATCCCCATGTGTTTGAAAAGAAATCAATGGGTCACACATAGGACTGTTTCTCTGTTTGCTTATATCTTCTCTGTCTTGAGTATAATACTCACAATTATCTCCACATGTCCATTCCAAAAGTTGTTCATTGTTGTCCACAACCTCATTATTGTTTTCATGGTCAGATGCCTCATCATTGCAATGGGAATCCTCATTAGTCCTTTCACTAGCACCTTCAATATTCATCTTTTCATCTTCACATGATGCCTTAATTATTTGGTCATTTGCAGCTTTACAACTATTATTCACAGCAGGGCCTGGGGACAGGGGTTTCAGCAGGTACACATTTCTAATTTTTTCTATCTTTTCTATGAACCTGTATGCCATCTGCATACTTGTCACCTTGAAATCCCTCAGTATTGCACTAAAACCCTCCTCAAAAGCTTCAAAGAATATGCCAACACAGGTTGAAATATCAGGTCTGAAGACTTCTGGGATCTGTGAAAGGGCTATTGCAAACCTATGACTGAAATCAACACATGGCTCTTCATCTTGTTTTCTGATTCTCATCAATTCTGCAACAAGATCAGCCGGTTCTTTTGCAAATTCTTCCTTGAAACAGTCAGCAAGCTCATCCCAACAGGCAAAGGATTTCTTTGGAAAGCTCAAATACCAGTCTTTTGCTTTTGCATCAAAGGACCTAACAAAAAACCTCATCCACATATCCTCATCTCTAAATGAATATTTTCCCATAAAACTGTGAAAATTTTGGATATGTGCATTCCCATCACATACATTGTGACCACTAAATCTAGCAATCTGACAGTATATCCTAGCAGGCATAGTTTCTACTTTATAATCCACCCATGACAAATCCAGTTGGTCATACAAAGGATCAAAAGGGCTGACAGGAGGTTTAGCTTTCTGACTGGTAGACACAACAGGGTTACTACTTTTTAACTGGGCCTGCTCAGCCTCTAAGAATATCAACCTATTTCTTATCTCTTCTATTCCTTTATCATTCCCTTCCTGACTGAGTATGGGATAATACATACTTGGATTCATAAAAATCTTACTCTTAGACATCCTTTGTCTGCCTAAGACCTAAGGCTTCCCCTGCATCTAACTTATGCAGCAAACAACAAACATAAAGGGGAAGGAACAGGGTACCTTTTCTCATCCAGATGCAGAAATCTGAACATCTTTCATCAAATAACATACATCTATCTTTCATGTGCATTTAAATCTTTTGCAGAGTCGCCACCTCTCCAGAGAGGACAAAATTTTCAATAGCTGAAAGCTACTTTTCCAGGTTCATTCCACCAGCAGAGCATCATTTTGTTGGTAACTCAGATGGGCCACAAGATATAACACTTTTTCATCAATTTTCTCCCCAGTAGAGTCTCCAATTTCTATTGGTTTTTTCCCAGACTGGATGCTTATTCCTAGATTTCCCTACAAGGTAGCCATCAGTGATCAACAGGATCTCTGGGCCAGGGGCCAACAGTGTAGGAGATAGACTCTATATTTTATTTCCTCTTCTTCTTCAGGCTCTGCAAAACCTAGGGGGGTATTCCCTACTCAACATCCATGAGGATATGCATACAAAGGCTGGGATGCTGACAGAAAGCAGATAAGTCCTCCTGTAAGTAGACCAAAACTGAAAGATAAGAGCAAAGGGGCTAGCTTTAGGCCTATTTGCAGTTGTAGACAGAGGACTGAGGATCCTAAAACTAATTCTAATGTCCTAATGGTTGTTTTAGATTTTGATTTGGATTTTAAGTTTGGATGCAAAGCTGGACATGGTTGTAACACAAATACAAAGCAAGATTGGTGCCTATCCAAGGCCTGGAGTCAGTAGACATACACCTGTGAATGATCAACATGAACAGCTAAAACTAGATTTCAGGGGGATATATGTGATACCTGCCTTACAGATATCTCCCAATACAGAGTGTTAAGTTATCTCTACTTATGGCATCCCTACTGCAGTATACCCTTCCCAATGTTCAACCTGAAAATAGTTTAATCTACCCCTTGAGCAGAAGTTAAAAGATCAGACATTCAACATAGGAATTCTATGCTCTAGAATCTAAACATTACCCAAATATCCAGATTCAGAAGAAGAATACATGCAATACTGGAGACAGAATTAACAAAACACATGCTAAGATAGCATTTCTCATATAAGATTAATCATGAAATCAGTGGGTTTGTGCCAAAACATACAACAAGAGATACATAGACTCACAGGTTTAGCTATACAGAGCAACCAGATCAGCTTGTTTTGAATTACAGAGCCAAAAATCTTCAACTTTCAACAACCAAAAATGAGTAACACTTCCTGCTTATAACAGCCAGGTAGTGTACCACAGCAATTAATTACATGGTTGACCAAAAATCCCGCCAGATACACAGTATCAGAAAAATGGTGCTCAACGCATTACCAAATTGGCGCCCAAACATGAATGCAGCAGGTAGGGGAGGAGACAGGAAGAAACCTCGAGCCCCTACGCCACTGTCCGTTGATGTATACCTTCAATCGGGTACCAGATCCATCCACACCTCTGCAACCTTCGCCATTAATGGCGCACCAACCCGCGGCATGGGGAAAAACATCAACTGTGCATCGCAACCATTTCCCGCCAAGATTAATCGTCATGATATTTCAAATATGCAGGATATCAATTATCCCACATGCACCCCGCAGCGACCTTTTCAACACTTTATATACTAGGCCATGAGCATATATAATGTCGGTGCTTTTGCTCCTGACGACACTAGTATAAGACCTCATCATCATCCTCCAACAGCATGATATCCTGTCGCTTGAAATATCACCCTGACGTCAGCATCATATCGCAATATAACTGCATGATAATCACCTTCATCGGCACAACCTGATCCATCGGAGGAAGATCCTCCTGCTTAGCCAATACCAAAAGTCTGGCCGATGAAACATCCTGATGATGTCACCGTCATATCCTGCTGACGTCATCAGCATATCTGCCTACTGCGCACCTCCTCATATCCGGATGACGTCATCATCATGTTTGCAATATCAGGGGATCTCCACAAGATGATCAGTGTTAGAAATATGACCCCCCCCGGACCTTGATGACGTCATCATCATATCGACATCAGGATGATATTCGGAAGATAACCGGATATTTGGAAATATCATCCTGATTCACAAATATCATGCTGCACTGTAGCTCCACTATAAGATCGGGGTGATAGATGAATATGCCAGATATTTGAAAAGATCACCCCCACTAGATAATGCACGAAGCCGACAGGCGGATATCTCCCTTCGGAAATATCATGATGCAGATAGGCAGAGAAATAGATATCACCCTGACATAAGAATGACGTCAGCATCATCAGGATGATAAAACAACGAACATGAAGTGATACAACAACATCAGGATGATATTGACTAAGATCATCCTGATGTCCAAAATATGATGACCCCAGTGAATATCGGGTCATACTTAGAACTCTTCAACAACATCATCAGGATGACCATAACCAAGATCACCCGATGATAAAAATATCACCCCGGCGAAATATCATGCAGGCAGAAAATATGATGACCCTCGCAAGCAACACGGCGATAACTGGAAATATGATGATGATGATGATGACGACCCTTAAGAAAAAACAAGTCAGGTCGAACAACTCAGAGAATAACCCCTTCAGAAGATCAGGGTGACATCATCATAAAAGGGCAAGGTGATAATTGGAAGATCACCGGATACTTGAAAAATCACCCCCGCAAACAAATCAGGGCACACTGTAGCTCATCAGCAGGATCAGGATGATATCCAAACATCACCCGATATTGAAATATGATGATCCTGATGAAAAACAAGTCGACAGAAAACATGAGATGCTGACCACCATCGAAGACAAGATGATGGTGATGACCTCCTCCTCAAAGAAAATATGATGCTGCAGCTGAAAAATGCTGAGGAGGTCCAACACTTAGAACATTTTTTTGGATACTTAGGGAAAGTGCCTGCATGAAAATTGCTCAAAAACTGCTAGTCAATTCAGGCACTAACAGGTCCAATGGACCTTATTACATTATGAAGTCAAACATACTAAAAATAGACTAATGTCCTGTCATGCGGACAATTAACCTATATCCTGTCTTGTACAGGTGCTCCTGCACCATACTCCCCAGAAGAAGAAATCTCAAGTCCACTTGTGATGAGAGTATGAAGATCTGCACCATGTTTCTGGATCTGCTCTTCAGTCATCCATACTGCTTCAGAATTCGATTTTCTCGTCCAAGAGACTATATACTCCAAGTACTGTTTGTTCCGAGTCTGTTTGACCACTCTGGTGTCCAAAACCTTCTGCAACTGTGGAGGATCATGCTTGGGAATGTCATCATTGACTGTATCCTGTAGGAGTTCCTGATCTGCATCTGGATAAGACTTGTATGGAGTTAAATCACATACATTGAATATAGGGGACAAACCAAGATCAGGAGGGAGTTGTATCTCATAAGCATTCTGTCCATGCTTGTGTAAAATCTGACATGGTCCAACTTTTCTCTGCATGAGTTTAGTATATTTTCCCTTAGGAAGTCTGTCCTTCTTCAAATGAACCCATACCAAATCTCCAACATCAAACTATACATCCTTCTTCTTTTTATCAGCATATTCCTTATACTTCAAGGTTGTGTGCTGTAGTTGGGTCTTGACTTGATCATGAACCTCTTTGATGGCTTCTGCAAAAGCTTCTCCTTCTGCACTAATAGGGTCTACTGTAGGTAGATCTCTCAATTCCAAAATTCCTCTTGGATGCATACCATAAATTATCTGAAAAGGTGATTTCCCTGTGCTCCTATTGACAGTATCATTATAGGAAAATTCAGCTTGAGATAGAATATTATCCCACTTTTCTCCATGTTGTTTTGTCAAACATCTAAGCAAATTTCCTAAGGAATGGTTCACTACTTCAGTCTGTCCATCCATTTGAGGATGATATGCAGAGGAAAAAGACAAATTTGTTCCAATTTTCTTCCAAAGAGTTCTCCAGAAGTGACCAATAAACTTCACATCCCTATCTGACAGTATACTCAATGGCAATCCATGGATTCTGACAATCTCCCTGAAAAATAAATCTGCAATGTATGAAGCATCAGCAGTGGTTTTGCATGGCAAGAAATGTGCCATTTTGCTGAATCTATCCACTACAACAAAAACACTGTCAAATCCTTTCTTTGTCCTTGGTAAACCCAAGACAAAATCCATACTTATGCTTTCCCATGGTCTGGAAGGAATGGGTAAGGGCTGATATAAACCTACATTAGTTGATCTGCCTTTAGCTTTCTGACATATCACACATGTCTCCACAAATTTTCTGACATCTGATTGTAACTTAGGCCAAAAGTAATGTCTTCGAACAAGATCAAGAGTCTTATCTAGACCAAAATGACCTGCCATAGCTCCATAATGTTTCTCCTTAATGATGTTTAACCTCATAGAACACTTTGGAATACATAACTGTCCACCTTTGAACAACAATCCATCCTGAATCAAAAATTCAGAGAATTCAGCATGATATTTCTCTCCAAAAGAAGTACATACATGATATATCTCCCCAAAATCTTCATCAGACTCATACATGGTCGTTAGTGAATCAATGCCAACACTTTTTAACTGAATCTGGTTGACTATTAGAACTCTCCTGCTCAAAGCATCTGCAACTTTATTCTTGACTCCTTTCTTATGCTTCAATGTAAAAGTAAAAGCTTGTAAGGTTTCTACCCATTTCATGTGTCTGTGGTTCAGCTTTTCCTGGCTGTTTATGAAACTCAGAGCCTGGTTATCTATGAATACTATGAATTCCTTTGGCATCAAGTAATGCCTCCATTTCTTGAGTGACTGGACTAAAGCATACATTTCCAAATCATATGAGGAATACCTCTTTTTAGCATCATTGAGCTTCTCACTGAAAAATGCAATAGGTCTACCTTCTTGGCTGAGTACTGCTCCAATGGCCATGTGACTGGCATCACATTCTACCTGAAAGATTTTGTTAAAGTCTGGAAGTGCAAGGACTGGCTGCTGTGCCACCTTCTTCTTCAATGTTTCAAAAGAATCATCTGCTCCTTGAGTCCAAACAAATCTGCACTTCTGTCCTCCTTTGATGGTATCAAGCATGGGTGCACAAATATGACCAAACCCTCTTATAAACTTCCTGTAGAAGGTTGCTAACCCATGGAAACTTCTGACATCATTCATAGTCTTTGGGGTTGGCCAAGACAATATGGCACTTACCTTCTCCTTATCCATTTGTAACTTTCCTTGTGAAATGACAAAACCCAAATATGTGATCTCCTCTTGCATGAACAAACACTTATCTAAATTTATCATCAGCTGCTCTTCATGTAACCTCTTAAGAACCAAATCTATGTGTCTGAGATGTTCTTCTTTTGTGTTGCTAAAAATCAGAATGTCATCTAGATATACTATGACAAACTTACCAATGAACTCTTTCAAAACCTCATTCATCAACCTCATAAAAGTACTAGGTGCATTAGATAAACCAAAAGGCATAACCTTCCACTCATATAACCCTTCATTAGTTTTGAATGTTGTTTTCCATTCATCTCCTGGTCTAATCCTGATCTGATGATATCCACTCTTCAAATCTATTTTTGTAAAATACTTAGCACTTCCCAAACAGTCAAGTAAATCCTCTATCCTAGGGATTGGAAACCTATACCTGATTGTGATCTTGTTAATAGCTCTGGAATCTATGCAAAGCCTCCAAGTACCTTCCTTCTTTGGTGCTAGTACAGCTGGTACTGCACATGGACTTAAACTTTTCCCAATCAGACCCGAATCCAATAATTCTTCAATTTGTCTGGCTACTTCTGCATTCTGTTCTGGAGTTAGCTTATAGGCTGCTTTGTTTGGAAGTGTTGACCCTGGAATTAAGTCTATGCAGTGACTGATATCTCTGACAGGTGGTAGGGATCTGGGCATTCCCTCTGAGATGATACCTTTGTACTTATCCAATAGCTCTTGGATAGCTGGGTCTATAAACCTTTGCTTTTTCTCTTCCTTGACTTCTTGCTGCTGTTCTTTATTCATCCTCATACATGGGATTAGGGCATATGTAACTGCACCTTCTGCTGCTACTTCTTTCATGAACTGTTTACCTTCCATCAGCATTACCTTCACCTCTTTTCCTTTAGATTTCTCCTCCTTCTCTGTTAATGGTAGTAACTTTATATCCTTACCATCTTTAGTGATTGTATAGGTGTTTCTAACACCATCATGTTGTGCCTTCAAATCATACTGCCATGGTCTACCAAATAAAAGATTGCAAGCATCCATCTTGGTAATGTCAAACAACAACTTATCCTTATATGCTCCAATCTGAAATTCTACCCAAGCCTGCTCTTCTACAATTGTCTGCTGACCTTGGGTAAGCCATGAGACTTTATATGGGGATGGGTGAGGCAATCTCCTAAGCTTAAGCTTTGTCACCATTTCTTCAGACACAAAATTTTTAGTAGAACCAGAATCAATCAAAACTTTACATGCCTTACCTCCTGCTTTGCAAATAGTCCTGAAAAGAGACTTTCTTTGGGGGGATTCTTTGTCAGGTACCTTCATGGTAGTCACTGTTCTTCTCATCATTAGGGACTCTCCACTTTCTGGGTATCCATAATTATCAGGAGCATTCACACTCTGAAAATCATTAGAGCCTGTCATACTTTGATTATTAGGTTCTTGGACCAGATTTGTTCTCCTTTCTCATGTTGAGCTTGTGGCCTTTTCTGGACATCTGCTGGCTATATGGCCTTCTTTATTACAGTTATAACATCTGATGGATCCTCTGCTCTGGGATCTTCCTCTGAAAGGTCTTCTACCTCTGAAGTTTCCTTGCTGACTATAATTTTCTCTCTGGTTCTGACTATTGTTTCCCTTACTATTGTCATGACTGGATTCTCCTTGATATCCATGTCCATGTCCTCTACCTCTAAAAGGACCTCTTCCACCTCTTTGTTGTCTTCCTCTTCCTCTATTGTTTTGTTCTTGTTTTCTCTTTAACTTCTCTTCCACTTTCAATGCCAACTGAAAGCATTTCTGAACTGTATCTGGATTATGCAGACTTAAATCTTCCTGAATGTTGAACCTCAATCCATTAAGGTATCTAGCTACCTTCTCTTCTTCACTTTCCTTTACCTTTGTTTTCATACAAAGTTTCATGAATTCTTCTGTATATGAGCTGACATCTAGCTCCTTCTGCTTCAGGTTTTGCTTCCTCTTGTGTAATTGGATACTGTAATCCAATGGGACATAAGCTTCCTTTACTAATGCCATCATCTTCTTCCATGTAGTGACTCTACGCTTTCCTTCCTGTACTCTATCATCTTAGACGAAATTCCACCATGTCAAGGCAGCTTCTTTCATCTTTGACTAGGATATTTTCACTCTCTGTTGTTCTGGTATCTCCTCTGTTTCAAAGAAATTGTTCAAGCAGTCTATCCACTCCATTACTGAATCAGGTTCCATCTTTCCTATAAACACTGGCAATCCAGATTCACATCCATGGTTCTCCTCTCCATGGCCTTGAGGGCGTTCAACAGTGGTCTCTGGTCTGTAGGAATGACCTCCTCGCTCCAACTAGGGATCTCTTCTTCTTCCCTATCTTCTTCTCTACCAGAACCTACTCTGCTCCTCAACTTCGCTAACTCATCCTTCAATTCCTGATTCTGAGCCTTCACGGCCTTGCTCTCTACGATCTGTTTCTTCACCAGAACTACCAACTCAACGTTGGTCATCCTTGCCGGAACCTCAAATGTTCCTTCGTCACCTGACATCCTGCTATACCCTTATCTTTTCCAGAAGATCCTTCCTTTGCTCTGATACCACTATGATGTAGAGGTAGAACGCAACGGGAGCTTACAAATGGGAAGGAGGAGTCAATAATACAATCAGCATGTTAAAATCCTATCGGCTTAGCATCATCATCATATTTCCTGCAAACACAAACATCATCATCATATTTCGGACGAGCATGAAATATCCTCCTGCTGACTACTGTTCACTTCCTCCGCCTTTCGCCTTTCGCCTGTCAGCATCATCATGATACTCGACAAACACAATTATCCTCCTGATGATCACTATTCACTTAGCGCCAAACTCTATCTTCATCATCATGATGTTTAGCATCACCTTCATCAGCAAGATATAAAATATCCGGTTGCTCCGATATATCCTAATGACGACAACTTCAAGCACCCTTCCTTTGATGCTTACGTCACCCCGATATCCTGATGACGATTATCCTGATGACGATGACGTCATATGCAGCTCCTTCAATATCCTGCTGCCCGATATCCTGATGACGATTATCTTGATGACGATGACGTCACATGCACCTGATGATGATGTCATCCAGATATAAGATCCTTATATCTTCTGCAGCATGATAATGAATATCCTGATGATCCTTTCAATATCCTGATGATGACCTCTCCGGTACTTAGCCAAAAAAATGAACTTTCACTCCTGCATGCGATAGCGATATGCGGATGATGGGTACACACGAAAGATGATCCTGACGACGATATACACACTGAGTATATATCCAACCTATATCATCCTGATGCACTTGAAACATGCAAACTTCATCAGTTTCATAACCCGATCCTGATAGCAATATACTCAGTTGACGATGCGATTCACTCCAACTGGAAAAGCACATGCAGACCCCTATATATCCATCCGTTGCATGCAAACGCACAGAACCGCACAATTTCACAAAGGAAATATGATGATCGGGCCGGATCACCTTCAGACCAAAACTTAACAGTTTATCTTTCTAAACCTAGCACATGAGGATGCTAGGCTGGTTCACAGCATGCTACCAATTGATCTCTCAAACAATGAAATACACAAACAGAAAACTAAAATGCAAACTAAACTATCATACATGACCATTCCACCGATTCACAGAATCAACCGGTGGAAGGGTTGAAAGTATCCATTAACCTGTAAACAGAACGGAAATCAAAATAGATACAGCTAATAAACCAGATAATGCAATTTGATGAGATCTTATTCAGATGAAACACAAATGTCCTGTTTCTACAATGACTCACAATGTCTGGACTGATCTCTGGAACTCACTCGATCACCAGTACAACATAACACAGCTACTACTCTGATATCTACTACTCTCTATGATATCAACCCTAGCTGATCTGAGTTATTTATAGCAATATCCTACGAGTACTACCCACTCGATTCCCAGCGGCTGGGAGCTTCCAAGCGGCTGGGAGAGGACAGCTCATACTACCTGCTCACGAACTCTAACTGCCTGCACACTCTCCTAGGCTGATCTAATACATATGCATTGGTCCAATGGACCTTATTACATTATGAAGTCAAACATACTAAAAATAGACTAATGTCCTGTCATGCAGACAATTAACCTATATCCTGTCTTGTACGGGTGCTCCTGCACCAATACCTGTGGCCTAAGGATGATGGAGGATTGATAGGTCCTATGAAGTCCATTCCCCATTGAGCAAATGGGTTTATCTCCATCATTGGCTACAAAGGTTGAGTAGCATATATTTCTCTATTTGCAGCAACTTGACACATGTGACAGCATTTGGTGTGCTCAGCAGTGTCTTTAAAAATTGTGGGCCAATAATACCCTACCCTAAGGATAGCATGAGTGGTGGCTAAGGATGATCCATGTGCAGTCCCAAATTTATCATGCAATTCTGCTAGCACCTTATCTACTTTTGATCTCTCTGGGCACCTTAGGTATATCCCCTCATAATTTTTCTTGAAAAGGACTCCTCCTTTCATCATATACTTCTGTGACCTTATCTTCAGGGCTCTCCTCTGTGAGGCTTGCAGTCTTGGGGGACATCTCCCAGTGATCACAATGTGCCTAATGTCTGAATACCATGCTCCATCTTCCTTTGCATTCACAACATACTGCTGGCTCGGGATATTAGGATCAATCTCTGATATCATTTGGCTCAATGCTTGTCCCCTTACCAACCTCATGGGGGTGATGTCCATATCATACTCTTGGAAGATAGTGATCCATTTAGCCTTCTTCTCACCTAGTTCACTTTGCATTAACAACATTTTTCACTGTTGCATCAAGTACCACAATAATCACCTTACTTCTCAAGATGTAGTGCCTAAATTTCTTGATTGCTTGAACTAGAGCAAGTGCTTGTCTTTCAATGTCCATGTACCTGAGCTCTACATCTCTGAAAGGGTAGCTCATGAAGGCTATAGGATTTTCCTCCTTTTTTTTATTTCTCTATGTCAGCACTGCTACAGAGGTATGCTCTGAAGCAAATGAGTAGATGTAGAAGTCCTTGGTATAATCTAGACTGATCAGGCCTAGAGCATCTGATATGGCTTTCTTAATGTCTTCAAAAGCTACTCTAGCTTTAGGTGTCCACTCAATCTTGGCGTCCTTCTTGAGCATGGCATTCAAGGGCCTGACTATCTCTGCAAATCCAGTGATAAACTTCCTAACAAAATTAATCTTATCAAAGTAAGATTTGAACTCTGTCTTGCTTCCAGGTAGTTGTATCTTCATGATGGATTCTACTCTGTCAGGATCAATGATGATCCCATTCTCAGTTATCAGGTGGCCTAGTAATTTCCCTGTGGTTATCCCAAATATGCACTTTTTAGGGTTTAGGGATATCCTGTACTACTCACACTTCTTCAGCACCTTTCTCAGGTCCTCTACATGGTTTCCTCTTTCTTTGGAGAACACCATTAAGTCATCCATGTATATGACTATGCACTTACAGATCAAGCCTCTGAAGGCTATGTCCATTGCTCGCTGGAATGTGGCTCTAGCATTTATCAACCCAAATAGCTGCGCTTGTAGGCGAAGATCCCCCACTTGGTAGTGAATGTGGTTTTCAATCTGTCAATTCTATCCACCATCACCTAGTTGTAACCAGAGAAACCATCCAAGAAGGACATCATCTTGGCACCATTCACAATCTGCAAGACCTCATCTAGAGAAGGCAAAGGATAATATCCTTTTCAAAAGCTCTATTCAAGTTCTTGAAGTCCACACACAGTCTGATGTCACCGTTTTTCTTCCTCACTGGGACCAGGTTTGCCACCCATGTGGAATGTCTCACAGGAAATATGATCCTGGCATCAAGAAGTCTTCTAACCTCTTCAAAGATGATGGGCTCCAGCAAGGCATTGGCAAGTCTCTGTTTCTGCCTAAAAGGCTTGGCATCCAGCTTCAAAGGTATCGTATGAGTGATGACTGATGTGTCATAAGTTTTCAGCTCATCATACGTCTAGGCAATGACATGGATATAATCTTTGAAGGCCTGGGTTATTTCCTTCAATTCCTCCTCTATACAAACTTTCCCAATTGGAACATTTCTTTTTTATCACCCTGCCCAATGTTAACTTGGGAGTACTATCCCTCATCAGCCTTTGGAAGATCCTTCTGTTTTAGCATGTTGTCTAGATCAAATGCTCTTTCTAGACCTATCATTCCCGTAGGGATCCTATTGCTAGGCAACTCTAGGATTTCTTCTTCTTCCTAGATATGATCTTCTATATTCCTTTCATCTATGATCTGTGCCTCAAAAATATCCCTGTTGGATATGAAATCTAATATATGCTGATCATCATCAAATACCTGAAGATTAGTTACATTATCAAGTACTGAAGGCATTGATACTAATTCAACTGAGAATCTTTTTAAACCTTATATGGACAGAGGTTCCAAAGTACTGGCAGCCTGAGCAAAAGAATCTGCTCCATGGTTTTGTTCTCTAGGGACATGGGTGATATTGAATGCATCAAAATCTTCTATTAAGTCCCACACCTTGTGTCTGTAGTTGGACAGCCTTTTGTATTTGCAAGAGTATATACCTCTTACCTGTCTAAAAAATAATTCTGAGTCCCCATAGACATGCAGAATTCTCACCCTCTTTCTAAGTGCAAACAACATCCCATGAATTAGAGCTTTATACTGTGTCACATTGTTTGTACATGGGAACTGCAACCTGTATGCTGTTAAGTAGGACTTTCCTGATGGATTGATGAGGTCTATTCCTACTCTAGCTCCTTGTTTTGACTTGGATCCATCAAACTTGAGGATCCATGGCTTATCTTCATGTAAAATCTTGTTTGGACCTTCTTTTTTTCTTTTTAGCTCTGGTAGTTGCACCACTGGATATCCACCTTAACTTTGGTATCCCAGCTTTCTTAGATATCACCTTATCTAACTCATGGGAAGTTGATATTTCTTCTTTTTTCTGATCATCAAGAGGAACATCCTCTGGACTAGGTAGCATCTGCCTTCTTAGAATATGCATGCACAACAAACAAGATGTCTCTGAATGAGCTGCTTCATGTAACCTGCACCAACCTTCAATCAAGATGTCCTGAGGAGGCCTCCATTGTTGTATCATCTTTTGAATTTATTTTGATAGAAACTCCTCGAATTTGGACAGATTATGGCCCCTATCCTCATCAGATAACTCATAATCTAATTCTACCAAATAATCACTCCCTGGGGTGATCTTCTTCTTGTTCTTAACATTATCCCTATTGCATACTAGTATCTCTTTTGTTATATGAATAGAATCCTCATCATGATATGTGCATCCTCCTATTCCTGTATGAAACAAACAAAAATCAGCATCATTATCATTATCTACAGCACTCACTGTGGGTGATGATGAAGACACCTCATTATATGCTTGTTCCAGCTCCAACATATCTAGACAGGCTTCACAAGTCTTTTTAGAATGAGCTTCATCATGCAACTTGCACCATCCACTAATTAGAACATCATGAATAGGCACATTTGACAACTAACAGCGTTGCACCTCTTTAAATAAATACATCTCAAATTTCTTGAAATGATCTAACTCATTCTCATTCTCAAGATTACAAGCAGACTCTTTAATTGTTTTATCATTTTGAGGATCATCATCATGATCATGAATGTCAAGCATCAGGATCTCCTCTATTCTGGCGGTTTGGGGTTTGATGGAATAAACTATAGGTTCCACATCCACATACATGATTTCATTAGTTTTGTTATATTCAGTGATCATGTGCTTCATGCGGGGTTCAACAACTATTCTTATTTGATTTGGTATACCCCTCCAAGGTAGCCACATGTGACTGAAATCGGTCGACATGTATCCATTGAGGGTTTTTGACTAGTCTCTGCTGAGTAACATTCCATATGTATCAGGTATATCAACTACTTGAATATCAATGTAGTGCTAGATTCTGGGATCCGATGCTAGTTGCATATGAATCTGAGTCAGTTCTCCTACCACACTCACCTCTGTTTTGTCCAATTGTGTTACTTTCTTTAATGATTTAGCAGGATGTAACCCTAAAGCGTTGCATATGGATAGGGGCATTACATTGGTAGATGCTCCTGAGTCCACTAAATAGTTGTGCAAATTCTTACTAAACATCCTTACAGTAAGGAAGAAAGGAGGTGACTCACCCTTGTCTTTGTAGATTGAATAGTAGCTGAGGTTTTAGGTTTGACATTGACATCCCTGGTAGCATGATCTTTATTTCCAAATTGGCCTGGGGTATGGCTATCTTCCTTTTGAGCAGAACCATCCAATGATTTCATGAAAGCATTCTTGATAGCAGGGGTCCTAAGCAACTCTGATAATGGTAGGCTAATCTTAACCTTTTTCATTTCATCAGTCAAATAAGAAACCAACTTGTCAGATCTAGGAGGTAGATTTGAAGCTTTTGGTGCTATGTTATGTGGTGTTAAGTACTAAACATTAACTTTGGGAAGTCCAAGGTTATTACTTGCCTGGGGATCAGGTGGAGTATTGAAGTTGTTTAGAGGCAAGGAGGTGGTCAAAGGGTCAGCAGACCTGTTTGAGTTATTCCTCAGGTTGTAATTATGTCTACCCTAAGGTTGTTGTTGATAAGCATTGACTTCCTCATGCTCAACTGATGGCTCATTCTCATCCTCAAATGGAAAAAACATAGTTAGATTTAAAAGCCATGGCTGATTCCTCACATGCTGAGGTGTAATCCTAATGTGATGAGGTTTTCTGCTAGTAAGGGTGATACATGAAGCTTTCTAGCACCAAAGCAGAATCATATTCATAGGGGACAATTTCATTTCCCTCTACATAAGGTGGATTACCTGAGGTACTGGCCACTTCAGCTTGGAAAATGCTAGCAGCAACCCTGAATTGAGGACAGTCTAGCTCTGCATGAGAGTTGGTGTTATGTATCCTGCACCAGTTTGTAAGTGTTGCCTTTGCAAGGTTCACTCTAGTAGTCTGCCTAGGTTCACTAGAGGGCTGATTGTCCAGGGGTGATGGAAAGGAACCATTGTTTGGCCTAGTGTTCCACACTCTAGGCTGTCTAGGAGGATTGTTGTTGCCATTATTGTTATTGTAATTCTTGTTGTACCCTCTGTCAGGATAATTAGGTCTGTCATTGGCATAGCCTCTGTTTTGATTAGGCTAAGAGTAGAAGTTCTGATTTCTTAGATGGGTGACCTCAGTAGTAAGTTTCCTTAACTGGGATGATATTTCTTTGATTTCTTCTTTCTCTTCCTGAACCTTGGCCACTACATTTTATGTCTGAGGCTTAAAAAAAGAAGATCCATTGTTATTGTTAGATTGTTCCATAGACTGAGGCACTTGCATTTGTCCTAGATATTGTACCATCTGGTTATTTCCATTTGGTGGTGGCATGACACTGAGTGGAGGTATTTGCAAAGGGGTTGGCAACACAGCTGAAGGTATCATGGCTCCATTGGTGTATTGGTGAATATGATATGTTGGGTAACCTGGAAGTGTAGGGAAGGCAACATTTGATGTGGGAGTAGGAGCCAATTGCTGGCTGACTTTGATAACTTCCCCAAAAGCTTATGCTAAAGTTGTTACCCCAGGATGTGCTCTCTTGATAAACATGGAAGTCAAGGGATCTAAGGCTAAGTAATAAATGCTCCTAGTAGCTTCATCTGTTACAACATAGGGATCAACTAGCTTAGATAGCATTCTCTAGAATCTAGCATTGAAGTTTGCTATAGGTTCTCCTTCAGATCTCTTGATGGTGGAAAATAGATGATAGTTCATTGAAGGACCTATAGGCACCTTGAAACTATCCTTGAAAGCTTTTTCCAAGGCATCCCATGAATTGACTGAACCCTAACCTAGACTGATAAACCAACTATAGGCCTCTTCCCCTAAGGAAAATTGGAATAACCTACATACCACATATTCATACTCAATTCTAGCCCTACAATAGGCTTCCTTGAAGGTTCTGACATGATTATCAACATCCTAATATGGATGGTACCTAGGACAAATTTTGTCTAGATTTTTAGGCAGAGCATGATATGCATTGAAGGTCAAAGGCAACTCTGCTATAAAAAAATGACATTGCAATAGGTGGAGGTAGGACCTAAGGTATGACAGATGGTCTTGTAGGTGTGACTAGTGGTACTATAGGTGTTTGTAATCTAATAGGGGTTACAAGATCATGCTCTGGTGAAGCTCTGGATGCACTAGGATCAGGAGAGTGATGAATGTCCATAGTCTTAGGTCTGAATCTCTTGATAGGTAGTTCTTCAAAGAGTCCACTAGATCTAGACCTAGTATTTGGCTTGGGAGCCAGGATTTCTCCAATTTTTCAAGGAAAAATTGGCTGGTTTATGGTTAGATTTTGAAACTGACAGGATATTCAAGCAATGTTTGTAGGAACCAATAGTTTCCTTTTGTTGGCCCTCCTTCTAGCACTAGTTTTCTCTGTTGATGTGGATGTTAGTCACACACAAACAGACTAAACAAAAGTTACACAACAACCCTTGTTTATCTTGAAAGATACGATGAATTCATAGAATTCATGATCCCAAGTCTCCATTGATTAGGTCATAATCTGCTGATGTTACTCAGTGGTTGATGTGTGTTTTTGTTTTCCATTTTGGGGTCTTACGTAGATCAGTAGGTTCTACTCCTACAACTATGCTATACAGGGAAGTTACTGTAAACAAGATATATCTCCAAATGATGTGTCTAAGTTGATATTTGCATGAGTTCTACCCTTATTTGTGATTCTTTGCATGATATTTTCAATAGTACATGCATCTAGCTCAAGAAATATGCTAATGATGCTTAATTATCTATGGGATGTTAGTATATTCCTCTATTATGCTTAATATTTATCATGATGTGCGGTTGTGAAAGTGATTTCTATGAAATTAAAATGAGAAGAAAAAGGGTCAGAGGTTGAGATTCCTAAAATTACTTGACTGAGATCATTGATCCACATACATGTTCCCATACAACAATGAAGAGAAGAAAACTTAAATCATACTTCACCAGGACATTCCACAAATCAGCATGATCCAGTGCAAATCTTCAGGGGTAGAGTTGACAACAACATGCAATAAAATGAAAGCACTTCTATAGAATACAACATTCACCAGTACATATCCAGAAGTAAACTTGAAGATTACTTAAGGTTTACAATCAGGATGTAATCTGAAGCTTCATCTCCATATAGTATGCTCATAAAATAGGTACATTTACAATGATCTGAGGAAAGGACCTTGACATTTCAACAATCCAATCCTTATTAGTCTCAGTAATCTGATCTCCTACATGAAATTGCTACAGATCAAATATTGTATGATTGACCTCTCTTTCTTACCTCCTCCCCTCTCAAAGGATGCAGGGACTCAATATATATGTCTTCCATTATCCCCCATACACTACCCAAGAAAACCTATATGATCAACGGCCTGCCTCATTAGATGCAGCATTAAACGGTGGAGAATGGATCCTTCTAAAAGGCCCTAAGCAGCATGCCCATACCGAACATAAGGATGTCCTCTGAAAACCCCAATATTCACCAAAACAACTATTGCTCCCTTTTAATATTGTTTCCCTCCATCTGCATTTAAAGCCTTTACTTCTCCTGTCATGTTTGTAATCTTTCATGGTTCAATCCGCCACCTAGGGCATCTTCGCCATTAAAGCCCCGTCCTTGCATCGACTTGCACGTCGCCAGTCAAATCTAAATATAGACCTTTTTGTAGGCCTTGCGTGTATTCCTTGTTTCACACTCTCCATGATCATCGGTGAGATTTTCACAGTCAGGTTGAGCATTTATTTCTCTGCCGATGACAGCCTCTATACCAAAAAACCTATGTACCTGCCAACAGACATAAGTCAAGCATTATCATCATCATCATGTCAATAACCAGCAGGAAATTATATTAAATCATGCTCTGAAAGTGCAAACATATATATCAGGTCATGAAATCATGGAAATCACACATCCCAATGCATATACAACATTAGAAAAGATCGAGTCAACCATCGTTTGACCAAAAATCATGTATCAGGTTCCAGAACAGCTTCAAAATCCACCTGCTCTACCCTCCCACCATTTTTTTTTTAATATTAGGCTGCATCAGGAGGTATACATCGCAATGTATGTTAGATATAAACAAGCATAAGATGCACCCGGCGGACTTAAATGATCATGCATTATAACTTTGAAACTCTTCATCAATCGAGATATGATGATGACATCATCATCATCATGGACAGGCTTTGCCAAAGTGTGAAAGAATGACGCTATGGTCATATTGCAGGATATCGGGAGGCTGAGAAATATGGCTGCAATAATGAATGAATATCACCTTCCAAAGAAGATGATGTCACCGTCATGTCGAGTTTATGCATATCGGGTCATATCTTAAGATCAGGGGATGTTCAAAATATGACCCCCTCAAAAGAAATAGCTTCCCCTTGAAAGATCAGGGTGACATCAGCATGTTGATGACTTTGCTTGAATATCGCATTAAAATGATGTCACTGTCATGTTGCTAAAAAAGGGGGATCACCGGATACATACCTCCACGAGGTAAAGGATGATGACATCACCATCACGGTGATGTCCAGATTTTGTATATCGAGTCATGTTTAGAATGTCAGGTCATGTTTAGAATGTGACCCCCTTCAAGACTAAAGTGACCTCCTTCAAAAGATCGGGTTGACGTCATCGAGTCAAAAACTTGGTTTATCGCTATAGTATTATGGTGTCATCGCCATGTTATCGGATGGGGTGATCGTTTGAAACATACCTCCATGAGGCAAAAGGGTGATGATGTCACTATCACATTGATCTCTTTCATTCGTTGGGCATGGATGACATCATCATCATATCGACATGGGGGTGATATTCCGTGAGAAGGTGATCTTTCAGAAGATCGGGTGATCTTTGAAAGATCAGGTGATGAACCGATATTGGGGTGATATTTTGCAAAGGGGGTGATCTTCAAAATATAACCCCCGCAAAATACATGAGGGTGCCCAACGGGTAGATACGGTCATCACATAAATTTGACGTCCGGACTTTGTGAACAAGGTGATTGTCAGGTGATAAACTGATATTGGGGTGATCTAAAAAAAGATCGGGGTGATCTTATGTAAGGTGACTGATGTTTGGAATATGACCCCCCCAAAATATCAGGTTTAACCAGAGCTTTGACTCACCATAACTTTCTTACTTGGCTGAATTTTAGGGTGATGTAAAAGGCAAGCCTGCTTAGAATTTCACACTCTTTCACATGGCAGGCTTCTTGAGGTAAGATTTAGACTTTGAAATTGGGCTCATACATGAAGATTGCAAATGCACCTGACATGATGCACATACATACTGACTGATGCTGCTTTTTACCATTACTGTCCAGAGCACAAAAACAAGGGAGCAAGCCACAGCAGGAGTCCTCATTTTACTAAGGAGTAAAATGGGGCATGTTGTGAACATCACAATAGGAAGTTGGGCCTCCTGTATTGGAAAATGTAAAAATGTGTTGGACATAGGAAAGAGTTGTAAGGGGGAGTTACACATCATAAGGCATATTTTATTGGAGATAATAGAACCCTAAGGATTTGGGCACCACTTTTGGATGGTTTTGGCTCATGGTTTTCTAATTACTATTTGATAGTTTCATGTATTGTATCTCCTATATATTAGGTGCTTGAGATGGAGGTTGTGTGTGAGAGTCTTATAGATGTTGTTAAGTTGCCTCTAGATCTTTGGTTGGTAATATTCTTGTGAAAGCTTTCTCTACAAGTATATTATAATCCTATTGAGATTTCTAAATAATATATTGGGCTACTTTTGGAGTGTGGTTTTTTTCTCCTAAAAGGGTTTTCCCCACATAGATCGGTATGTTGTGGTATGATTGCTATTTATGTTTATCTCTATATAATTTCTCCAATTGTTGTAAATATTTGAAAATCTTTGCATAATACTCCTCTCAAGATTAGTATAGGAAGTTGTTCTTCTACCTTAGCTTCCTTACATCTTACATGTCATAGCCTCCCACCAAACTTGGATGTACCATTTTGTCTTTTAACTCCTTTAGCAATATGTTTTATGATGCGTAATTCTTACATGCCATAAGTGCATTAATATTCGTAGTCTAATTTGTAACCTACATCTTATATGCTCTTACATACATCATAGAATCTTTTATGCATCTTAAAAAGTCATAGATTCCTTACACATCTTACATGACATAGATGATCTTTCAAAACTATACACACACAACATACCAATCAATACACATCAAAGTAGGCTGCCATTTTCCATGTGGGCATAGTAAAATAATACAATTAATAAATAATTCAACATTAGGAGTAAGGTGTATGACACCTAATCCTAATAGGGAAGAGGTCAAGATTCTCCCTATGTTGACCACAAACTAAATTGGAGAGATGTTTCAAATGACAAGGAATGTATAGATCCAATTGGATGTTATCCTATAAGATAAAAGAAGTGGTCACCTAATGAAATTTATAAATAAATAAAATAAAATAATCAAGGCAATGGACAAGTTGCTACACAATTTGTGGTAGAAGAAGAAGATAAACATTGAAAGATATTGAAGACTATTTCTAAAATTGGTAAGAGGTCTAGAAATGATATTTTTAATTATTCTCATAATGTGAATTTGGAAGAGTTGATACATAGGTTGACTTATCTAGAATAATATTTCAAGTATATTTTTTATCTTAAAAGAGTAAAGTTTATCAATACAAAGCTCAAAGGTCATGCTGCTATATGGTGGAAGTACAGTGAGGAAGGAATAGAAAAGGAAAATAAAATATTGAAAGGCCTAAGAGGATGGTATATAAGTTAAAATATTAGTTCATCCCTATTGATTATCAAATAGAAAAATTGAATAATTTTCAAAATGTGAGAAAAAAATATATGAGTGTCAAAGAGTATACTAAATAATATTATAAGTTGACAATTAGAGCTAAACACCACAAGCTTACTTAGGAGAAGGTAGCAAGGTATGCTAATTTTGTAAGAGGATCTATTTGAGAAAAATAACTAGACTGCAATAATTTGATGAGGCATATCAATTTCCATAAAATCTAAAGACAAGTTGAACAAGGAATTTCAGACTAGATAGAATAAACAAATAGGAAGAGGAAATTGATTTCAAAGAGATGGTAGTAGGAATCAAGGAAATAGAGATAAATGACAAATTTCTAATGATTTAAAACTAAAGGAGAATCAAAGTCATTACTATAATGAGATATATAATGGTTATCAACTTGGTATAGGAAGATATTGTAGAGAAAGTTGAGTATCTAGAGGTACCTATTTTAAATATGGAGCTAATGGATATAGAGAATTTGGATTCTCATGGTCAAAATGAGGTAATGATGTAATGTCTCAAGTGTATGTTCCTTGTATGACTATTTGATTATACCCTATTTCTCATACTGTACTTATCGATGATGTTTTTTATTTCCATCAATGTACATTATCGATGATGCTTTGTGTTGGCATCTATTATCAAATTCTATATTTGAACAATCCAAAAATCTGTAGTAAAGTATTGTTCTTTGGCTCATTTTGAGCCCTCATGATGAATTTGGGGACATTTTCCCCAAATGGGAGTGCTATGCACATATGTCTATGCGATGCATTGTCATCTAATATTGTACAATGACAAGAGTTTGTACATTACGGTTGCATGTCACTATCTCATAATGGCTACTTGCCATTGTAACACCTTCCACAGATGCACTAGACTATTCTAGGAAGGTTTCTCTGATATGTATCTAGAAGATCCATCTAGCAAGTTTTCTCCAGTGATAGAAAATAAGTAATTGTTCCTTTGTAGAAAATAGGAGAACATTTTAGAGAGAAGCATGAAGAGAAATTCCTGAGTATTGTTTGAGATAGTTGCAAGAGTACCTTCAATCTCTACATCCTTCCTACTAGTCTAGCTTTGAGGTTTTCTTTTGGCATTGAATCACAAATTGCAAGTTCTAGCTTCTGAATCCTTTTACAAAGTTCAAATCCAAGGAGAGGATAGCTCATGGGTGAGACTTAAAGGGATATAGCTTCTCCCAATATTTTTCTAAGCTTCTCACCCTCATTGTCATAGAAATCTATTATCACTGTGTATTTCAGTAAGTAGCATACCATATTGTGCTCTTTGGAATCCTTTGTCAAATTACAAATTCTCTAAAAGCACCATACATTTTGAGCACCTTCTCTTAACAAGAGCACTAGAAGTGAATCTAGAGGAGGAGAATCTATCTCTTCACTAATCATTCCCTTGTTTTTAGATACTTTTGCAAAACCCTTGTTCCTTCTTCCCACACCCAATTTGTCACCCTTGTTACCATTGCATCCTAAGCCTAGTATCCTCTCTATAGACTAGAGAAGCACTCTTAGGAATCAAATTTGTCACTATGTCCTAGACACAATTAGGTGTACACATATATTCTAAACTTTATTTATCATCTGACTACTTGTGGAGATCAATAGACCAAAATAGGGGTTTGACCACTCTTAAAAATCTCCTTTGTAGTCCCAAGATTTCTTCTCAACTCATTACAATAGGCTAGTCGAAGGGCACTTTTCTTATGGAGGTTGGGTGGTGTTTGATCTTTATTGTATTTAGTTTCTATCCTTTATATTATGCTTGTATATCTAGATATTTTTCTACTTCACTATGTTGTGTAGGTTAGTCATGGAATCACATAGACAAAGGGAGAAATTGCTAGATAGACAAGGATTTTTTTTTCTTCTGAGTAATTTTATAGGAAGAGGGGATATCAATTCTTTCATGAATGTTAGCCCCTTTGACTGTATGCTCCTCAACTAGTATTATTGTAGGATCATCGTGTGATGTTGCAGGTGTGGATTTTGATGCTATGAGATCATATGCATGCTCTAGTACATGCTCTATTCCTCTATTTTTTCTACTTCCTCATCTAATTCAGGATATAACCTCAATCTTCTTCATTCCCTCAATCTCCTTTCATGTGGGCCTATCCCAATGGGGTCTAAACTCCAACATTGTCCATTGCTAAAAACATTTCCAATGTGGCATTTGGAAATTGATTTTGCAAGTTTTTTTCTATAATAAATTTAATTAAAAAATGGCAAGAAAGAGCATTAGGACTTTCTTTTTGTATTATTTAGCCATTTTTTAGAGTAGATTTATTAGAAATTTGGGAACATTTACCAACCTATTATCGTAGAAATGGCTTAAGAGTTTGAAATGTACTATGTACAGTAGAGACTACCTACCTTCACATGTGATGTATCTAATGATATATAATTTGTGACCTATACCTAAAATATTAGTATTAATAGCCTCTTTGTCCCCTATCAGGAATGGTCAAATTGTTCTCTAGGTGCAAGAAACTCATTTCTTGAAACAATTGCATCATCCCTATCTAGCCACTTTTCATCGATGGAAAGTAATCCTAAAACTTCAACTATAATTTCCACTAAAATATTTACACGAAGCCCTTTTACTATTGCTACATCATCATTTAATGTCCCATGTAAACTCATGAGCAAGCTCATCATTATAGCCCTCAAATTTTTCAAAATAATTAATCTAGTCTACCTTCTATAAAATGGGTAGTATTAAGTGATCATTCAACAAGGCCATGTGGTATGTGGGATCACGTTGAATGATATCACCTCCCATGGCTACAACTAGACTTGTAGCAAGGAAATTGAACCCTATGGCAAGGAACTTTTTGAAATGGAGGAATTTTTGATAGAAATGGATAAGTTTTGATAGAGGTGTAGGAAAATAATACAAATGTATATTTGATAGAAGTGGAAAAATAGGTTGAATGTGTATGCATGTGGAAGGGGAAAGGTTAAAATGGTAGTTTGTGTGGGGTAAATTGCCATAATTAGCCATACTACCTAGTATATTACCATAATTATGAAGAGTTCAAGAAGTTACATGCTAGAATGTGTGTGTGCTGAGAACTTGATAATAGGTAATTGGTCCACAAGTGACATGGGAATGTGTTACAGTGAAAATGTGATCCTAATTAAACGATGTCTAATTAGACCAATTTTATACTACACATTGGAATATGAACCAAGGAAGATGTATGTTTTGTTTCTATTTGATCTGCAAGAGCAAAACTATTAGGCCTCTATTCCTTTGTTGTAATTAAAAATTGAATGATGGAATACAACTTAACTAAAATAACAAAATATAGGAGAAAATATGAAAATAAATAGAGATAGATAAATAATTTCAACAAATAAAATACATAAATGGAAACTACAAATGAACAGGAACCTATCACCATGTGGGTAGCCTCACTGCCCAAGATGATAACACATGGTGCAGATGTCTATGTACTGCATTGGGGTGTGTACAATGCTATACGGATCTCCATGATTTTTAACAAATTTAGGGTTCTCGTTGGAAGGTTATCTCTACCATGAACAAGGAGAAGTTTTGTTCAGAAGTATAGATCACACACGAGAGCCTTACGGTGAGCACAAATGAAGCTAAAGAGGAATCACATCTGCAAGAGAACATACAAGCCACAATAACATGTAATAATAATAGCACAAAGCACAATGAGCATGAGTAGAGATTTTGACAGAGTTTTGTTAGTGTGATAATTTGATCCTTTAAAATGGCAAAGTGATGGGATTTTATAGGAAAAACAAAGGATAAGCATCTGGGAAGAGAGTCATTTGGGCATGGATAGGCATGAAGAAAAGCTAGGAACACTGTGCAAGAAAAAACAGAACTTCTAAAAATAGTTGAACTAGAAGACGCTATAAGGACACTAGTACACCATGCAGATGTCTGTTCCTAGCGCTCCTATCTAGTCAACTTCAGTTTCTTGAAAGTTCTAAGGACTTGGGGTATTTCCAGGGTTAAGACACTTTTACAATTTTGGGATAGGCTACACAAAAAGGGGGCAAAACAACATTTAGATAGCATCTTTGTGGATTTAGGGTAAGGCTAAGGCTAGAAGGTGATCTTGGAAACACACTAGGGGAGTGGACACTAAAGTGGGTACCAAAGAGAGTGTGAAATTGTGGGCAAGCATAATTTATGACACTATAGTTTCAAGGAGAAAGGAAGGTTTTTGTTTCAGAAGATGAAAAAAAATGTTTTGTTTTTATGGTGCAGTCACGGTTAGGAGGGTCCTCAAAGAGAATAGTCCAGAGCATGCAGCTAGAGTAAACACAATAGAAACAACTCAAAGATATGAAGCAAATGCAGATTCAATCATTCAGTATATCATAGAATTTGAATATAGATCAGCCGACATCAAGTGGGCTTATAATTAGGGCTCATAGGCCTGATTACAGAATATGTGCAAGGTAAAGCTTTGAAGCTCCTTCGCAAGAATTCAAACTATCAACTAACTCTAATGTGATCAACTTTCGAACTGCTTTCCTAGAGATCTATTACATCTTTATATATCATCTATGGTACAAAAGATTCCTCTACGTTGGCTAAGGAAGATCACAAACTCCAATGAAGAGATATAATGTGTGTACATGGATAGGTCATACCTAAATGAATAGGATTCCTCTACAAATGAATGGAATGGTGTACAGATCTTAGGGAAGGTTGGCCATGAACCAAAGATCAATGAATGATGTGTCATTAGGCTCCATAATCAGGAAATGCTTTGCAAGTCTTCTCCTTTAGCTGATTGTCTGAGATTGTCAGGATGCTCTATTCTAAGAAAACAGTCGATCCTCTGATAGCGATATCTCTCCAGTAACTAATCCAAATTCTTAGAGAATTAGATATGATGTAGATGAATGAATCTAGATGCTAATTCCAACTCTGTAAGGTCTGAAATGCAACTGCAGTAGAATGCAGACCAAAACACAGAAACTGCCACTGATTGAACTACCTAGATTGAACTAGAAAATGAAAGGAAACAAACTAAAATACAAACCAACTAAAATGCAAATGTTTTTGGTGTTGAAATTAAGGAACACTAAGAGGGGGGTGATTTAGTGTTCTGCAAAAACTTATTATTATGTTCCTTTATTAATTTAGCACATACATTTGAGAGAAAGAAGCATGAACTTAAGAATAGAAACAACAAGATCATCACACATGAACACCAGGATTTTTACATGGAAACTCAGTTAAGGGAAAAACCACAGTGGGGGTTAACCCATAAGATTTTATACTCTGTTAAAAGTATTACAAATGGGAAGGCACATACCTTTGGGCACACTACCCAGAGCTCACTGCTCAAAGGAGGTTCACTACCTACAAGATCAATTACAAAGAGTTCACTAAAATACTTGAAGTAAAGAATAGCATCTAACAATACAAGATTACAGTTCCAGTTAGGCTCAATATACTGACTTCACACACTTCATCTCTCACTACTCTGTTTCAATGTTCTGCCATGATCCAGAGCTTAGATCTATTTTCTTTGCACTTGATACTGCCACACTTTGCACCTATCACATGATATTTGCACATCCAATTTTTGAAAATGCTCAAACCCATCGATCATATATATTCGCAACATGAAATTTCATCAACTGCAGTCAGCCTCAAGAAAACTTAGAAGCTTTTTCAAGATCACTATTCTGTCAGCTGAATCCATGCACAAACATCAATGCAGACCAAAACCTATATATTCAAGTCACCACACATGTCAGCCAATACCACTAGATCTCATAAATTACTCAACCAACAACTTCTCTTAATCCATACAAGGATCAAACACCAAGTCGGCCTATTCTTCACCGGACTGAATTGTCTAACCAAAACCTTATACTCAGATGCTTGTAACTTTCAATCCCTTCATCACCGAAGGCTAAAACTTTGGATTTAGGTAGCCCTAACATCCCTTAACATTCCCTCATATCCTCAACACAATATGATTACCTATGGAGAAATGTGGACCAAAATGTTGAACCCTTTCATATGCTCTATTCCTATCTATCCAGACTTAGACAAATTTGCAATCTAACTTCTGGTATGATCAAATGATACAATACGGATGTGTAAGATAGATTCAGTTGCTATCAATGACAACATTTGACATGCCTAGCAGTACCTCTTGCCAACAATCTCCCCCTTTGGCATTGATGGCAACACTTAGTGAAAAATGACTAAGTGTTAGAACAGCTCCCCCTTACTATGTACACTTGTGATTTCCAATGCTCCCCCTTAGATGAATTCATCATTTTTCACTGCTTTCCACTCCCCCTTTGACATCAATGGCAAAGGCTAAGATCTAGATACCAAAATTCACACAAAAACTCTATGTACATGGGCGCATATATACAAACAATCCTTATGTCTTATCTACAGGAACTTAAACAGATCACCGAAAATGTTTTTCAATAGTACCAATTCACTATCCGAACTTTTCTTCATGCTATCCAAAACTAAAATATGACCACTGAATAAAAATGCCTTTGACTCTGCCTTCTGTAGATCAGTGGGATCACTTGTCAGAAAAGTAGCTTGAGCTTCTGTCAATGCATTGAACATTGTTTCTAACTTAGGGGAAATCAATCCCTAGAGTTCACACATCCTTGCCACAATGTTTTCTTTTTCTTTCACAAATTTCTTTATTTCATCAATCAAGCTAATTACTTGACATTCTTGACTCACCGTAGATATTGTCAAAGGATCAAAAGATTGAGATACATTTGACAATTTTTGCTCGGACTCCTTTATTTTCTTCTCAATATCCTCTAAAACTTTTGGCCAAGATAAACAAAATTTGTACACATCTCCTCCTTCAGTGAGGGCATTTTGAACACTCTTTACACTAGTATCCAACACAATTCTATCATTGTTAATCATTCCTTTTAGTTTACTAAATCTTTTATCATTAAATTCATTCCAGACTTTGACTTCCGCTGACTTTTTAAAAGACTCAAAGTGAGTACTTATAGAATTTATTAAGCTCTTCAGCTGACCGAAAGGAGAATTAGATGAATCCTTCAAAAAAATGGGCATAATCTTTTCCAAAATGCCGGAAGCAAGACCAAGCAACTCACTATCCTCAATGTGATATTTTAGGATCTCCTCTCTTGCCTTCGCTTGTGCAAATGATGCTAACTTCATATTTTGAATAGGGGAAAGAGAATCCAAACTAATAGGCCCTTGAATTAGATCCAGTTCATCAAATTCAAGCTTATCTTTCTCAATAAATTTCTTCACTACATCTATAGTGTCTCTTGCCGTGCACGTAGTTCCATCTTTCTTCTCATCAGATTCACAATTTAGATCCTTGTTGGTATCATCATTAGGATTATCTTTCTTTTTTTCTTCAACACTCTTAGCCATTTCTTCTCTTTGATCTTCCTTGTCTTTAACTTCTTTTACTTTCTGCTCTTTATTCTTCTTAGAATCACCTTCAGTAGGAGCATTTATTTCCATATTCATCTCTTCATTTTCTTCACCAAATTAGTCTGGAGCAATTTGAATATCCTCTACACCATCAACATTATCTTCCTTCACCATCTCTGCATCTCCTTTATTTAATATTTCCTCTTCCAGATCAGAGAAATCATCTACCTTAGCTTGTTGCTCATTTTTCTTCATCATTCAGAATGGATGTATCATCAACATCAACAAGTTCTTTAGTGACCACATAAAACTTATTCTTGTCTAGGGATTTCTTTAGAATTTGTTATGTTTCTTTGACCACTTCATCAATGTCTCCAAGCATTAGCTTTTTCATCCTAATTTTGCTTCTAAATTCATCTTTAACTTCTTTGAAAATTTTATTTACTTCCTTCCTAGAGATTATCGAACATAGACTAGACAACACTATTGGATCTAGGGCATACAACTGAGAGGGGGGGTGAATCAGTTGTATACAAACTTGCTTTCTATTTCAAACACTTGATTCGTCTTGTTAGTTAACAGCATATCAATTAATCATCCATGAAAGTAAAATGCACAAACACAAGAGCAGATAAACATCAACACAATGAACACCAAGATTTTGACGTGGAAAACCCAGTTAAGGGAAAAACCATGAGGTGATTAACCCAAGGATTATTCTCTATTAAAAGAATAAGAAAAAGAATGGCACTTGCCAATTAGGGCTCACTGCCCGAGCACACTGCTCACAAAGAGGCCCACTGCCTACAAGGAGACACACTGTCTACAAAGTGATAAGAATCACGGTCTTGAACTGGAGAGTGACATCTTTACCATGTCCAGATTAGTTCCATTTAAGCCCAAAAACCTCTGCTCTACCTTCCGCACTTCTCTTCACTACACCACTCTCATCCACACAATCCACACTACAAAATGAACTCACAAACCTTTATTTATACAAGACATTGACTTAGGAACAATCATCTAAGTCAGAAATCAACCATAAGAATATCCGCAAGATGAATAACACATCCGGTCGGCCACCACAAGAACATTCGCAGGATGAACAACTCATCCGGTCGGCTAAATAGAGCAAGAACTTCATCCGGAAGATTATCTTCAATTCCGAGCTCTACCATCAATGCGGACCAACAACACAACCTAAACATGATCCACAGACATTTCCAAGCCTGCCTAAATGACCAGGTACATCCGCACTTCCTCTACTTACTGGAATCTCTTCTCTTCCTTATCTGGAACTTCAAGAACACAGTCTGTCGCCACTGTCACAATGCAAAAGGTACTTCTGGACCTCCAAATCATACACAACTTGAGATGACACATCACAAGGACATCCCAAACACTCCTTCCAATCTGTAGATTAGGATTATACAATTCCAAACCTCACCGGACCTTTCTGTGATCATATGTCACCTCTGAACACTTGCTGGAACCGGTTCCACACCGACAGCCACAACTCCTTCAGATCTTCATGCGGACCTCTGAAATCTTAACTAAAGCATCTCAAGACTCATATATACAAACCCTTTAATCCGCATCCTTTGGTTCACATCCTATACAATACATTTGCCTTCTTCTCATCACTGTTCTTCACTGTTCCTGACTGAGGCTAATTTTCTCAATATCCTTAGCACACTGCTCATCGAATCCCTCTTGTCAATGCAATATGAGTATGTTGACATCAATGACAACACTGGTTCACCTCATACTTGCAACAATCTCCCCCTTTGTCATTGATGGCAACATATGATGTGAAAAACCATCAAGACAAGAACTTCTCCTTTCTGTCACAGCTCCCCCTATCAGCAACATGTCTTCTCCTCATTTACTGCTCCCCCTTTGATCATCACTACTTGTTTTTCACATGTATTCTCTCCCCTTTGACATCAATGGCAAAGGGCTCATACTTGCAATTTTAACACATCAGAATCATACCAGCTACTCCCCCTTAGTAGTAGCTCCCCATCATCAATCCGGATCACAAGATATGAGTGTGATATCCACCGGACTGATGCACATCAGTGCATCCTAGTTCATCACCGGAGGGGCCATGACCCCTAACTTCTCCTGGAGATATTCAAAAGAGTCCTTGGGAAGAGGTTTAGTAAAGATATCTGCAATCTAATCCTTGGAGGGAACATACTCCAACCTGACTTCTTCCTTGTTCACTTGTTCTCTCAAAAAGTGAAACTTGATAGATATGTGCTTAGTCTTAGAGTGCAATACCGGATTCTTGGAAATATTAATTGCACTTGAATTATCACAGAAAATTGTGATAGGCTTCTCATATTCAACTTTAATGTCTCTTAGCATCTGCTTCATCCATAAGATTTGAGTGCAACTACCTGCTGCTGTAATGTATTCTGCTTCAGTTGTAGACAGAGATATTGTATCTTGTTTCTTGCTTAGCCAAGAAACCAATCTCTTCCCCAAAAAGAATGCTCCACCACTAGTGCTCTTCTAGTCATCCACATCTCCTGCCCAATCTGCATCTGTGTAAGCATGAAGAGAGAAATCCGGATCTCAAGGGTACCATAGACCATACTCAGCTGTTCCTTTCAAGTATCTAAAAATTCTTTTGATTGCCATAACATGAGATTCTTTAGGATCATCCTGGAATCTTGCTACAAGACCAACAGCCTGCATTATATCTAGTCTGGTTTGAGTGAGATACAACAATCCACCAATCATTGATCTATACTTTGTCTGATCTGCCTTTAGGGAGTCATCATCTTTGCTCAACTTACATCTGGTTGCCATGGGAGTGTTCATTGGCTTTGAATCTTCCATACCGAATTTCTTTAACAATTCTTTCACATATTTGGTCTGAGAAATGAAGATCCCTTTCTTTGTTTGAGTAATTTGTAGACCCAAGAAGAAATTCATTTCACCAAGCATAGACATTTCAAACTCACATTTCATCTGATTTGCAAAATTTTTGCACATACTATCTCTTCCTCCAAAAATGATATCATCCACAAACACTTCAACAATCAAAATGTTTTCATGATCAATTTTGAAATATAAGTTACTATCAGCAGTACCTTTGCTGAATCCAATCTGCACAAGATGCTTATCCAACCTTTCATACCATGCTCTTGGGGCTTGTTTTAATCCATACAATGCTTTCTTCAACTTGCAGACCATATCATCATTGTCAGACAATTGAAATCCATCCAGTTGTTCAATGTAAACTTCTTCTTCCAGATCACCATTTAGGAAGGCAGACTTGACATCCATCTAATATACCTTGAAGTCTTTAAAGGCAGCAAATGCAAGAAATAATCTGACTACTTCAATTCTTGCCACCGGAGCAAAGGTCTCTTCAAAATCAATTCCTTCTATTTGAGAGTAGCCTTTGTAGACCAATCTAGCTTTGTTTCTGATTACTTCACCAGCTTCATTTAATTTGTTCCAGAAGACCCATTTGGTTCCAATCACATTCCTGTCTCTAGGTCTGGGAACAAGATCCCAAGTATGATTTTTCTCAATTTGCATTAATTCATCTTTCATTGCTTTGGTCCAATTTTCATCATTGCAGGCTTCATTTACTGTTTTAGGTTCAATCTTTGAAATCAGACAACATTCATCCTGATTTTGACCAACATTCCTTCTAGTTTGCACACATTTGCTTTTGTCACCTATGATCTGATCTTCAGAGTGGTTCAGTGTTACATACCTTGGAATTTTGGGAGTATCCTGCACTATTGCTTCTTGATCAGGCTCATTCAAACCTATCTCTTCTTCCTGATTTACTGGATCAGGCTGACTCTGACTTACCGGAGAGGATTGAGTTCCTTGAACCTGAACACCATCTTGGTCATCTTCATCAAACTCATAAAATCTTGAGGGCTTCTCAATTCCTTCATCAACTTTCACATTAGTTCTTTCTATCATCTTCCTCAGTCTCTTATTGTAACACCGGTATGCTTTGCTTTGAGTGGAGTAACCCAAGAAAATTCCTTCATCACTTCTAGCATCAAACTTTCCTAGATCTTCATCTCTTTTAATATAACACTTGCTACCAAATACTCTAAAATATTTCACAGTAGGAGTGATGCCAAACCAGAGTTCATAGGGGGTCTTACCAGTATTCTTTCTGATTTGAACTCAATTTAGAGTGTAGACTGCAGTGCTGATAGCTTCTTTCCAGAACATCTAAGGAACATTTGCTTCCAACATCATTGTCCTGGCAGCTTCCTGGATGGTCCGGTTCTTTCTTTCAACTACTCCATTCTGCTGTGGAGTCCTAGGAGCAGACAATTGTCTCCTTATACCCTACTTCTCACAAAAGTCAATGAACTCACCAGATGTAAATTCACCACCTCTATCAGACCTTAGACACTTTAGTTTCAATCCAGTTTGATTCTCTACCATAGCTTTAAAGATTTTGAACTTCTCAAATGCTTCTAATTTTTCTTTTAGGAAGGTAACCCACATCATCCGGGAATGGTCATCAATTAACAACATGAAATATCTATCACCTTGTAGACTCTTGATTCTTGTTGGACCACAGAGATCAGTATGTACTAATTCCAACAATCTGGTAGAGGACTGATCTTTGCTTTTGAAAGAGACTCTGCTCTATTTACCTAGCTGACATTCTTTGCACAAACTATTTGTAGGTTTCATCAATTTTGGAAGATCTCTTACAGCTTGAGTATTGCTTATCTTGATGATGTTATCAAAATTTACATGACACATTCTTCTATGCCATAACCAACTCTGATCAACTTGAACAAATAGACAACTTTTATTTCAACCAACCAGATGAAAGATATTACCTTTTGTCTGAGTACCGGATGCAATTTCAGTTCCGGAGCTTGTAAAGATTCTGCATTTTCCATTCTTAAACTAGAGATCATAGCCTTTGTCTACTAACTGACCAACACTAAGAAGATTGTGCTTCAATCCTTCAACATATAGTACATTACCTGTTTTGCTCTTTCCATCAAAGGAAATAGTTCCCCTACCTCTGATTCTGCCAGCAGAATTGCCACCAAACTTTACCATTCCTCCTTCATACCTTTCCAAATTCAAGAACTTATCCTTGTCACCAGTCATATGGTGAGAACATCCACTGTCAATA
This sequence comes from Cunninghamia lanceolata, assembly GCA_027924645.1. Classification (NCBI taxonomy): domain Eukaryota; kingdom Viridiplantae; phylum Streptophyta; class Pinopsida; order Cupressales; family Cupressaceae; genus Cunninghamia; species Cunninghamia lanceolata. The sequence goes on from BSBN01001752.1 coordinate 9,439,409, forward strand.
ACCCAATCATCCTTTTCTTCCACTTGAGCTGCTAAAGCTTTTTCCACAACCTTGTGATTGACAGATTCAGAGAGTATTGAATCTTCTTCCTTGATGGCAATAAACACCCATTCATTTCTGGATTTGCTTCCTAGTTCTGATTCATCATCTGTTACTCCTTCATTGTCATCTTCTTCATGAACATAATAGTAGTTCTTTTGAAACCTTTGTCTGTTAGTATTAGACCTTGCAGATCTTTCCAGACATCTTGAAGCAAAATGACCAATCTTATTGCAGTTGAAGCACTTAAAGGGTAGTTTTCCTTCATACTTACCGGATCCTCTTGGTAGTCTTTTTGCAATGAGGGCTTCAAGTTGAGCTATTTCTGCTTCTTCTTCTTCCATGTCTCTTCTTGCTTGATCATACCATGACATCTTCCTTGAAGAGTTTTCTCCCAGATCAAATCTTTGTTTGCCTTTCACATAGGCATTGGCTTTGAAAGCAGATTTAGTCTTGGGAGGATCATCTCCAAACTCGGTCATTTCAAATGCAGCTAGCTTGCTAGCCAATTGTTCTCTTGTGATAGTTGTGTGGGCTCTGAATTCATCAATTGCAGCAACCTTGATTTTGTAGGCAGTAGGAAGGGATCTGAGGATTTTGCAAACAATCTCATTTTCATCCAGAGTTCCACCAGCATTTCTAATTCCACACACTAGTTCATTCACTCTTGGCATAAAAGTAGTGATGTTTTCATCATCTCTCATCTTCAATCTTTCAAATTTCCCTTTCAGACTTTGCAACCTTGCACTCTTGACAAACTCATCTCCTTCATACAGAAGTTCCAGTTTAGTCAGGATCTCATATGCAGTTGGTAGGTCAATAACATTTGAGAGATCTGAGTCATTCAATGCTCTTAGAAGAGCTTCCCTGGTCCGTAGATTGTTTTCAGCATATGTGATTTCATTCAGAGTTGTCGGACCACCTTGTGGAGGTACATATGGTTTTGAAACCATGGCCAAGTATGCTTTTCCCATACATTCCAAGTGACATTTCATGCGACCCTTCCAGAGAGTGAAATTGGTTCCATCGAACTTCGGACTATCTTTTTTGTATGACGACATCCTGGATCTCCTCAAGAAGTTAAGCTCCTTTCAGAGGAACTTGGCTCTGATACCAATTGTTGTATCTAGGGCATACAACTGAGAGGGGGGGTGAATCAGTTGTATACAAACTTGCTTTCTATTTCAAACACTTGATTCATCTTGTTAGTTAACAGCATATCAATTAATCATCCATGAAAGTAAAATGCACAAACACAAGAGCAGATAAACATCAACACAATGAACACCAAGATTTTGATGTGGAAAACCCGGTTAAGGGAAAAACCTGGGGTGATTAACCCAAGGATTATTCTCTGTTAAAAGAATAAGAAAAAGAATGGCACTTGCCAATTAGGGCTCACTGCCCGAGCACACTGCTCACAAAGAGGCCCATTGCCTACAAGGAAACACACTGTCTACAAAGTGATAAGAATCACGGTCTTGAACTGGAAAATGACATCTTTACCATGTCCAGATCAGTTCCATTTAAGCCCAAAAACCTCTGCTCTGCCTTCCGCACTTCTCTTTGCTACACCATTCTCATCCACACAATCCACACTACAAAATGAACTCACAAACCTTTATTTATACAAGACATTGACTTAGGAACAATCATCTAAGTTGGTAATCAACCATAAGAATATCTGCAAGATGAATAACACATCCGGTCGGCCACCACAAGAACATTCGCAGGATGAACAACTCATCCGGTCGGCTAAATAGAGCAAGAACTTCATCCGGAAGATTATTTTCAATTCCAGGCTCTACCTTCAATGCGGACCAACAACACAACCTAAACATGATCCACAGACATTTCCAAGCCTGCCTAAATGACCAGGTACATCCGCACTTCCTCTACTTACTAGAATCTCTTCTCTTCCTTATCCGAAACTTCAAGAACACAGTCTGTCGCCACTGTCACAATGCAAAAGGTACTTCCGGACCTCCAAATCATACACAACTTGAGATGACACATCACAAGGACATCCCAAACACTCCTTCCAATCTGCAGATTAGGATTATACAATTCCGGACCTCACCGGACCTTTCTGTGATCCTCTATCACCTCTGAACACTTACTGGAACAGGTTCCACACCGACAGCCACAACTCCTTCAGATCTTCATGCGGACCTCTAAAATCTTAACTGAAGCATCTCAAGACTCATATATACAAACCCTTTAATCTGCATCCTCCGGTTTGCATCCTATACAATACATTTGCCTTCTTCTCATCACTGTTCTTCACTGTTCCTGACTGAGGCTAATTTTCTCAATATCCTCAGCACACTGCTCATCGAATCCCTCTTGTCAATGCAATATGAGTATGTTGACATCAATGACAACACTAGTTCACCTCATACTTGCAACAAACACATGTTCTCTTAGCTCCAAATCCTTTGCTTTAGTAGCTTCTTTTCTCATCTCTAAAATGTCACTTAGACTCTTAGGGATTTCTGACAAAATTTCCACAAGTACTCTGTTGAATGTATTCAAGTACTTAATAGTAGCATCCTCCAAAATTTTCTTGTTGGCATCATCAAGGTTGTCATAATATTCTGTTATGGGCTTCAAATTCCCAAGAACAGTTACTACATTCACAATATCTTCAATTGACAAGGTGGATTTTTCAACATGAGTATCAGTCTTTTGTCTTTTGCTCACCTTTACACCTTTGGAGGGCTTATCTTTGGAAACCCTTGATGCTTCTTCTTTCTTTGACTTTATTTCTTTCACTACTTCATCTGATTCTGACTCCTCATCATCTTTTAGGATCACGTACATTCTGGAGGCTTTTTTCTTCTTTCTCTTTCCTTCTTTACCGGATGGTTTATCTTCTAGTTTCTCTGTACTAGCAGACTTTGAGTTACCAGAGGTAGCAGCAGAACTTCTTGTTCTTCTTTGTTGGCTAGGGGAGGCTTTTGGAGCACAGGGTTGTTCATTGTCTGGCTTTTCTTCTTCAACTTGCTTGGCTCTCTTCCTGGTTTCTCTCACAGCTTCTTTGGTTATTCCAATATTTTCTACATATATTTCAAGTTGCCTTTGGAACTTTTTCTTAGTTTCAGGTCTCTGGAGCTCAACATGCAATTTCAAATTAAGCTCCCCATATGTACTGAATCTCTCAACTGAGGTATCTTTTGGTTTACTTAGAAGGTGTTGAACATACATTTCCAGTATTTGTTCATCAACTTCATACCCCATGGGTATGATCCATACAGTCCTTGGTTCAATTGCTTCCATCAAACATTGATCTATTTCCACCATGAAACAAATTGTATCCTTGTACTTTTTCACCACAGACTTAGGGACTCTTTCCCTTGATTGCATCATATTTTGGAAATTCTTGAAATATCCCCAAAGAGCAGTCCTTTGGGCATTGGAGTCACCAATATTATGCAAGTGCTCTCTTATTTGTATGGCAACAGGCTTGTCACTTGTCCAATATAGGCTTTTCATCCCAGGTAACTCATTCATGAAATAAAAGAACAAGAACAAGACCAACATACCATACTTGAATGTATTCTTCTTATCCTTCTTGATCTTGTTCAGATTCTCCATTAGCTGGTTTTGCAGCAGCTACACAAATCATAGTTAGCATTTTCTTTTAACATTTGATAAGCAGCATAAATGGTTGTACCAAACACTGAGTTTTCCCTGCTGGAGTGATATATCTTATACCTAATCATCATAGATGCAAATTTAACATCCAAATTAGTTATATCATTTATTGTCATTGCCCTCTTATCAAACTTTGAGCCGATAGCTTCAGTTATAGTCTGATTCTTCACTAATATTAGCATCGGCAGTCCACTAGATGAGTTCAATCTTGCTATGGCCTTGATGGAATCCTTAGTGAACTTAAAGGGTTTCATCAACCACATAAATTCAACATGCATTTGACTTAGTACATACCAGAACCACTCGTCCTCATCGAAGGACAGGAACCCAATAACCTGAATGAAATGTTTATCTTCCAACGCCTTATACTCAAGTTCAAGATCATGATTCTCATCCCTCAGGTGATTCTTAAACAAATCCAGTAACTTTGAACTCCCAAACTCATCTATGGTAGCATGAATGTAAGCCCTAATATCATCTACATGCAACACACCATGCAGAACATTAGAAAGGGCACCTAACATATCAACCTCTATTGATTTGTATGGATGCTTTTTGAATTTAGGCTAGGGCCTTTTGGTGATGTCAACAACCAACGGAGTAGCCATATCCAGAGATTGCAAATTCAGAAAGATTTATAGAGAATACCTTATTTTGCCGGTTAGGATTTTCACTTAGATATCTTCTACACACTTCAGTCTCTTGGAAATATTCACACAGAGCTCACCTTCCTTCTTTCTTCTTGGATGTAAGGTGATTCTGAAGTCACTTGAGTTTCTTTTTAACCTCCGTACACCTACTTTTTGATGTAATAAATGTTTTTTCCCTAACTCTTCTGAATACCCTATTTCTTGATATAGTTTCTCATAGATTGCTCCGCAAGTTGCCACATCAACCTCTTTTCTTCTGGAAATTCTTTTAGATAATCTGCAATAGGCCATTCTATCTTTTCTCATCATGCCAGATTCAGGTACCCACTTACTGGCATGGGGAATTAGATTTTCAATGTAGCTCCTCTTGAGCTAGAGCTCCTATTTCAATTCCCGGAGGAATTACCAGCACCAGACTCTGGTGCAAACCCATCACCATCATTCATTACACCTTTCTTCACCCATGTTTTGTTCATTTCATTGTGGATCTCATTCTCATCTACTTTTCCCTTGCCTTTATTTGGTCTCTGCACATTATGGTTTCTATTTACTGGACCTATTCCATCATCACTCCTACTTCTACAGAATCTTGCAATATGACCAGATCTGTTGCAATTAAAGCATGTAACATTTCTTTGCTCATTTACTTGATTTCCTCTTGATTTGCATTGATTAGCCATGTGTCCAAATCTATTGCATGTAAAACATTTTCAATTGAAAGAATAGACATTTCCTCTGTTAGAATTATTCATCATCATACTTCTACATTCATTCGATCTATGACTGTACCTTTTACAATTGAAGCATTGACCGCAGAAGGATGGAACACTTTGATTCACTCTACTTCTACACTAACTAGCTCTATGACCAAATTTATTGCAATTGAAACAATTTCCATTAAAGGATGGATACCTTTGAGCATTAGGCTATCTAACTGGAGGTCTTCTAGGTCTGTTTCTCTGATTCCTTGATTCAGAATTTCTTTGACTAGATCTAGAGCTTCCACCTTTCTCATATCCCACACCATGCTTCTTGTTGGTTCCCAAAAATGCAGGTTGCTAACCCTAAGAGGATGCCAGACTCTATGTTTGGATTTGCAACGTTTTTGGACCAATTGACAGAGCTATTAGCTCCCTACACTTCAGGTCCTGCAAACCTAGGCGGGTGTACCTTTGTAACTAAAGCAGAATGAACACTATATGACTTGATTGGATTAGTAAATCTATCACAATGGCATAAAATGTAATAGATGCAGTCTACAGATTATCTCCTACTCCTAATGTACTAACTTGAAATAGAAATATTTTGAATATGAGTTTGGATAGTAATGACTAGTGCCTACTTCTATTGGGCTATGGAGTCGGTAAATGGATGAAGATTTAATGGAAACAGATGTATGAGGTAAGTTGATCTACTTCACAATTTAACTCAAACTTGTAAGGCACATGGGATGTTTGCACCTTATGCAAACGTGCAAGAATGTCAGTTACAATGCTCTTCTTATACTATCCCAATGATATTCCCCGTATTACTGTGAACAACTGAGAGGATGTTTAATTCTAGTAAGAAGAAAATTTAGACCAGACTTGTTTTGTAAAAAGGATTTACCTCTTGGCAGAGACCTTATGACAATTCTGATCAACTTCTTTATAGAAACCAACCAATTCGAACACACTGAATCAACAAATGTGACCAGATAAATCAACAATATTCTTGATATGATAATTTAAATAATACGAAAAAACCATTCTGGAGACAACATTACAACATTTAGGATTTAATATTAACATTACAGTTGAACACTGAAAATAGATAACTGAATTGAAGCATTCTGTTCCATTAATAAAAAATGTGTATATAACAGTTCTGATGAGGCGAATGGGTGGAGTGGAATTAAATAATTTCCTACTGCTACCCTAAACCTACTGCCCTTTTCTATCTCCTGATGATCCTACTCTCTCTTTGATTTCATCTTTATACATACTATGCATTTTTTAGGGTTGTGACCCTTTGCTTATCGTCCTGTGCGTCTCTTCATTTCCGTGAAGGATAACAATTTTTATTAACGCAAAATATTAGCCTCCGGTCCTTTAAAATTCAATTATTTCTCTTCATTTTTGTTAGGGTTTACTTTCATGTATCTTGATTCTTTATTTAATTAATCTTCCTGGGACTTGTATTCTCGCGAAAATAATTTTCCAATATGAATATGATTATTTGTTATATCCTCTTGTTCATATTTTCACCCACTGGAAAAATATATTTTACCCTTCGAGTAAGAAACAATTTCTGCTCATGAAATCTCGTTTTTAACAACCTTGTGAAAATATTTTACATCCTTTAGTGAAAATATCTTATCTCCCGCAACTTCCTCGGTGAAAAATATTTTATTCTCCAAGTAGAAATTCTTAATTTTGATTATCAAATATTTTCTTTAGGTAAATCAATTATATTTTTGATCACCTTTATTTTACCATCGGGTTGAGATTTTTATCAGTGCAATGACTTTAATAATATCCTTTTTATTGTCATGCATAAACTCATATTTTTTAAGTGAAAATATTTTCACGGGCCATTACACAAAATCTTCAATTAATGGCTTTTGCGAAATATTTCCCATCTTTATTGCAAAAATATTCTACATATTTCTCGGTGCTTCCATATCCCTTTTCCATTTGTGTTACTTTATTACTCATTTTATATAATACTTGGGCTTTTTAATATTTATTTTTGCTTTAATAACTGTTTTTATTTCTGACGGGGCTCCAACATATTCTCATCGGTGTGATGTAGCTATATCGGGAGCTTCAAAATATTTCACACCGATATGCCATTTCCTACCGATAAAAACCTCCATCGGCGTGACATAGAAATTCGGAGTGAATTAAAAATTTATTTCCGATATGTTTAGTCTCACCGATATCACGTTTTTGCAGCATTAGGTCATTTTAGGGTTTCTTCTATTTTATGCTTCCTTTATTTCCGGCAGTATTACCCATAAATTGGAAGCCCCGGTGTGTGGATTCAAGTGTGCAATTATACTTCCATAAACCTGAAACATAATGTTTGATTGGCAGGGTTCTGAGAAGGTGATAGGTCCAACCAGAAAGTGGTGAGCAGATGGGATGTGTAATGTTGAGGACGCCTTGGAGCAGACTGCTCTCCACACTGCCTCAAATGCCTTGGTATCGTCGGTCACTCCATTGCCTTTTGCACCGAATGATGTAACATCCACCACGTTGGAATTGCCGTCATATTTATCAGTCAAAGAAGTGCTGAGCAGGGCTTTGGTCGTGACTGTCCTTGTGCCCGAGCAATTCTTTCTCGCGCTCAATACAATTACAATAACAAACATAGCATAATCTTTTCTCGTTATATTGCGAATGCTTCTGAGAGAAAAATCTGCTTCTTCTGTCCTCACAGAGTTGCCCATCAGTACAGTATGCAAACCTACAGCTTTGGCAATTGCTATGTTACGTGTACTGTCATCAAAGAAAATCGTTCGTTTAGGGTCTGCATTTGCTATTTTGAGAGCAAATTCCATTTCCTCCAATGAAGGTTTGCAAGGATTAAGAGGAAATTCCTGGTAATCAATATTGTCATTATTTTCTTGGTAGGGATTTGTAGTTTCTGAAACATTATCATAGGCAAGTTCTCCAGGAGAGAGATTGAGACCTTTCAAGTCATTAGTACTATAAAGGCTTGATGAAGAGGGATTGAGTGTTTCAAAGCATATGACACCTTCAAAACAATCTTCCAAGTCAAGTCTTCTTACGGTTTTTGCAGCATGAACTTTGTCAGAGTTTGTGAATATTATTTTGCGTTGAGGCATGCTCAGTAACAAACTCCTCAGCACTGGATCAAGTCTAAGGTTCTCATATGGCAAACTTCTATGCACAAAGCTGTGAAAGTCATCATTGTCAAAATCATAGCCCAATGCCTTGAGACTGGCCATGGTAATTCCATATTTCTTATAAAGATCATAGCACATGGTTAGAACTTCACATTGATCAATGTTAAATTTTTCACTCATGTAAACTTCAATATTTTTCCTGCAGGCTGCTTGAAGTCCAGAACTTAGAGGATACAATGTATCATCCAAATCAAACATAAGGCAGTCGTACATTAGCACCTTGGCTTCCATGGGTCTCTGAACATCCTCCATCTCGTATTTCTCCCAACTTGACGAGCTGTCACTTGAGGGTGATCTGGTGTGTGTTTACCTCTGAAAGCACAAGCACAGAACAGCTGGCAACTCTCTTGTTGTGATAGAAACTCCAACTCGTAACAGTTAGCACCAAGCTTTGTGGAAATCTCCATATCTAACATTAATAGGATCACTGTCCCTTTTGAAAGTAGTCCCATTTCACTGGTTCCATCATATTCAAGATTGGGGTGTTTTCTTGGCTTTATAACTTCGTATTTGTGTGAAGCATGTCGGGGCCCATTGTGGGCCCGGCTAAAAAATTTTCGTTTTCAAACAAGTTTTTGTCTCGGATTATCCTGACAATGCATTTGTGTGTTCATGATGTGTGAAAGTGAAATAGTTTTTTATCAGAATCTTCTTTCTGGCACTTTGTACAGTGAGCAAAATAGGCCAGGTAGCCTCCAAAATTGCCCTGGAAAACTGATCAAAATCTCTCTCGGAGCTGCGAAAATGCACAAACTTGTAGATCTTTGACTCGAGAATTTAACACAGCAAATGGTTCGGTGTGAAGTTATTGGGATTAAAAGCTGCTCGCAATCAAAGTAGCTCACTCAGCATGTTTTGCACCTATTTAAACTCAACTGGAACTTATCATTTTGCCTCTTTGGAAAAATATCAAATCTAATTTTGAGAAGCTGCCATCCTGGGGATTAGTTTATTTAGGTCACGTGAACATGTGTACAAAACAATTTTTTATCATTCCTTTTCCTTCATAAGATATCGGGTGTCAAAATTGACCTTTCTGAAGCTGCCTGGGAATGCAGTCACAGAGCTGTGTAAAATCTATTTGGATTTGCTTTTGAAAAAATATCAAACGAAGTGCTGGGACCTTGAGGATTGGCATGTGAGCACATTAACATGGAAAGAATCTGAGACATCAATTGGTTTTTTATGAACACGACCCGATTGCTAAATATTACCTTCCAAATTAACCTCCTTGAAAACTGCCCCTGTCAAAACCTGATTCGAACTCACCAACTTGCGATTTTAAAAGCCCATTAAATCTCTTCCTGGTAAGTTGTAACTGGAAAGTTGATTTCATTTAGGCTTGATGAGTGCGTGTGTAAGAGGATTCTTCGCCATCCGTCTTCTATCATGAAATGTTAAGGGCCAAAGTTGACCTCTCTACAACTTTCTGGAAATGCAGATATGGCAACTGAACTTTTTACATTTGCTTTTGATTTTGAAAAAATAGCAAACGAGATGTTGGGGTCCTAAAAACTAGTATGAAGGTACATTATTATGAGGGGAATACGGAACACTGATTAGTTTGTCAGGATCATCATTTATCTGCTAGATATCAACCTCCAAAGTTGGCCTCTCGGGCTGATTTCACATTATGCAAGTAACAAACTTTACCAGAACCCTCCAACTTGGTTCTTCAAAACCTAGTCAAAATTGATCGTAGGAAGCTGAAATCAGGTGTGCTCACTTACATATGGTAGACAAACATGTTTGTGAAATGATTTTGCATGACGACGAACCGGCTCCGAACTATAATGCTTCAAAGTAGGCCACTTGAGCATATTGTGCAAGTGTATCTATGAGTGTTGAAATTGAATTTTTCATATGGGAACCTAAAATCTTGCAAAAATTGGTATGAAATTTTAGGTCCCAACAGTGGCTCTGTCTGGGGATGTATGCCCCTTGTGGGCATAGCAAGATCCTAGATCTCTGGGAAGCAAACTGGTGCCTTCTCCATTGGGTAATAGAGTCTACTTTTGTCCCAAAATTGATATGGTCAAAGGACCATATCAGAAAAGAAAATCCATCTCTTTCCCCTATCAAAAACTTTGTTCTGATCATGTTGTAATGACAACCCATCTGCTTGACTGAATCTGTTCGTATAGTTCATTAATGCATCATAGTTTATGCTGCAAGTGTGTTCTGTAGTATTCAGTATCTGGAAGTCAGGCACAATCTGAGCACCTTCATTATTGTATGACATAAGGGAGTCCTGATTGTTAGATCTTGTAGGATGTCTTACTTTATCATATCTATTGTTATTCACCAAATGCTGGTTTTTAAACTGAATTGGAAAATGGAATAAATCAAGCTGCTTCTGACACATGCTATCGTCAATGTTGGCTCCAACATAAAACACTGTATCCTTTTCCTTATCACATCCATCTTCCCCACACACTTGAGAGTCAATAATCTGCCAATCATACATATTGGAATCTTCAACCTCCCTTGGTTCAATGGACATCTCTATCTCTTGATCAGTGTCACAAGAGAACTCATGACCGCTATATGTCTCTTCTTTGCAAAGATGTGACTTGGGAAATATGGCCTTATATATTTCATCACCCTTACCATGTTGAATGGATTCACTGTCAAAAGATATATGCGCTGGACATAGTATTTGGGTATCATCTTTATGTACATATCTTTGATATTCTTTGGTGAGCAATTCTGAAATATGCTCACTGTCAAGTGAGCATGTTTCTTCATCAACCCTTTTACTAAAATTTTCATCATTCTTTTCATCACTACTATAATGCTCAAAATTCGATGTACATATTTCATCAACCTCATCATTTATAAACTCTTTATCAGAATATCCACCTCCCTGACTGTCTAAATGCCTTTCATCTTCTTGATAACATGGATTTGAGAACACTTGAAATTCATTTTCTGGCATACCTTGGCAAAATGTCATCTGATCTTCTTCCATCTTTTCATCATACAATGGGTTTGAAAAATTTTGAAAATCATTTTCAGATATGTACACTTCCTCCTCAATGTGAGTTTGCCCTATTTGTTGAGAACAATCATCCTCTTCATCTTCTTGTGATATATCATCATACAATGATTTTGAACAGGCTTCAAGATTCTTTTCTGCCATGTGCACTTCCTCTTGATCAGGATCTTGAAAATATTCACCCTGGTTATCTGAAAAGATTTCATCCTCAGGATAGCATGGGTTTGGAAACATTTGGAGTTCATGTTCTGGTATACCCATCTTTTGAAAACAATGTTCTTCTTCCTCCCAACACTGCTGATTCATATATTGCGGTGGGTGGGTTGGGATAAAATTTGTTTGATATGGAGGCTGATAATAAACATTTTGTTGGGTGGGTTGATGAGAGTGCAGATTTTGATGTGACATATGTAGATGATGATATTGCGGAGCATATCGCTGTCCAGGTGGTGGATAGTATTCATTTTCTTGGTATGTTGCTAGTCCATCCATATCTGGCTGCATTGCTATATCAGTTTCTTCATATTTAGTATCATCAGATCCAACATTGATAATATTCTTGTGCCTTTTCCTTTCTATGATAGGAATCAATTTAACCAATTGGTCTATAGTAACTGGCTTTAATGATTCAGGCCAATTAGTAGACATAGGCACATAAGCAAGCATGAACATTTTAATAAATAAGGATACACTAGGTTTAAGATGAAAAGGTATCTGTTCATAGATATCCCCCAACCTGATGAACAACTTATATCCAGATTCTCCTTCATGTCTCCTTATTTCAAAGAATGCATCTAAAGGGGGTATGTTATATTTTTTCATATTTCATCAATTTTATTTTCAGAGTTGCCACCTCTTGTGAGAAGAGGAAAATTTCATCTTTCTGGGTTCTTGCCAGCAGAGTCTACCAATATTTATTTGAATTTTGTGTAGAGTCGCCACCTCTATTTAGAGGACTAATCAATTTTTCTGAGTTTTTCCTCCCACCAGCAGAGTTATGCCTTTTAATTTTCTGACTCTAATAACATAGTCCACTACCAAGTTTCTCTATATGTTCTCCCCAGTAGAGTCGCCATTTTGTTGGTTCCCAAAAATGCAGGTTGCTAACCCTAAGAGGATGCCAGACTCTATGTTTGGATTTGCAACGTTTTTGGACCAATTGACAGAGCTATTAGCTCCCTACACTTCAGGTCCTGCAAACCTAGGCGTGTGTACCTTTGTAACTAAAGCAGAATGAACACTATATGACTTGATTGGATTAGTAAATCTATCACAATGGCATAAAATGTAATAGATGCAGTCTACAGATTATCTCCTACTCCTAATGTACTAACTTGAAATAGAAATATTTTGAATATGAGTTTGGATAGTAATGACTAGTGCCTACTTCTATTGGGCTATGGAGTCGGTAAATGGATGAAGATTTAATGGAAACAGATGTATGAGGTAAGTTGATCTACTTCACAATTTAACTCAAACTTGTAAGGCACATGGGATGTTTGCACCTTATGCAAACGTGCAAGAATGTCAGTTACAATGCTCTTCTTATACTATCCCAATGATATTCCCCGTATTACTGTGAACAACTGAGAGGATGTTTAATTCTAGTAAGAAGAAAATTTAGACCAGACTTGTTTTGTAAAAAGGATTTACCTCTTGGCAGAGACCTTATGACAATTCTGATCAACTTCTTTATAGAAACCAACCAATTCGAACACACTGAATCAACAAATGTGACCAGATAAATCAACAATATTCTTGATATGATAATTTAAATAATACGAAAAAACCATTCTGGAGACAACATTACAACATTTAGGATTTAATATTAACATTACAGTTGAACACTGAAAATAGATAACTGAATTGAAGCATTCTGTTCCATTAATAAAAAATGTGTATATAACAGTTCTGATGAGGCGAATGGGTGGAGTGGAATTAAATAATTTCCTACTGCTACCCTAAACCTACTGCCCTTTTCTATCTCCTGATGATCCTACTCTCTCTTTGATTTCATCTTTATACATACTATGCATTTTTTAGGGTTGTGACCCTTCGCTTATCGTCCTGTGCGTCTCTTCATTTCCGTGAAGGATAACAATTTTTATTAACGCAAAATATTAGCCTCCGGTCCTTTAAAATTCAATTATTTCTCTTCATTTTTGTTAGGGTTTACTTTCATGTATCTTGATTCTTTATTTAATTAATCTTCCTGGGACTTGTATTCTCGCGAAAATAATTTTCCAATATGAATATGATTATTTGTTATATCCTCTTGTTCATATTTTCACCCACTGGAAAAATATATTTTACCCTTCGAGTAAGAAACAATTTCTGCTCATGAAATCTCGTTTTTAACAACCTTGTGAAAATATTTTACATCCTTTAGTGAAAATATCTTATCTCCCGCAACTTCCTCGGTGAAAAATATTTTATTCTCCAAGTAGAAATTCTTAATTTTGATTATCAAATATTTTCTTTAGGTAAATCAATTATATTTTTGATCACCTTTATTTTACCATCGGGTTGAGATTTTTATCAGTGCAATGACTTTAATAATATCCTTTTTATTGTCATGCATAAACTCATATTTTTTAAGTGAAAATATTTTCACGGGCCATTACACAAAATCTTCAATTAATGGCTTTTGCGAAATATTTCCCATCTTTATTGCAAAAATATTCTACATATTTCTCGGTGCTTCCATATCCCTTTTCCATTTGTGTTACTTTATTACTCATTTTATATAATACTTGGGCTTTTTAATATTTATTTTTGCTTTAATAACTGTTTTTATTTCTGACGGGGCTCCAACATATTCTCATCGGTGTGATGTAGCTATATCGGGAGCTTCAAAATATTTCACACCGATATGCCATTTCCTACCGATAAAAACCTCCATCGGCGTGACATAGAAATTCGGAGTGAATTAAAAATTTATTTCCGATATGTTTAGTCTCACCGATATCACGTTTTTGCAGCATTAGGTCATTTTAGGGTTTCTTCTATTTTATGCTTCCTTTATTTCCGGCAGTATTACCCATAAATTGGAAGCCCCGGTGTGTGGATTCAAGTGTGCAATTATACTTCCATAAACCTGAAACATAATGTTTGATTGGCAGGGTTCTGAGAAGGTGATAGGTCCAACCAGAAAGTGGTGAGCAGATGGGATGTGTAATGTTGAGGACGCCTTGGAGCAGACTGCTCTCCACGCTGCCTCAAATGCCTTGGTATCGTCGGTCACTCCATTGCCTTTTGCACCGAATGATGTAACATCCACCACGTTGGAATTGCCGTCATATTTATCAGTCAAAGAAGTGCTGAGCAGGGCTTTGGTCGTGACTGTCCTTGTGCCCGAGCAATTCTTTCTCGCGCTCAATACAATTACAATAACAAACATAGCATAATCTTTTCTCGTTATATTGCGAATGCTTCTGAGAGAAAAATCTGCTTCTTCTGTCCTCACAGAGTTGCCCATCAGTACAGTATGCAAACCTACAGCTTTGGCAATTGCTATGTTACGTGTACTGTCATCAAAGAAAATCGTTCGTTTAGGGTCTGCATTTGCTATTTTGAGAGCAAATTCCATTTCCTCCAATGAAGGTTTGCAAGGATTAAGAGGAAATTCCTGGTAATCAATATTGTCATTATTTTCTTGGTAGGGATTTGTAGTTTCTGAAACATTATCATAGGCAAGTTCTCCAGGAGAGAGATTGAGACCTTTCAAGTCATTAGTACTATAAAGGCTTGATGAAGAGGGATTGAGTGTTTCAAAGCATATGACACCTTCAAAACAATCTTCCAAGTCAAGTCTTCTTACGGTTTTTGCAGCATGAACTTTGTCAGAGTTTGTGAATATTATTTTGCGTTGAGGCATGCTCAGTAACAAACTCCTCAGCACTGGATCAAGTCTAAGGTTCTCATATGGCAAACTTCTATGCACAAAGCTGTGAAAGTCATCATTGTCAAAATCATAGCCCAATGCCTTGAGACTGGCCATGGTAATTCCATATTTCTTATAAAGATCATAGCACATGGTTGGAACTTCACATTGATCAATGTTAAATTTTTCAGTCATGTAAACTTCAATATTTTTCCTGCAGGCTGCTTGAAGTCCAGAACTTAGAGGATACAATGTATCATCCAAATCAAACATAAGGCAGTCGTACATTAGCACCTTGGCTTCCATGGGTCTCTGAACATCCTCCATCTCGTATTTCTCCCAACTTGACGAGCTGTCACTTGAGGGTGATCTGGTGTGTGTTTACCTCTGAAAGCACAAGCACAGAACAGCTGGCAACTCTCTTGTTGTGATAGAAACTCCAACTCGTAACAGTTAGCACCAAGCTTTGTGGAAATCTCCATATCTAACATTAATAGGATCACTGTCCCTTTTGAAAGTAGTCCCATTTCACTGGTTCCATCATATTCAAGATTGGGGTGTTTTCTTGGCTTTATAACTTCGTATTTGTGTGAAGCATGTCGGGGCCCATTGTGGGCCCGGCTAAAAAATTTTCGTTTTCAAACAAGTTTTTGTCTCGGATTATCCTGACAATGCATTTGTGTGTTCATGATGTGTGAAAGTGAAATAGTTTTTTATCAGAATCTTCTTTCTGGCACTTTGTACAGTGAGCAAAATAGGCCAGGTAGCCTCCAAAATTGCCCTGGAAAACTGATCAAAATCTCTCTCGGAGCTGCGAAAATGCACAAACTTGTAGATCTTTGACTCGAGAATTTAACACAGCAAATGGTTCGGTGTGAAGTTATTGGGATTAAAATCTGCTCGCAATCAAAGTAGCTCACTCAGCATGTTTTGCACCTATTTAAACTCAACTGGAACTTATCATTTTGCCTCTTTGGAAAAATATCAAATCTAATTTTGAGAAGCTGCCATCCTGGGGATTAGTTTATTTAGGTCACGTGAACATGTGTGCAAAACAATTTTTTATCATTCCTTTTCCTTCATAAGATATCGGGTGTCAAAATTGACCTTTCTGAAGCTGCCTGGGAATGCAGTCACAGAGCTGTGTAAAATCTATTTGGATTTGCTTTTGAAAAAATATCAAACGAAGTGCTGGGACCTTGAGGATTGGCATGTGAGCACATTAACATGGAAAGAATCTGAGACATCAATTGGTTTTTTATGAACACGACCCGATTGCTAAATATTACCTTCCAAATTAACCTCCTTGAAAACTGCCCCTGTCAAAACCTGATTCGAACTCACCAACTTGCGATTTTAAAAGCCCATTAAATCTCTTCCTGGTAAGTTGTAACTGGAAAGTTGATTTCATTTAGGCTTGATGAGTGCGTGTGTAAGAGGATTCTTCGCCATCCGTCTTCTATCATGAAATGTTAAGGGCCAAAGTTGACCTCTCTACAACTTTCTGGAAATGCAGATATGGCAACTGAACTTTTTACATTTGCTTTTGATTTTGAAAAAATAGCAAACGAGATGTTGGGGTCCTAAAAACTAGTATGAAGGTACATTATTATGAGGGGAATACGGAACACTGATTAGTTTGTCAGGATCATCATTTATCTGCTAGATATCAACCTCCAAAGTTGGCCTCTCGGGCTGATTTCACATTATGCAAGTAACAAACTTTACCAGAACCCTCCAACTTGGTTCTTCAAAACCTAGTCAAAATTGATCGTAGGAAGCTGAAATCAGGTGTGCTCACTTACATATGGTAGACAAACATGTTTGTGAAATGATTTTGCATGACGACGAACCGGCTCCGAACTATAATGCTTCAAAGTAGGCCACTTGAGCATATTGTGCAAGTGTATCTATGAGTGTTGAAATTGAATTTTTCATATGGGAACCTAAAATCTTGCAAAAATTGGTATGAAATTTTAGGTCCCAACACTTCTCATCTTCCTTCTTCTGACTATCAAGTAGCACCTCAAGTTTAGTTGAGCTTATCATGAACTTCTCTTTGTATTCATTTGCAGCTTCTAAGTCATGTTTGAGAATGACAATTTGCCTTTCAAGTTGTTCCTCATTATACCTTATTTCTTGTAGATTAGACTCTAGATGGCCAATTATTTTGTCCAATCTACAATACTCTTTTGTTCTTTCTTTCAGAGATTGATTCAAATTTTCTTCAGTCTTCTTCCTTTCCTCAATTTCCTTGGTTAGCCTCATCACCCTGGATTCCATATCATGTTTTAGGACAACTTCTTTTACTAGCTTCTCACATTCCTTTGTCTTCTCGTTCAGAGCCTCATCCATGCCATTGTCTTCCTTCTGATTTGCTAACTGCTAAAGTAGCTCCTTCTTCTTTTCCATAGATTTGCTCAGTTGCCCTTTTAAGGTCTAAATGAAATCCTCAGCATCTTTAAGGTTCTCTTGTAGTTCTTTGACTTCTTCTCTAGACTGATCAAGATATTCTAAAGCAACTTGAAGTTGTTCATTGATGCCATCAAAATACATGAATGAACCCATTGAAACACCTTCCCAAATATTCCTCAAGCTGTTAAACTTCTTCCAAGGAACCTTGCTCTGATACCAATTGTTGAAATTAAGGAACACTGAGAGGGGGGGTGAATCAGTGTTCTACAAAAACTTATTATTATGTTCCTTTATTAATTTGCCACATACATTCTAGAGAAAGAAGCATGAACTTAAGAATAGCAACAACAAGATCATCACACATGAACATCATGATTTTTACGTGGAAACCCGGTTAAGGCAAAAACCATGGTGGGAGTTAACCCACAAGATTTTATACTCTGTTAAAAGTATTACAAATGGGAAGGCACATGCCTTCAGGCACACTACCAAGAGCTCACTACTCAAAGGAGGTTCACTAACTACAATATCAATTACAAAGAGTTTTCTAAAATACTTGAACTAGAGAATAGCATCTAACAATGCAAGATTGCAGTTCCAGTTAGGCTCAATATATTGACTTCACACACTTCATCTCTCACTACCCTATTTCATTGTTTTGCCATGATCCATAGCTTAGATCTCTTTGCTTCGCACTTGATACGACCACACTTCACACCTATCACATCATATTTGCACATCCAATTTTTGAAAATGCTCAAACCCATCGATCATATATATTTGCAACATGAAATTTCATCAACTACAGTCGACCTCAAGAAAACTTAGAAGCTTTTTCAAGATCACTGTTCTGTCGGCTAAATCCATGCACAAACATCAATTTAGACCAAAACCTATGTATTCAAGTCACCACACATGTTAGCCAATACCACTAGATCTCATAAATTACTCAACCAACCACTTCTCTTAATCTGCACAAGGATCAAACACCAAGTCAGCCTATTCTTCACTGGATTAAACTATCTAACCAAAAATTGAGACTCAGATGCTTGTAACTTTCAATCCTTTCATCACCAGAGGCTAAAAATTTGGACTTAGGTAGCCTCGACATCCCTTAACATTCTCTCAAATCTACAACACAATATGATTACCTGTGGAGAAATGTGGACCAAAATGTTCAACCCTATCATATGCTCTATTCCTATCTATTCAGACTTAGACAAATCTACAATCTAACTTCTGGTATGATCAAATGATACAATGTGAATGTGTAAGATAGATTCAATTGCCATCAATGACAACACCTATCATACCTAGCAGTGTCTCTTGCCAACATTTGGTTGATGCAAGATTGCTCTTGAACCAGGGATGCTCTTGCATCATTTTGGTTTTTAAAGTTTTGCAATTTTGGAAGTCTTACAAGAATGCCAAGTTCACCAAAATGTTATAATGAAAATGTGATCCTCATTAAACTATATCTAATCAAACCAATTCTGTACTACACATTAGAATATGAACCAATAAAGATGTATGTTTTGTTGCTATCTGATCTGGAAGAGTGAAACCATCCAAGCTCTATTCCTTTGTTGTAATTGAAAATTGAATCATGGAATGAAAACCATGAATAAGACAAGAGAAGAGAAAGAGAAAAGCAAACACCTATGAGTTCAAGTTTCTTCCTCACATAAATCTTATAACCTACAAGGAGCAAAAAGGGTTGGGCTATATAGAGGTTTGCCTTGGTCAAACCCTGTTTTGGTGTTTCCACCTCCACAACAACTAGATATTGAAATGTATTGGAAAAGAGAGTATGTGCTCTTGAATCCCAAATGATTCTAGGATTGTAGCGAGTAGTAACAAACAATATTGCAATAAAATGAATATAAGAAATTCTTGTAAATATGTTAACAATAAATGATTCGCTAATATGAATAGTAAGGAGAATGATATGAAATCCAAAAAGATTAACACTAATCTAAAGGATTTGCAAGGGTTAGAAAAGAGATTATGGGGTTCTCGTTGGAAGGTTATCACTACCATGAACAAGGTGAAGTTTTGTTTGGAAGGATATCAAGCATACTATTGATAGACTCTTTTAGATCACCATCTATTGTAGAGAGTCAATACACACTTGATCCATATACTTCAATGATGATGTAGGGTCCTAACCAGTTTGGACTGAATTTCCCTTTTGTACCTAGAGGAGAATTGACATTGCATTGATTCTTGTAGAGGACTAACTCACCCACTTTGAATGAGTGATGGATGATGTGTCCATTGTAGCCATGTGTGAGGTTCTTTTGATAATCTTGGAAATGTTGGAGTGTATGGGTGTATTGTTCATCGAGCATTTCAATATTTTGAAGTCTTTGTTCCCTGTAAATGTTATCATTGATGAGGCCATTGAGGGAAATCCATAGTGAAGGAATTTCTAATTCCAAAGGCATGATTGCATCAACAATCTACATGAGATAGTACGGGGTAGTACTTATAGCTGTACAAATACTCATGTGATAGGCCCACAATGCATAGGTGAGTTGAGTATGCCAATCTTTGCCATGTTTGTTGATAGTATTTTAGAGAATTTGCTCAATGGTTTTAATAGAAGCTTCTACTTAGCCATTTGACTATGGATAATATGGCATAGAGAAATGATGTTGAATGTGAAATTTCTCTAAGAACTTCTTCACTTCTTTGTTCTTAAATGAGGAGCCATTATCATAGACCAAAGAAGAAGCCCAAATTGAGAAATAATGTTCTCGAGGATGGCATGACATATTACTTTAGTAGTCATGGATCAAAGTGGAATAGCTTCAAATGACCCATTTCATAAAGTAATCTATAGTTATGATGATGAAAGTGTGACTTTGAGAAGAAGGAGAACAAATTTTTCCAATAAGATCTTAACTCCATATAGAAAATGGCCAGTGGGACACTTAAGTGTGATGTTCCTAGGTAGAGCTCAGATCACATTGTTATGTTGTTGACATTAAGGGCCCTTTTTAATGAAATCGAAGGAATATTGTTCCATGCTTTGCCAATAGTAACCCATGCAAAGCATATTTTGAACCAAATATCTTCCACCAAAATGTCCCCTTCCAACACCTAAATGGGCCTCTTCGAGGACAATGGGGATCTCTTTTTTATTTAAATAATGGAGAAGGAGGTCATTGTAACCTTGATGATAGAGAACATTAGAAAGGATGATATATATTGTAGAGATCTTATGAATATGAGCTCAAGCATTTTTTTGATGAGGCATTTAGGAAGGTACTATCACGCAAATAACTGAATATATGGGAGTACCATTCTTTTGAATCTATGTTGTAATAGAAAGAAACATTAGAAGAGCTATTATATATAGCTAGTGAAGAAAGAGTATGAATTATGAATTGATAATCGACAGGAGAATCTTTGAGGGGTATAAGGGAGGCAGCACCCGCCATTACATCCACATGTCGATTGTCCTTTCTTGGAATTGTATCAATAGTAGAATGAGAAAAACAATTCAACAATGATAAAGCTAAGTCATGATACTGAGATAACTTATCATGCTTCACTTGATAAGATTTAGTAATTTGCTTTATGATCAACTGTGAATCACCAATTATGTGAAGAACATCGATATTAAGTGACAATGCTACATGCAACCTGTAATAAGGGTTTTGTACTCAGTGATGTTGTTTGTATAGAGGAAGTTAAGATAGAAAGAAAGGGGAATCAGCTTGCTAGAAGGGGGTACTAGTATGACACCAGCACCGAAGCTGGTCTGACACCTAGATCCATCAAAGAATAAATCCCATGGTTGATGGACATCTAGAGAAGGGATATTATCATCAAGGAAAGACTTAAACTATTTGGTTTAGATAATGTACTGAGGTGTAATGGCATGTGGGATAGACATTAAGGTTTAGAAATGGTAGTGCAGGAGTGAACTGGAAGTAATGATGGGATAGTGGGAAGTAAAAGATTTGTTTAAATGTAAGTGTAATTAAATGATGAATATATAAAAATAAATCATTAATAAAATAAATAATAATCTTGTCTTAGATATACTAACATTATTACCAATGATGGCATGTTGAGGTGGTATGAAGCGCAAGTGTTTGCATGAAAAAGTGAATGTGATTAGTGTTGGATGATTGTTGAATCTAGAGATATATCAATGAAGAGAATAAGAATATGATGGGATGATTTTATTGATGGAGCAATGGATTGGTAGGAATGGGGACTAGGAATATGATAGATGGAATTATGGAAATAAATCCATCATCTTGGAACATAAAGTCCATTGATTTATAGGATGGGATGAAAATTGAAGTTGAGTGGAAGAAAGTGGATATGGCTAGTGTGGCATGAACCAATGAATTTTGGTGTCCTTAGCTATAGAAGAGAAAGTTAGGCTGAAGTGAATAGGGGTGCTACTATAGAAAACATGGAGCAGTGTTGATGGAAAAGTTAGTGTGCTAAGTGTCTTACATCTATGAGTTTGAATCTTTATAGTGGTTGTAGGTTCACTCATAGCATGTCATTAGAAGAAAAGGACCTACATAAATGCACTTATCCTATAGCAAGATCAGTCTACCTAAAGCCACTTATATTTGACTCTAAGGGACTTGTAGCAATGTTTGGACTTCCTACAACAATGTTAGGCTAGAAAAACTAGTTTGTGATTATTATGATTGTGTTTTTTTGTTTTTTTTCTATATTATTGAAGGAAGGGGATAAAACCTTAGGGGGGTAGTTTTTGATCTTGGAGGTTCATCCACTACCATGACTATTGTGCCACCATGTATTTTTAAGTCACATGTTTGGCCTATTTTAAGGAATTTTTGAATAAATGTGTCCTTATCAAATGGCTTCTTATAGAGCTTCAAGCAATGGCCATTGACCATCATATAAAATTTGACTAGGTCAATAGTTGTTAGCTTGACTACTCCATTTGGAAACACTACTTCTATCTCATATGGACCAATCCATCATGTTTGCAACTTCCCTTTATGATCTTTCTACTTTGAATCATATAGTAATGCCTATTATCACTTGGAATTACACCCTACTTGAAGCCTATTCAAGTATTCGAATGGCATAATGGGATCAATCTCAAGGTGTGGCACCTTGCAGATGAGATCAGACCTCCAAAGAAGGTTGATTCCTCTTTCTGAGCTTAAGGCTCAGAGAAAGATGGCTAAATCTAATGCTACTAATCATAGGGAAAAGGGGAAAGAGAGAAACTAAAATTAAAAGAGAGCTGATGCACCAAATTTAGCATTTTGTTGGACCTAAAATAACATAACAATGACCATAAAACTAAAACAGACTCACACAGACTCATAGAATTTATTACAAAGGTTTGGGTAGAAAGATAAAACTATGAAAGGGACTGCTTTATCCACAATACACTTCTTGCATATATCAAATAAACATAGTGTAAAGATTCAGAGAGGTAAAATGACAGTTTATATTGATCAACGAAGGCTAGAAAGCCATTACAAAAGAAGAAATATCATTACACAAATATATGAACACAAAATGAGAACTCCCACTCATAGATGAAATGAAAATGGAGATGTCAAAGGCTTAGAATCTAGCACAATGCATCAAATCCATAAAATTTTGGGAGATATCACAAGGTTCGTTGCTGCAACCAATCTTTTACCTGTGTAGTGACCCAGGAAAATAACTAACTGAAATACATCTTTTACACAAGTATATATAACTTTTACATTCATTGTATAGCACTAGGCATTGAAATTTAGTCAATAAATCATGCCCATGTTGTATTAAATTCAGCCCAGAAGCTCTGTCAGAATCTGCAGATTTGAGTGTTGATTGTGCTCTGACAAGTCTAAAAATTTGCATAGGAAGATTGCCCACTCATTTGGGTACCTGATGCATTAATGAGGGAAGGTCTGAAATCCTTTTCTGGCACCTACAAATCTATTTTGTCCCTTCTTTGTATTGGCACATTGAAGATTTCCACTATTTCAACCACTTGCATTTGACCTTAGCCTGCAACACTAATTGCTAGGTACCTCTTCATCATGCAACAATGGCGTAATTTTAGGGATCCTGGAAATTATGCTTGGAAAAATCTTTTACATCACTTTAAAATGTTTCATATTTTGAATTCTCCCTTTGGCACCCTTTGTATTTCCCTTTATCGGTGAAATCACCCTTTGGTGAACCACTTTCTCTTTTGCTTTTGGGCTTCTTGCTTGCTTTCTTCTTTCTCCTTAATATATCCACTAGGCTCTTTGTTGCCTCCCTTTCTGTTGGAAAATTGTTGCATCGGTGAACTTGAGGAATCGCAAATAGATCGGTGAATTGTGACTTCGCTGATCTACTGACTTCTCCTTGTCAATTTCTATTTTTTCCCTTGCTTTTCGCATTATTGATGAATTTCTACTTTCGCAAACCATGCCTTAGCTTCCCTTTCTTTCTTTCATTATCTTTTCTTCTTTGTTGAAGCTTTCTTTTATCAGTAAAACCTCTCCGTGGTGAACTATCAGATCCATGAACTTCATCCTCACTGATCACTTAACTGATTTTCCTTTTGCTCTGTCTGCATCTTTATCTTCTTTTCTTTTCCTCTTATCGACAAAATTGCCCTTTGGTGAACCTTTTATCTTTGATCTCCAACTTGGTTCTTTTCTCTCTACCAGTGGGTCACCTTATTAGAAAATTGACCAATTGGTGAACCTCTTAGTTGGTGAAATTTTGGTTTGCCAACCACTAAGTTTGTTGACCACTTAGTCTTTCTTCCTTTGACCTTTCTTTTTCCTTGGTCAGCACCTTCTATCTTCCTCCCCTCACCTAATCAGCTATTTGACCCATTAGCAAACCAACTGATCAGGAAACCTTTGAGTTTGTGAACTATTGCTTTGCTAATAAATAATTTGACGTCACTTTATCTTCCTTTGTCTCTCACTTTATCTTTAGTCAATGAACTAGCTGATCGGCGAACTTGCCGATTGGTGAACTTAAGGTTCACCAACCTCAAAATTTTCCAATAAAGGAAACCTTCACCTTTCCTTTGCCTATGAAGAAAAATCCTCCCATTGTCTCTTTAGTTAGCAATTTTGCCTATAAACAAACTTGTCGATCGGTGAACCTCAAGTTCACCAAACTCAAAATCTACCGACTAAGGCAAAAGACAAAGGCCAAATACTTAGAATTTTTGGGAGTTTTGAAGGGAGACCTTCTTTCCATTTAGGCTTTCTCAGATCAGATATTTCTAATGGAAGAAGGTAAGATTTAAGGGGCTCTTGGGCTATTTTGGCCTGGGCTAAAGTATGGAAACAATGCCCAATCACCCTACTAAAATTCCTTAGTTTTAATGAACCTATCATGCCATTGTATCTATAATTTTTGGATGATTTCTATATGGTGGACTACTTCTTTTCTTAACTCATACAATGTATTCAACTATGTGATTCTTTCTTTTTGGGATTTAGATAAGTCCATCCCAAGCTCAAGGGTAATCATTAGAGTCTTATGTTCAAATTCAATAGGAAGGACATCTTTCTTACCATAAACTAATTCATAGGGTGTAAACCCTATTATAGTTTTTGATGTAGTTATGTATGCCTAAATAGATTCTAGAAGGTGTGATGCCCAGACACAATGATGCAAGGATACTATCTTAGTAAGAATACCTTCCAATTCTTTGTTCATCACCTTCACTTGGCCATTGGACTATGGATGATATGGGGTGGACTTTTTATGGTGTATTTGTTATTCATGGACAAGGGCTACTATCAAATTTAATGTGAATTGTGGTCCCTAATTGGTAACTATCTCTCTTGGGTCTCCATAGCATGTGAAGATCTCCTCATATAGAAACTCTACTATTTTTTTTATCTTGTGCATGCATTAGAGATTTTACTTTTTTCCCATTTGGTGAGGTAATCAGTGTATACCAATATGTATTCCCTCTTATTGTATGGAGTAGCAATGTGCCCTATAAATTTTAGTCCCCATTTATCAAATGGCTCCAACAATAGCTATGGTTGTAGGGGAATCTCATTTGATCAAGTGGGCTTTCCCATTCTCTGGCAGTGATCATAGTGGTGTGTATACAAGATAGAATGCTTGTGTAGTGTGGGCCAATAGTATCTAGTAGTCAACACCTTGGCATTTGTCCTCTTAGCTACAACATGTCTCCCACATGGTTCATCATGACAGGCTTAGAGGATTTCAAAGATATCATCCTCCCTTATACACTAACACTTGACATTAACAAGTCTAGTGTAGAAGAGATATTTTTCTATCCATGAATAAGGGAGAGTTACCATGGATTATTATTTATTAATGCAAACAAATATTCATCAAGAAAGGAATCATCAATAATGGGGTTGTCCTCATTAGAAGTGATGTGAGAAAGAAAATCTGTAAAAACATTAGCTTTACAATGCTTTTCTAGAATGGTAATATCAAATTCCTACAACAATAGCAACCACCACACTATTCTACCACTCACCACTAATTTGTTCATCAAGTATCTTACTATTGAATGGTCAGTATGAAAAAAAATATAATAACTAGTGATACAGTGATATAATTTATTGATTGCATATGCAATTTCAAGAAATTACTTTTTAGTGACTATATAGTTAAGCTCGGTGCCTTGCAAATTTTTACTAATAAAATAGATTACGAATTCCAATGGACCATCTTTTTTATCCTAGAATTGAAAGGAAGCAAGGTACACAGAATATGCTTCCTACACCGATCTAATGAGGAGAGTTGTACAAATTTTTATCCTTTAACAATTATAGTAATGAGATTTACAATACATGAAAGATATTAAACATCAAATGCAAGTACAAAATCTCACAACAAAAGATATATGTGGGGAAAACCTTTTCAGGTGAAAAACCCCACACTCCAAAGAACAACCTAATGTATTAATCTATAAACAATGAAGGTTACAATACACTTCTAGAGCCAAGCTCTTATAGGAGTTCACCATTGTTGATATTCTAGAGTAATTCTGGTAGCATAATAGTACATTCAAATGAACCATACAAACTACTCCAATAAGCACCTTATTTATAGAGAATAACAAGCATGAAGGAAGCTTCTAAAGGAAGATACAAGAGGTGGGAATACAAATCCACATGGAACATATTCCAAGACCTCTTTAGCATGCAAATGACACTTGTACATGATTCCCTTTCACCTCTTACAACCCTCCAAACTTTAGCATCCCAAATTTACCTGAAATAGGTATGATATATGCTCTTACAGCATCATAAAATCTATCATATATGACAACACTTACAATTGTAAGAGAATCTATCATAACTGAGTAATAATAATTGATTCTCATACAACTTGTCACAACCCAACTTGGACACTTATATTCCCCATGCAAGATGCTTTGCAACACTTGTCCATCCTATTATAAAATCCGGTTCTTATGCATCATAACCTGTCATAGGAATCTATCATGAATATTAACTTACACATATTTCAAGATGCCAACACATGGAAAAGAATCTCTACCAAAAAGTGAGATGCCTACATTCCAATGTAGGAATAAATTAATCCTTGTAACCTTCCATGTCACCTACCAATGTGATGACAACTCACCATGCCATGTCACACTAGATAACAAAATATGATGAGCAAGAAAATACAACTTAGGCATAAAGTAAATATACATTAAATAAATCAATGCTAGGAAATAGAAAGGTTGAGACACCTTAATTCCCAACAAGAACAACTCTCATTTAGGTGTCAAATGCATTAGTGTGGATGTGAAAAGGAAATTTCTAGTCAAGTCCACATATAACCATAGCTATGATCAACAAATCTTTAATAGCTTGGAATGATTCCTGGCATGCTTTTGTCCAAACAAAATCAGCATCTTTAGAAAGTAGTACAAATAAGGGTGCTACTATCTTACTAAAATCCTTGATAAATCTAAGGTAATAACCAACATTTTTGAGGAAGCTTCTAACATATTTTTTTGTGGTGTTGGCATGTGTGTGATAACTGCAACTTTTGTAGGATCAACTTGTATTCTTGCTAGGGAAATATAATACCCTAACACAATTCCTTCTATCATCATCATGTAATATTTGTCATTTGTCAACGACAAGTGATCTTGGAAACATTGCAAAACTTTCTCTAGATTAGAAAGGGCTTCTTCATATGTGTTCCCATAGACCATGAAGTTATCCATATAAACTTCTAAATAATTAGGGGTTAGATTAGAAAAAATGCTCAAAACAACTCTTTGAAAAGTAGTAGGGGCATTGCACAATCAAAATGGAAGGACTACATATGCATAAGTACCCTAGGGACATGTGAATGTAGCTTTATCTTGGTCTTTAGGTGTACTTATGATCTAGTTATATCCACTAAATCCATCCAAAAAGGAGAAATATTATTTACTAGCTAATGTATCCAGAACTTGATCAACAAAAGGGAGAGGAAAATGAGCCTTCTTTGTGGAAACATTTAATTTCTTATAATCTATATAGATACACCACTTTCCTCCTTTCTTGGGCATAATTACAAGAGGTGAAGCCCATTGGCTATCAGATATATGGTACATGAAGTTTGCATCCAAGAGTTTTTGCAATTCTTCTTTTAAATATCTTGAACTACATGGTTCATCCTTTTTTGTGGTTTCCTAACATGTCTATGATCCTTTGATGTAAATGTGGTGAATGCAGGGATCTAGGTTGATCCCTTTCATGTCATAGTAATTCTATGGAAAGGTTGCTTTATGATGTTTTAGCATGGTTGCTATTAATATTGAGTGGCTTATTGGGGAATATCTCAATTTTATTAGACAAGGTTGCCATTGAATCAATTTTCCTACATTGGGTATTGAGTATGCAACTATGAGGCAATAATTGTTGAAATATGGAAATTCCTTGTAGAATCGTAAAATGTGCACACCACCATTTTACACTTAGTTTAGCACCCGGGTGGACCTAAAATGTTTACACTTGTTAATTAGGACCTATTATAACACCTTTTTGAGCATTTAGCATGTACTTCTTGATCTCGATTGGAAATATAATTATAAGGCAGGGTTAAGTACACTTTAAGTGTCTTATCTCAGGAGTTTGGGGCTAAAGGACCAGGGCATCCAAGCACCCTTGTCCCCTTTTTTAGCCCTGACCTAAATTGTGGTTTGTCAAGTTGGGACCTCTTAAAAGGTTCCCAATGTTGGCCTCATGTGGTTTAATTCTTTGAAAATCAATGGGAATGCATATAAAAGTAATTTATTCTATTCATTTGAACACACTGAAGCTCTCTCTAACTTCTTGAAGGATTCTTATTCTCTCTCATGCTCTCTACTCTTCTCTATAGCACTTTATTGTGGATTATTGTTGCAACACTAACATATTGCAGGTCTTGTGAAGATCCTTCTACTTCTTTGGGCTACACCAACTTCTTGAGTCAAGTTGTGATGCCACATCAAACATTCTATGGTTTCCATACTCATGGTGACTTCCTTCACGCTTTGTTCTAGCATTCCATTCTACTTCAGATTTGCCTCTACCCTCCTAGGGCATGCACTCTTTATCTATAATCTTTGCTATTGTGGAGGTGCAAAAACTATTCATAGAGCTTGACTGAGGAAAACTCCTAAATAGCAGCCAACCATTTTCCTTCTTACATGTGTGCAGATCTAAGGAACAGGTTTCTGAAGCTAATCTTTGGGAAGAAGACAAAGCTTACTGGTACAGACCCAACGAAGACTACAATTTTTGTAAACCCTAATCTGGGACCAAGGCACCCAATATCCCTTGTCTATGGTAGTTTTACCTCCAAATATATGTTCTAACTTCATCCCTAATCTCTATTGTCCATTTGGTTTCTGGGTTTTCGCTTCCAACAGTCTGTTTTACTCTGATCTTTGTCAACCAAGGTTTCTTGTCTTTACCCTAGATTGATTGATTAGGTTTGGTTAATTTCTTCTCTATACAAAAAAAGGGAAGAACCCCTATAGTTTGTCTCTCCTTCTTGGGTATAATCCAAGCTTGGTTTGTGTCCTAATGTTTTGTAGAAGAGGGTTTGACCTAGTTTGATCTATTAAGCTAGTCTCTCTTTTCTACACTACATTTTGGTTAACCTGTCGTTTCTTGCACTTTGGCATCCTTCTTGCATCAAATATCATCTATTTTCTACCTTATCTAATTAGATTCAATTCATTCATCATCTTGCATAGTTACATAGCTTAATTTTGCATGATTTCATTTTTAGGGTTTGAAAAAACCTTACATTTATAGGAAATCTAGCTAATCAGCAACCTAGGGTTTGTAGATTAGTGTGTTGTTTCAGATCATATTGCATTATTAGGTTGATTAAAAGGGATTTAATTATCTATACCTTATCATCCTTTCTTTTCTAGGACATTCTTGCATATTTGCATTGAAAAAAGTGAAAAATCAAGCATTTTAGGCTTAGAAAAAGGCATATTTATGCATTGTTTCATTGCATGTGTTCTAGATCATCATAGAAAGATTTAAATCTCTAATTTATTTGCATCAGATCTTATTGGTATTATATTATATAATCATTTCATGGTATTGCATTTTACATTTGAAATCCTAATTTGCTAGGGTTTTGTCAAAAAAGTTGCATTTTTAGAAAAACCTAATCAAATTCAAAACCTAGGGTTTGTAATCAAGATCTTGTTTCAAATTTGTCTGTTATCATTTTCATTTCAAATTGGATCTTGTATTTCTGTATCATGTCATAAATATCATGTGCTTTCAAAATAATTCATGCATTGAAAAATTGTGGTTTAGGAAGTAAGCATTTAAATCTAGGGTTTGCTAGCAAACCCTAGCTAGTATTGCATTTAGTGCATCTTCAAAAATATCTAAGCCTTTGTTGCATTTAAGTGGATAAATAATTTAGGCACTTCTTTTTCATACACTTCACATCCTATATTTACAAGATGTATTTGTTGTGGTTTCCAAGAATATCACATTTTTGGGAGACCCCACTTTTCTTGCACTTGTAGATCTTTGATTGCAATTGTATCTTGATATTGGTTACACTTGGTTAATAAATTGTGCATTTCATTATGGCTTATTTTTGTTTGGAATATTTTCATATGCATATCATGGAATCTGAAAACTTTTCTAAATTCATGCATCCTCACATTTTAGATAACATAGCACCTATGCACGATATATCTCATGATGATGATAAATCTTCTTCTACTACTACAAATCATGATAATGCCATGAATATACTCTATAAAGCATGTGATGGTGACTTATCTTTGCCTAGTTCACCCTATTATTTGGATCCCTCTCCCAAAGATGAAGACATTTTGGTGCGAGAGGATGCGATCGTTGACATAGTCCTTAGTCTCTCTTCTGGAGATAAGGTTGAACATACTATTTCTACTTCTACCATAGCATTTGATAATCCTATGGCTCATCCTATTGGTCTTCCTCCTTTTGTTGAATGTTCAAGTACCTTGGATATCACTAAGGAAGTGAAGACCCTTGCTCTTCCTCCTTTGGTTGAATGTTCAAGTACCTTGAGTATCAGTAAAGATGCAAAGACCCTAGATATTTCTCCTTTGGTTGCAAGTTCAAACCCCTTGGACATCACTAAGGACACAATCATCAACAATTCTCTTAACAACACTTCACCCTCCCTTAATTTTAATGCACTCCCTTCAAAGGATGAAGCATTAAGGGATGAGGAGCAGTCTCTCACATTAAATCCCTTGGAGATGGATGTTGAGCTTAATCAAAATGAAAACAATATCAATTTAATCATCATTAATAGACTTATTCCACCCACTAAGAGGATAGTGGATAAGTGTACTAATGTTCCTAAAATCATGGTTCACGAGGCACCTAATACACCTCCTCACTTCAAACTAGTGATTACAGTTCAAGGTGATCCAACACCACCTTGACCCCCGGGTTACATTCTCAATATTGCAAAACAAATTACTCAAAGAAATCAATGTGTTCAAGATGTGTCACAACATTACACGATTGCTCACACATATAACACCCACAATAAAAGTAAGCACACACCAAGTGTACCCATTTCTCTTCCACCTTGTCAACCTATCCTACCTCAAGCACCTCATCTTCCTCCACATATTGGTTGTAGACACCTAAATTTGTCCATGTCTTGCAACACCTAGTCAAATACATTATTAGAGACATCATGTAGTATTTTGTCCTAATCCCACTTATCCCATTAGCTAATTAATTAAATAAATCCTATTTATTTAATTAATTTCCCACTTCTAATTCCACTTATCCCATTAACCAATTAATTAAATAAATCTCATTTATTTAATTAATTTCCCATTTATCCCATTAGCCAATTAATTAAATAAATTCTATTTATTTAATTAATTTCCCACGTTTTCCTCTAATTTAAATAAATAAAATATTTATTTAAATAAGCCCTCTCCCATTTTCCAACTAATTCAAATAAAATATTTGAATTAGGTCCTCACCTTTCATCTCATTCCAACACTTGTCCACCTCTCAATTGAGTCATGTGTGGTAGTACAACTTTCATTTAATATCCTTCACATGCACAACTAATTTAAATAATATTTTATTTAAATTAGGTCTCCTTTATTCTCCTTCGTACACTTGTCACATGACTACAACTCCTCATGGAGTGGGAAAACCTATTTGATCCTAGCCATCCACATCGTCCAATTAGCCTTTCGATCTCAACCATTCATTCAAATCAACCTTTCCTATAAATCATCCCTCTCACAAGCCATTTGAATTCATTGATCTTCAAGTATCCTTATGCTATCGAAATGCTATTAGAGCCTTTGCATCATTCATCCTATGCCATTGTTATGCTGCTGAAATAGTGAGCAACCAACATTCCTCCCACAATCAATCCTTCAAAATCTTGCATTCTTATGCGAGGTTGAGAAGAGCAATGGAGATGAATCAAATTTAGCATGGAGATTAGTTTGCATTTGCATTTGTTGTTTTGATTTTCATGTTATCTTGTGCTATATTGTGCTTGTTAGGGTTTGATTATTGTTGTTTATACTTTTACCCTAGATATTTTACCCTAGCTACATTTGGCATGCCTGGTGGGACTTTGTGCTTAAATTTGCAAATCTACTAGCTTGTTTTTTGTAGGTTTTATTAACCTTTTGTTGCAGGTCTGCCATTTTTTGGACAAAACCTTAGGTTTTAAAGATTTAGTCATATCTTCCAAATGGCTACGAATTTTTCTACAAGATTTTTGCAGAAGTTTGTCCATCATCTAAGGAAGCTACAATAGACAAATTATAGGTTTATCTCGATTTTTGTAGGAGTTATCATGATTTTATGTTTTTTCATAAAATCAACTTTCTGGGTGCAAATCGATGATTTTTTCATAAGTTGTTATATTTATAGAAATATATTGAAATTATAATGGGGGTCTGTGTTTTACAGATTTAATTTAGAGGTAAAATATGGTGCAAAAAAATAGATCTTTGTCTGTTGTAGGTTTTTCACAAATCTGCATTTTTGGGTGCAAAATAAAGAATTTTCTGACTTCTTTATATTTCTGGAAAGCTCTCAGAAAATTAGTAGGGGTCTCTTCTTTGATTTTTTATTTTTCAAACCAATAATGTCTTTAAATAATCAAATCTAATTTGGCTATGTATTTGAAATTACAATTTTCCTTGTCTGATGAGCTTTTTTTTATGGCTGCATTATAATATCATGTTCTAATTTTGTAGATGCATCTAAGGAGTTGGAACAACATTGGGATCGGTCATACACAACAGATTGGAAGTGAAAATAATCAGGTGCACTCCATTCATCTTTCATCTCTTTTCATTTCAATCAATCAATCTTGTTTGTAAAACACTTGAATTTGGGGCTTAAAAAGAACATTTGTTTTCTCTCGCATTTCGATTTGTGCATTTAAAATGAATCTTGTCTTCAATCACACATCAAAAATCAGGTCTAAAATTAACCATTGTCTTCCATCACATATTTTGACTTGGGATTAAAAAGAACAAGTATTTACATTACTTGGTGAACTTGCATGTGATTAAGGGTGTGTATGCTCTTCTCATGCGCTTCATGCGACCTTGAGAATCAAAAACACCTCTCATCCATCATTTTCACACCACACATTTCATTTTCTAAGGGGAATTAACAAGTTTAGGTGTGAATCAAGTGTGCGTCTGTATGCTCTCTCCTCACACCGCAAGGTGATCTTGGAGATCAAAAACACCCACTTGGTTTGCTTTTGTCATACCCTTCCTAGGAGGCTTTCTTGGAGACACACCACTCCAAGGGATGACCTCAACTCTAGTGTTCTAGTGGAGTATAAAAAGTGAGGTGTGAATTGAAAGACACCCTCTTTGGAAGTCAAAATCTTGTCACTCTTGGCTAAGCCCCAAAGAACTTTATACCTTTGGGAAGTGAAGGTGAAGGGTGGGTTACCTCTTTCTCCCAACTGTGTGGTATTATATCCCTTTCATAGAATTGGGCCCCCTGTACCTTGAGTATATTGGGGACATCCTTAGTCAACTTGTACATCCTAGCTTAAGACCTAATTGGCCATACCTACTTGACTAGTCTTAGGGCTTGTTGATGTGTTTTCCACGTGTGCTTAATCATCACATTCTTCAAATTTCAAATTCAAATTTGCTTATGTGTCTTGCATGAGTGGTTCATGTGTGTACATGTGTAATCATTTGTTTAAACATTGACAAATCAACCTATAAATACCAAACACATAAACATACCATTCTAAACATTCTTGTCATCTCATTCACTCCAAGTCATCAAAATCCTAGTCATCCTAGTCAACACATTCATTCCAAGTCATCTCATCCTAATAAATCCAAGTCATCTAACCTCATCATTACACATTATCATCTTTCTAATCCAATCAACATCATTCTAATAACATCCTAATCATATCCTAATCATATCCCATCAACATCATTCTAATCATTATCCAAATCATATCCAAATCAATTTCATCCTAAACATATCCTAGTCACATTCTAATCATATCCTAATCATCCTTCCTAAACATATCATCCAATCAATCACATCCTATTCTATCCAAGTCATTCCACATCATCATCATAATCCTAATCAAGCACTTGCCAAAAGGGTCTTAATCCTTAAACATATGTGTGACACCATGACAACATTAGAAGACCTAGTACCCCAATTCCAATACCTTCTCCAAGCACTTCACCAAGAGCCACAACCCCTAGACTAATGAATCATTCAACAACTACAAGCCTTCATCCAACAACTTCAACTTCAACAAATCCAATCACCTAAAATACAACACCTCATAGCCCAAGCCCAACACTTCATAGCCACTTGTCACTCACAAGCCCAACAAACACATCCCCTATCCATTCAACATCAACCAATTCCACCTCATTCCTATGTGTCATCCTCCTCCATTTCATACCAATCTAATCCATCCACATGTCAAATCAATGCTACATCAACTTATCCCTCTTCATACCAATCCAATCAATTCACATGTCAAATCAATTCCACATCAAATTATCCCACTTCACATCAATCTAATCCATCCACATATCATGTCCATGCCACATCAATATATCCACCCACATCACAACAAGAACATGTGAGCCCAAGTCCACCTTGGCAACAAGATCAAATGCCCTCAACTTCATACCAACCCCAAGATCTTTTGTCTACATATCCCATCATGTCACCTTACCACGAAGTTCATTTACAAGACTATCAATGGCCTTCACAACAAGAACAAAAGAGCCTAAGTTACCCTATGCAGCAAGACCTAATATCCTTTGACAAGGGAGATACCAATCTAGATTATGTATCCTTTGAGTACCCTCCATCGCCATCCACCCAAATGTTGATCTATGAGCCTACTAGTCCTATCTCAACACCACCATGTGATCCCACTCCTATTCCATTAAAACACCAACCTTCTAATCCATCAAGCCCTTCATTCCCTTCATCACCATGTTCTTTCAATCCTCCACCAAAGGATCCCTTGGAGATAACCGTACAACAATTGGTCTAAGGAAATTTGATTGAGTTGCCACCGATAAAACCCTTTGGAGAAAACCACTTTAAACCCCATAGGTATAATGAAAATGATTATTGTACATACCATAGGGTTAGGGACCATACGATGCTCAATTATGCCACACTTAAGAGATTGATCAAAAATGTCATAAATTGTGGTAAGATTGTGCCTAATCCTAATCCTAATCCATCCAATCCCATTATCCCTCCACCTAATTCTAATCCTAAGCCTATAATAGCCACCCTTACTGTCCATCCATTGTATTGTCCATCCACCCATATGCTTGTAAAGGATGTGATCCATTGGCTACTAGAAAGGAATAAACCATCGCCATATCAAACACCCATTCATGAGCCTATCAACGAACCTCCCAACACCTTGCCTATTCCTATGAGCCCTTCATATAGTACACAACCCCTCAATCCTATTGAAGAGTCTCCAACTATAAGTCCAAGTCAAGATCCATCGTGCCCTCATGCCGATAACCATCAAGAACATGTCAAGCCTATCCAAGAGCCTTCCACTTCCATCCAAAATCAAGAACTATGTCAAGAGTATAATCCAAAGCATGTGGAAACATCAAGCCCTCATCCAAATCAAGATCAAAGAATCTTGAAGTTCAACTCATCCATGACCTATATATTTTCTATGATCAAGATATTATCTATAATCATGATCTTATTCATGAGCAAATTTGTCCCATTCACAGCACACTTAATCCTATTTATGTTCACATTTATGATCAAGGTTCTATCTATGATCATGAAAACCACAATGATCCTCTTAGCCAAACTTTTTGCATTCCATGATTAAGAGATTGTCACTCCACCTATCCCTACTCCCATAACCATCCATGAGCAAGATATCCAAATTGCTCCTATCCATCCTCCACCTAGTCCTATCCATGATCTACAAATATCCACTTCCCATGATGAGACACTTGGCTCCCAAGTACACATAGATGACCAAACCAATACCTTGGATCTTAATGAGCATAATGAACATAATCAAGATCCTAATGATCCTTCCACATCCACTATCAACCCCATTTCAAATCCACCACCATATCCTATTGGTCTATCCACCTTCATCCATAAGTGTTCTTCCTTAGAACAATAACAACCATTATCCACCTCACCTTCTCCATCCAATAACAAGTTCAAGTCTAGTTCTCAAACTACACCTAGTCCCATTGTCCATCGCATACTCCAAAACATGAACTACCAAGGTAAAAGGCTTAGGTCTTTATGAACAAGGTATTTTAGAGCCAATCCATGTCAAGGTCCCTCCACGCTCATATGGCCTTGGATATACACCCCAAGGAAAACAATCTCAAGATGTTGGTACTACCTCCATGCCTCCTAAATCCGCCTCCTTCCATCCCAAACCCCATGCATCTTATCATACTCCCAAAATATATGTTGCCATCCCTCCTTTATTATCCAACAAACCCAAAAATCATGTGACTATACACCTTCCACCATCCACTTTACCTCCACTACTTCCAACTCCTAATATCCCTCCATCCACTCTACCACCATTTCTCCCAATACCTAATATCCCTATCATCCAATCCCCTCATCCATTTATCCACAAATCCAATTTTACTCCACTTATCCATAAGTCCCCTAAAAATCCTAATCATGACCAACAAATGCACACATTGTCTAAACATGAAGTTTCCACTCATTTCACAATTTCCATGGGATTCAAATATAAAAATTTGGATGCCTCTACCTATAAAGCCGAAAATCCTAAGGATCCTCATGCCTTGGGACACCAATGCAAAAGTTCAAAGAAAAATCTATCCAATAAGCTACCCAAGCCCATACTTCCACAAGAAAAGCCCAAAACTAAAATGGTTTTGGTACTTAAGAAAAAAGAAAGAAAGTCAAATGAAGCATCCACATCTCAAAAATCCCAACCATCCCCTTCCATCAAAGATTCCCATTTCATTCAAAAATTCCAAAAATCCCACAAGCAAAACAAAATTCACAAAAATACTAAGTCTAGGTGGGTGCCTAAGTCACTACATCACCCATCTCCTAAGAAAACATTGCCATTGCTTCCTACACCATCTTCCCATCAAAAGCTTCAATGTTTATCTCAGTGTGTGCAACCGTTGGCCATGATTCCATTTTCACATACTTTCATCTCCCCATCTTTCATCCATTATCCTACATATCTCCCCCATCACCTCCCTATGGTCCATGCTTTTGCATAAACCTTCCATAATCCATATCAAAACTCCACTATCCCCCATCCATCCTTGCATGAACCTTGCATAATCCACATCATAATCCACTATCCACCTACTCCATCACCCTTTCATGCAATGCCCTACCAACATTTATGAGTATAATGAGACTTGACATGGTCCATGTGATGAACTCCATCTCTAATGAGACTATAACCTTTTTGTTGGGACTTAAAGTGTCTCAACCTTGGTAATTCCTTACATTATTAATGTTTGTATTTATTATTTAATTGCCTATGTTGTAAATATTTATAAATTCCATATTGTCATATTGTGGGATGTGGCACAGTGATGTGTCAATCCTACATGGAATATGACAACTTGTAATTTTGTCCTCACATGAGGAGTTAGGCATCCCACTTTGTGGTAGGAGCATTTTGCCATGTGTCAGCATCTTCCATGTTGTGTAAGGGAATGTTTGACTGAAACGGTTATGACAGATTCCTATGACGAAGTTATGACATGTAAGACAGGTGAAGACATGTGTCATGAAGCATCTTTGAAAAAGGCATATTTGGGCCCCCCAAGGTGGACTATGACATGTTATAAGAGAATATGCTATTTATAGCATGTGTATGATAGATTCTCTTACAACTGTCAGTTGTAACCGCTATGACAGATTCTATGATGGTCATTAGTTTCGTAAGAGCATCTGTCATAGTCCATTTTGGAAATAGGCAACCTCTTTGGGATGGGAATTGTGGACAAGTGTCAGGAACATTCTACAATGTTGACCAAGTGTCCTTAGGTGTGGGTTTTGGGCCATGAAGCCAAGTTGAATGCCCATCCCAAGATAGGTCCAATATTGCCTTGTATATTCTATATAAACAGGTGCTTGGATAGGGAGTTGTATCACAGGTTTACAGGTACTGTTATGCTATCAGATTGACTCCAAATACGAGTGTTAAAGACCATTGAAGCTTGCATTGCAAGTGTATTGTAAATAACTTTCAGATTTGTTAATACATTGTGCAGGTTTCTGAGTGTGGGGTTTTTCACCCGATAAGGGTTTTCCCTGCCATAAATCTTTGTCTCTCTTCTTCTGTCTTCTTTCTGGTTCATGTGTATTGCTGCAATATCTCATTTACATATTCTATGTTGCTGTAGTTGTAAGGAATAATTTGAATTTTCATAGCCCTCTCCTCATTAGATTAGTGTAGGAAGTGATTTTCGCACACCTAGCTTCCTTTCAATTGGTATCAAAGCCTAGCCAGTTTTGGTCTTAGCTGTTGGGTAGGGGTTTTTTGAGCTAATCTTAAGTTTGAGTGGGAGTCTGTGCAGAGTATTCTGATTTCTATTACAGCAAGGAGATGGCAAGCACATCTGGAAGAATAGAAGTTGAGAAATTCAATGGCACTAATTTCGAGCTGTGGAAGCTCAAGATGGAAGACATGCTTGTTGACCAAGACCTTTGGAAAACTATTACCAGAACTATGCTAGCTACAATGCAACAAGTTGATTGGGATCTCAAGGATCGGAAGGGTAAGGGTCTCATAAGACTTAGTCTTGTTGATTCTATGTTGTTAAATGTCCATGAGGAGAAGACAACAACCTTGCTTTGGAAGAAGTTGGGAGATGTGTATCAAGCCAAATCCCTAGTTAATAAACTTTTTCTAAGAAAGAAGTTGTATTCTCTTTGAATGGAGGATGGAGGATCCATTTCCGAACATATGAATGCTTTTAACATGTTGGTTGCACAGTTGACATCTATTAGCATGAAAATGGAGGAGGAGGATCGATGCATGACCCTACTTTGTTCTCTGCTAGATTTGTGGGATCATCTTGTCATGGCTATCAGAAGCACCACTACCACCTTTAAGATAGAAGATGTGGTATCTGCACTATTATCTGAAGAGATGTGGAGAAATTCTTCTGATGTAGCCAAAGAGGCTCTTGTGGTTTGTGGAAGACTCAAAGAGAAAGGGAAGAAGAAGGACAAGAAAGGTGAAAAGGGTAGATCCAAATCGCAGCCCTGGAAACCCATGTGTCTGATGATGTGTGGCTAATTGACTTTGGTGCATCATTCCACATGGCTTTGCATCAAGACTGGTTCACTAAGTATGATGAGTTCGATGGTGGAAAGGTGTACTTGGGCGACAACTCTTATCTAAAGATTGTTGGTCATGGAAGAGTCTCTATTTGATTCTTTGATGGTTAAGTGAAGGGGATCTTGGGGGTTATGCATATCCTAGGCTTAGCATGGAACCTGCTTTCTGTAAGTAGTTTGAATGATGCAGGTGTGTAGGTTGTCTTTTCGAAAGAAGGATACAAGATGACTAGAGGAGCTATGGTGCTTGTTGAGGGTACTAGGAGAGGTATTATGTTTTAGCTGGAGGCATGCATTTCACAATGCAATAGTTCTTCTGATTCAAAGAAGAGGGCAGCAGTCACTTCATCCACACCATCTGAATGAGCAATTAAGAGATCTGTTGTTTCTAGTTCTAATGTTTGTAACCATGCCTTGGAAGTTAAACTTCCTACTGAAAAGATAATGTTACAGCATAAGAGATTTGGCCACATTGGTGACAAGGGTCTGCGTACCCTAAAAAATAAAAACCTCATTGAGGGGTTAGATGATTGTAATCTTGAGTTCAACTTTTGCGAACATTGCATTTATGGAAAGCAAAACCATGTTTAGTTTTATTCAAGTTCTCACAAGTCTTCTAGTGTGTAGGACCTTGTTCATTCTGATATATTTGGTCCTATTAATGTTCCTTCATTATGAAAATTTGTGAATTTTTTATCTTTCATAGATGACTACAGTAGAAGGACATGGATTTATTTTTTCAGAAGCAAATCTGAAGTCTATAGTAAGTTTAAGGAGTTTAAGGCCTTTGCTGAAAATCAGACTTGTAAAAAGATTAAGTGTTTGAGAACTGACAATGGTGGTGAGTTTTGTTCTATAGAATTTGATAAATATTGCAAGGAACTTGGGATTGAAAGACATAAGACAACTCCATACATCCCATAGCAAAATGGAGTTGTAGAAAGGATGAACAAGACATTGATGGAGAAGGCTAGGAGTATGCTTAGTGGAGCTAGCCTAGAACAAAAGATTTGGACTGAAGTTATTGCCACTGCTTGCTATCTTGTTAATAGATCTCCTACATCAGCTCTTGTTGGAAAGACATCCATGGAGGTGTGGTCTGGTAGAAAGCCTTCAATAAGGTATCTTCATGTTTTTGGTTGTGAGGCATATGCACATGTGCCTAGGGAGAAGTAGTCAAAATTGGAGAACAAGGCTGTTAAGTGTATCTTCATTGGTTATGGTGTTGATGTGAAAGGATACAAGATTTGGGACCCTATGGCTGAAAAAGTTTTGTATAGAAGAAGTGTCATCTTCAAAGAGCTTACACCTTCTTCCACTATTTTACAGCCAGAAAAAAAAGAAAAGAAATAGGATGTTGTTCAGTTTCCTGCTACCTCTGAGAAGACTAAATAGAAAGACAATGTTGGACTTGATGATGAGGAGAGCTCTAGTAGCGCTGAAATCTCATATGAAGACGCTGAACCTCAACCTCAGCTCTTGAGGAGGTATACACAGATAAGAAAGCAACTTGAAAGGTTTAGTTTTACATTGCTTGATTCTAGTTGTACTTTTGCTTTGCTTACTAATAGTGATGAACCTAGAACTATATCAAAGGCTATGGACATGAAAGATGCAGGTTCCTGGATGGAGGCCATGGAGGATGAAATGGCTTCTTTGGAAAATAATTAAACTTGGGACTTGGTGCCTTTGCCTCCTGGATGGAAACCCGTTGGATGCAAATGGGTGTTCAAGAAGAAATTTGGTACAGATGGCAACGTTGAGAAGTATAAGGCCAGATTGGTTGCGAAGGGGTATTCACAAGTGGAGGGTATAGATTATGGTGAGATCTTCTCTCCCATTGCAAAGTTGACATCCATTCGATTCCTATTGTCTCTTGTAGTAGCTTATGACTTGGAGGTAGAATAGATGGATGTGAAAACAACTTTCCTTCATGGTGATTTGGAGGAAGAGATCTACTTGTCACAGCCAGAGCATTACATGGTGAAAGGTAAAGAAAATTTGGTTTGCAAACTTAAGAAGTCTTTGTATGGTTTGAAGCAATCCCCTAGGAGATGGTACTTGAAGTTTGATGCCTTTGTGTTGTCAATTGGATTTGTGAGATCAAAATCAGATCACTGTCTATTATAAGTCTGATGGTGATCATATTCTCATTGTTGTACTGTATGTTGATGATATGTTGCTCATTGGGAAGGGTAAGAATATGATTTCTAATTTTAAATCTTAGTTGTCAGCACAGTTTGAAATGAAAGATTTAGGGGCAGCCAGGTACATTCTAGGAATGGAAATCAGAAGAGATAGAACCAATAGAAAACTTTGGTTAAGCCAGATTAAGTATGTGAAGACCATGTTGGATAGGTTTAGCATGGTAGATTGTAGACCATTGTGTGTTCTTGTTTCTTTGGGGACAAAGTTATCTGTTGAGGATTGTCCAAAATCTCCTAGTGAGGTGGAGGACATGAGCAAAGTACCTTATGCTAGTGTTGTTGGTAGTTTGATGTATGCTATGGTCTGTACAAGACCAGACATTGCCCAAGCAATGGGAGTCCTTAGTCGATTTATGGCTAATCCTGGATGAGTTCATTAGGATGTAGTTAAGCGAGTGTTTAGATATTTGAGGGGTACTTCTGAGTATTCCATATGCTATCATGGTAATGTTTTAGGACCTCTACATTCTATTGATATTCATGGATTTGTGGATTCAGATTGGGTAGGTGACATTGACAGCAGGAGATCCACTAGTGCTTATGTGTTTACACTATTTGGTGGTGCTATTAGTTGGATGAGTAAGTGACAACCTATTGTTGCTTTGTCCACAACATAAGCTGAGTATATGGAAGCAACTCATGCTTGTAAGGAAGCCATTTGGCCTAAGAGATTATGTTCAGATATTGGTGTTGATGGAGGTCAGATCATGATTAGTTGTGACAGTCAGAGTGCAATTTGCCTCGTGAAGAATCTAACATTCCATGCTAGAACAAAGCACACTGATGTTTAGTCTCACTTTCTGCGAGACATGGTTGAGAATGGAAAGGTAAATTTGGAGAAGGTAGATACTTTGAAGAATGTTTTAGATGCATTGATGAAGCCAGTGGGCACAGAGAAGTTCAGATGGTGTTCAGAGTCTATGGGCCTCTCGACCTATAGAAGTCAAATCCTATTTTTCTATTGGCTCTTACAAAGTGTTCGACAAGTGGGAGAATGTTGGGAATTAAGGTGTCTCAACCTTGGTAATTCCTTACATTATTAATGTTTGTATTTATTATTTGATTGCCTATGTTGTAAATATTTGTAAATTCCATATTGTCATATTGTGGGACGTGGCACGGTGATGTGTCAATCCTACATGGAATATGACAACTTGTAATTTTGTCCTCACATGAG
Source organism: Cunninghamia lanceolata (assembly GCA_027924645.1). Lineage (NCBI taxonomy): Eukaryota > Viridiplantae > Streptophyta > Pinopsida > Cupressales > Cupressaceae > Cunninghamia > Cunninghamia lanceolata. Next base: position 9,482,688 of record BSBN01001752.1, read on the forward strand.
GAGTTAGGCATCCCACTTTATGGTAGGAGCATTTTGCCATGTGTCGGTATCTTCCATGTTGTGTAAGTGAATGTTTGACCGAAACGGTTATGACGGATTCCTATGACGAAGTTATGACATGTAAGAGTCAGAAATAGAAGCATGTAAGATAGGTGAAGACATGTGTCATGAACCATATTTGAAAAGGCATATTTGGGCAGCCCAAGGTGGACTATGACATGTTGTAAGAGAATAATCTATTTATAGCCTGTGTATGATAGATTCTCTTACAACTGTAAGCTGTAACCTCTATGACAGATTCTATGACAGTCGTAAGTGTCGTAAGAGCATCTGTCACAGCCCATTTAGGAAATAGGTGACCTCTTTGGGATGGGAGTTGTTGACAAGTGTTAGGCACATTCTACAATGTTGACCAAGTGTCCTTAGGCATGGGTTTTGGGCCATGAGGCCAAGTTGAACGCCCATCACAAGATATGTCCAATATTGCCTTGTATATTCTGTATAAACAAGTGCTTGGAGAGGGAGTTGTATCATAGGTTTACAAGTACTGTTATGCTGCCGAATTGACTCTAGATATGAGTGTCGAAGACCATTGAAGCTTGCATTGCAAGTGTATTGTAAACAACTTTCAGATTTGTTGATAGATTGTGTAGATTTCGGAGTGTGGGGTTTTTCACTCAATAAGGGTTTTCCCCACCGTAAATCTTTGTCTCTCTTCTTCTGTCTTCTTTCTTGTTCATGTGTATTGCTGCAATATCTTGTTTACATGTTCCATGTTGTAGTTGTAAGGAATAATTTGAATTTGTATAGCCCTCTCTGTTGATGATGATGTTAGTCATAAACAAACATAGAATAAAAGTTACACAACAACCTTTACTCATCTTGAAAGATACGATGAACTCAAAGAACTCATGATCCCAAGTCTACGTTAATTAGTTCATAATCTACTGACGTTACTTAGTGGTTGATGTGTGTTGATGTTAATCATTGAGGGGCCTTACATTCTTCAGTAATTTCTGCAAAGTTCATTAGTATTCCTTCAAATACCCTGCTCTTTATATCTACTCTGCATAAATCTCCAACAATTCTATCGCTGCACTATGAATTCACTCAAATAATGTGTCTACAGGTTGATATTTGCATGATTTCCACCATTATTTTCAATTCTTTGCATGATATTTTTAAAACTACATACATTTAGCTCAAATATGCTAATGATTTTCAGTTATCTATAGGATGTCAGCATATTCTTTTGTTCTGCTTGTTATTTATTATGATTTGTAGTTATGGAAGTGACTCAATGAAATTAAGAAAATAAATTACAAAGATAGGGTTTAAAGGATGCGATTCCCAAAATTACTTGACTGAGATCACTGATCCACATACATATTCTGATACAGTAATGAAGAGAAGAAAACTAGAATCATACTTCACCAAGACATTTGACAAATCAGCATGATCTAGTCCAAATCTTCAAAGGACAAGTTGACAACAATATGCAATAAAATGAAAGCGCTTCTATTTGAACATAACATTCACCATGACATATCCAGAAATCAACTTGAAGATTACGTAAAGTTTACAATCAGGATGTAATCTGAAGCTTCATCTCCATTTAGTGTGCTTTAGAACAAGTACATTTACAAAGATCTGAAGAAAAAACCTTGACATTTCAATAATTCAGTCCTCATTAGTCTTGGTAATCAGATCTCTTCTTAATTCTACAGTAATTGGCCTTATTTTGCCAGATATTCTCTCTCTTTTATTTGGACAAGTTCTAGCAATATTATAGAACAAAGGCCAGAAAACAGTTACATTGATCCAATGATCTGGATCCTCTCATAACATTCAATGGTACAGATGAACAACACGTGCCTACCAGTTGGCAATTACACAGCTGGCACAGAATATTCCAAAATCTTCGGCCTGGTCCATCCTCCAGCTGGCAAACAAGGCATTTGACAATATCCTCCTCAACTCAGGTTCATGTTGCCTCTGTGTCCACAACTCTACAATTTTCAGCCAAACTCCAAACAGCTTCAACCTCCTACAATAAACAAACAAGAATTAAGCATCATCATTCTATAAACTAGCAGGAAAATAAACATTTATATTTTATCAGGCTGTGAATGTGCAAACCTATATATATCAGGTTATGAATATTGAGCATCTGTGAAAATTTGCGTATCTAAATGTCCATAGGTAATCAAGAGGGTCCGATCGACTATCGTTGACTGGAAAACATGCTATCAGGCCCTAAAATGGCTTCAATATCTAATCAGGTCCAGGGTCATTTAAGTGATTTTTTCTTAAAAATATCGAAAATGTAATTTTTTGTGTTTTCTACATCTTAGTAAATTACATTTTTGGATGCCGTAGGAGCGGAATTAGGGCTCAAGACTTCGTTGGTAACTTGGCATTAAGCCTAAGTAACCGAGCAACTCAAACTAGATAATTAGTTTATCTTTCCAATGAGTCCAAAAAGTTTAAATTTTGACAAAATAGCTAGGAGTTATGACCCTGCCAAGGAGAAGATAAAAAATTTCTTAATTTTTTGAGTTTTTCTAAATTTTTGCAAATAGTTTCACATTCCGGTAGCTCTTTTTGTATTCCAAGGGTAATATGACCCTTCATATGATATGAAAGCATTTTTAGTTTTGTAACTCTCTGTGTATATTGCATGCATAAGATCATGCATATGCAATACATGCGCTTTTGTTCACCGTTATACGAATGAGAAATGATGATGTCATTATCATATTTCAACCTGATGACCCCTTTCACTGTTAGGCTCACTTTTGTATCTTGTGCACTTTCTGTATATCACTTTGTATCTCAGATACATACAAGACTTTATGCATAAAAATATGCATACATTTATGTTCACTAAATTCCATTGAATAAAACTATCAGGTCCAGGTATGCACATTAGTTAATATGAGGAATATTAACTAATATGACTCTCTTCATAGATCAGGTTATGATGATGATGTCATCATAATGAATGAGCTTCGTTAAAATGTGAAAGGATGACGTCACGGTCATACTGAAGGAAATCGGGATGTTAAGAAATATGACCCTAATATTGAGGAATATCACCTTCCGCATAAGATGACGTCATGGTCATGTCAAGATTTTTATATCAGGTTAGAATGATGTCACCGTCATGTTAGGAAAGATCAGTCATATTAGAAAAGATGACGGATGTTAGAAATTAGATGACCTTCGGAGTTCAAGCTGATTGATGATGTCATCATCATATCAGGTCTTTTGTGGAATGGGATAAGCTGACATCATCATCATGTTAAGAAAGATGAGTCATATTAATGAATGTGACCCCCCTTTCGAAAGATTAGGATGACATCACCATCATGTTATTTAAAAGGGTGATCATTAGATATGCACCTCTGTGAGGTAAAAAGGATGATAACATCACCATCAGGATGGTTTCCTAGTTTCTTTGTTCATCAGGATTGGATGATGTCATCAGCATATTGGCACTGGGGTGATATTCTACAGCAGGATGATATTTGAAATATCGGGTGATATTTGAAATATGACCCCCACAAAATATATGAAGCTATTTGATAGGAAAATATAGTTATTACCTAAAATTGACATCCAGAGTTCATAGACCAATGCTTATCAGGTGATAAACTGGCATTAGGGTGATCTAACGTAAGGTGATTGATGTTAAGGAATATGACCCCCCCAGAAATATGAGGTTTGACTAGGACTTTGACTTGTCATAACTTTCATTCCCTAAGGAATATTAGGGTGATCCAAAAGGCAAACCTGCATGAAATTTTATACTCTTTTCAACCATGAGGTTATTGACATGAAATATTAAATTTGATGAACTGACCTCATCATGATGACTTACCCACTTCCATTATGCAGGATTACCTGCATGACTTACTTTTACCAGACCGCTGAAGAGCAGAAAAACAACACAAGCCAAAGTAAGAAAAAGTTGGGTCCCTATTTTGTCAAGTCAAAATGGGGCATGTTGTGTAACCACACAACAACTCGCCACCAAAGAAAACAACCAAATTCCAATGATTCAAGTCATGTGATCACATTCTAACATAGTATTCTAACTCTTTCTAAGCATGAGTACTTATAATCTTTCTGAATGAGAAGTTTTTCATCATGGCAACAATGCTAACAAAGGATCAGGTGTGTGCAAATGATTAATTATCCTTATCTTGAAAGCAAGTTGAAAACATGAGTAACTGATGTTAAGCTACATAGTTTGGGAGCATCCCTCATAGCCAACCTAGATAGAGCCTTGCTGCCAGCAGGCATCCATAGCCCCGGCAAGGTTATCTATACAATCCCTCTAAGTAGAGCCCCACTACCAACAGGCGTCTATATCCCTGATAGAGTTACTTAGATGGCCTAATTTTATTATATTTTTTGGATTTTCAAAATTTATACTCTATTCATCTGATGTCATCATGTAAGCTTAGCATGCAAGGTATGGTCACTTGCTGATTTAGGTTGGAGATTGCATTGGTAGAAAGGGAGTCCCTTTAGATTTTTCACTTAACACCTATACTTGTGTGTTCAACAAACCCAAGGCTGTTAGGTGAGTAATTGTGAAAGAATCACTTTGGTCAAGGAAAGGTACCTTGATGAAAAGATATTATAGACCTGATCACCAGTACTTCTCAAAATGAGTCATAACCTATATATGAATTTGTTCTCATCACTTGAATCTTAACAATTTGGTTATTTTCTTAGGGTGACTAACCAAAATAGAACTCAACAATGCAAAACAAAAGCAAACACCCAAAGAAAACTATACAAACAGCTAACTACAAAAGGAAACAACAAAAAACAAAACAAGAAAGCAAGGAAAGAAACAAGACAACTACTCTACCAAACTATATACAAACGCTAAAAGGGAAATAAAACCCATGAAAAGACCCAAAGACACCTGTATTTGCATACTTCCTTAGATTGTGCAGGAGCATCAGGGCACTAGCTATGGTTCTAGTCCTAGCAAATTCATCTTTGTATTCTAAATTCATTGTGTTTAACAAAATAATCTTTGATTATCAACAACTGAGGAAGCTCATCATGTTCATGATTAATCCATATGCATGTCCTATCTCTTGAATTTCCTTAATCAAAATAATATTCAAAATTATTTACTATGGAAAGGAAAAATACAACTTGGTGTATTTCTGGCTCTATTGGACATGCTTGTTTCTTGTCAGCTGGTCCTCCATTTAACTTTGCTTTTTTGTTGTTTAGCTCAACTTCAAGTCTCACTTCAAATTGAAGGATGTATGACTCTTGGTGGATTATTTCATCTTTATCCAGCTCTATCTCTTCATTCTGGATGTATATCTAATTGTTGACTTCAGCAAGCACTTCATTGTTTTCATTAAATCCCTGCAGAGAAGCATCTAACTGAGTATCTTTATTATCATAACCTGATATACAGAAATTTATCATTTCTAAATGATTTGACTATAAATGTGAATTAACATTCGACTGATAGGAATACTCCCCTGTTTCATTTTCAAAATTACACTGGACTGGCGTCTAATCATGTACAAAGACTCCAAAGCTTTCTGCATCTTCAACTTTCATGAATTGTTCATCAAATAACTCACATTTTCCATCCAGTAAGGTATCTGGTTTCATCATCATGTAACATTCTTGCATTGGATCATTCAACTTAAACAAGTTAGATAGTAAATCAGCATTTATTTTCTTTTCCACAATTTCTTGGGTTACTATCATGGGAAGTTCATTAGCAGCAGTGCATTTAAATTCTTCCACCAGTCTCCATTCCTTTTTACCATAAAATAACTCAAGGAAAGGTGTTTCACTATCCTTATCAAAAGTATTAGGATCAAAATCAAAGACTCTATCCTGACAAGTGGTTTCTTCCCCACAATTTTCAAAAGATTCATACCTACACTCTACCTCACCCTCACCTGTATTAGGAGGTAGAGAACTCTAATTCTCACCATAAAATGACTCAAGGAAGGATGTTTCCTCTTCTTTGCCTTCTAGAACCGATTCAGCTATTGTATTTTCTAAACAACTCATCAGTAGGGGTGTTGCTTCTCTTTATTGTTCTAGAATTCAAGTCTTCTCCAACATGACCAAGCAAGCTTCACAATCCCTTTCTGAATGCTCTTCGTCATGTAATCTGCACTAGCTTTCAATCAGGACATCATCAGTGGATAGACCTAATATTTGACTACACTGTATATATCTAGACAGGTATAATTCAAAATCCTTAGAGCGGTCCACTTCATTATCCAAAAAACTAATAACTTCTAGTGTTGTATCCACTTGTTGCTCTAGAAATTCTTCATTTTCCTGCCAGACTTCATCCTTGAACACATCTATAAAAAAAATTAGTCCTTTCAAATATAAATCCAACTTTATAAGAAAAGTTTGACAATTAATTTCACTATGTTGCATAGACTTGTGTATCTTGTAACAACTGGATAAGCCAAAGTTAGACAAACTTTGAGGATAAAGTTGCTTATTCAATGTTTCCTGAAATAAAGGAATGTTAACTTGACAATTGTCTTCATATGTATCCATTGAAATGAGACTCTATTTTCAATTTTTTAGGATTTTGAAATTTTAATGAGATCTATCGTATCCCAGAATAAAACTTAAAGGTTTAGAAAACCAAACAAATCTTTGAAGCTTTAAGATAGATCTTTGCAAATATACAATCAAAACCCCTCAGATAAGAGATATTTGCATACATTCAACTCAAATGATGAAATATTTATGTAATATTTGCAGAAATCCATAAATTCTTTGTTTAGGCCCTCCTTCTAGCGCCAATTTATGTTGATGATGATGTTAGTCATAAACAAACATAGAATAAAAGTTACACAACAACCTTTACTCATCTTGAAAGATACAATGAACTCAAAGAATTCATGATCCCAAGTCTCCGTTAATTAGTTCATAATCTACTGACGTTACTCAGTGGTTGATGTGTGTTGTTGTTAATCATTTAGGGGCCTTACATTCTTCAATAATTTCTACAAAGTTCATCAGTATTCCTTCAAATATCCTACTCTTGATATCTACTCTACATAAATCTCCAACAATTCTATCTCTACACTATGAATTCACTCAAATAATGTGTCTACAGGTTGATATTTGCATGATTTCCACCATTATTTGCAATTCTTTGCATGATATTTTCAACACTACATGCATTTAGCTCAAATATGCTAATGATTTTCAGTTATCTATAGGATGTCAGCATATTCTTTTGTTCTGTTTGTTATTTATCATGATTTGCAGTTATGGAAGTGATTCAATGAAATTAAGAAAAGAAATGACAAAGATAGGGTTTAAAGGATGAGATTCCCAAAATTACCTGACTAAGATTACTGATCCACATACATATTCTGATATAGTAATGAAGAGAAGAAAACTAGAATCATACTTAACTAAGACATTCCACAAATCGGCATGATCCGTGCAAATCTTCAAAGGAGAAGTTGACAACAATATACAATAAAATGAAAGCACTTCTATTTGAACACAACTTTCACCATGACATATCTAGAAATCAACTTGAAGATTACGTAAAGTTTACAATCAGGATGTAATCTGAAGCTTCATCTCCATTCAGTATGCTTTAGAACAAGTACATTTACAAAGATCTAAAGAAAAAACCTTGACATTTCAACAATTCAGTCCTCATTAGTCTCGGTAATCCACTCTCTTCTTAATTCTATAGTAATTGGCCTTATTTTGCCAGATATTCTCTCTCTTATTTGGACAAGTTCTGGCCCTTTTATAGAACAAAGGCTAGAAAATAGTTACATTGATCCAATGATTTAGATCCTCTCATAACATTCAACGGTCCAGATGAACATCACATGCCTGCCAGTTGGCAATTACACAGCTGGCACAGAATATTCCAGCATCTTTGGCCTAGTCTATCCTCCAACTAGCAAACAATGCATTTGACAATATCCTCCTTAGCTCAGGTTCATGTTGCCTCTGCATCCGCAACTCTACAATTTTCAGCCAAACTCCAAACAGCTTCAACCTCTTGCAACAAACAAACAAGAATTAAGCATCATCATTCTATAAATTAGCAGGAAAGTAAACATTTATATTTTAATAGGCTGTGAATGTGCAAACCTATATATATATATCGGGTTATGAATATTAAACATCTGTGAAAATTTGCGTATCTAAATGTCCATAGGTAATCAAGAGGGTCTGATTGACTACCGTTGACTGGAAAACATGCTATTAGGCCTTGAAATGGCTTCAATATTTGATCAGGTCTAGGGTCATTTAAGTGATTTTTTGATAAAAATATCAAAAATGTAATTTTTTGTGTTTTCTACATCTTAGTAAATTGCATTTTTGGAGGCCTTAGGAGCAGAATTAGGGCTCAAGACTTCATCAGTAACTTGGCGTTAAGCCTAAGTAATCGAGCAACTCAAACTAGATAATTAGTTTATCTTTCCAATGAGTCCAAAAAGTTTAAATTCTGACAAAATAGCTAGGAGTTATGACCCTTCCAAGGAGAAGATCAAAAATTTCCTAATTTTTTGAGTTTCTCTGAATTTTTAAAAATAGTTTCACCTTCTGGTAGCTCTTTTTGTATTCCAAGGGTAATGTGACCCTTCATATGATATGTAAGTATTTTTAGTTTTGTAACTCTCTGTGTATATCGCATGCATAAGATCATGCATATGCAATACATGCACTTTTGTTCACTGTTATACAGATGGGAAATGATGACGTCATTACCATATTTCAACCTGATGACCCCTTTCACTGTTAGGCTCACATTTGTATCTTGTGCACTTTCTGCATATCACTTTGTATCTCGGATACATACAAGACTTTATGTATACAAATATGCATACGTTTATGTTCACTAAATTCCATTGAATAAAACTATCAAGTCTGGGTATGCACATTAGTTAATATGAGGGATATTAACTAATATGAATCTCTTCATAGATCGGGATATGATGATGATGTCATCATCATGGACGAGCTTCGTTAAAATGTGAAAGGCTGACGTCATGGTCATATTGAAGGAAATCGGGATGTTAAGAAATATGACACTAATATTGAGGAATATCACCCTCCGCATAAGATGACATCATGGTCATGTTGAGCTTTTTATATCGGGTCAAAATGACGTCATCGTCATGTTAGGAAAGATCACTCATATTAGAAAAGATGATAGATGTTAGAAATTAGATGACCTTCAGAGTTCAAGCTGATTGATGATGTCATCATTATATCAAGACCTTTGTGGAATGGGATAAGTTGACATCATCATCATGTTAAAGATGAGTCATATTAACGAATGTGACCCCCATTTTGAAAGATCAGGATGACATCACCGTCATGTTATTTAAAAGGGTGATCGGTGGATACGCATCTCCGCAAGGTAAAAAGGAGGATGACTTCATCATCGGGATGGTTTCTTTATTTCTTTGTTCATCAGGATTGGATGATGTCATCAGCATATTGGTACTAGGGTGATATTCTGTAGCAGGGTGATATTCGCAAGATTGGGTGGTAGTTGAAATATGACCCCCGCAAAATATATGAAGCTGTTTGACGGGAAAATATAGTTATTACCTAAAATTGACATCTGGAGCTCACGGACCAAATGCTTATTGGGTGATAAACTGGTATCAGGGTGATCTAACGTAAGGTGACTGATGTTAAGGAATATGACCCCCTAAGAATATCAGGTTTGACTAGGACTTTGACTTGTCATAACTTTCGTTCCCTAAGGAATATTAGGGTGATCCAAAAGGCAAACTTACATGAAATTTTATAATCTTTTCAACCATGAGGTTATTGACATGAAATATTACCTTTGATGAACTGACATCATCATGATGACTTACCCACTTCCCTTATGCAGGATAACCTGCATGACTTACTTTTACCAGACCACCGAAGAGCAGAAAAACAACACAAGCCGAAGTAGCAAAAAGTTGGGTCCCTGTTTTGTCAAGTCAAAATGGGGCATGTTGTGTAACCACACAACTTGCCACCAAAGAAAACAACCAAATTCTAATGATTCAAGTCATGTGATCACATTCTAACATAGTATTCTAACTCTTTCTAAGCATGAGTACTTATAATCTTTTTGAATGATAAGGTTTTCATCATGGCAACAATGCTAACAAAGGATCAGGTGTGTGCAAATGATTAATTGTCCTCATCTTGAAAGCAAGTTGAAAACATGAGTAACTGATGTTAAGCTACATAGTTTGGGAGCATCCCTCATAGCCAACCTGGATAGAGCCTTGTTGCCACCAGGAATCCATAGCCCCAGCAAGGTTATTTATACAATCCCCCTAAGTAGAGCCCCACTGCCAGCAGGCATCTATAGCCCCGGTAGAGTTACTTAGATGGCCTAATTTTATTATATTTTTTGGATTTTCAAAATTTATACTCTATTCATCTGATGTCATCATGTAAGCTTAGCGTTCAAGGTATGGTCACTTGCTAATTTAGGTTGGAGATTGCATTGGTATCAAGGGAGTCCCTTTAGATTTTTCACTTAACACCTATACTTGTGTGTTCAACAAACCCAAGGCTGTTAGGTGAGTCATTGTGAAAGAATCACTTTGGTCAAGAAAAGGTACCCTGATGAAAAGATATCATAGACCTGATCACCAGTACTTCTCAAAATGAGTCATAACCTATATATGAATTTGTTCTCATCACTTGAATCTTAACAATTTGGTTATTTTCTCAGGGTGATGAGATGCATCATCTTGACTAACCAAAACAGAACTCAACAACACAAAATAAAAGCCAACTCACAAAGAAAACTATACAAACAACTAACTACAAAAGGAAACAACAGAAAATAAAACAAGAAAGCAAGGAAAGAAACAAGACAACTACTCTACCAAACTATATACAAACCCTACAAGGAAAATAAAACCCATGAAAAGACCCAAAGACACCTGTATTTGCATACTTCCTTAGATTGTGCAGGAGCATCAGGGCACTAGTTATGGTTCTAATCCTAGCAAATTCGTCTTTGTATTCTGAAAAATACTCTTGTATTCTAAATTCATTGTGTTTAACAAAATAATCTTTGATTATCAGCAACTGAGGAAGCTCATCATGTTCATAATTAATCCATATGCATGTCCTATCTCTTGAATTTTCATAATCAAAATAATATTCAATATTATTTATTGTGGAAAGGAAAAATACAACCTGGTGTATTTCTGGCTTTGTTGGACATGCATGTTTGTTGTCAGCTGGTCCTCCATTTAACTTTGTTTTTTTGTTGTTTAGCTTAACTTCAAGTCTTATTTCAAATTGAAGGATGTATGACTCTTGGGGGATTATTTCTTCATCTTTATCTAGCTCTATCTCTTCATTTTGGATGTATATATGATTCGTGACTTCAGGAAGCACCTCACTATTTGATGATTAGCAATTGAGGAAGCTCATAAGGTTCATGATTAATCCATATGCATGTCCTATCTCTTGAATTTCCATAATCAAAATAATATTCAACATTATTTACTGTGGAAAGGAAAAATACAACCTAGTGTATTTCTAGCTCTGTTGGAAATGCTTGTTTCTTGTCAGTGGGTCCTCCATTTAACTTTGCTTTTTTGTTGTTTAGCTCAACTTCAAGTCTCACTTCAAATTGAAGGATGTATGACTCTTGGTGGATTATTTCTTCATCTTTATCCAGCTCTATCTCTTCATTCTGGATGTATATCTGATTCTTGACTCCAGGAAGCACCTCACTATTTTCATTAAATCCCTGCAGAGCACCATCTAAATGAGTATATCTATTATCATAACCTGACATACAGAAATTTATCATTTCTAAATCATTTGACTATAAATATGAATTAACATTCGACTGATAGAAATACTCCCCTATTTCATTTTCAAAATGACACTGGACTAGCATCTGATCATGTACAAAGACTCCAAAGCTTTCTGCATCTTCAACTTTCATGAATTGTTCATCAAATAACTCACATTTTCCATCCACTAAGGTATCTAGTTTCATTGTCATGTAACATTCTTGCATTTGCTCATTCAACTTAAACAAGTTAGATAGTAAATCAGCATTTATTTTTTCTTTTCTACAATTTCCTGGGTTACTATCATGGGAACTTCATCAGCAACAGTGGATTTAAATTCTTCCACCTGTCTCCATTCCTTTTTACCATAAAATAACTCAAGGAAAGGTGTTTCACTATCCTTATCAAAAGTATTAGGATCAGAATCAAAGACTCTATCCTGACAAGTGGTTTCTTCTCCACAATTTTCAAAACATTCATACCTACACTCTGCCTCACCCTCACCTATATTAGGAGGTAGAGAACTCCAATTCTCACCATAAAATGACTCAAGGAGGGATGTTTCCTCTTCTTTACCTTCTAGAACCGATTCAGCTATTGTATTTTCTAAACAACTCATCATTAGGGGTGTTTCTTCTCTTTGCTATTCCAGAATTTGAGTCTTCTCCAACATGACCAAGCAAGCTTCCCAATCCCTTTCTGAATGCTCTTCATCATATAATCTGCACCAACTTTCAAGTAGGACATCATCAGTGGACAGACCTAATATTTGACTACACTGTATATTTCTAGACAGGTATAATTCAAAATCCTTAGAGCGGTCCTCTTCATTATCCAGACAACTATTAACTTCTAGTACTATATCCACTTGTTGCTCCAGAATTTCTTCATTTTCCTACCAGACTTCAGCCCTGAACACATCTATTAAAAAAATTAGTCCTTTCAAATATAAATCCAACCTTATAAGTAAAGTTTAACAATTAATTTCACTGTGCTCCACAGACTTATGTATCCTGCAACAACTGGATATGCCAAAGTTAGATAAACTTTGAGGCTAAAGTTGCTAATCCAAAGTTTCCTGAAATAAAGGAATGTTAACTTGACAATTGTCTTCATCTGCATCCATTGAAATGAGATTCTATTTTCAATTTTTTAGGATTTTGAAATTTTAAGGAGATCTATCATATCCCAGAATAAAACTTGAAGGTTCGGAAAATCAAACAAATCTTTGAAGCTTTGAGCTAGATCTTTGCAAATATACAATCAAAACCCCTCAGATAAGAGATATTTGCAGACATACAACTCGAATGACAAAATATTTATGTAATATTTGCAGAAATCTAGAAATTCTTTGTTCAGGCCCTCCTTCTAGCACCAATTTATGTTGATGATGATGTTAGTCATAAACAAACATAGAATAAAAGTTACACAACAACCTTTACTCATCTTGAAAGATACAATGAACTCAAAGAATTCATGATCCCAAGTCTCCATTAATTAGTTCATAATCTACTGACATTACTCAGTGGTTGATGTGTGTTGTTATTAATCATTGAGGGGCCTTACATTCTTCAATAATTTCTGCAAAGTTCATCAGTATTCCTTCAAATATCCTGCTCTTTATATCTTCTTTGCATAAATCTCCAACAATTCTATCTCTACACTATGAATTCACTCAAATAATTTGTCTACAGGTTGATATTTGCATGATTTCCACCATTATTTGCCATTCTTTGCATGATATTTTCAACACTACATGCATTTAGCTCAAATATACTAATGATTTTCAGTTATCTATGGGATGTCAACATATTCTTTTGTTTTGCTTGTTATTTATCATGATTTGCAGTTATGGAAGTGATTCAATGAAATTAAGAAAAGAAATGACAAAGATAGGTTTTAAAAGATGAGATTCCCAAAATTACTTGATTGAGATCACTGATCCACATACATATTCTGATACAGTAATGAAGATAAGAAAACTAGAATCATACTTCACCAAGACATTTGACAAATTAGCATGATCTAGTGTAAATCTTCAAAGGAGAAGTTGACAACAATATGCAATAAAATGAAAGTGCTTCTATTTGAACATAGCATTCACCATGACATATCCAGAAATCAACTTGAAGATTACGTAAATTTTACAATCAGGATGTAATCTGAAGCTTCATCCCCATTTAGTATGCTTTAGAACAAGTACATTTACAAAGATCTGAAGAAAAAACCATGACATTTCAACAATTTAGTCCTCATTAGTCTTGGTAATCTGATCTCTTCTTAATTCTACAATAATTGGCCTTATTTTGCCAGATATCTCTCTCTTTTATTTGGACAAGTTCTGGCCCTTTTATAGAACAAAGGCCAAAAAATAGTTACATTGATCCAATAATCTGGATCCTCTCATAACATTCAACGATCTAGATGAACATCACATGCCTGCCAGTTGGCAATTACATAGCTACCACAGAATATTCTAGCATCTTCGACCTGGTCCATCCTCCAGCTAGCAAACAACGCATTTGACAATATCATCCTCAGCTCAGGTTAATGTTGCCTCTAAGTCCACAACTCTGCAATTTTCAGCCAAACTCTAAACAACTTTAACCTCCTGCAACAAACAGACAAGAATTAAGCATCATCATTCTATAAACTAGTAGGAAAACAAACATTTATATTTTATCAGGTTGTGAATGTGCAAACCTATATATATCAGGTTATGAATATTGAGCATCTATGAAAATTTGCATATCTAAATGTCCATAGGTAATTAAGAGGGTCTGATCGACTATCGTTGACTGGAAAACATGCTATCAGGCCCTAAAATGGCTTCAATATCTGATCATGTCCAGGGTCATTTAAGTGATTTTTTGATAAAAATATCGAAAATGTAATTTTTTGTGTTTTCTACATCTTATTAAATTGTATTTTCAGAGGCCTTAAGAGTGGAATTAGGGCTCAAGACTTCATCGGTAACTTGGCATTAAGCCTAAGTAACCAAGCAACTCAAACTAGATAATTAGTTTACCTTTCCAATGAGTCCAACAAGTTTAAATTTTGACAAAATAGCTAGGAGTTATGACCCTGCCAAGGAGAAGATCAAAAATTTCCTAATTTTTTGAGTTTCTCTAAATTTTTGCAAATAGTTTCACCTTTTGGTAGCTCTTTTTGTATTCCAAGGGTAATGTAACCCTTCATATTATATGTAAGCATTTTTAGTTTTGTAACTCTCTGTGTATATCACATGCATAAGATCGTGCATATGCAATACATGCGCTTTTGTTCACTGTTATGCGGATAAGAAATGATGATGTCATCACCATATTTCAACCTGATGACCCCTTTCACTATTAGGCTCACTTTTGTATCTTGTGCACTTTCTTCATATCACTTTGTATCTTGGATACATACAATACTTTATGCATACAAATATACCAACGTTTATGTTCACTAAATTCCATTGAATAAAACTATCAGGTCCGGGTATGCACATTAGTTAATATGAGGGATATTAACTAATATGACTCTCTTCATAGATCAGGATATGATGATGATGTCACCATCATGGACAAGCTTCATTAAAATGTGAAAGGCTGACATCATGGTCATACTGAAGGAAATCGGGATGTTAAGAAATATGACCCTGATATTGACGAATATCACCCTCCACATAAGATGACATCATGGTCATGTCGAGCTTTTTATATCAGGTTAGAATGATGTCATCGTCATGTTAGGAAAGATCAGTCATATTAGAAAAGATGATGGATGTTAGAAATTAGATGACCTTCGGAGTTCAAGCCAATTGATGATGTCATCATCATATTAGGTCCTTTGTGGAGTGGCATAAGCTGACATCATCATCATGTTAACGAAGATGAGTCATATTAATGATTGTGACCCCCCTTTCGAAAGATCAGGATGACATCACCGTCATGTTATTTAAAAGGGTGATCATTGGATATGCACCTCTGCGAGGTAAAACGGATGATGATGTCACCTTCAGGATGGTTTCCTGATTTCTTTGTTCATCGAGATTGGATGACATCATTGGCATATTGGCACTGGGGTGATATTCTGCAGTAGGGTGATATTTGAAATATCAGGTGATATTCGCAAGATCGGGTGATAGTTGAAATATGACCCCCGTAAAATATATGAAGCTGTTTGACGGGAAAATACAGTTATTACCCAAAATTGACATCCAGAGTTCGCGGAACAAATGCTTAGTGGGTGATAAACTGGTATTAGGGTAATCTAACATAAGGTGACTAATGTTAAGGAATATGACCCCCCCAGGAATATCAGGTTTGACCAGGACTTTGACTTGTCATAACTTTCGTTCCCTAAGGAATATTAGGGTGATCCAAAAGGCAAACTTGCATGAGGTTATTGACATGAAATCTTAGCTTTGACGAACTAACCTCATCATGATGACTTACCCACTTCCATTATGAAGGATAACCTGCATGACTTACTTTTACCAGATCGCCGAAGAGTGGAAAAACAACACAAGCCAAAGTAGTAAAAAGTTGGGTCCCTATTTTGTCAAGTCAAAATAGGGCATGTTGTGTAACCACACAACAACTTGCCACCAAAGAAAACAACCAAATTCCAATGATTCAAGTGATGTGATCACATTCTAACATAGTATTCTAACTCTTTCTAAGCATGAGTACTTATAATCTTTCTGAATGATAAGGTTTTCATCATGGTAACAATGCTAACAAAGGATCAGGTGTGTGCAAATGATTCATTATCCTCATCTTGAAAGCAAGTTGAAAATATGAGTAACTGATGTTAAGATACATAGTTTGGGTGCATCCCTCATAGGCAACCTCGATACAGTCTTGCTACCAGCAGGCATCCATAGCCCCGACAAGGTTATCAATACAATCCCCCTAAGTAGAGCCCTATTGCCAGTAGGCATTTATAGCCCCGATAGAGTTACTTAGATGGCCTAATTTTATTATATTTTTTGGAATTTCAAAATTTATACTCTATTCATCTGATGTCATCATGTAAGCTTAGGGTGCAACGTATGGCCACTTGCTGATTTAGGTTAGAGATTGCATTGGTAGCAAGGGAGTCCCTTTAGATTTTTCACTTAACGCCTATACTTGTGTGTTCAACAAACCCAAGGTTGTTAGGTGAGTCATTGTGAAAGAATCACTTTGGTCAAGAAAAGGTACCCTGATGAAAAGATATCACAGACCTAATCACCAGTACTTCTCAAAATGAGTCATAACCTATATATGAATTTGTTCTCATCACTTGAATCTTAACAATTTGGTTATTTTCTCAGGGTGATGAGCTACATCATCTTGACTAACCAAAACATAACTCAACAATGCAAAATAAAACCAAACACACAAGAAAACTATACAAACAGCTAACTACAAAAGGTAACAACAGAAAACAAAACAAGAAAGCAAGGAAAGAAACAAGACAACTACTCTACCAAACTATATACAAACCCTACAAGGCAAATAAAACCCATGAAAAGACCCAAAGACACCTGTATTTACATACTTCCTTAGATTGTGTAGGAGCATCAAGGCAATAGTTATGGTTCTAATCCTAGAAAATTCATCTTTGTATTCTGAAAAATACTCTTGTATTCTAAATTCATTGTGTTTAACAAAATAATCTTTGATGATTAGCAACTGAGGAAGCTCATAAGGTTCATGATTAATCCATATGCATGTCCTATCTCTTGAATTTCCATAATCAAAATAATATTCAACATTATTTACTGTGGAAAGGAAAAATACAACCTAGTGTATTTCTAGCTCTGTTGGAAATGCTTGTTTCTTGTCAGTGGGTCCTCCATTTAACTTTGCTTTTTTGTTGTTTAGCTCAACTTCAAGTCTCACTTCAAATTGAAGGATGTATGACTCTTGGTGGATTATTTCTTCATCTTTATCCAGCTCTATCTCTTCATTCTGGATGTATATCTGATTCTTGACTCCAGGAAGCACCTCACTATTTTCATTAAATCCCTGCAGAGCACCATCTAAATGAGTATCTCTATTATCATAACCTGATATACAGAAATTTATCATTTCTAAATCATTTGACTGTAAATATGAATTAACACTGATAGGAATACTCCCCTATTTCATTTTCAAAATGACACTGGACTAGCATCTGATCATGTACAAAGACTCCAAAGCTTTCTGCATCTTCAACTTTCATGAATTGTTCATCAAATAACTCACATTTTCCATCCAGTAAGGTATCTAGTTTCATTGTCATGTAACATTCTTGCATTTGCTCATTCAACTTAAACAAGTTAGATAGTAAATCAGCATTTATTTTTTCTTTTCTACAATTTCCTAGGTTACTATCATGGGAACTTCATCAGCAGCAGTGCATTTAAATTCTTCCACCTGTCTCCATTCCTTTTTACCATAAAATAACTCAAGGAAAGGTGTTTTACTATCCTTAGCAAAAGTATTAAGATCAAAATCAAAGACTCTATCTAGACAAGTGGTTTCTTCTCCACAATTTTCAAAAGATTCATACCTACACTCTGCCTCACCCTCACCTATATTAGGAGGTAGAGAACTCCAATTCTACCATAAAATGACTCAAGGAAGGACGTTTCCTCTTCTTTACCTTCTAGAACTGATTCAGCTATTGTATTTTCTAAACAACTCATCATTAGTGGTGTTGCTTCTCTTTGTTGTTTTAGAAGTCGAGTCTTCTCCAATATGACCAAGCAAGCTTCACAATCCCTTTCTAAATGCTCTTCATCATGTAATCTGCACCAACTTTCAATTAGGACATCATTACTGGATAGACCTAATATTTGACTACTCTGTATATTTCTAGACAGGTATAATTCAAAATCCTTAGAGTGGTCCACTTCATTATCCAGACAACTAATAACTTCTAGTGTTGTATCCACTTGTTGCTCCAGAATTTCTTCATTTTCCTGCTAGACTTTAGCCCTGAACACATCTATAAAAAAAATTAGTCCTTTCAAATATAAATCCAACCTTATAAGAAAAGTTTGACAATTAATTTCACTATGCTCCACAGACTTGTGTATCCTGCAACAACAGGATAAGCCAAAGTTAGATAAACTTTGAGGATAAATTTGCTTACTCAAAGTTTCCTAAAATAAAGGAATGTTAACTTGACAATTGTCTTCATATGCATCCATTGAAATGGGACTTTATTTTAAATTTTTTAGGATTTTAAAATTTTAACGAGATCTATCATATCCCATAATAAAACTTGAAGGTTCAGAAAATCAAACAAATCTTTGAAGCTTTGAGCTAGATCTTTGCAAATATATAATCAAAACCCCTCAGATAAGAGATATTTGTAGACATTCAACTCAAATGATGAAATATTTATGTAATATTTGTAGAAATCCATAAATTCTTTGTTCAGGCCCTCCTTTTAGTGCCAATTTATGTTGATGATGATGTTAGTCATAAACAAACATAGAATAAAAGTTACACAACAACCTTTACTCATCTTGAAAGATACAATAAACTCAAAGAATTAATGATCCCAAGTCTCCTTTAATTAGTTCATAATCTACTGACGTTACTCAATGGTTGATGTGTGTTGTTGTTAATCATTCAAGGGCCTTACGTTCTTCAATAATTTTTGCAAAGTTCACTAGTATTCCTTCAAATATCGTACTCGTTATATCTACTCTACATAAATCTCCATAAATTCTGTCTCTACACTATGAATTCACTCAAATAATGTGTCTGTAGGTTGATATTTGCATGATTTCCACCATTATTTGCAATTCTTTGCATGATATTTTCAACACTACATGCATTTAGCTCAAATATGCTAATGATTTTCAGTTATCTATGGGATGTCAGCATATTCTTTTGTTCTGCTTGTTATTTATCATGATTTGTAGTTATGGAAGTGATTCGATGAAATTAAGAAAAGAAATGACAAAGATAGGATTTAAAGGATGAGATTCCCAAAATTACTTGACTAAGATCACTGATCCACATACATATTCTGATACAGTAATGAAGAGAAGAAAACTAGAATCATACTTCACCAAGACATTCCACAAATCAGCATGATCTAGTGCAAATCTTCAAAGGAGAAGTTGACAACAATATACAATAAAATGAAAGCCCTTCTATTTGAACACAACATTCACCATGACATATCCAAAAATCAACTTGAAGATTACGTAAAGTTTACAATCAGGATTTAATCTGAAGCTTCATCTACATTCAGTATGCTTTAGAACAAGTACATTTACAAAGATCTAAAGAAAAAACCTTGACATTTCAACAATTCAGTCCTCATTAGTCTCAGTAATCTGATCTCTTCTTAATTCTACAGTAATTGGCCTTATTTTGCCAGATATTCTCTCTTTTATTTGGACAAGTTTTGGCCCTTTTATAGAATGAAGGCCAGAAAATAGTTACACTGATCCAATGATCTGGATCCTCTCATAACAGTCAATGGTCTAGATGAATAGCATGTGCCTGCCAGTTGGAAATTACACAACTGGTGTGGAATATTCTAGCATCTTCAGCCTGGTCCATCCTCCAGCTGGCAAACAACGCATTTGACAATATCCTCCTCAGCTCAGGTTCATGTTGCCTCTAAGTCCGCAACTCTGCAATTTTCAGCCAAACTCCAAATAGCTTCAACCTCCTGCAACAAACAGACAAGAATTAAGTACCATCATTTTATAAACTAGTAGGAAAATAAACATTTATATTTTATCAGGCTGTGAATGTGCAAACCTATATATATCAGGTTATGAATATTGAGCATCTGTGAGTATTTGCGTATCTAAATGTCCATAGGCAATCAAGAGGGTCTGATCGACTATCGTTGACTGGAAAACATGCTATAAGGCCTTAAAATGGCTTCAATATCTGATCAAGTCTAGGGTCATTTAAGTGATTTTTTGATAAAAATATCGAAAATGTAATTTTTTGTGTTTTCTACATCTTAGTAAATTGCATTTTTGGAGGCCTTAGGAGCTGAATTAGGGCTCAAGACTTCATCAGTAACTTGGCATTAAGCTTAAGTAACCAAGCAACTCAAACTAGATAATTAGTTTATCTTTCCAATGAGTCTAAAAAGTTTAAATTCTGACAAAATAGCTAGGAGTTATGACCCTGCCAAGGAGAAGATCAAAAATTTCTTAATTTTTTGAGTTTCTCAATTTTTACAAATAGTTTCACCTTTTGGTAGCTCTTTTTGTATTCCAAAGGTAATGTGACCCTTCATATGATATGTAAGCATTTTTAGTTTTGTAACTCTCTGTGTATATCGCATGCATAAGATCATGCATATGCAATACATGCACTTTTGTTCACTGTTATGTGGATGAGAAATGATGACGTCATCGCCATATTTCAACATGATGACCCCTTTCACTGTTAGGCTCACTTTTGTATCTTGTGCACTTTCTGCATATCACTTTGTATCTCAGATACATACAAGACTTTATGGATAAAAATATGCATACATTTATGTCCACTAAATTCCATTGAATAAAACTATCGGGTCCGAGTATGCACATTAGTTAATATGAGAGATATTAACTAATATGACTCTCTTCATAGATGAGGATATGATGATGATGTCATCATCATGGATGAGCTTCGTTAAAATGTGAAAGGTTGACGTCATGGTCATACTGAAGCAAATCAGGATATTAAGAAATATGACCCTGATATTGAGGAATATCACCCTCTGCATAAGATGACGTCATGGTCATGTTGAGCTTTTTATATCAGGTCAGAATGATGTCACCATCATGTTAGGAAAGATCAGTCATATTAGAAAAGATGACTGATGTTAGAAATTAGATGACCTTTGGAGTTCAAGCTGATTGATGATGTCATCGTCATATCAAGTCCTTTGTGGAATGGGATAAGCTGATGTCATCATCATGTTAACGAAGATGAGTAATATTAACGAATGTGACCCCCCTTTCGAAAGATCAGGATGATGTCACCGTCATGTTATTTAAAAGGGTGATCATTGGATACGCACCTCCACGAGGTAAAAAGGATGATGACGTCACCGTCAGGATGGTTTCCTGATTTCTTTATTCATCAGGATTGGATGATGTCATCGACATATTGGCACAGGGGTGATATTCTACAGTAGGGTGATATTTGAAATATCGAGTGATATTCGCAAGATTGGGTGATGTTTGAAATATGACCCCTGCAAAATATATGAAGCTGTTTGACGGGGAAAATATAGTTATTATTGAAAATTGACATCTGGAGTTCGCAGACCAAATGCTTATCGGGTGATAAACTAGCATCAAGGTGATCTAACATAAGGTGACTGATGTTAAGGAATATGACCCCCCCAGGAATATCAGATTTGATGAGCACTTTGACTTGTCACAACTTTCATTCCCTAAGGAATATTAGGGTGATCCAAAAGGCAAACCTGCATGAAATTTTATACTCTTTTCAACCATGAGGTTATTGACATGAAATATTAACTTTGAAAAACTAACCTCATCATGATGACTTACCCACTTCCCTTATGCAGGATCACCCGCATGACTTACTTTTACTAGACTGCCAAAGAGCAGAAAAACAACACAAGCCAAAGCAACAAAAAGTTGGGTCCCTATTTTGTCAAGTCAAAATGGGGCATGTTGTGTAACCACACAACAACTTGCCACCAAAGAAAACAACCAAATTCTAATGATTCAAGTGATGTGATCACATTCTAACATAGTATTCTAACTCTTTCTAAGCATGAGTACTTATAATCTTTCTGAATGATAAGGTTTTCATCATGGCAAAAATGCTAACAAAGGATCAGGTGTGTGCAAATGATTAATTATCCTCATCTTGAAATTAAGTTGAAAACATGAGTAACTGATGTTAAGCTACATAGTTTGGGAGCATCCCTCATAGCCAACCTAGATAGAGCCTTCCTGCCAGCAGGCATCCATAGCCCCGACAAGGTTATCTATACAATCCCCCTAAGTAGAGCCCCACTGCTAGTAGGCGTCTATATCCCTGGTAGAGTTACTTAGATGGCCTAATTTTATTATATTTTTTAGATTTTCAAAATTTATACTCTATTCATCTGATGTCATCATGTAAGCTTAGCATGCAAGGTATGGTCACTTGCTGATTTAGGTTGGAGATTGCATTGGTAGCAAGGGAGTCCCTTTAGATTTTTCACTTAACACATATACTTGTGTGTTCAATATACCCAAGGCTGTTAGGTGAGTCATTGTGAAAGAATCACTTTGGTCAAGAAAAGGTACCCTGATGAAAAGATATCACAGACCTGATCACCAATACTTCTTAAAATGAGTCATAACCTATATATGAATTTGTTCTCATCACTTGAATCTTAACAATTTGGTTATTTTCTCAAGGTGATGAGCTACCTCATCTTGACTAACCAAAACATAACTCAACAACAAAAAACAAAAGTAAACACACAAAGAAAACTATACAAACAGCTAACTACAAAAGTAAACAATAGAAAACAAAACAAGAAAGCAAGGAAAGGAATAAGACAACTACTCTACCAAACTATATACAAACCCTACAAGGCAAATAAAACCCATGAAAAGACCCAAAGACACCCATATTTGCATACTTCCTTAGATTGTGCAGGAGCATTAGGGCACTAGTTATGCTTCTAATCCTAGCAAATTCATCTTTGTATTCTGAAAAATACTCTTGTATTCTAAATTCATTGTGTTTAACAAAATAATCTTTGATTATCAGCAACTAAGGAAGCTCATCATGTTCATGATTAATCCATATGCATGTCATATCTCTTGAATTTCCATAATCAAAACAATATTCAACATTATTTACCACGGAAAGGAAAAATACAACCTAGTGTATTTCTGGCTTTGTTGGATATGCTTGTTTCTTGTCAGCTGGTCCTCCATTTAACTTTGCTTTTTTGTTGTTTAGCTCAACTTCAAGTCTCACTTCAAATTGAAGGATGTATGACTCTTGGCAGATTATTTCTTCATCTTTATCCAGCTCTATCTCTTCATTCTGGATGTATATCTGATTCTTGACTTCAGGAAGCACCTCACTATTTTCATTAAATCCCTACAGAGCAGCATCTAAATGAGTATCTTTATTCTCATAACCTAATATACAGAAATTTATCATTTCTAAATCATTTGATTGTAAATGTGAATTAACATTCGATTTATAGGAATACTCCCCTGCTTCATTTTCAAAATGACACTGTACTGGCATTTGATCATGTACAAAGACTCCAAAGCTTTCTACATCTTCAACTTTCATGAATTGTTCATCAAATAACTCACATTTTTGATCCAGTAAGGTATCTGGTTTCATTGTCATGTAACATTCTTGCATTTGATCATTCAACTTAAACAAGTTAGATAGAAAATCAGCATTTATTTTCTTTTCTACAATTTCATGGGTTACTATCATGGGAACTTCATCAGTAGCAGTGCATTTAAATTCTTCCACCTATCTCCATTCCTTTTTACCATAAAATAACTCAAGGAAAGGTGTTTCACTATCCTTATCAAAAGTATTAGGATCGGATTCAAAGACTCTATCCTAACAAGTGGTTTCTTCTCCACAATTTTCAAAAGATTCATACCTACACTCTACCTCACCCTCACCTATATTAGGAGATAAAGAACTCCAATTCTCACCATAAAATGACTCAAGGAAGAATGTTTCCTCTTCTTTACCTTCTAGAACCGATTCAACTATTGTATTTTCTAAACAACTCATCATTAGGGGTGTTGCTTCTCTTTGCTGTTCCAAAATTTGAGTCTTCTCCAACATGACCAAGCAAGCTTCACAATCCCTTTCTGAATGCTCTTCATCATGTAATCTGCACCAACTTTCAATCATGACATCATTAGTGGATAGACATAATATTTGACTACACTGTATATTTCTAGACATGTATAATTCAAAATTCTTTGAGTGGTCCACTTCATTATCCAGATAACTAATAACTTCTAGTGATGTATCCACTTGTTGCTCTAGAATTTCTTCATTTTCCTACCAGGCTTCAGCCCTGAACACATCTATAAAATAAATCAGTCCTTTCAAATATAAATCCAACCTTATAAGAAAAGTTTGACGATTAATTTCACTATGCTCCATAGACTTGTGTATCCTACAACAACTGGATAAGCCAAAGTTAGATAAACTTTGAGGATAAAGATGCGTATTCAAAGTTTCCTGAAATAAAGGAATGTTAACTTGATAATTGTATTCATATGCATCCAAGGAGAAGATCAAAAATTTCCTAATTTTTTTAGTTTCTTTGAATTTTTGCAAATAGTTTCACGTTCTGGTAGCTCTTTTTGTATTCCAAGGGTAATGTGACCCTTCATATGATATGTAAGAATTTTTAGTTTTGTAACTCTCTATGTATATCGCATGCATAAGATCATGCATATGCAATATATGCGCTTTTTTTCACTGTTATGCGGATGAGAAATGATGACATCATCGTCATATTTCAACCTGATGACCCCTTTCACTGTTAGGCTCACTTTTGTATCTTGTGCACTTTCTGCATATCACTTTGTATCTCAGATACATGCAAGACTTTATGCATACAAATATGCATATGTTTATGTTCACTAAATTCCATTGAATAAAACTATTGGGTCCAGGTATGTACATTAGTTAATATGAGGGATATTAACTAATATGACTCTCTTCATAGATCAGGATATGATGATGATGTCATCATCATGGACGAGCTTCGTTAAAATGTGAAAGGCTGACATCATGGTCATACTGAAGGAAATCAGGATGTTAAGAAATATGACCCTGATATTGAGGAATATCACCCTCCACATAAGATGATGTCATGGTCATGTTGAGCTTTTTATATCGAGTTAGAATGATGTCACCGTCATGTTAGGAAAGATCAGTTATATTAGAAAAGATGACGGATGTTAGAAATTAGATGAACTTTAGAGTTCAAGCTGATTGATGATGTCATTGTCATATTAGGTCCTTTGTGGAATGGGATAAGCTGACGTCATCGTCATGTCAATGAAGATGAGTTATATTAACGAATGTGACCCCCCTTTCGAAAGATCAGGATGGCGTCACCGTCATGTTATTTAAAAGGGTGATCGTTGGATACGCACCTCTACGAGGTAAAAAGGATGATGATGTCACCATCAGGATGGTTTCTTGATTTCTTTGTTCATCGGGATTGGATGGTGTCATCAGCATATCGGCACTAGGGTGATATTCTGTAGCAGGGTGATATTGGAAATATCGGGTGATATTCCCAAGATCAGGGGATATTTGAAATATGACCCCCGCAAAATATATGAAGTTGTTTGACGGGAAAATATAGTTATTACCTAAAATTGACATCCGAAGTTCACAAACCAAATGCTTATCAGGTAATAAACTCGCATCAGGGTGATCTAACGTAAGGTGACTGATGTTAAGGAATATGACCCGCCTAGGAATATCAGGTTTGACCAGGACTTTGACTTGTCATAACTTTCGTTCCCTAAGGAATATCAGGGTGATCCAAAAGGCAAACCTGCATGAAATTTTATACTCTTTTCAACCATGAGGTTATTGATATGAAATATTAATTTTGACAAACTGACCTCATCATGATGACTTACCCACTTCCCTTATGCAGGATCACCTGCATGACTTACTTTTACCAGACCGCCGAAGACCAGAAAAACAACACAAGCCAAAGCAACAAAAAGTTGGGTCCCTATTTTGTCAAGTCAAAATGGGGCGTGTTGTTTAACCACACAACACTCTTCTCATTAGATTAGTGTAGGAAGCGATTTCCACACACCTAGCTTCCTTTCACTTTCATGGAACTAGATGCTTGAGTCCCTCTTATCCATCTCCATCTATCCCATCCAAATATTCTAAAAAGAAAGAAAAAAAAGAATAAAAAAAAGAAAAAAAGAATAAAATCAAAATAGTAAAGATAAATCCCTTCGTCCAATGGTGAAAACCACCCTTGGTGGCACCTTGGATAAGTTCCATGATAAAAATTTGGCAAACAAGTGTCATGTGTAGTTTGATCTTCTATGTATCTTACACTTGGGGGCACGTTGTCTCATCCAAACTATCTCTCCTAGCATACCATTTCCATACCATCCTACCATCCTTATCCAATACACCCACATACCTATCCTTTTGTGTACATCCATCCTCCCTTCCTCCTTTTGATCTTGATAAATATATGGGGGAAAAATGTTGAAGAATGCTTTGGATATCTCTTTATATACCTCATCCTTTCCAATCAA
Organism: Cunninghamia lanceolata; assembly: GCA_027924645.1. NCBI lineage: Eukaryota > Viridiplantae > Streptophyta > Pinopsida > Cupressales > Cupressaceae > Cunninghamia > Cunninghamia lanceolata. The sequence continues at coordinate 9,509,793 of BSBN01001752.1, forward strand.
TCACATCATTATCCTATTGTCATAAGCTTTGTCATGTAAAATGCTAAGTATTACACTAAGAATGGGGCATATTATTCCTATGTGACATAGTCTTTGGAGATCACATCCTAACTCCCTTATGATGCATACATCCATTCCACTATGGCCTATCCTCTTACCCATCCATCTATCATGAGCCTTCCATCCCATTTAGTATCACCCATCCTTTTATCCATCCATCCTACCTCAATCCTTGCACCTAGACTTGGTTTTCCCTTGTCATTGGTATCTAGCACAAAGGCTATCAAAATTGTCATCCAATGCCATCAAAACATTTTTAAAAAATCAAATATTCCCACAAAAAAAAATCAAAAATTTCAAAACTACCAAAAAATCAAATATCCCACAAAAATCCAAGCAATAAAATCAATTGATCATCATCAAAATCAAACCAATCCAATCCATCAAATCAATTCATCATCATCAAAATCAATCAATCCAATCCATCTAATCAATTCAATAAAATCATGTAATCAAATCTTCCAATAAAATCAAAATCATCATCATCAAAATCAAACCAATCCAATCCATCAAATCAATTCCTCCAATTCAATCAAATCAATCCATCACATCAACATCAAATCACTCCATCTAATCAATCCATCAAGTCCATCAAAATTAATTCATCACAATCATTATCTAATCAAATCAATCCAAGCAATGATCCAAATGCAAGCCATCCTTAATCCATACCAATCAAGCCAATCAATCTGTGATGGCTAAAATGGGATAATCAAAATGAATTATAAAAACTCAAAAACATCAATGGAATGTGCAAATAAATAAGGATTTAAAATAAGAAATTGATACTCAACCTTTTTACCTAGCGATTTCCATTGTTTGCCTATTCCCGTTTGATCTTCGGTGATGAATGCAGGCCTTAGGAAGCTTGCTTCCTTGCTTTAATTCCTTAAGATGGCAAAAGAGAAATGGATTGGATACTTATTGTGTAGAAGGTGAGCTTCAAACACAATGGGAAATGGATAATGAATGAAGTGATAATGGGGGTGCCAATGACGCGCTATGGATTCTGTAGCATAAGTTTACTTGAAAGCTTGATGATGTGAAATGAAAGGACAGAGGGGTATTTATAGGATTGTGTGAGGGAAGATCAATGGTGTAGAAGAAATAAGAAGATCAATGGTAGAGGATGTTCGAGAGAACATGTACGAATAGAAGAATGACATGTGTCATTCAAAAAGATGCTTTGTTGAGTTAACTGCTTTCTTGATGAGGATGAGTTTTTATTTCTTAGATTAGAATATATTTTTCTAATTTAAGAGTTTTGTTGATAGTTTTAAATCAGTTAACTCAGCTTTTGCTTTTGCATGAAAAGAAGAATTTATTTTTAGAAGATATTGAAGATTTTTTAGAAGATAAGAAAGCGTAATTAAATAAATAAATTTATTTAATTACTTGCACATGATTTGGAAGAATAAATAAAATATTTAATTATATTTTATTTTTGGAGATCAAGATTTAATTTAAATAAATTTGCATTTTATTTAAATTTGGAAGAATGAAAGATTTAATTAAATAATTAAAATTATTTAATTGTTTAGAAGAGTAAAGTTGATTCAATGGAATTAATTAAATAAATGTAATTTATTCAATTAATGGGAGAAAATGAATCAAATAAATAAATTGATTTATTTATTTATTGATAGGGGAATATAAAGATGAAATAAATATTTAAAATATTTGTTTAGGTAGATTCATGTCATTTTTAGGTGTATACATTTTTCCCCTCTTTGATGCAATGTGTTTTATCATGTTTCAAAAAATAAGAATTTTTGACAATGATAAATGCCCCAGTTTGCCCCTGGTACAAGTTTAATGATAGGATGGATGCCCCCTCAGGAGATTGGATGAGGAGAAGGCATGAGACGGACAATATCATGATGAAGAAGGTGAAAAAAAATAGGTTAGGATGAAGAAAGAGCTGAAATGATACGTGATGCAAGATAAAATGATAACACACACAAGCAAGTAAGCAAGTATGCACAAATGATACAAGAACAAACAAGGTATTGCCCCTGTCAAGTGGTAAACCAACGATAAACTGATAACAATATACAATAGTGTTGTCATGGTGGGGAATGATATGTCCCTAGAGAAACACAAAGGATAGTGTCTGGTTTCAGGAAATGAAACATGTCATGTAAGACATGTGTATTGGTCTGATTTTGACAATGTTACATCCTATATAAGACAAATGTTGGATTATAATTGATCGAGTTGGTTTACGACTAGACAAGGATCAAGACCACTGATTGTGAATGGATCATTTGACAAAATTGACTTGACTTGATTGGTATGGATTAAGGATGGACTTGCATGTGGATCATTGCTCAGACTGACTAGATTGGGAAGAGTGGACCATAATGATAGATAGAAAGTTGATTGATAGAAGAATGACTCGACAGAAGAAATCACAAGCTTTTATTTGTAAACATTGATACTCTATATAGAATTTTTATTGCATGGGATATGGATATGGATATGGATATGGATATGAGTTGTAATTGGACACGTTATGGATATGGATAATGAATGCTTTTTGGATATGTTATGGATATGGATATTTTCCATCTTGATATTGCAAGTATTTTGAAGTGCTTATTTCATCATCGAGCATTTATTATGTTGTAAGAAAATACAAGCATCTAGGTATAATTAAACCAAGATGACCTGAGTATTACTTATATGGATTTTGATATAGCAAATTAATATAAGCATCTAGTTAAAATTGAATCTAGATGACCTGAGTATTTCTTGCATTTCAACAGACAAGGATTGCCCCTTTTCATGCTCAGACCTTCAAAAGTCCTCGATGATCTTTTACTGATCATGTCGTTAGACAAAAGTCATCACATTAGTAAAGTTTGGTCCACAAACAATAGACAAAGAAAATTATTATGCCCCATCATAGCATCTCTAGCTTTTGGCATCCTCGAGTAGCATAGAAAGACATAATAACAAAAAATCAAGACCTTGTAAGTTAACCGATATAAAAACACAAAGCATTCTTGCATTAGACGTGTCTTCTTGCCATAATTGATATAGAGTCAATTTGAGTGTTTTGGTATACATTTTGCATTGGGCAGGTTGATGTTTTGTGCCAAGATTTTTGTTTTGAGAAGCTTGCTTTGCTGCGCACGTTTGTCTAGTGAAAGCTATCATAATCCTTATTGGTATCCTCTTAGAAAAAGTGGCATTCAAGAATTTGAATCTACAACTAGGTCGAGGAGTTGCCCCCAGTTTAGACAAAGGATCAACTTATTATGGGTGATACGACAAACAGACATAGAGAGACAGACCCTAAGGGATTGACCTAGTGCTTCAAGGGCTCATTACTAAATGGCCTTGCCTACGTGACGACGTAGAGGCAACGTAGTTTGGGTTGAACCTGATGGACCTAAGAATTGGGTGATGGCATAGATGTAGAAATGGCATGGACAGAAGGATAGATGACACTCGAAGGAATGGAGAGGAAAGAAGTGGAGTGGAGCAGAGCGGAGCCTCAGGGGTGCATTGATAATGGCTTTGCCTACGTGATAGCTCAAAGGCGACGTAGTTTGACAATAGTTCAAAGGACTGGTTCAAGATGAACATTATGATGGACACAAGAGACATGAGGTTACAACAGATGGAGGAAGCGGTTTGTCATGGATAGCACCTATTTACCAGGTTTTCACCACTTGCTTTTATTTGCACGAAAGCTAAAAGTACGCATGACACTTGTTTGCCAGGTTTTCATCATGGTACCTATCTCAGGTGCCTATTTGCTAGGTTTTCACTAGAGGATGATTTTTTTGTTATTTTTCTATTTTTTTATTTGATTTGATTTTTTTATCACTTTTTGAATTTTTTGAATTTTTGAGGACTCCCTTGCATTGGGGTTTTTAGGTATAGAACTTGCGAAGATGCATGCTGTTGATAGGATCATCAAATAGTTCACCTTCAAAGGTAGCCAATTGATATGCCCTTGACCCATAGGCTGCAATGATGACATAGGGACCCAATGAGTTGGGTTCAAACTTGCCTTTTTTCACTCGATCTTGTTGATTTCTAGGATTTTCTCTAAGGACTAAATCACCAACTTAGAATACTCAGGGTTTTACCCTATGGTTGTAGCTTCAGGACATTCATTGTTGATAAGTGTTTAGGTGGTTAAAGGCATGTTGCCTTCTCTCTTTGAGTAGCTCTAATTCTTGAAGTCTGGACACTCTGTACTCTTCATCAAATATGAGGCCTTTTAACAAAACTTGCAAGGATGTGATCTCAACTTCCATGGGCAAGATAGCTTTAGATTCATAAACTAGGGAGTATGGTGTTGCACCTGTGGGTGTGTGGATGCTTGTATGATAGGCCCACAACGCGAGATGTAATTGGATATGCCAATCATAGCCAACATCATTGATAGTCTTCTTTAAGATTTTTAAGATGGTTTTATTTGATGCCTCTGCCTAGCCATTACCTTGGGGGTAATAGGGGGTTGAAAAGTGATGCTGGATATGGAACTTGTCACATAGTTCCCTGACATCTTGATTTTTGAAGGGTCGTCCATTATTCGTGACAATGGATAAAGGGATACCATTGTGACAAATGATGTATTTCAAGATAAAAGAGGTAATCTGCTTGCCTGTGATATTGGCTAAGGGAACAACTTCAATCCACTTTGTAAAATACTCAGTGGCGGTGATTATGAATTTATGGCTGCTAGATGAAGGAGGGTGAATCTTACCCACTAAGTCGAGTCCCCACTGACACAAAGGCCAAGGAGTCATTAATGGTTGTAGCTCCTATGTTGGTGCATGTATCAGGTTCCCATAGATTTGGTACTTTTTGCACTTCTTTACAAAATGATAGGAATCTTGTTCCATGGTTGGCTAGTAGTATCCCATGCATATGAGTTTCTTGGCTAAGGTAGGGCCACTAGAGTGGATCCTGCATATACTGTCGTGTACTTCGTTCAAGGTGGTTTGATATTCCTCACTATCGAGACATCTAAGGAGAGTACCATCAAGACCTCTACGATATTAGGTATTGGTGACAATGGCATATTGGGATACTTGACGGATGAAGGTTTATTTTTGGTTACTGGAGAGATCAGGTGGGAGGGTATTCTCTTTAAGATAGGCAATTTTTTTTCCATAGAGGGGGGAATCAGCTCCAACAATGTGGCAAATGATATGGGATTCAGGGGTGTCATATGTAGGACAAGACACTGGCTCTACCAAGAACTCGTAATGTGATTGATTATTTGGAATATCAAGGAGAGATGCAATCATTGCCATGGCATCTGCAGCTTTGTTCTTAATCCTCAGTATAGATACTCAAAAGAGATCTTGACAAATTATTCTTTGAAGTCATCTACCATTCATTTGTAAGGGATTAATTTCTCATCTTTTGTCTGGTAGTCGTCATTTACTTGATTTATGACCAGTTGTGAGTCACCATACACCTAAAGTTCTTGGATAGTCCATTCAACTACTAGCTAGATACCAATGACTAGGGCCTCATATTCTGCCATGTTGTTAGTGTAAGGAAAGAGTAATCAGTATGATTTAGGAATGGTTTCACCACTAGGGGTGATCAACAAGATACCTACTCCCGATCCATGCTAAGTATATGAGCCATCAAAATACATTTTCCAGGTTGTTGTGGTTATGTGAAAGATAGATTTGTCTGGAAATTCAAAGTTCAAAGGACTATCATCTGTTAGAGGTGCATCTGCCAGTTGATCTGCAAGTACTTGGCCTTTTATTGCTTTCCTGTCTATATATTCAATGTTGAATTCGCTGAGAAGCATGACCCATTTGGACAATCTACCTATTAGGGCTGCTTTGTTGAGTAAGTACTTAAGTGGATCAATATTTGCTACTAGTTTGACCGAATGTGATAACATGTAATGTCTCCACTTTTGTGAGGTGAAGACCATAGCGAGACATGCTCTTTCAATTGGCATGTACTGCAGTTCATATCCAACAAGTGTTCAACTGATATAGTAGATTTCTTGTTCTTTCCCTTCATAATTTTGCTGTGTGAGGAGAACTCCCAGAGCTGTTAGTGTAGCCAAGATATATAGCAACAGAGGTTTACCCTAAATCAGTGGCATCAATATAGTTGGTTTCATTAGGTATTCTTCTAACTGCTGAAATGCCTACTCACATGAATCATTCCATTTGAAAGGGACATTCTTATGTAGGAGGTGGGAAAATGGGTGGCACTTGTCTACCAATTGAGAAATGAACCTTCTGATAGATTTTAGTTTTCCTTGTAGGGACCTTAGTTGAGTGAGATTCTTAGGAGGCGGAATTTCCATGATGGCCTTTACTTTAGTTGGGTCAACTTTGATTCCATTGGCGTACACTATGTATCCAAGTAGCTTACCTGAGGTAACTCTAAACATGCACTTCTTTGGATTGAGGTGTACATTAAATTGTTCCAGTCTTTTGAAGATTTTTTCTAGTACTGCCAAGTGTCCTTCTCTTGTGAGTGATTTTTCTAGAATGTCATCAACATAATCTTCCATTATAGTGTGCATCATGTCATGGAAGATTGTAGTCATGGAAGATTGTAGTCATAGCTCTTTGATATGTTGTGCCAACATTTTTCAAACTGAATGGCATGAGACACCAACAATAGGTGCCCCAAGGACATGTGAATGCAGTCTTGTGTTGGTCTTTAGGTGCAATTTTTATCTGGTTGTACCTGAAAAAACCATCCATTAGTGACAACATGGTGTGCCCTACTGTGAGATCTACAATAATGTCAATGTTTGGTAGGGGAAATCATCTTTTAGACAAGCTTTGTTTAGGTCCCTAAAGTCATTACATATTCAGACTCTGCCATCTAGTTTGGCAACTAGTACTATGTTTGAAATCCACTCAGGATAGTCTATAGGTCTGATGAATCTCATCTAACAATTTCTTCAACTCTTCTTTCAACATGAAGGCCACATGTGGGTGCATCTTTCTGAGTTTTTTCTTTACTAGCTTAGCTCCTGGAGCTAAAGATAAGTGATGCATTATGAGATTCAGATCTAGCTCTAACATGTCTGCATATGTCTAGGCAAAATTGATTTTTTTCTTTTGAAGAATTCAGTGAATGCTGGCTTTTCTTGTGCAGTTAGAGACTGTGCCATATGAATCATTCTAGGACTATCACCTATGCTGACATTGATCAGTTTTGCTAGTTCTATCAATATTGAAGATCTCTCCTGATGTGTGAGATTGGGTAGAGGGTCAAGCCTTCCATCCTTTAGTGTTTCAAAGAGGTTTTCACCATTGGATACATCTATATTTTTACTTTTTTCATGATCTAACACTACCGCAGAGTAGTTTTCACCATTAGATTTTTCTTTCATTTTGACATTTTTGAGACTGAAAGGCTTGGCATTCTCTCCAAAATAGGCCTTGTCATTGAGTTCTATGACATAGTTAGCTCTGTGGTCCCTTGTGGGTATATGATCTCTAATCTCAAGATAGTCTATGATGTCTTCATTGTTCTAAAAGGTATCGAGCTCAGGGGTAGTGTCTTGTAAGTCCCAATCTATGAGTTTGGGGTGCAACAATGATAAGGGGTCATTGGGTTGATCTGGTTCGATGGTATTGATGGTTAAGATAGAGGTGTTGTGGTCATTATAAGCATGGACAAAGTCTATGATGGTATTCTCTATTATAAGATATGTCAAGGGGGGTATCATTCTTTCCTCACGACTTTCACTATCATTATTATGTGGGTCAGACTCTAGTGATCTAGCCCTTGGACCTTGTCTCTCATTTATATGGGTTGGGTCATACTCGTGGACAATATCGATACCTTTTTCATCACAAGATAGCTCTGAGAGACTATCCCACTCATATTCATTAGAATCAGTCTTGCTACCCAGTTGTAGTTGCTAAATTTGATCAATCATATTACTAGCAGATGTTTCTGGTTGTTTGCCTTTATTCTTATTTTCTCTGTTGGTTCTTAATGTGCCAGTGTAACCTAGCCCTGTAGTGTCTCGAGCTATCAAGGTATGGGGTTGGATAGGTTCAGTGATACCATCTTTTCTTGAACTGAGTGGACCATGTCCTTCATACCCCATTCTTTGTAGCATTTGGAATCCTTGACCATATTGTTCAGTTTGTATAGTGGTGTGATGGTCTTGTTGTGTTGATGAACTACCTTCATCCTTATATAACCATTGTAGGATATCCTTTTCATCACTCTCATCTTTGAGGCTTCCCCATTTGATAAACAGACCTTTGGTAGTTTTGACTGTTTTGGATTTGCTCAGAGTAGGTCTTCCATAAGATCTAGGAGATAGGGGGAGTTGTGCCAAATAGAGGGATTGGGAGATTGTGTACTCAACCAAGCCCTTATCTTTGAGTCTGAGGTTAGGTTGAGAAGCTTTTGAAGTGGAAGCAAGTGACCCTGGGTCAACATGAGATGAAGATGAAGCAGAAGCACGGTTATTAGGAATCACAACTTCAGGTTTAGATTGAATGGAGTTACAATACTAAAATGGATTGGGGTCACCTTGGATGGTGATCTCTTGACCTTCATAGGGGAATTTGATACACTGATGGTATGTTGACGACACTGCTTTTAGAGCATGTATCCATGGTCTCCCAAGAAGAATGTTATATGCTAGCTCCATATCGAGGACTTGACAAGCCACATCTTTTACTATAGGTCCCACTCTGATTGGTAAAGTAACAGTTCCCTTGGAAGTTCTCTCTTCCTCATCGTAGGCTTTGATAGTGATTTTCTTTTTTGGATCTATATCTTTTTTCTGCAAACCCCAATGCAAGTATGGCCCTATGGGATGGGGACAAATGCAGAAGTTCTAGAATGGAGATATGTGCTAGTGTCTTATGGAGTTGATCCAGGATACTGTACTGATTAGCCGGAGAGGCAGGGGCTCCTCTAAGGGTAACTCTAGTACTGCGGGTGGTAATGTTACAATCTGAATCTTTGTTTATAGTGATCACAATGATGTGTGAATCACTTTTTGAGATGTGGTTAACAACATAGTCAAAGGACACATTTGTGTAATTGGCATTGTTAGTTCCACTATTGTTTTGGTTGGAAGACCCTCCCTGCTCATAGTTGGGAAGAGGATCCTTGAATGCTTGGTGATCATTATTAGAGGTATGTCCATCAAGTGACACTTTATTTTTCTCGATCAAATCTTGGATGGTGTGCTTGAGCGCAATGCAGTCATTGGTTTTGTGCCCCTTGTTTTGGTGGTACTCATAGAAATCGTTGTCATTCCACCAAGGAGGTTTGACTTTAGGTTCATATTCTCATGTTGTTGGAAGTGTTATGATCTTACTTGTGATTAACTTTCATAGGGTGGTTTCCAATGATTCTCCCAAAGGTGTAAATTTTCTCCTAGGTTGAAAATTTGTAAACCGTGATTCAGTGTTTCTTGGTTTGTTTTGTGGGGGGTTGTTTTGAGGATTTGATAAGTTGAAGATTGGTTGTTTTGGTGCCACATTCTTGGCATCTACCACCCCATCATTCACAATGTTTTTGTTCTTTGTCTAGAATCTTGGTTTATCTATGTTGGTATTGGTACTAGGAGTGTCTTTATAAAGCTTTATTTGACCGTTTGTGATTAAATCCTTTTCGATGATTAGGCCCATCTCAATGACCTTACTAAAGGAAGTAGGACATTGGATTTGTATTTGACAGCTTAGGTTGGTTTGTAAGTTATCGACAAACATTTCCAGCATTTATTTTTTAGGCATTTGATGTGGGCACTTACTTGCCAATTGTCTCCATCTTTGTAGGAAGGCAGCAAAAGATTCTCCACCTTTTTTCTTGGTGTTACAAAGGTCTAAGATTGAGGTGTCATGCTCAATATTGTAGGAGAAATGTGTCACAAATTTGTCCACAAGTTTGTTAAAGGTTCTAATGCCGGGTGGTAGTCTAGAACCACTCCATGGCTTGTCCTCCTAAGCTTCTTGGAAATAGTCACATAAGATAAGTATCATTGTGGGCGACTTCAAGGCATGTAGCATTAAATTCCCTAATGTGGTCCCTTGGATCACCCTTTCCTTGATATTTATCAAATTTTGGCACTCAAATTTATAGGGGAAAGGTATCATGATCAAGGTTCTATCAAAAAGATATGGTTAAATATCCTCTAGGGAATAATGCTTAGTTGATGCTCTTGTTTACATGTCCATGAATTGTTGTTGTAAAGCTTGGATTTGTTGGGTCATTAAGCTTAAGGCATCTGTAGAATCAATGGTTGCTTTGCTTTTGTCTATGGGTATTTCCTTGTGTGTGCTTCCCTTAGGGTTTCTTTCTTCCTCAGATTCTTTTAGAGCTTCTACATCAAAATCTTTAGGGAGCTTGACCCCTTGTTGTGCTAAGTGAAGAAATAATTTAGTAGGGTCTTGGGCAAGTAACTTATCCATTATGCGTTGAAATCTTTGGTCTTGCTGTGTTTGGAGGGCCTCTTGCATAGAAATTTCCTCATCACTGTTGTGAGAGATCGGAATAGTTTTCTCAGCCATTTCAATCTATTTTTGTTTTTGGGACCTCGTTAAGACCATGCAAGGTGATGAGAGATGGGATGGAGTGAGTTTGAAAGACTTGAGCAAGAGGTGTTAGAATGTGTCAAGATTTGAGAAAGGTTCTCCTTAGATCTAATTGGTGTCAAACAAGTTGGGTGAACAAAATGATAATCAAAGTAAGGATGATAGAAATTTGTTTACTTGATGTGGACTAGTTTTGCACAATCCACTAGTGGAGTTCTAAGAGAAAAGGATGATTGATCCTTGATAGTGGAGACTCACTAGGTTTGTTTTAGGTTTGATTCGATCCAAAATAGCATGGTTCTCACCTTGTTGGATTTTGGAAGAATTTTTGCAAAATTTTGGATGATGCAGTGTGCAAAAAGTACCTATGGTGTGGAAGAAGAGTGAAATGGTTGACTTGCACAATTCTAATCAGATCTTGGGAAAATTGAGACAAGTTTGAAATAGGTTTTTGAAAAGTTGACAAGTTTTCTCCTAGGAAGTACGAATAGCTCTCTAGATTAGATGCGTAGCAATAAATGTGCTGGAATAGAGTGTAAAAGCATCGCAGGTTGAAGTAAATGTGTCGATCTGGCAAATTTTACATGTGCAACAACAGTGATCAGGTGTGCAGCAAGTCTAAGTGTATGTGTCATAGGTCGCAACAGATGCGTTGTTCTAGTTTCAGTTTTATTTTGCAGAGTTTTTGGCACATTTTTCAAAAATTTCTATTTTTGGTTGAAAACTTGGTCTTTTTGAGTTCTAATTTTCAATTATGGCGAATAAAGACACAGCAAACGCATAGAAGTTTTCATGATTTTTATCTTTTATTATTTTTTGTATTTTGGACTTTTTGACACAAGAACAATTACAACCTAGGCTAGAAAGGATAGTATTTGTTGAGTTCCCTAGCTGTGCATATTCAAAATGTGTAGCTCTAGGATCTAGTAGCACCGTCTCCCCTCCACAGCACTCACTTCTCACCCATACAAGATCTGGGTTTCCTTAGGTTCGTACCCCCACTGAACCATAGGATTGTCCCTACTACCTCTACTAAGAATCACATGAATTAGGGTTGCTTCAAAGGTTCCACCTTCTGTGCCAACAAATAGGGGATTTTGGTATACTAAACAATGGCTAAGTAGTCAAGGAAATCGTTCGAGTGGTTACACGTGTGGCAATGCTACTCTCCGTTATGGAGTCTCCCAGCCTCCAAGGGTTACGCCTTGGAGGGTTTTGGGGGAGGTTGGCTGTCAGTGTAACACAATGGCACTCATTGCAGGAAGCTTTTTCCTCAAGCACAATTTATTTAAAGTGGATCAGTAGGGCTTGGATTTAGCCTGTTTCCACTTAGGGTCATTCCCACTTGGACAGGCAGGCATCCAAGGGCAGGTCCCTCTAAAGGTTATACACAAGGAATAACAAGTCTGGCATTCTAGTCACCCAGTAAAGGGGAGAGCATAAGCCTATTATCATTCAATAGACATAGAAAACAATGGTTTATCCAATCCTATTTAAAAGGAAAAAAAACTAAATGCGTTATCTACTTGGGCACTCACACATTTGTTAACTTTGAAGTGGTTAAAGATAGCAATGGTTCATTTCCCTTTGTGAGATAGCAATGTTCTAAACTAAGAAAGATAGCAATAATACAAAGATAGCAGTGATGCTCATTTACTCTCCTAATTAAGAACTACGTGAGATTTGCATGCACTTTTTTTTTTTTACTTTTTCCCCTAATTAATCAAAGATGAGTTAATCAGTGCAACTAAATGATCTATCCAGCTCATAATCCTACAAGACAAATGTTAGCATTAATCCAAAAATTACGAGAGATCTAAAAATCAAAATGAAGCATAGATGTGCCGCTTAACAGTCAGTATGTGTAGAAATAGAGACTATAAGCACAGTGTTACAAAAGCGCTAAGATAGGTGTCAAAAGTGTGGGAATAAGAGGCAAATGTGCCAATTTTACATATGCGCTGTTAAAAAGAATGTAAGCATTGTGTCTGAGGGTTTATGCGCTGGAATACCGCATGTACCAGAACAAGAAGTATATGCGCTAGCTTAGAGAATGTATGCGCCAGACCTTTGAATGCACTGGAACAAGTTGTAGATTTGTCAGCTCAGAAGGTGTATGTGCTGGAAGTTTGCATGCACTGGAATAGGTTGTAGATGCACCTCGAGATCAATCAGATGCACTGACTGAACCTGTTTGAAGCCTATACAGAATCTGTATAGAACCTGTCACTCAGAAACTTAGTTTTTTGGTTAGATTTGGGGTAAAGGCCCCATGGTGGGCACCAGAAATGTGATGGGTAAAATGGGATAATCAAAATGAATTATAAAAACCCAAAAAAATCAATGGAATGTGCAAATAAATAAGGATTTAAAATAAGAAATTGATATGCACAACCTTTTTACCTAGCGATTTCCATTGTTCACCTACTCCCGTTTGATCTTCAGTGATGAATACAGCCCTCAGGAAGCTTGCTTCCTTGCTTTAATTCCTCAAGATGGCAAAAGAGAAATGGCTTGGATACTTATTGTGTAGAAGGTGAGCTTCAAACACAATGGGAAATGGATAATGAATGAAGTGATAATGGGGGTGCCAATGGCACGCTATGGAATCTGCAGCATAAATTTACTTAAAAGCTTGATGATGTGAAATGAAAGGATAGAGGGGTATTTATAGGATTGTGTGAGGGAAGATCAATGGTGTAAAAGAAATAAAAAGATCAATGGTAGAGGATGTTCAAGAGAACATGCATGAATAGAAGAAGGATATGTGTCATTCAAAAAGATGCTTTGTTGAGTTAATTGCTTTCTTGATGAGGATGAGTTTTTATTTCTTAAATTAGAATATATTTTCTAATTTAAGAGTTTTGTTGATAACTTTAAATCAATTAACTCAACTTTTGCTTTTGCATGACAAGAAGAATTTATTTTTAGAAGATATTGAAGATTTTTTAAAAGATAAGAAAGCGTAATTAAATAAATAAATTTATTTAATTACTTGCACATGATTTGGAAGAATAAATAAAATATTTAATTATATTGTATTTTTAGAGATTAAGATTTAATTTCAATAAATTTGCATTTTATTTAAATTTGGAAGAATGAAAGATTTAATTAAATAAATGTAATTTATTCAATTAATGGGAGAAAATGAATCAAATAAATAAATTGATTTATTTATTTATTGATAGAGGAATATAAAGATGAAATAAATATTTAAAATATTTATTTAGGTAGAGTCATGTCATTTTTAGGTGTATACACAATCAAATCAAAATATCCAATCAAATTCAATGGTCTTGATCCTAATCTTATTGTAAACTAAATCAATCAATCAATCATCACCATCAATGGGATATATCATTCCCACATCCTTGTGTTGATCTGGGGATATATCGTCCCCCGCAATGACAACACTATCATTATCATCATCATCAATCAATCAATCAATTAATCATTGGTTTACATATTGACAAGGGCAATACCTTGTTTGTTTTTGAATCATTTGTGCATGATTTCTTTCTTGCTTGTCTGTGTTATCATTTTATCTTGTATTTGTATCAAATCCATATCTTCCTAGCTAATATTCATATCTTGTGTATGTAGGAATAGTTTTTTTATTATCCTTTGCATCTAAGGTCATATCATACCTTTTGTGCATTAGGACTTGTTGATGATGATTGTTAGTCATAACAACATGCATAAAAATTTGCACAACAAACCTTTATTATCTTGTAAAGTACGATCAGCTTAGGATAAGTTGATGACTCCAAGTCTCCGTTGATCAGGTCATGATCATCTAATGTTACTCAGAGGTTGATGTGACATGTTGATTTCCATTTCAAGGGGCCTTACATTTGTCTAGATGATTAGTATTGCACTGTTTCCTGTAAATTTACTCCATAGAGAGGTTAATTCTACTCTATTTCCAAAGATAGCTGAGATATTTGCAAGTTTGATCAATTCTTCTGATCATTAATCATTATGAACTTGTTCTTTCTTCTACACTAAATATTTATTCAAATGATGTGTCTATAAGTAGATATTTTCATGGATTTCATGGATATTTGTATGAATTTGCATGATATTTGTCAATTTGACATGCTTTTACTCCAAATATGCTCTGTATTTTCAATTATCTACGGGATATTTGCATATTTCATTTTTTATTTGATTTTGATTCTTTGTTATTTGCAATTATGGTGATGATCTGTTAGGAAATTCAAAGAAATTTAAAAGAATACTTCTACTTTAGTGAATCTTTAGTCATTGAATCACATACATATAGGATACATACATGAAGAGAAGAAATCAAACCATAGATCATGTTGGTCATGATGTTAGTCACAAACAAACATAGAATAAAAGTACACATTAACCTTTATTCATCTTGAAAGATACTATGAATTCAAAGAATTCAGGATCCCAAGTCTCTGGTGATTAGGTCTTAATTGTCTGAAGTCACTCAGAGGTTAATGTGAGTTGCTGTTTCCATTTTGGGGCCTTACGTGGAATTTCGTCATCATCATGACATTCCTGCAGAAATTCTTTACAGAGAAGTCATATTATGCAGTTATTAGATGAAAAGATGTAGAAATACCTCAATCTTTGCATGATATTTTTCAATTGTGCATGCTTTGCATTCAAATATGCTAAATATTTGCGATTACCTATGAGATGTCTGCATATTTGTGTTATTTACTTAGGATTATCAGTTATTCGCAATTGTGATAATGAAATGGTTCTGAAATTGAAAGAAATTAAAGGAATACTACAATTTAAAGTTGAACCTTCAGCTATTGATCCACATACATACTCGATACTGTCATGACGAGAAGAAATCAAACCATATGTTCACCAGGACATTCCACAGCTAGATACAGTTGATGCAAACTTCAGAGGATGAGGAATGAAAACAATACAAGCAACATGATGAGCACTCCAAGGGATGCAGCAAATCAAAGCACATATCCAGAATTCAGACACAGATTACTCAAGATTTACGAAGATTTGTAATCGAAATACTCTTCTCTTTCATTAAGTATGCAAAAGACATGTACATATGCAATAACTTTGAAATAAGCCCTGAGTACTTCAGCAAACAGATTTCAACTAAGTTTCAAATGTTTCATCAAGGCATCCCACCACCTTTTATAGAATAAGGTGAGGAATCCGTTACAAAAGATCTACGATCTTGATTTATCAATACAAATCTACAGTCATGATTCACTTGATTTTGTCAATCTTTACAAAATGGCACAAGTTGCCAGCTGGTAACTATCTATACTACTTATGCTATTATCCCCTTCATGATGTATCTTCATCATGCTCTTCAGCTGATTCATGCGGGTCATCATCATGTGCATCACTTTCTGAACTTTCACTATCCTGATGATGACGCCGCTGCATATGGGGCTGCATACTACTGCGGACCTGCTCATATGAACGCACAACCTGATCTATCCCTCTGCCATCTTGAGTCTTTGCTTTGACAATGGCATGCTTATGTGCTTCATATTTGTCTCTACTGTTATCAAGCTTATTTTTCCTATCCTACAGTGTCTCTTTGTATTTCTCCATCTAGACCTTGATCCTCATTATTTTATCTATCAATTCCTCTGTCAAAGGGACAGGTGTACCATCTGTCTTTGATTGGAAGTTGCTATGTACTGCTTTAATGGTAGACTCTTCATCTTGATTTTCTATTTTTCCTTCCACCTTGCCTTCTAATGCCTCCAGTATCACCGCTTCTTCAGCCATTAAATCTCGTAGCCTCATGCTGATATCCCTCAGCTTATTATTACACCTTTTGAGGACTCCACACTCAAACTGAGTGTCTTTATACCAGATATCTATTAATAATGCGGTATTACTATTCAGTACCTGCTTACTAATAAGCAGTTGTGGATTTATATTCCTTATTTCCCCTAACAGGCTTAGGACTCTCTCCAGCTTGTAAGACCTCTTCCCGGTCTGCATCTGCAATTTATCCACTTTGGCCTTGGAGTCACTTAGGGTGCTCCACCTCTTCAAAGAGGCCTTCATTATTTCTACAGCATCATCCAATGTGGATGACATCCATCTCCTTATTACGGACGCCTCATGCATCATGAGGTCCAATTTATTTACCTCCTCCTGAGAAATGGCAGTCAATGGGACTGCATGTTCAGTTGTGGTATCATCAGGATTGGTCAGCCCTTTGATATAGGCATGCAACTGAGCAATGTGCTCTTTATGTTGCTTATTTTTCTCCTTCTCTCTTTTCACTTTCTGAATTAGAGAGTCAATGATATCTTTGCCCTCTTGACCTTCTTGGTCCTCATTGGCAAAGCCCAAATCTACTGTACTGATTTGAAATTCATCAACAGTGATTTTACCTTTTTCCTTCTCCACCGCAGGTATGGCAATTTGCGCGGTCCTTCTCCCTGTTGCCGGATCTCTCTTGATGGCTGAAGTCATTCTGGCCTTCCTCTTTGGCTTCATTATATCCACAGAGAACAGGGTGGAGACGTCGAATTCGTGAATTTCAAGCTCTTCCTCAGCATTTACCTCTTTTGCCAACCATGGAGGCACCCGATTATGTTTTTCAGCATCATCCTGATGTTCACCTATATCTCCCGTTTCTGTCAACAAGTGTTGTGGAGATGGTGACTTTCTCATTTCTTCTTCTTGATGCTCTCTTTGTTGTTGATCTTGCGGCACCTCCTCCTGTTGAGGGATTTCCTTTTCTGGAGGTGGATCTTCATGCTGTGGGGACCCTTGAGGTGCATCTATATGCTGTTCATGATGATCATGATCTCCCTCTGTCATTACTTCATCCGTTCCCAATTCTTCCCCTTGTTGCTTATCCACTACACCAGATACTGGGGACTCTGCCTGATGTGCTGGCGATTGCTTTTCAGCTATTATTTCTTCTGAGCTTGCAATGTCAACCTCCTATGTCTTGGCAGTTGGATCCTCTTTTGTTTCCTCCTTTTCATTAGCCTTCATCTCTTGAACCTCTACTATAGCAGGTTCCGCTGATGTATCCCGTGGACTTTGTTGTCCTAATTCCAGAGCATGGCCTTCCGATTCTGCCATCTCTATTTCTTCTGTTGGTTGGCCTTCACCAGGTGATCCTGCTGGCTGTTCAGGACTTACATCCTATTTCTCTATCAGATCCACCACTACAAGACCGGTCACCTCTATGATCAATGTATCTAGCCCTATTTCCTGAGCTACTTGCTCTAGGCTCTTTTCTCGCTCTTCTTCCACTCGCCTCATCTCTTCCAGTACTGATTGAACTGGTGGAGACTTGTGGGGGGTTATACTAATACCAGCAGCCAGTGTTTCCATCTTCTGTGCAGCCACATCCTGCACCACCTCATCATCAGACAAATTTATTGTCTCGTTGAGCGAGACATGCCCCTCTACTTGTGTCTGAGAAGTTTCTTTCAGCTGCTCCTCAGCAAGTTCAGTTTTGAACTTGACGATGGTAGGAAGTGGAACATTATGTTGAAGTTCCTTGCGCACTTCACTACCTTCCCCTTGTAATGAAGTAGGGGGTTGGCTTATTCCACCTCTCATGGAGGTTCTTTGTTTCTTAGGTGGGGTAGACACCAGCACCTGTGGAGCTCTCCTCTTCCTTTTTATTACCAATGGAGCCTCCTCTTCCTCAGGCTCTTCTTCTATGAGGGTATCCTCTCCTCCTAGTTGTTTAGAGGATTGACCCACTTCTTGGGTCTCAGTGATTCCAGCCTCTGCTATCTTACTTTTCTTTCTTTGGAGGGGATGCTGATTCTGATCCTGATCCTGACCCTGCCGCCTCCTTAGCTGCAAATACTGCCCTTTCAATTATAATCCCTTTTGGTCCTTGTTCCACCTTCTTGCTCCTTGGGGGTCTTTTGCTCTGCTGTTGTGGTGGAGGGATTCTATCTCCCTTGGTCTTCCTCTTCTCTAACATGAAGTCATCATATTCATCCGCGGGGATATCCTGCCCTTTCTTCTTGTTGTCCACCGTAATGGCAACACCTTTCTTCTTCAATGCCTCTATCTGTGCATCAACCCAAGCTTGGGTTAGGTGTAGGGTCCTGGCAATGAATGGGTCCAAGGATATGTCCTCCTGCATAGTGAGGTCAGGTACAGAGATGGTGTCATTATATATCTTTTTCTATTCATACTCGTCTACCATTGTCCTGCCATCATCCTTCTTTAATTGCTGGGGAAGGGAGATGCAATCAAAAGTTCTAACTTGGTTCAGAGTTAACTTCTGATACCTCCTTCTTCTGGCTTCTACCTCATCTTCACAGTCAGCCCAAAAATCCTCTAGGTGCCTTTGGTGAATAGGATTTCCTAGTATCTTTTGTATCCTGCCGTAAGGATCATATGGTCTTGTTATTGGAAAAGGTTGCAGATTCATTTTATTTAGGGTGACCATCACCTTCTTTATACTATCTGAGTCAGGGCACATATAGTTGCCAATGCTAACTGGGAACAAAATTGGTGGCAGCTTCTTGGCATCCTTGTACATTTGTATCATGGTGGAGCCCTGCCTGATAAATTCCATTAGTACTACGGCATCGGTAGGATACCTTGGCAGCATCAGGGGATGTCCCTCGAAACCCTCAACCCTTATATAAGAAAAGGTTGCAAACTATATGTACCAAGCCCCATGCCTGTAGACTGCCTCTTGAGCCTCCATGCTCAATCTCTTTGTTCTGTCTTCTTCCATGGTCCTTACCAGATGCATAGAGAACGCATCATTGACCAGTTTGTAATCTTTGAGGTAGTTGGTTCTCTGCAGCTGGGGATGATGATCCCAGATATATGCAACATTTGTGCCTGTGAGCTTCCCATCTATAACCAAGGCATCAAAAGTGCCTTTGTAGGCACAAGAATAAACAATATATGATGACATGTAAAATGCAAAATTTGAACCTCCCAGGTTCATCAGTTCCTCATGCAGAGCATGACTTATTATCTGGCCCCATAATGGCTTAATGTCTAAATATAGACACATCATTACTATTCCGTACATCCAATCCCTAAAACTGCCAGTATCAGGCTGGCCAGTTACTCTCTTCAGGAGTGCAATCATGTATTGGTACTCCTCACTGAAATCATACTTAAACAGGTGCACAGGAAGCTTGGCCGCTGCATTATATGTGCTGTTCTCAGCCCGCCACGGATACATGTTCTTCCTGGCCGATTTCTTGTTGGCTTCGTACTCTCTTTCAGACTTCTTCAAGTCTACACTTTTGACCTTATTGCCTAGTGGCAATCCAAACGTCTGGGAGAGACCTTTGACGAAGAGGTTTGCATATATCCTCCCATTCTTCACTACTTGCCTTGTTTGAGGGTTATAATTCCAGGCACACTCCATGACGAGTTCCAGAGATTCCATGGAGTATGGAAAACCGATGGCATTCCACATTCCTGACACGAACACTGTGTCCAGCACAGGACTCTTGTCATGTCCATTATTCATCTTGGCTGACCAGGCCTCCAAATTAGTGCTTCCCTGATGGGTGTCTGTAATTGCTCCATATTTAAACAGGACCCCCCTCTAAGCAGAGAACATGGGTTTGCTGAATTCCTCTTGACACTTGACCAATCACTTCTCAGCCATGAGTACCTGTAATTAACAACAATCCTATCTCACAACAGGTACATATATGCATGCTTATTGCAATTGACTTTATAA
Organism: Cunninghamia lanceolata; assembly: GCA_027924645.1. Classification (NCBI taxonomy): domain Eukaryota; kingdom Viridiplantae; phylum Streptophyta; class Pinopsida; order Cupressales; family Cupressaceae; genus Cunninghamia; species Cunninghamia lanceolata. Next base: position 9,530,058 of record BSBN01001752.1, read on the forward strand.
ATCATTATGCCTACTGTATCAATTCCAACACTACTTAATCATCGTACCAGAACAGAAATAATATGATGAGGGTTTTATTCACTTACCTGGTTATGCAGATTTCCTTTTATACCAGTAGATTGCTGAGATGTTCTTAATTCAGCTGATGATCACCTCTTTCCTTCTGCCTGTGAGCTCAAATCGCGCAACGGTAGCTGGTATGCAGATATGGAAGCTGGTGCTCTGTAAAACAAGTTTATCGCAAGGTAAATGTGAAAATGGTGGTTGAATTACCTTTTAACCTCGCATTTAGGGTACATTTAGGGAAACTTTGATAGATTGGATCATGGTTCCCTGATTATTCATGCGAAAATGCAGGATCTTGCCAGGTGTTTCATTGGGTTTCGGGGTCGGCAGGAACCACCTACCATGTCTGCGCACATTAAATGATAATGGCGGCAACGGGAGCGGGGGGATATCCATATGACAGGATGTCATGAGGGCAGGATGATATTCGCAAATATTGGGTTGAGTTTCAATATCATCCTCCTCCCTCGTACTGACATTGTTATCGCGGCAAGATTCGGGTGACAAAAGCACCCTTGTTTATGCTTAGTACATCAGGAGGATATTTCGGTGTATCGGGTGATGTTTCAAAATATGATGATGCCGAGACAAACTTACATGTCTCTCTTTTTGGAATATCGGGATGATGTCATCCTGATATTCGCTCTTCGTATCAGAAGTGCATCATGACGTCATCATCATATTAGGCGAACATGATCATGTTTTAGAAAATATCTTGTGGCAATGTAAATGTGATGATGATGTCATCGTTATGTATGTTCCTTTGTTTATCGTATTCGGATGATGTCATCAGGATATTTGTTAAGGGTGATATTTGCGTCAGGAGGATATAAAGAAATATCGGGTTACATGCAAAGTATGACGCTCGCGATAGATAAGACTGTTTGATGGGAAGATTTTGCTATCATTTAAAGTTGACGTCCGGATATTTGAACCACATGACATATCGGGGGGGAATGTTTCAAATATGATGATGAACTTCAACAATATGACCGAGGATATAAAAATATGACCTTCCTCTTGCGAAGATCAGGTTTGACCGAAACTTTGACTATTCATAACTCGTACATCCTGATGAATATCAAGGTGATGTAAAAGGCAAACCTGCCTGAATTTTAATGCTCTTTCAAAATATGAGGTCACAGAGATGAAATACGAACTTTGACAAACTGACCTCATGGTGACTTACCTCATCCTGGTTTTGCATGATGATGCACTCGACTTACTTTTACCAAACCGCCCGGAAGCAGACGCACAAGCCAAACCAAAAAGTTGGGTCCCTGTTTTGCCAAGTCAAAATGGGGCATGTTGCGTAACCACAGAACAGATCACCAGGATGTTCCACAGCTAAATATGGTTGATGCTAACTTCAAAGGAATTAGGAATGAAAATAATACATGCAAATTGAAAAGCACTCTAAGGGGCACAAATAATCAATGCATATATCCAGATTTCAAACATAGATTACTCAAGATTTACGATTATTTGTAATCAAATATGCTTCTCTTTCATTTAGTATGCATAACATGTACATTTACAACTTTGAAATCAGTCTTGAAATTTTAGATCTCAAATTTTAATTAAGTTTCGAATGTTTAAAAGATTGCACCCCTGCACCTTTTATAGAATAAGGTGAGGAGGCAGTTACAATTGACCAATGGTCAAGATTTGTCAATTAAGATCAACGGTTGATAATTACCCTATGACTTAGTCAACTCTTCCTCATGGCATAGGTTACCAGCTGGAAACCATCTATTTGACTCATTATTTATGAGTACCTTATGCATATATTCACTTAGTAGTCCATCTTCATTCATTCTTCAGGTTCCTCTTCTTCATTTTCTTCTTCTTCATCATTATCATCATCTTCATTACTTTTAGCATCATTGTCACTTTGATATACATCTTCCTGTATGTGGACCTTCATCGTTGTCCTAATGTGCTCGTATACTTGTACTATTTTATCCACCTCTCCCCCATCTTAGATTCTGGCTTTTGTTATGGCATGTTTATTAGACTAGAACTTAGCCTTGAGGACTTCCAGCTTACCTTTTCTGCTATTCAAAATCTCATTGTATGTTTCTACCTTGACTTTATCCTCATGATTTCATCCATCACTTCCTCTGTCAGGTGGTTGAGGGGGTCATCTGCTACCGACTTGAAATTATCATGCAGAGCTTTGATAGCAAAATCTACGCCTTGAGTTTCAATTTTCCCTTCTATTTTACCTTCTAGGGCTTCAAGGATCTCTGCTTTGTATGCCATCATGTTGTGCAGCTTTAAACTTATATCCTTAAGCTTTCCATTGCATTTCTTCAAGATATCACATTTGAACCTGATATCCTCATACCATATGCTTATCAGCAGGGTAGTATTATTATTCAACACTTGGTTTCTTATCAAGACTTGTGGATCAATTCTTTTCATTTCATTTAAAGCAGTTAGGTCCTTTTCCAATTGGAATGACCTTTTTCCCATTTCATTTTGTATTTTATCTACCTTTCTCTTCAAACTGCTCAAAGAATTCCACGTCTGTAGGGAGGTTCTCAAAACATCCTCAGCCCCAGTGAGAGCTAACAACATCCACTTCTCCATGATCATTGCCTCATGTTTCATGAGGTCCAACTTGGTGACCTCTTCCTAGGATATGATAGTCAATGGGACTACCGGATCAACTGGTGTATTATCAGGGTTAATCAAATTCTTTTATGTAAGAATGTAACTGAGCAATGTGCTCTTTATGCATTTTATTTTTCTCTTTCTCCTTCTTCACCCTTTGGGTCAATGAATCAATAATGTCCTTCCCTTCCTGACCTTCCTGGTCCTCATTGGTGAAACCTAAATTGACAGTTGTGATTTGGAATTCCCCTAGGGTGATCTTGCCCTTCTCTTTTTCTACCGTGGGAAGTGCTACCTATGCAGTCCTTCTGCCTGTAGTAGGATCTCTCTTTATATCTGATGTTAATCTAGCCTTCTTCTTTGGCTTCATCATTATTTTGGTGAACAAGGTGGAAACATCAAATTCTTGAATTTTAGACCCTTGTTCCATACCTATTTCTCTTTCTAGCCATTAACGCACATCATCTTCAAATCCTTGATGATCTTTGTCAACATCATGTCTGCCATGTTCTCTAGTATCTGCTTGTATTCTTGGTGGAGAAGGTATTTTCTTAATTTCTTCCTCATTTATTTCTTCATGAGGAGGATCTTGTTGCATTTCTTCTTTCTGAGGGGCTTCCTTCTGCAAAAGAGGATCTTGTGGAATGTCCACATTCTAATCCTACACCTAATCCTGTACTCCCTCCTTCTAACTTTCATCTACTTTATTGTTTTCCTCATCCTGAGGCATATTGGCATCTATGGATGTCTGTGTATTTTGACCTTGTGCATCACCCTAATCAAGGGTCATTTCTTGTTCCCCACCTGATGCATCGATATCCTGTGGTTTGGCATCCTCCTGGGTTTGCGCAGCCACAACACATGATATATCTTTATCACCCCCACTCTTCTGTAGAACTTCTACTAGTTTTGGCTATGTGGGTATCTCATGTTGTTACTGACCCATATAAGGAGCAGTGCTTTCTTTTTCTACCTACTTGGCCACTCCAATCTTCTCTATTTCATCAGGTGCACCTACTTTATCCTTAGGGCTTACATCACCCCTATATGTTAAATCTACAATGACAGGGCTAGTCACCTGATCAACCAACTTATTAAGCCCTATTTGTTGGTCTGTCCTCTCTGGGCTTCCTTGTTTTAATTCTTCTATTTGCTTTATTTCTTCCAACACCGCCATCTATGCTAATGGGGTTCCATGAGGAGTCATGTGGCTATTGAAAGTGAGAGTCTCCATTTGTTGAGAAGCCACACTTTGAACAACTTCATCATCAAATAAGTCCATGGTGTCTTCCAAAGAGAAAGGACCACCCTCACTTGCTTTGAACACCTCTCTTGTTTGTTCCTCTTCCTTCTCAGTTTTGAAATTTATTATGGTGGGAAATGGAACATTATGTTGCAGTTCCTTCCTGAATACTTCACCACCGACTCCTCTTAATACAATAGGGTCAGCCCTGATATCCCCCCTCATGGATGTTCTTTGCTTCTTGGGTGGTGACATCAGCATCATCACCCTCCTTTTCTTACTAACCACCATCAGGTCATCACCTACAAGTTCCTTATTTACCTACTCTTCTACCAAAGGGATGCACTCTCCCACATCCTGCTGCAAGGCTTGGCTCTCCTCCTGCACTTTGTAGTTTCAATAGTTGGCCTCAAAATCCTCTTAGTCTTCAATTTTTCAACAGGAGGCTATGCAGATGATATGGATGCCTAAGCTGATGTAGATGCACCTGCAGTCGGCATGGCAATCCTTTCAATTATCACCCTCTTTGGTTCATCTTCACTTTTCTTACCTCTAGGGGGACCTTTCCTTTGGTTTTGTGTGGACAATCTCTCCCCATTGGATTTTCTCTTCTTATTGAGGAAATCATCATATTCCTCATCATCGATTTCCTGCCTCTTCTTTTTGGCATCAACTATAAGGGCAACACCCCTTTTCTTCAATCTATTTATCTCCTCATCCACCCAAGCCTGGGTTAACTATATCACCCCACCTGTCAGCTGATCCAGGGATATATCCCCCACGTGTGTAAGATCAGGGGCTGATATGGTGTCATTGTACACCTTTTTGTCCTCATATTCCTTGGACATAATCTTTCCATCATCTTTCCTCAGTTGTGCTAGCACTGAGATGCAGTCAAAGGTCTTTATTTGGTTCAAGGTGAGCCTCTGGTACTTCCTTCTCCTCACCTCAGCTTCATCCTCACAGTCGGTCCAGAAATCTTCCACATGCTTTTGATGTATCAATTTTCCTAATATTTTCTACATCCTGCCATAGGGATCATAAGATCTGGCCAAGGAAAATGGCTACAGATACATCATTTTTAGCCCTCCCATGACATGTTTTATGCTCTCTAAGTCTAAGCACATATACCAGCCCATAGACACTGGAAATAACACTGAAGGTATCTTCTTTTGTGCCTTGTAGGCCTCAACTATGGTAGACACTTGCTTGACAAATTCCATCAAGACAACCCCATCAGTAGGGTATCTTGGCAACATAAGAGGTTATCCTTCAAATCCCTCTATCCTAATGTATGAAAAGGTGGTAAACTAGATAAACTAGGCCCCATGTCTATAAACAACTTCCTGAGCTTCCATGCTCAGCCTCTTGGTTTTGTCCTCCTCCAAGGTTCTGACTAGATGCATAGAGAATGCATCATTTACCAGTTTGTAGTCCAGGAGGTAATCTTTTCTTTGTAACTAGGGATAATGATCCCATATGTGTGCATCATCTGTATCACCACCAGCCTTACCCATTGTCTTCAAGGAATCAAAGGTTCCCTTATAAGCACATGAATACACAACATATGAGGTCATATATAATAAGCATGTTTGGCCTCCCAGGTTCCTCATTCCCTCATTTAGTGTGTCACTGATGATCTTGGCCCATAATGGCCTGTTATCTGCATATAAGACCAACTAGATGATTCCAAACATCTAGCTCTCAAAATTTCTAGCATGAGGTTTACCTATCATCTTGCTCAGTAGGGCAATCATATACTAGTACATATCATCAAAATCTAACTTATATAAATGTATGGGCAATTTGGTTAAGGCAGTGTAGGTGCTGCTCTTTGACCTCCATTGATACATCCTCTTCCTTGCATTCTTCTTATTATTATTGTATTCTATTTCTAGCTTGCGTAGGTCCACACTTACCACCTTCTTTCCAATTGGCAGATTAAAAGTGGTGGTAATGCCCTTGATTGAAAAGTCTGCATATATTCTTCCATGTTTCTCCACCTGCCTAGTCTTAGGCTTATAATTTCTAGCACATTCCACTACCAGCTTTGGGGTATCCATGGCATATAGAAAGCTGAATGCATGCCACATTCTTGAAACATATACCCCATCTAGAATGGGATTATCCTTATCATGATCTACTCTCATCGACCATGTTGCCAGGTCCATATCTCCTTGGTGAGTGTCACCAATAACTCCATATTTAAACTATACCCCCTTTTGCTGAACAAGCATAGGCTTGAGAAAATCTGAGTCAGACCTATTCCTTCTAAGATCCACCATGGATTCTTGCAACAAATATGATTTGTCTTACCTTACAATGTCCACATGCCTTCATACAACATTAAGTACTTCTATATCATGCATACTCTATCTATTATTCTTTACTTCATCATGATATGTATATTCACAGAGCCAAACCATACGAAAGAACATAAACTCTACCTAAACATGTAGAAAATGACAATAGGAGGGTTTTTAGTTACTTACCTAACAATGCTTTCCTCCTAGATTAGATGACTGATTACGGAAAAGGGCTGTGAATACTGAAGATCACCTGTTCCATTCCGCTGAAGGATCCAATCTGTTAATAGGTAGTTGTATGAGGGTTTGACTTCTCTGCTCTGTAATTTCTCATTTTTTTGCAAGGTAAATGAAAATAACGTTTGAAAATTACCTTTAAATGGATCAACAAGATAAATTAGGGTAAAACTACGTTGTCATGATTAAATCCATCGATCTTTTGCAAGGAATCCATGGATGCTACCAAGTGTTTGATTTGTATTCGTAATTGGTGGGAATTCATCTACTACATTTAGGTACATTTAATGTTAGGAAACAAAGGGGTGGATCTTCGAAAGATTAGGTGATATTCAAAATATGACCCCTCTAGATAAAATGACCCTCCGCCTTTGAGAGGAAAAACTAATGCAAAGGAATCGGGTGATGTGGTCAATGCTGACCACACATATATCGGGTCACAAAATTAAGATTAGGGGATGTTCAAAATATGACCCCTACAAATAAAATGACCCCCTCAAAAAAGATCAGGGTGATGTCACCATGTCGGCAACATTGTTTAATTGTTATGATTTAATGGCGTCACCGTCATATTAATGAATATACTGGCCATCGGATATATACCTCCATAGGGATAGAATGGAACAATGACATCATCATCAGCGTGACTTCCTTCGTTATTTGGATTTAGATGATGTCACCATCATATTCGCATAGGGTGATATTTTCGATGAGGGTGATATTCGTAAGATGACTGATGTTAGGAATATGACTCCCCGCAAGATAATTGAAGTCGTTTGACGGGTAGATATTGGCTATTACGTAAAATTGACGTCTGTACTTCACAGATCAAGTAATTATCAGGTGATAATACAATATCGAGGTGATCTTATCTAAGATGACTGATATTTGAAATACGACCCCCCCCTCAGATATCAAGTTTGACCAAACTTTGACTCAACATAACTTTCTTCCCTTAGACAAATTTGGGGTGATCTAAAAGGCAAACCTACCTGGAATTCTAAGTACTTTCCAACCATGAGGTTAATAATGTGAAATGCTAACTTTGGCAATTGACCTCATCATGGTGACAAATCCACCCTCTTGCAATGCTACATGCATGACTGATTTTACCAAACCACCCAAAGTAGAAAACAACAAGCAAAAGCAGCAAGAAAATGTTGGGTCACTATTTTGTCAAGTCAAAATGGGGCGTGTTGTGTAACCACACAACAACTTGCCACCAAAGAACATAACCAAATTCCAATGATTCAAGGGATGTGATCACATTCTAACATAGTATTTTAACTCTTTCTAAGTGTAAGTATTATAATCTTTCTGAATGATAAGGTTTTCATCATGACAACAATGCTAGCAAAGGATCAGGTGTGTGTAGATGATTAATTATCCTCATCTTGAAAGTCCATTGAAAACATGAGTAACTAATGTTAAGCTACATAGTTTTGGAGCATCCCTCATAGCCAAGCTAGATAGAGCCTTGCTACTAGCAGGCATCTATAGCCCCAACAAGGTTATCTATACAATCCCCCTAAGTAGAGCCCCACTGCCAATAGGTGTCTATATCCCTGGTAGAGTTACTTAGAAGGCCTAATTTTATTCCTTTTGGTTTTTCAATATTTATTCTTTCTATTCATATGATGTCATCATGTAAACTTAATGTGCAAGGCATGGTCACTTGTTGATTTAGGTTGGAGATTGCATTGGTAGCAAGGGAGTCCCTTTAGATTTTTCACTTAACACCTATACTTATGTGTTCCACAAACCCAAGGCTATTAGGTGAGTCGTTGTGAGAAATCACTTTAGTTAAGAAAAGGCACCTTGATGAAAAAGATATCACAGACCTGATCACCAATACTTCTCAAAATGAGTCATAACCTATATAGGAATTTGTTCTCATCACTTGAATCTTAACAATTTAGTTATTTTCTTTGGGTGATGAACTGCATCATCTTGACTAACCAAAACAAAAGTCAACAGGCAGTAAACAAACAAAAATGTACAAACAACTATACAATATGTACACTATGATACACATGACTTACATGACATTGTTTTAGGCTTGAAAATAATGCTTGAGGAACTATCCATTAATTGGTAAGGGAACATCCTCACCGGTTAAAGTCTTAAGCCTATAGGTGTTGTCTCCTAAAATTTTTGAAACTTGAAAGGGACCTATCCAAAGTTTATCAAATTTACCATGATCTCCTTTCCTTTCATATGCTTTGTCCCACATAAGGACTAAATCTAAAATTCTAAAAGCCTTAACTCTAGCTCTTTTGTCAAACCAATGCTTGACAATAGCCTGATGTTTAGCAAATTGATCAATTGCTCTATTCCTTTTTTCTTCTAGGTACATCAACTAAAGCAACCTGACTTCTTGTTTGTTATCTATACCTAGATATTCTTGTGCAAACTGTAGTGTGGGAATCTTTAGGTTAACAGGGAGGATGGGATCCACCCCATATACTAGGTGAAAAGGAGAATTTCCTAATGCAACCTTCATCCTGGTTCTATCTACCCACAATGCATACTTTAATAGTGTGTTCCACTCCCTTGGGTTCTTTTCTATCAATTTTTTTATGATGTTCAATAAATTCTTGTTTGTAGATTCTAGTAATCCATTCTCTTGAGGATAGTAATTTGAAGAGAACTTCAAAATAATTCCATGGTCAAAAGCCCAACTTGATAATCTTATTGATGCAAAGGCAGACCCATTGTCACATACTAAAGCATAGGGAACCCCATACCTGGTTACTATGTTGCTTTCCAAGAACTTGATTACATCCTCAGCATTGCAAGTCTTACTACTAACAGCTTCAGTCCACCTAGTATAATAATTAGTAATAGTCAACACATACCTATGGCCTGAAGATGATGGAGGGTTGATAGGTCCTATGAAATCCATCACCCATTGAGCAAATGGGCACATCTCCATCACTAGTTGTAAGGACTAAGCAACATACCTTTCTCTATTTGCAGCAACCTGACACATATGACAACATTTGATGTGTTTAGTAGAATTTTTTAAAATAGTGGGCCAATAATACACTGCTCTGAGGATAGCATGAGTGGTAGCCAAGTATGATCCATGTGCGGTTCCAAACTTGTCATGTAATTCTATTAGCACTTTGTTTGCTTCTTTCCTTTCTAGGCATCTAAGTTATATTCCTTCATAGTTATTCTTGAAAAGGATTCCTCCTTTTATCATGTATTTTTGTGATATTATCTTCAAGGCTCTCCTCTATGAGGCCTGTAACCTTGAAGGGAATCTTCCAGTAATCAAGATATGCTTCATGTCTGAATACCATTCTCCATTTTCTTTTGCATTTATGACATATTGCTGACTCATGATGTTAGGATCAATTTCAAATATCATCTGAATCAAGGCTTGTCCTCTCACTAATTTCATGGGTGTTATGTCTATATCATACTCTTGGAGAACAGTTATCCATTTGGTTCTCTTCTCACCTAGTTCACTTTGCATTAAAAGCATCTTTACTGTTGCATCTGGTACTATAGCGATCACTTTACTTCTCAAGATGTAATGTCTAAACTTCTTGACTGCTCGAACTAGAGCAAGTGCTTGTCTTTCAACATCCATGTATCTAAGTTCTACATCCCTAAAAGGACAACTCATGAAGGCTATAGGCTTTTCTTCTTTAGCCTCATTTCTTTGTGTTAGTACTCCTGCAGATGTATGATCTAAAGAAAATGAGTAAATGTAAAAATCTTTGGTATAATATGGACTAATTAGAATAGGAGCATTTGATATGGCTTTCTTGATATCTTCAAAAGCTACTCTAGCTTCAGGTGTCCACTCAATCTTGGCATCCTTCTTGAGCATGACATTCAATGGTCTGACAGTTTCTGCAAAACCAGTAATGAATTTTCTAACAAAATTGATCTTACCAAAATAAGATTTGATTTCTTTCTTACTCCCAAGGAGTTGTATCTTCATGATTGATTCTACTCCCTCAGGGTCGATGATGATCCCATACTCTGTTATCAGGTGACCTAATAGTTTCCCTGTGGTTACCCCAAATATGCATTTCTTAAGGTTTAGGGATATTCCATAATGTTCACATTTCTTTAGTACTTTCTTGAGGTCTTCCATATGATTCTCTCTCTCTTTAGAGAAAATTGTCAAGTCATTCATGTATATGACAATGCATTTACCAATGAGTCCTCTGATGGCTATATCCATTGCTCACTAAAAAGTAGCTCCAGCATTTATCAGTCCAAAAGGCATGTGCCTGTAGGTGAATATTCCCCACTTAGTGGTGAATGTAGTCTTCAATCTATCTATCTTGTCTACCATCACTTGGTTATAACCTAAAAAACCATCCAAGAATGACATCATCTTTGCACCATTTACAATCTGCAAGACCTCATCTAGAGAAGGCAAAGGATAGTTATCCTTTTCAGAAGCTCTGCTTAAATTTATGAAATCTACACACAACCTAATGTCACCATTCTTCTTCCTTACTGGGACCAAGTTAGCCACCCATGTGGAATGTCTCACAGGAAATATGATCCTAGCATTAAGCAATTTCTTCACTTCTTCAAAAATGATGGGCTCCAGCAAAGCATTAATAGGTCTCTGTTTCTATCTAAAGGGCTTGACATCTGGCTTTAATGGTATAGTATGAGTGATAATTGATTTATCATAATTTTTCAACTCATCATATGTCCAGGAAATAACATGAATATAATCTTTAAGTGCTTAGGTTATCCCTTCCATTTCTTCTTCTATACACACTTTTCCAATCAGGACATTCCTTTTTTCTTCATCATGTCCTATGTTAACTTGTGAATACTCTCCTCCATCTGCTTCAGGGAGATCTTTTTGTTTCAACATGTTATCTAGATCAAATGCTCTTTCCAACTCTATCATTCCTTTGGGAATATTGTTATTGGACAACTCCATGATCTCTTCTTCTTCCCAGATATGATCTTCCACATTTCTTTCATCTATGATCTATTGGCAAGAGACACTATATGGAGTCATGATTGTTGTAATTGATGGCAACAAAGTTCATCCCACACATCCGCAGGACATGGCATGTCTCTACCGAAAGTCAGAGTGAAGAATGTTGTGATCCGGTAAACAAGAACAGAGCATGTGGCAAGGTCTGACAGATAGGTCCAGATCTCTCAGAGGAAGTATCTTGGTGAAGTGCAGATTTGGGGAAGTCAAGAGGAGTATCTTGACTGATAGATTCCAAGGTTTGAGCCTCTGATGTGAAAAGGATAAAGAGATATGAATGTTTGAGTGTCGAGTTCTCATGTGACAGTGTGAACAGAGGAAGAACTAATTGGCAGAACATCAGAAATTATTCCGGATGTGTTACTGATGTTGGTAAAGGTTGTGAAGGCATGAATTATGTTTGGCTGACATAATTAATGATCTCCACAAGTATATCATTGATCTGCATTACTTGGTGTGCAAGGATTCAGCCAACAGATCAAAGTTTGTGAAAAGATTGACTATTCCAGGTGCTGACTAGAAAGGTGATGAAATCACTTGTGCGGATACATATACACAATGGATTTAGTTGTGAGATGTGTCGTGGGTGTTGTTGATCTACGAATAAAAGCATAGCAGAGTAGAAGCAGTAAGGAAGGTCCGGTATGTGAAAGGAAAGCAGCATAAGGAAAGAGGAAAGATGAAGTGCAGCAGATCAGTATACTGAGCCTAACTGGAACTGAACTCTAACATATGTGGATGCTACCAATCAGTTCAAGTATTGTATAACATTCCTTTTGTAGACAGTGTGTCTCTTTGTAGGTAGTGTGCCTCCTTTGTGAGCAGTGTGCTCGGGCAGTGAGCCCTAATTGGCAAGTGCCATTTTGTTTTTCTTATTCTTCTAACAAAGAATAATCCTTGGGTTAATCACCCCGTGGTTTTCTCCCTTAACAGGGTTTCCACGTCAAAAATATTGTGTTATGTGTATTTGTATTTCATGATTATGTTTGTTCATTTGGATTAATATTACATTGATTGCTAATAAAGTTCAGAAAGTAGAAATAATTAGGATAACTGATTCACCCCCCCTCTCAGTTATCAACATGATCTGCGCATCAAACACATCTCTATTGGATATGAAGTCTAAGATATGCTGGTCATCATCAAACACTTGAAGGTTAACTACATTGTCTGGTACAAAGGGTACTAACACTAATTCAATTGAAAATCTCTTCAAACCAGATATGGATAATGGTTCCAAAGTACTTGCAGCTTGGGCCAAGGCATCTGCCCTGTGATTTTGTTCTCTAGGCACATGGGTGATATTAAAAGCATCAAAATCTTCTATCAGATACCATACCCTGTGTCTATAATTAGACAACTTCTTGTAATTACAAGAATATATGCCTCTTACTTGTCTTACTACCAATTCTGAGTCTCCATAGACATGCAGAATCTTTACTTTCTTTATGAGTGCAAACAATATCCCACGAATCAAGGCTTCATACTCTATCACATTATTTGTGCATGGGAATTGTAATCTGTATGCTGCTAAGTAGGATTTACCAGCTAGATTAATAAGATCTATTCCTACTCCAGCCCCTTGTTTTGATTTAGATCCATCAAACCTAAGGATCCATAGCTTATCTTCAGTTAAAGGCTTGTATGGGCCTTCTCTATTCTTTTTAGCTCTGGTAGCTGTACCACTTGATATCCATTTTAATTTTTATGTTTCAACCTTCTAAAACTTCACCTTATCTGTCTGATGTGAAGCTAATATTCCTTCTTCTTCTTTACCATCAGAAGGAGGATCTTCTGAATAAGGCAAAACTTGCCTTTTCAGAATATGCAGACATAATGAACAAGTAGTTTTTGAATGTGGTGCATCGTGTAACCTGCACCATCCCTTAATTAGAACATCTTGTGGGGATCATTGCTATTGTATCATCTTTTGAATTTGTTTTGATAAAAATTCCTCAAACTTAGACAAATTACTGCCTCTATCTTCATTAGATATTTCATAATCTGACTCAACCAAGAAATTAGTTCCTGGGATGATTTTCTTGTTACTCTTAGCATTACTCTCACTACACACCAATATCTCTTCTATCATCTAGATAGGACTTTCATCATGATATGTGCTTTCTTCTATTCCTGTAGATGACAGACAAAAATTAGTATCACTATCACTACCTGTTGAACTTACCCTAGATGGTGATGATGATGTCCCATTACATGCTTGTTCCAATTCCATCATGTCTAAGAAAGCATCACAAGTCTTTTCTAAATGCGCCTCATCATGTAACCTACACCATCCTTCAATTAGAACATCATGAATAGGCATCTTTAACAATTGGAAATGTTGCACTTCTTTGGACAAATGCATCTCAAAGTTCTTGAAGTGATCTACTTCTATCTCATTTTTGGAGCTACAATCAAACTCTAAAATTATTCTATCATCCTGAAGATTATCATTATGAACATGAACATCATACATGAGGATCTCCTCTATCTTGACGGTTTGGGGTTTGATGGAGTAGACTCTGGATTCAACATCTACATACATGATCTCATTGGTTTTATTGTATTTAGTGATCATATGTTTCATGCGAGGTTCAACATCTATCCTTATTTGATTAGGTATTCCTTTCCAAGGTAACCACTTGTGACTAAAATTAGTGGACATGTATCCATTGAGTGTTTTTGACCAATCCTTGCTGAGCAGCATCCCATAGGTATTAGGTATATCCACTACCTGAATATCAATGTAGTAGTGGATTCTTGGATCTGATGCTAACTGCATATGGATGTGAGTTAACTCTCCTACTACACTCACTTTTGTTTTATCTAACTATGTTACTTTCTTTAGTGACTTAGCAGGATACAACCCTAAGGCATTACTATGGACAGGGGCATCACATTGGTAGATGCTCCTGAATCTACTAAATAATTATGTCAATTCTTACTAAACATTCTTATGGTAAGGAGAAAAGGAGGTGACTCAGTTTTATCTCTGTAAGGAGTCATGTGTGAAGACTCTATAGATTGAACAATGGCTGGAGCTTTGTGTTTAACATTAACATCCTTAATGGCATGATCTTTATTCCCAGTCTAACTTGAGGTATGATTATCCTCTTTTGGAGAAGGATCATCTAAGGATTTCATGAAGGCTTTCTTAATAGTTGGGGTTTTGAGTAGTTCTGACAATGACAAACTGATCTTGATCTTTTTTATTTCATCTGCTAAGTATGTGACCAATTTATTAGACTCAGGAGGTAGATTACCAGTTTTTGGTACTATATTTTGTGGTGCTAAGTATTGAGCATTAACTTTAGGAAATCTAGGGTTATTACTTGCCTTAGGATCAGGAGGAGTGTTGAAATTATTTGGAAGCAAGGATGTAGTCAAAGGACCAGCAGGTCAGTTGGAGTTATTCCTTAGGTTGTAATTATGTCTACCCTGATACTACTATTGATAAGCATGTACTTCTTCATGTTTAATTGATGTCTCATTTTCATCTTCAAATGGAAAAACATAGTTGGTTTCAAAAGTCATGGTTGACTCTTCACATGCCAAGGTGTAATTCTCATGAGGTGACATTGTCTGTTGATGAGGATGATTGATGAAACTTTCTAGTACAAGAGCAGAGTCATATCCATAGGGGACAATTTCATTTCCTTCAATACTAGGTGGATTACCTGTAGTATTGGATACTTCAGTTTGGAATATACTGGCAGCAATATTGAACTGAGGACAATCCAGCTCTACATGAGCATTTGTATTATGTATCCTACACCAGTTTGTAAGAACTACCTCTACCAGGTTCACTCTAGTGGTCTGCTTAGGTTCACTAGGAGGCTGATTGTCTAAGGGTGATGGTAGATAACCATTGTTTGGCCTAGTGTTCCACACTCTAGGCTATCTAGGGGGATTATTGTTACCATTATTGTTATTGTAGTTGTTATTGTATCCCCTATCAGGATAATTAGATCTATCATTGGCATGTCCTCTATTCTGATTTGGTTGATAATAAAAATTCTGACTACTCAAATGAGTGATCTCAGTGGTGAGTTTCCTTAGTTGTGCTAATATCTCTTTAATTTCTTCCTTTTCTTCTTGAACTTTGGCTACTACATTCTCTGTTTGAGGTTTGAAGAAGGAAGATCCATTGTTATTGCTATTAGATTGTTCCACAACCTGAGGTACCTGTGTATGTCCTAGATATTGTAACATTTGACCATTTCCATTCAGAGGTGGCATGATACTGAGTGGAGGTATCTGTAAAGGGCTTGGCATTACAGCTGGAGGTATCATGGCTCCATTGGTCTATTGTTGAGAAGGATATGTAGGATAAATAGGGAGTGTAGGAAATGCAATATTAGGTGTTGGAGCAGGAATCAATTGCTGAATCACTTTGATAGCTTCTTCAAAAGCTCCTATCAAGGTTGTGACACTAAGATGTGTTCACCTGATAAACATAGAAGTCAGGGGATCTAAGGCTGAGTAGTATATGCTCCTAGTAGCTTCATCTATTACAGTATAAGGAGCAACTAGCTTTGAGAGCATCTTTTGGAATCTTGCATTGAAATTAGCAATTGGTTCTCCCTCAAATCTCTTGATTGTGGCAAATAGATGATAATCCATTGAAGGATCTATAGGTATTTTGAATCTATCTTTAAAGGCTTTCTCCAAGGCAGCCCATGAACCAAATGAACCTTGACCAAGACTTATATACCAATTATATGCCTCTTCCCCTAAGGAAAATGGAAATAATTTGCATACCACATCCTAATGTTCAATTCTAGCCCTACAACAGGCTTCCTTGAATGTTTTAATGTGATCATCAGCATCCTAATATGGATGATATTTAGGACAAATCTTGTCAAGATTTTTAGGTAAAAGATGATATGCAGTGAAAGTCAGAGGTGACTCTACAGTAAAGAATGAAATTGTGACTGGTGGAGGTTGGACTGGAGGTGTGACAGGTGGTCCTATAGGTATCTAAAATCTGATAGGAGTTATAGGAGTACATTCTAGTGAAGCTCTTGATGCACTAGAACTAGGAGAATGATGAATATCTACTGTTCTAGGCCTGAATCCCTCGATAGGCAATTCTTCAAAGAGTCCACTGGATATGGACCTGGTATTTGTCCTGAGAGATAGGATTTCTTAAATTTAAAGAAAATTTGGCTTGTTTACTGTGAAGATCAGTTAAAACACTCTAGCAAAGGCTATATTTATGACCAGAATCTGAAATTAACTAGATATTTATGCGATATTTACAGAAATGATCCAAATATGAGGTGATGTGAGACTTTTGGACACAAGAAATAGGATATCAGGTTTCTTAAGAAAATTACCTCAAAGCTTTTAGCAAAAAGACTTCAAATAGAGCTTATCTTTTGAATATCACAGTGATCAACCACAAAGCTTGAAATATTTACGCTCAATTTTGAAAACTTGGTAACGGATGAGCACACACAGACTCAAAACAACAAATCTTTGCTAACGTTTTGAAATACAAAGCTATGTGAGCATTACCTTTCTGTCTGTAGCACTAATTTATGTTGACGATGA
This sequence comes from Cunninghamia lanceolata, assembly GCA_027924645.1. Taxonomy (NCBI): domain Eukaryota; kingdom Viridiplantae; phylum Streptophyta; class Pinopsida; order Cupressales; family Cupressaceae; genus Cunninghamia; species Cunninghamia lanceolata. Next base: position 9,547,072 of record BSBN01001752.1, read on the forward strand.
TTTTTAGTCATAACAACATGCATAAAAATTTACACAACAAACCTTTATTATCTTGTAAAGTACGATCAGCTTAGGATAAGTTGATGACTCCAAGTCTCTGTTGATCAGGTCATGATCATCTGACGTTACTTAGAGGTTGATGTGACATGTTGTTTTCTATTTCAAGGGGTCTTACATTTGTCTAGATGATTAGTATTGCATTGTTTCTTGTAAATTTACTCCACAGAGAGGTTAATTCTACTCTATTTCCAAAGATAGCTGAGATATTTGTAAGTTTGATCAATTCTTCTGATCATTGATCATTATGAACTTGTTCTTTCTTCTACACTATATATTTATTCAAATGATGTGTCTATAAGTAGATATTTTCATGGATTTCATGGATATTTGTATGAATTTGCATGATATTTGTCAATTTGACATGCTTTTACTCTAAATATGCTATGTATTTTCAATTATCTACGAGATATCTGCATATTTCATTTTTTATTTTCTTTTGACTCTCTATTATTTGTAGTTATGGTGATGATCTGTTATGAAATTCAAAGAAATTTAAAAGAATACTTCTACTTTAGTGAATCTTTAGTCATTGAATCACATACATACAAGATACATTCATGAAGAGAAGAAATCAAACCATAGATCACTAGGATGTTCCACAGCTAGATATGGTTGATGCTAACTTCAAAGGGATTAGGAATGAAAAAATTACATGTAGATTTTAAAGCACTCCAAGGGATGTAGATAATCAATGCGTATATCCAGACTTCAAACATAGATTACTCAAGATTTATGATGATTTGTAATCAAATATGCTTCTCTTTCATTCAGTATGCATAACATGTACATTTATAACAACTTTAAATTGAGTCCTAAAATTTCAACAATCAAATTTTAATTAAGTTTTGAATGTTTAAAAGATTGCACCCCTACACCTTTTATAGAATAAGGTGAGGAGGCAGTTACAATTGACCAATGGTCAAGATTTATCAATTAAGATCAACGGTTGATAATTACCCTATGACTTAGTGAACTCTTCCTCGTGGCACAGGTTGCCAGCTGGCAACCATCTGTTTGACTCATTATTTATGAGTACCTTATGTATATATTCACTTAGTAGTGCATCTTCATTCATTCTTCAGGTTCCTCTTCTTCATTTTCTTCTTCTTCATTTTCTTCTTCTTCATCATTGTCATCATCTTCATTACTTTCAGCATCACTGTCACTTTGATATACATCTTCCTGTATGTGGACCTTCATCGCTGTCCTGATGTGCTCATATACTTGTACTATTTTATCCACCTCTCCCCCATCTTAGATTCTGGATTTTGTTATGGCATGTTTATTAGACTAGAACTTAGCCTTGAGGACTTCCATCTTACATTTTCTACTGTTCAAAATCTTATTGTATGTTTCTACCTTGACTTTTATCCTCATGATTTTATCCATCACTTCCTCTGTCAGGTGGTTGAGGGTGTCATCTACTACCGACTTGAAATTATCATGCAGAGATTTGATAGCAAAATCTACATCTTGGTTTTCAATTTTCCCTTCTATTTTACCTTCTAGGACTTCAAGGATCTCTGCTTCGTATGCCATCATGTTGTGTAGCTTTATACTTATATCCCTGAGCTTGCCACTGCATTTCTTAAAGATATCACATTCAAACATGATATCCTCATACCATATGCTTATCAGTAGGGTAGTATTATTATTCAACACTTGGTTTCTTATCAAGACTTGTGGATGAATTCTTTTCATTTTATTTAAAGTAGTTAGGTCTTTTTCCAATTGGAATGACCTTTTTCCCATTTCATTTTGCATTTTATCTACCTTTCTCTTCAAAGTTCTCAAAGAATTCCACCTCTATAGGGAGGTTCTCAAAACATCCTTAGCCTTAGTGAGAGTTGACAACATCCACTTCTCCATGATCAGTGCCTCATGTTTCATGAGGTCCAACTTGGTGACCTCTTCTTGGGATATGACAATCAATGGGACTGCCAGATCAACTAGTGTATTATCAGGGTTAATTAACCCTTTTATGTAAGAATGTAATTGAGCAATGTGCTCTTTATGCATTTTATTTTTCTCTTTCTCCTTCTTCACCCTTTGGGTCAAAGAATCAATAATGTCCTTTGCTTCCTAACCTTCCTAGTCCTCATTGGCAAAACCCAAATTGATAGTTATGATTTGGAATTCCCCTAGGGTGATCTTGCCCTTCTTTTTTTCTGCCATGGGAAGTGCTACCTATACAATCCTTCTGCCTATAGCAGGATCTCTCTTTATGGCCAATGTTAACCTAGCCTTCCTCTTTGTCTTCATCATTGTTTTGGTGAACAAGGTGGAAACATCAAATTCTTGAATTTTAGACCCTTGTTCCATACCTATTTCTCTTTCTAACCATTGAGGCACATCATCTTCAGATCCTTGATGATCTTTGTCAACATCATATCTCCATGTTCTCCAATATCTGCTTTTATTCTTGGTGGAGAAGGTATTTTCTTAATTTCTTCCTCATTTATTTCTCCATGAGCGGGATCTTGTTGCATTTCTTCTTGCTGAGGGGCTTCGTTCTGCAAAGGAGGATCTCATGGAATGTCCACATTCTGATCCTGCACCTGATCCTGTACTCCCTCCTTCTGACTTTCATCTACTTTATTGTTTTCCTCATCCTGAGGCATATTGACATCTATGGATGTCTATGTATTTTAGCCTTGTGCATCACCCTGATCAAGGGTCATTTCTTGTTCGCCACCTAATGCACTGATATCCTGTGGTTTGGGGTCCTCCTAGGTTTGAGCAGCAACAACACCTGATATATCTTTATCACCCCCACTCTTCTGTTGAACTTCTATTTTTGGCTATGTAGGTATCTCATGTTGTTGCTGACCCATATCAGGAGAAGTGGTTTCTTTTTCTACTGGCTTGGCCACTTCAATCTTCTCTGTTTCATCAGGTGCACCTGCTTTATCCTAAGGGATTACATCACCCCTATATGTTAAATCTACAATGGCAGGGCTAGTCACCTAATCAACCAACTTATCAAGCCCTATCTGTTGGGCTACCCTCTCTAGGCCCCTTGTTTTAATTCTTCTATTTGCTTTATTTCTTCCAACACCGCCATCTATGCTAATGGGGTCCCATGAGGAGTCATGTGGGTGTTGGAAGCGAGAGTCTCCATTCGTTGAGAAGTCACACTTTGAACGACTTCATCATAAGATAAGTCCACAGTGTCTTCCAAAGAGAAAGGACCACCCTGACTTGCTTTGAACACCTCTCTTGTTTGTTCCTTTGCCTTCTTAGTTTTGAACTTTATTATGGTGGGAAGTGGAACATCATGTTGCAGTTCCTTCCTGAATACTTCACCATTGGCTCCTCTCAATACAATAGGGTCAGCCCTGATATCCCCCCTTATGGATGTTCTTTGCTTCTTGGGTGGTGATGTCAGTGACATCGCCCTCCTTTTCTTATTGACCACCATCAAGTCATCACTTGCAGGTTCCTTATTTACCTACTTTTCTTCCAAAGGGATGCCCTCTCCCACATCCTGCTACAAGTCTTGGCTCTCCTCCTGCACTTCTGTAGTTTCAATAGTTGGCCTCAAAATCCCCTTAGTCTTTATCTTTTCAATAGGAGGCTATGCAGATGATGCAGATACCTGAGCTGATGTAGATGCACCTATAGTCGACATGGCAATCCTTTCAATTATCACCCCCTTTGGTTCACCTTCACTTTTCTTACCTCTAGGGGGACCTTTCTTTTGTTTTTATGTGGGCAATCTCTCCCCATTGGATTTTCTCTTCTCATTGAGGAAATCATCATATTCCTCATCAACTATTTCCTGCCTCTTCTTTTTGGCATCAATTGTAAGGGCAACACCCCTTTTCTTCAATCTATTTATCTCCTCATCCACCCAAGCCTGGGTTAACTATATCACCCCACCTGTCAGCTAATCTAGGGATATATCCACTGGTGGTGTAAGATCAGGGGCTAATATGTTGTCATTGTACACCTTTTTGTCCTCATATTCATTGGACATAATCTTTCCATCATCTTTCCTCAGGTATGCTAGCACTGGGATGCAGTCAAAGGTCTTTATTTGGTTCAAGGTTAGCCTCTGGCACTTCCTTCTTCTCACCTTAGCTTCATCCTCACAGTCGGTCTAGAAATCTTCTAGATGCTTTTGATGTATCAGTTTTCCTAATATTTTCTGCATCCTGCCATAGGGATCATAAGATCTAGCCAAGGGAAATGGCTACAGATACATTAGCTTTAGCCCTCCCATGACATGTTTTATGTTCTCTAAGTTTGAGCACATATACCAGTCCATAGACACTGGAAATAACACCAGAGGTATCTTCTTTTGTTCCTTGTAGGCCTCAACTATGGTAGAAACCTACTTGACAAATTCCATCAAGACAACCCCATCAATAGGGTATCTTGGCAGCATAAGAGGTTGTCCTTCAAATCCTTCTATCCTGATGTATGAAAAGGTGGCAAATTGGATAAACTAGGCCCCATGTCTATAAACAACTTCCTGAGCTTCCATGCTCATCCTCTTGGTTCTATCCTCCTCCATAGTTCTGACCAAATGCATAGAGAATGCATCATTTACTAGTTTGTAGTCCAGGAGGTAATCTTTTCTTTGTAACTGGGGATAATGATCCCATATGTGTGCATCATCTGCATCACCACTAGCCTTACCCACTATCTTCAAGGCATCAAAGGTTCCCTTATAAGCACATGAATATACCACATATGAGTTCATATAAAATAAGTATGTTTGGCCTCCCAGGTTCCTCATTCCCTCATCTAGTGTGTCACTGATGATCTTGGCCCATAATGTTCTGTTATCTATATATAAGACCATCTGGATGATTCCAGACATCTAGTTCTCAAAATTTTCCAGCATAAGGCTGACCTGTCATCCTACTCAGCAGGGCAATCATATACTGGTACTCATCATCAAAATCAAACTTATATAAATGTACAGGCAATTTGGCTAAGGTAGTGTAGGTGCTATTCTTTGACCTCCATTTATACATCCTCTTCCTTGCATTCTTCTTATTATTATTGTATTATGTTTCCATCTTGCATAGGTCCACACTTACCACCTTCTTTCCAACTGGTAGATTAAAACTGGTGGTAATGCCCTTGATTGAAAAGTTTGCATATATTCTTCCATGTTTCTCCACCTGCCTGGTTTCAGGGTTATAATTTTTGGCACATTCCACTACCATCTCTAGGGTATCCATGGCATACAGAAAGCTGGTTGCATGCCACATTCCTAAAACATATACACCATCTAGAATGGGATTATCCTTATCATGATCTACTCTTGTTGACCATGCTATCAGGTCTGTATCTCCTTGGTAAGTGTCACCAATAACTCCATATTTAAACTGTACCCCCTCAGGCTGAACAAACATAGGCTTGAGAAAATCTGAGTTAGACCTATTCCTTCTAAGATCTACCATGGATTCCTGCAACAAACATGATTTGTCTTACCTTACAATGTCCACATGCCTTCATACAACATTATGTACTTCTATATCATGCATACTCTATCTATTATTCTTTACTTCATCATGATATGTATATTCACAGAGCCAAACCACAGGAAAGAACATAAACTCTACTTGAACATGTAGAAAATGAAAAAAAGATGGTTTTTAGTTACTTACCTGATAGTGCTTTCCTCCTAGATTAGATGACTAATTACAGAAAAGGGATGTGAATACTGAAGATCACCCATTCTGTTACACTGAAGGATACAATCTGTTAATAAGTAGCTGTATGAAGGTTTGACTTCTCTACTCTATAATTTCTCATTTTTTTGCAAGGTAAATGAAAATAACCTTTGAAAATTACCTTTAAACAGATCAACAGGACAAATTAGGCTAAAACTGCATTTGCATGATCAAATCCATCGATCTTCTACAAGGAATCCATGGATGCTGCCAAGTGTTTGATTTGTATTTGTAATCAGTGGGAATTCATATACCGTATTTAGGAGCATTTAATGTCAGGAATCAAAGGGAGGGGGGTCTTCAAAAGATTAGGTGATATTCAAAATATTACCCCCTCTGGATAAAATGACCCTCCGCCTTTGGGCGGTAAAACTAATGCAAAGGAATTAGATGATGTGGTCAATGTTGACCACATGTATATTGAGCCATGAAATTAAGATCAGGGGATGTTCAAAATATGACCCCACAAATAAAATGACCCCCTCAAAAAAGATCAGGGTGACGTCACAATGTCAATGAGATTGTTTAATCGTTATGATTTAATGATGTCACCGTCATATTAATGAATATGCTGGGCATTGGATATATACCTCCGTGAGGATAGAATGGAACAATGACATCATTGTCAGCATGACTTCCTTCATTCTTTGGATTTAGATGATGTCACCGTCATATTGGCAAAGGGTGATATTTTCAAAGAGGGTGATATTCGTAACATGACTAATGTTAGGAATATGAGCCCCCGCAAGATAACTAAAGTCGTTTGATGGGTAGATATCGACTATTACATAAAATTGATGTCCACACTTCACAGATCAAGTAATTATCAGGTGATAATACAATATCGAGGTGATCTTATCTAGGATGACTGATATTTGAAATATGACCCCCCCTCGAGTATCAAGTTTAACCAAACTTTGACTCAACATAACTTTCTTCTCTTAGACAAATTTGGGGTGATCTAAAAGGTAAACTTGCCTAGAATTCTACATAATTTCTAACCATGAGGTTAATAATGTGAAATACTAAATTTGGCAATTAACCTCATCATGGTGACAAATCCACCCTCTTGCAATGCTACATGCATGATTGATTTTACCAAACCACCCAAAGCAAAAAACAACAAGCAAAAGTAGCAAGAAAAAGTTGGGTCCCTATTTTGTCAAGTCAAAATGGGGTGTGTTGTGTAACCACACAACAGGACTTTAATGCTCTAAGTTTACTTCCTCATACGTTAGACAAGGTTGTATTATGCTCATGTACAAGACACATCCTTGGTCCTTATACCTTGGTGCATAACATCTAGTGCTATATCAAACTTCATGGTTACTCACTTTCATTGTAGCATAACACATCTTTCATTTCTTCTATCCATTGCCTTATCTATCTTCCTTAACCAATCCCTTTCATTTTGAGAGCCTACCCATGTTTGTCCGACCTGCCTATCCTCTAGAGGGGGCATCATCATCCTCTCTTTCCATCATCATCCTTTTCCTCTATCCATACCTTAGCTTCTTTGAAATGATGTTATTCGACATAAATCTCATCATCTTGATCATCATCTCAAAGAGGGGCAAAATGTAGACACCCAAATTTGTCCATGTCTTGCAACACCTAGTCAAATACATTATTAGAGACATCATGTAGCATTTTGTCCTAATCCCACTTATCCCATCAACCAATTAATTAAATAAATCCTATTTATTTAATTAATTTCCCACTCCTAATTCCACTTATCCCATTAACCAATTAATTAAATAAATCTAATTTATTTAATTAATTTCCCATTTATACCACTAGCCAATTAATTAAATAAATCCTATTTATTTAATTAATTTCCCACCTTTTCCTCTAATTTAAATAACTAAAATATTTATTTAAATAAGTCCTCTCCCATTTTCCAACTAATTCAAATAAAATATTTGAATTAGGTCCTCACCTAAATCATCTTAGTCCAACACTTGTCCACCTCTCTATTGAGTTATGTGTGGTAGTACAACTTTCATTTATTATTCTTCACATGCACAACTAATTTAAATAATCTTTTATTTAAATTAGGTCTCCTTTATTCTCCTTCACACACTTGTCACATGACTACAACTCCTCATGGAGTGGGAAAACCTATTCGATCCCAGCCATCCACATCATTCGATTAGCCTTTCGATCTCAACCATTTATTCAAATCAGCCTTTCCTATAAATCAACCCTCTCACAAGCCATTTGAATGTAGTGATCTTCAAGTATCCTTATGCTATCAAAATGCCATTAGAGATTTTATGATGCAGAGGCATCCACACTATAACCTTACAATACAGCATGGATGTCTGCAGCCCATCATCATCATCATCATCATCACCATCATCATCATATTTTGCTTAATACTGTCAGCATCATCATATTTCCTACGCCGACCGATATCCTCCTGATGACAAGCCTCGCCCGTTCGCATGTCAACAGCATCACCTTATTCGATTATCGACAGCATCATCATGTTCGACCAGCGCGAACATCCTCCTGACGTCCACTGTTCACTTCAGCGACAACTTTGACCTTCACTATCTTCAGCATCATGATATTCAACATCATGATAATCAACAGGATAAAGAACATCCAGTTCCTCCCATTTATCCTGATGATGACCAACCTTCACTTCTCGCACCTTCCCTTTGATGCTGACGTCACCCGATATCCTGATGACGTATATCCTGATGACGATGACGTCACCCGCAGCTCCTCAATATCCTGTTGTTCCGAAATATCCTGATGACGTATATCCTGATGATGATGATGTCATATCCTGCTGTTGGCCAAACTTAGCTTTTTCGGCCCGCGATCAACCCGATCTTCAACCTGATGCCGATACGCTCCTCCTCGGCTCCTCCTGATGATGATCACCCTGACGCACATTCACTTCATGCACTCAACTACATCATGCCGATCTCCTCTTACTCGGATGATGATGCCCGAAGCGACTGCAGGATATTCACCAAATTATCCTGATGATGCTGTTTTGACAAACTTTCAGCCTTAGCGGATTTTCACTATTCTGGTCCGCCAAACCTCCTGGGATGACTCGATCCACTTCCAGGGTGATCTTCCACACTTTATCAGCTCGACCTAGCACATGCCCATGCTAGGGTCTTCAACACCTTTCAGCCGCGATCCTGCACACCTGCATGCAAACAAACAAACTAACACCTACCCTACTGTACATAACCATTCCACCGATCAGATGAATCAACCGGTGGAATGGATTAGTGAATCCATACAGCCACCAAACCAGCAAATCGATCAAATAATGGAATTCCACAGAGGATGAACACAAACAGGATCACTTTATTTGATTTCAAAAGATGCAAATACAATGATCAGTCTCTCTCTCTGCCTCACTCTTTGTAACCTAGCTCGATCGATGATATATCCAATATCAACCGATCCTCATGCTTAAATAGATTTTCCTGCGAGTACTACTGACCCGACTCCAAGCGGCTGGGAACTCTCTAGGCGGCTGGGAGATCCAACCGGACCTACAACATGACAACTGTCCTAACAAACTGGCTAAAAATAGCAAAGCCTGGTCAGCATGATCTTATCATGATCAGCATGACCTTATTACATGCATTGGTCTTATCAGACCTTCTTGGAAACATAAACAAGACCTAAAACTACTAACTACCTCATGAAGGCCATCTGTCAGGTAGGTGCTCCTGCACCATACTCCCCAACAGAAAAGAACTCATGTCCCATGAGTTTAGTATGTGTAAGTCCTCCACCTCTACACCTTGCCTTTGCAATATGCTGATCTGTTCCAGCTTTGTCCTCTGCTGTCTCTTGGCTACTCCAAGTCTTCTGAACTGTAACTTGCTTTCTGGCAAGTAAATCCTCATGCCTGTTGATGTAGGCCTTTCTCTCACATACCCTGTGTTTGCCAGGTTGTCTGACCAGAACCTCTGGCTGAATTGCCTCTTGAACTTCTGCAATGTTCAACCCTATCTTCCTTTCAATCTTTATAGGACAAGCAATAGTCCCAACTATGACAACATCCTTGTCATTCCTCTCAACTGATTGCTGTGTGCAAACCTGTTTCTGCACCTGCTGCTGATCTCTGTCAGTCAAAACTAAAACTTTCTTCAACCTGTTGTCCTGAACAACTTCTTTTCCTGCAGTGTCTTCAACTGCCTTTATGCTTGCTCCTCTAGGCATCTGCACAAATTCCTTCTTTCCCATCAAAATGATTTTGGCTGTCCCCTGTGCTGCAGCATCTGCCTGCAATGGCATCAACTTCATAGTCTTCCCATCTTTCTTGATGGTATAGGTATTAGCGTACCCATCATACAGTACCCTTCTATCAAATTGCCATGGTCTACCCAACAGTAGGTGACAACATTCCATGGGCAAAATATCACACAAAATTCTATCATGATATGCTCCAATCTGAAAATCCACATATGCCTGTTCAGAGACAAAAAGTGATTGACTATCACTCACCCAAGATGCCTTGTAAGGGTGTGGATGTGGAATCCTTTCCAAATGTAGTTTATCCACCATTTCTTGAGATACCATGTTGTCTGTTGAACCAATGTCAATGACAACCTTACATACTTTACCTTTGCTCTTGCATATGGTCTTGAAAAGAGCTCTTCTTTGTGGGGATTCTTTGTCAGGTACCTTCATGGTAGTCACTGTTCTTCTCATCATCAGAGACTCTCCACTCTCTGGGTATGCATAATTATCAGGCTCCTTATCCTTTTGATAAGTGTTTGAACTCTGCACAATTTGCTCTACTGTCTCTTCTTGTACCAATTGTACCCTCTTGTCACTAGTTCTATCATTTCTGGATGATGAACCTTTGTTTTCTGGACATTTGAAAGATGGATGACCAAACTCTCCACAGGTGTAACATTTTCCTGAAAATGTAGTAGAACCTCTACCACCTCCAAATCTTCCTTTATTACCTTTCCATCCACCTCTAAAATCAGACTGTCCCTATCCTTTACCAGTGTCTTCTTGACCCTCATTTGTTTTCTTTTGTGTAGGGGCTGCTCCTCTTCCCCTCATATTATTTCCTCTTCCTCTCATGGACTTATCATGTCCTCTATTCATCTTTTCTTCAATCCTGATTGCCATTTGATAACAATCCTCCACATTCTTAGGGTTAGCTAAAACTAACTCATCCTGTATGTTAAATCTCAAACCAGCCAAGTACCTAGCCACCTTTTCTACCTCATTCTCATGATGACCAGATCTCATACTTAACTTATAAAACTCCTCAGTATAGGCCTTCACATCCCTTTCCTTCTACTTTAAAAATTGCAGTTTCTTAAACATCTAGATTTCATAATCCCTTGGCAAGAATTTACCTTTGATCCTTGCTACCATCTTATCCCATGAAGTGATCTTTGACTTCCCTTGTTTCCTTCTCTCAGATTGTACATAATCCCACCATACCAAAGCATGACCTCCTAACTTGGTCTTTGCAATCTTTACCTTCTGATCCTCAGCAACATCTTCACATTCAAAGTGATTATCAAGTGCAGCAATCCAATCCAGTAACTCATCTTCATTCAAACTTCCAGTATACTTGGAAACATCAACCTTTACCTTAGGTTTATCACTCTGCACTGCCTTTAACAGTTTTGCCAATCTCTGGTCTTCAGCATCCAGATCTTCAGCTACCTCTTCATACTCTTCCACAGTATCTTCATCTTCTTCAGACTCACTGTCTGCCACTTCCCTCTTTTTGTTCTTTTCCAGGGCTGCAAGCCTGGCTTGAAGTGCTTCAGCAAGCTCCTTCATCTTCCTCATCTCTCTAGCATGTTTCTCCTTCATCTCCTGCAATTCCCTTGCAGTACCACTACCTTTAGGAGGCATTTTTGTCAACCTCTCAATCAACACACAATCAACTCTACCTCTGCCCTTTCGGTGACAGAATCAACATACAACAGCCCAGACCTTTTGCTGAGCTCTGATACCACTATGATGCAGAGGCATCCACACTATAACCTTACAATACAGCATGGATGTCTGCAGCCCATCATCATCATCATCATCATCACCATCATCATCATATTTTGCTTAATACTGTCAGCATCATCATATTTCTTGCGCTGACCGATATCCTCCTGATGACAAGCCTCGCCCGTTCGCATGTCAACAGCATCACCTTATTCGATTATCGACAGCATCATCATGTTCGACCAGTGCGAACATCCTCCTGACGTCCACTGTTCACTTCAGCGACAACTTCGACCTTCACTATCTTTAGCATCATGATATTCAACATCATGATAATCAACAGGATAAAGAACATCCAATTCCTCCCATTTATCCTGATGATGACCAACCTTCACTTCTCGCACCTTCCCTTTGATGCTGACGTCACCCGATATCCTGATGACGTATATCCTGATGACGATGACGTCACCTGCAGCTCCTCAATATCCTGCTGTTCTGAAATATCCTGATGACGTATATCCTGATGATGATGACGTCATATCCTGCTGTTGGCCAAACTTAGCTTTTTCGGCCCGCGATCAACCCGATCTTCAACCTGATGCCAATACGCTCCTCCTCGGCTCCTCCTGATGATGATCACCCCGACGCACATTCACTTCATGCACTCAACTGCATCATGCCGATCTCCTCTTACTCGGATGATGATGCCCGAAGCGACTGCAGGATATTCACCAAATTATCCTGATGATGCTGTTTTGACAAACTTTCAGCCTTAGCGGATTTTCACTATTCTGGTCCGCCGAACCTCCTGGGATGACTTGATCCACTTCCAGGGTGATCTTCCACACTTTATCAGCTCGACCTAGCACATGCCCATGCTAGGGTCTTCAACACCTTTCAGCCGTGATCCTGTACACCTGCATGCAAACAAACAAACTAACACCTACCCTACTGTACATAACCATTCCACCGATCAGATGAATCAACCGGTGGAATGGATCAGTGAATCCATACAGCCACCAAACCAGCAAATCGATCAAATAATGGAATTCCACAGAGGATGAACACAAACAGGATCACTTTATTTGATTTCAAAAGATGCAAATACAATGATCAGTCTCTCTCTCTGCCTCACTCTCTGTAACCTAGCTCGATCGATGATATATCCAATATCAACTGATCCTCATGCTTAAATAGATTTTCCTGCGAGTACTACTGACCTGACTCCAAGCGGCTGGGAACTCTCCAGGCGGCTGGGAGATCCAACCGGACCTACAACATGACAACTGTCCTAACAAACTGGCTAAAAATAGCAAAGCCTGGTCAGCATGATCTTATCATGATCAGCATGACCTTATTACATGCATTGGTCTTATCAGACCTTCTTGGAAACATAAACAAGACCTAAAACTACTAACTGCCTCATGAAGGCCAGCTGTCAGGTAGGTGCTCCTGCACCATTTTACATCATTCATCCTATGCCATTATTATGCTGTTGAAATAGTGAGCAACCAATATTCCTCCCACAATCAATCCTTCAAAATCTTGCATTCTTTTGCGACATTAAGAAGAGCAATGGAGTTGAATCAAGTTTAGCATGGAGATCGGTTGGCACTTGTATTTTTTGTTTTGATTTTCATGTTATCTTTTGCTCTATTGTGCTTGTTAGGGTTTGATTATTGTTGTTTATGCTTTTACCCTAGATATTTTACCCTAGCTACATTGGTAAAGAATATGATCTTGTTAAGAAGCTTCGCGCTACTCTGGCTAAGATCTCTCTATGGTATTTAGTACAAGCATTCCCTACATACCATAGAATGCTCCATGAGGCTCTACAAAAGGTATTTGTTCCACCTTCTGATAGACCAAACGATATAGCAGTTTTGTTAGATTGTATGCATGTGATAACATTAGATATTTCATTTCAACAACATGAATTACCTCCCATATAAGTTCAAAACTAGTGTGAACCTCTTATGATATTCATCATGTTTGGTAACATGAGGATAAGATGCACTATGATTGATGGTGAATTAGGCCTTAATGTTTGTGGAATAGATTTGTTACATAAACTCAATATTGATACATCTCTCATCAAACTAGATAAAATGAGCATTCAGGGCTTTGATAATGTTGGTAGTACATCACTTGGTACGATCACGTTAGATATTAAGGCTAGACCTATGACACTGCCTACCCTTATCCATGTTATGCCTAATGCTCTTTCATACAATCTTCTTCTTGGTAGACCATGGATCTATGTCATGGGGGAAATCACGTATACCCTTCATTGCTCAATAGAATTCACCTTTGAAAATGAAGTACATACAATTAAAGCTTATCTAATTCTAGAAAGTTACTTACAAACAGAAGTGAGACATCAAATCCCTTCAAGTGATTTGATCACTTCTTTAACAAAAGCAAAACCTCTAGCCTCCACTTCTAACAATAGTGTTGATCAGGATAGTGCTGGTCCTTCGAATATATTTTTTGGTGACGATTGGGGTTCATTAGATTTTACACCCTCCTTTGTGAGTGAATGTAAAATTTCACCCCCACACTCAAAGACCTCAAAGGTAAATGAAATCTCTTCAACACAATTACATACACCTACAAAGCTTAAACTCAAGATTAATGATGATGGATCCTTTAAAATAGATGAAGATCTTCCTTCTTCTATATAAATGGCAGCCATTTGTGATAAAGTACCATCTAATTCTAATACATGTCATGGTAGTGACAAGGTCTCTTTAGATTTCAACCCCCATGGGATGGTTGAAACAAATGTTGACCCTCCTCACCATGATGAAAAGAATGATCCTTCTTCTTCAATATATTTTGATAAAGACAATCATATGACCTCTCCTCTTCCTTCTGATTTGGAGATGCATTATGGGCTTGGATTCAAAATTCTTTCTAAACAAGGATACAATGGAAATAGGTTAAGATGTAAAGAACAAGGAATAAAGGAACTTGTGGAACCAGCACAACACTTGTCTAAAGTAGGTTTGGGTTTTTGGCCTTCTCCTATGTTCTCTCCACCATGTTTACAACAAAAAGGATTGCTTCCTACTCCACCTAAATCTTCTCTTCTATCTCAACAAGAGTGTATTTTTTTTAGTCTACTCAAAGACCGCTTAATCACTCTTCCTACTCCAAAACGTAAAAAGATTCAACAAAATAATAATTCATCACCTCATTATTGTGCATATCATCGCTCACTTGGACATTTTACTAACAAATGTCAAGTCTTGGGTGAAAAAATTCAACAAATTCGAAAAAGGTTTGATCTAGCACTTCTCACCATGCTTGACATAGTCCCTAGAGCACCTTGTCTTCCATCCATTTTATAAGAAAGTTGAGGGAGGATAATTTGTTATAGGCTAACTCACAATTGTGGTCCCTCCCTCTCATTCATGTTATGTTTGTGTGTAATGTTATCCTTGTATTATGATGTTGTGGTTCTCCCTTTGCACCCTTGTTAGCACAAAGTTACAAGGAGTAACAATGTGTGGTGTCATTCCTCTATATGTATCTTCATTCTTCTATACGTTGTGATGTGTAAGCTCATTATTTTTTCCTTGGATGATTTAGCATCCTTTTATGTTGCTTCAATTTATGTGTATGTGATTTTTCTTCCATCTATATGGAACCTTGTAGCAATGCTTGATGTCATACCATGACTACACAATCCATTATGTATCATGCCTGTAAGCATTGCCTTGGTTTTCTCATCTTGGGGGTAACCCCTTGTCACGATGTAGCTTTTGAAAACACATCATTTGGGCATGTACTTTTAGAAATCTCTCGTGCATGTTTTATATTTCTTCATCACTCTATGTTAAAGGCAATTGCTCCCTGATGGAGTTAGCAATCACTTTACGGTGGGGGCATATATCGTTCTATGATGCCTTACTCTCTTTCTTTCTATCTAAACACTTGTTGATTATCTTTGTTACTACACTCTCTTGGAAAGGATTATGGCTAACTCGGAAACATGATCTTGAGTCTATCTTGTTTTTCTAAGTTGAAGCTCCTTGCATGTTTGGGAGAAGGGTTGCACCACCAAGTAGAGTTTGGTAGTAAGGTTGCTTCACCTTCTTATTCTACAAGACTTCATGAAAATCCTCTTATGGGAGGTAGCTTGGTGTATTCCCTTCAGTGGAAGCACTTTCCTTTTGAGATGGTGTGTATGATGTGTTTGTACTCCTCTCGTGCTTCTTATTTCTAACTAATCCCTTAGCATTCTTCTTTACTACATCTTGGGGAATGATGCATGGTGATTGATACATCACATAGATCAAGGTCTCCTTTGTCATGCTAACTCAAAGTATTCTGCATTATGTTTCTTATGATTAATGTATGATATGTGTATTCTCTTTGTGTATTCTTATTCTCTATATATTCTTCATGTCTCATGTGTACTTTGCATGTTCTCTGTATGTGTTCCTTATGTATGTCTCTTGAGTGTTTCTTGTGTATTCCATGTGTGTTTCATGTGTCTCCTATGTATAATCTTTTCCTTATGTGTATACTTCATGTCAAGCATGTATACTTGGTGTATGGTGTGTATACTTTGTGTATTGTATGAATACTTTGTGTATGGAATCTATGCTTTTTGTATTGCATGTATACATTGTGATTTCTCAAGTGTATGCCTTGTGTATGTCCTATCGTATCTCATGTTTTCTAAGTGCCTCATATATGAGTGAACTATGTCATGTGTCTTATGTGTATGTCATTCATCATAGACTCCTTGGATCCTACACTTTGGGGCTTGATTACCGCTCAATTTTAGTGACATTATATGGCTTCTATGATCCTATGTGTTTGGAACCTTAGAATCCTAAGCTTGGGGGCTTAATCACCCCTCAACCCTAGTAGAATTCTTTGGGCTTCTATGTCTTGTGTGTTTGAATCCATCCTTTAGTATGAGTTTGAATGTGAGTTCATATTCACACTAAAGTGGGGAAAAAATGTAGCATCATAAAATGTGCACTAAACCATTTTACACTTAGTTTAGCACCCAGGTGGACCTAAAAAGTTTACACTTGTTAATTAGGACCTATTATAACACCTTTTTGAGCATTAAGCATGTAATTCTTGATCTCAATGCACAAAATGCAGAAATATAATTATAAGGCAAGGTTAAGCACACTTTAAGTGCCTTATTTCAAGAGTTTGGGGCTAAAGGACCAGGGTACCCAAGCGCCCTTGTCCCCTTTTTTAGCCCTAACCTAAATTGTGGCTTGTCGAGTTGGGACCTCTTAAAAGGTTCCCAATGTTGGCCTCATGTGGTTTAATTATCTAGAAATCAACAAGAATGCATATAAAACTAAGTTATTCTGTTCATTTGAACACATTGAAGCTCTCTCTAACTTCTTGAAGGATTCTTATTCTCTCTCATGCTCTCTACTCTTTTCTACAACTGTCTATTGTGGATTATTGTTGTGGCATTAACATATTGTAGGTCTTGTAAAGATCCTTCTACTCCTTTGGGCTACACCAAATTCTTGAGTTAAGTTATGATGCCACATCAAATATGCTACGGTTTCCATGCTCATGGTGACTTCCTTCCTTCATGCTTTGTTCTAGCATTCCATTCTATATCAGATTTGCCTCTACCCTCCTAGGGTATGCACTCTTTATCTATCATATTTTCTATTGTGGATGTGGAAACACTATTCGTAAAGATTGACTAAGGAAAGCTCCTAAATAGCACCCAAACATTTTCCTTCTTACATGTGTGTAGGTTTGAAGAACAGGTTTCTGAAGCTGATCTCAAGGAAGAAGATAGCTTACTAGTGCAGACCCAACAAAGACTGTAGTTTTTGTAAACCCTAATTTGGGATGAGGGTGGCCAAGTGCCCTTGTCCTAGGTAGTTTTACCTCTGGATCCAAGTTCTGACTTCATCCCTTATCTCTGTTGTCCATTTGGTTTCCTAATTTTTTTCTTCTGATAGTCTATTTTACTATGATCTTTGTCAACTAGAGTTTCTTGTCTTTACCATAGATTGATGGATTGGGTTTGGTTAATTTCTTCTCTATACAACAAAAGGGTAGAACCCATGTAGTTTGGCTCTCCTTCTTGAGTAGAAGCCATTCTTGGTTTGTGTCCTAATGTTTTGTAGAAGAGGGTTTGACCTAGTTTGATCTATTGAGCTAGTCTCTCTTTTCTACACTACAGTCCTATTATGAAATTTGAATCCTTTTCTATATGAAATAGATTGTTGGGTAGACAAGACATACATCTCAAGAAGTTATCAATTTCGGGGTTAATTCTATATGTGTTCTATACACTCTTTGAAAGAATTGCATCCTCATCCTAAGTGTCTAGTACATGGTTGTGTTCAATGGTCATCAATGTCTGTATGGAATATTGGTCATTATCTTTAGACTCTATCCATACAAAGTGTTTTGTTTCTAAATATTGTAGGTCTAGTGGGTGTAGGACTAGTTTCTTTGTCACAATTCCATTAGAAATGATCATATTCCTTGACCTGTAGCTAATGAATGAATTATTTTTTCCAACCAAGGCCTTCCAAGAATAAGAGGATACACTACAAGGTTTTCCTTTAGATACAAGACCATGAAATCTGTAGGATATTCCCATGAATCAAGAGTAATCACTAAGTCGTCAATCACTCCCTCAAGTTTAACTATTAATCTATCTTCTAATTGTAACACTATGGGAGTAGGTCAGAGGTTTATGAGTTGTAAGGTCTAGATAGTTTCCTTTGTCATAACATTTGTAACCATCCCTAAGTCAATCAAGGTGTTTTGTATGAGAGTATCATTTATATGGAAATTTACTATAAAACTACTTAGATCAACATATTTGGGAGGCATGACATTTCCCAGGATGATATCAACAAGTTGTTCAATAACTTGGATAGTTTATGGATCTTTACATTTCCATCCAAGCTTCTTAAGGAATAATTCTTTGATAGTCTTAGTGTAAATGGGAATTTCTTTAATGGTTTCAAATAATGGAATCTTGACATAGATATTTTTAGTTGGCCAATGAAATCAAACTCAGGTTTAGGCTCCAACTTTTGTGAGGCAAATCTTTCTATAAATGGAGGGTTGTTACTGGTGGTTTTAGTCTTAGATGTTCTTGGCTTAGGATTGGATTTCTTATTTAGTTTCTATAGGTTAGTTTTAGTGGTAGGAGCATCTATAGGAAGCTCTATGATTAGTGGAGTGGTAAGGTGGAAAGTACCTTTCTTGAGTGCAACTACACATCACCTATCTCAACCATATAGGTTGAGTATTCCAACACTTCACTATTATATCTTGGCTGAATTGACTTATTGTTAGGATTAGATGCAAGATAATAAAGTATTTGTGTAGCTTTAGGTGGTTTGGAAGTAGTAGTATTTGGCATTAGGAATAGTAGTTGTTGTTGGAAATCAGTGTTTGGATTAAATAATTGTTGGTTCCCTCTCTATGGTTGTGACCATGGAGTAAATGGTGTTTTTTTATACTATTTGTGGGCCTATGGTTGATATGACTATTACTAATATGCTCCTTGGTTTGTCAAATTTTGAGGTGGCATAGGGTTGGACCAGGCTTGTGGTGCCATATAGTTGAAGGGAACATTATACTAATTACTAGGATTTGCATATGAATTGGAATATGGAAAACTGAAGGACAAAGGGTCCTAAGGCATACCTTGTCATGGAAACCATGGTTTTGATTGTGCCACATAGAAGACTTTCCTTTTCTCATCCTCCACTACTTTTAAGTTTGATGCAAAAGCATCTGGAAGTCTAATGTAGAAGCATCCAGAAGAATTTAGAACCATTGAGACAGTTAATAGAAGCTTGAATATGTAGAGAAAGTGACCTTGGAGAATTCTAGATTTTGAGTATGAGGGGTTGCAGATCTAGACTTAGCATCTAGACATAGGAAATTACAACATATCAAGAATTTAGATTATTTGGTTTTGATTTCAGAAAGTTATCATTGTTTGAAGATTGACTGTTCTGATAGAACAAAGCTGACTGTGTTTAGTGAAGTGGAATCAGATTGCAGATCATTTCTGTGACTTGTGGAGTAAAAAGAAGAATTGGTTGATGAAGTTTAAGGACCTGGCCAACCTTTAGTGAGGTCTACATGAAGTTTTATGCATTTTTGGAGTAGTGTCTTATGTTTAGGCCTGACCTATTTAGTGTACACATTAGATAAGCTAGCTGATGTAATCCAGCCGACTTGGTGATGATTTGAAAACTTGCAGATGATATAAATAAGAGATAAAGGATTGTTTGTAAAAAGTGATCGATAGCACAAAGACATGAAGCAAGATCTGAAGGAGTAGCAGAACATGGTAGAAGGTAGAGCAGTGAATTAAGTTGTAGAAGAAAGAAATCATCAAATAATATTGTTGTATGAATCTTTGTAATCCATGGGTTGTGGCCTAGAATCTATAAAGCCCTTGAGGCATGTGTAATTTGATTTGAAGTATAATATATGAAGAATGAGCTTTGAAGGCTGGGTTTTTCCCTGTAAGGGTTTTCCCAGGATGCATCTTGTGTTATGTGTTCATGAATATCATTTATCTTTCTATTGGTTAGCTGTTAGCTTCTGTTGCATATCTTTATGATCATGGAGTTAATTGTTTAAGGCTAGAAGGTTGGACAGTCCCTCACCGGACCCTCCTACCTTGACTGCGTCAAGTGGTATCAAAGCTAGTTTCAAATCTACCAGGCTAGTTGCAAATCTATTAGAAGGTGGTGAATCTGATAAAGTATTGTGCGAAACCCTAGAAGTAACAATTTTCATCACCGAAGAAGATCAAGGCAGGAAAGATTTAGTATGTTTTCAAATTTAGTTGTTTATATAATTTGTTTCATATGGGGAAGATAGGAAAGATAATGAAGAAAGAAACTGAAACCCTAGTATGTGAAAAAGATATTTTGGAAGATGAACTGTGCAAAATCCAAAAGTATAATGCAGAATTGTTGGAGAGCATGAAAGAACTAAGAGGAGATAAATATGATGCCCTTGAAGAATAATTGGAAAATGCAAGAAGGAGAAATGAACCTAGAAGCAAAGATGAAATTGTTTGAAGATGTCGAAAAGAAATTTGTAGAATTAGAGAAAGGATTTAAGTTATTTTATAAGGTTGAACAGAGGAACAGATATCTAGAAGATAGTTTGGAAGAGTTGAAGAAAGAAAATAGTTTGCAAAAGAATGAAATATTAGATTTGAAAGAACAAGTTAATCAGTTCGAACAGTCACTTGTAGCTTGTAGAAAAGAGAATGAAAATTTGAGATCTAAGCCCGTGTTGTGTGATGTTTCTTGTGATACTAATGATTTGTGTGATGATGCAAAAGTCTCTTTAGGAAGTGAGATAGAAGGTGATAGTGTGACTAAGCCTACAGTTGTTGGTGATGGTATTGGTTTCAAAATCATGCAAAGAATGAGGTATGAAGGAAAAGGATTGGGAAAGCAACAGCAAGGAATTATAGAACCTATTGAACTAGTAATCAAATCAAGAAGTGAAGGCCTTGGATATGATAGAGGTAAGGATGTTATGGAAAATTCAAACAAATCAAATCAGGGAAAAAGAGGTATGTATTGTTCACATTGTAGTAGACATGGACATGAGAAGGAGTTGTGTTGGGATCTTTACCCTTGTAAATTTTGTGGACTAAGGAATCATTATGAAAGGATGTGTTGGGATAAAATGAGGACGAGAAGATCTATGGTAAGTTGTATACAAAAGAATTATGGATGCATTGATGGACATGAATGGAGACATGTTATTGGTATGTTCAGAGGAAGAGATAGACTGAAGTGTTCATATGTTGGATTAGGAATACTTTATGTGGAGTAGAATAAGGAAAGAAATTCAAAATATAGAGGGAGAAGCGACAGGAATCATAATTCTTTTCATAGTGCAGGATACCAGAAGAATGAAAGAGGATTTGCAAGAAGAAGAACCTATTTTCAAGTTTGGAGGAGAAAAGAATCAAGAAAGGAAAGTCATCAAGAACCTGTAACTAAGGAATCTGATAAAGGAGAAGCAATAAGGAGTTTAGAGATAGTTCGTATAGAGGTTGAAAAGCCTATTGATATAGAAATGATTTGTGCAGAAGAAGAGCTGATTGAATCACTAAGTTTGATAGAGGAACCAGAAGAAAGTGATGCAGAGATAGTTTATGCAGAAGAGGAAGAAGAACCTCTTGAATCATTGAGTTTAATAGAGAAACCAGAAGATTTGGTCTTAAGAAGATTTGTGTTATAGAATTGAGAAAGTAAAGAAAGAGAGATTTTGTGTAAAATCATCTGATAAAGTAGTGCAAGATAAAGTTGTGTGAACAAATGTGAAGCATAGCGGAGTAAAGAAAATGTGGATAAAGAAACAAAGAAAAGTATTGAAGTGTTATATGCAGAGTAGAAAATGTAAGATTCTGAGGTGTGTGAGAGAAATTGTATTTGAGATCAGAATTGGAAAGTGTTGCAAAGAAGTTCAAGAAGTGTATTGGTTGGATCGGAAAGTAAGTTGATTGTTCCGAAGGATGCATGAATGAATTTGATTAAAACAGACATTAATCTTGAGGCATAACTTGCAGAGAAGACTTGCTCAGACCGCCAATCATTGAGGAAGTGCAAGGCTTGCAGGTAGACTGCTGAACCTAGACCATGACAAGATGATGAACTTGAGGTAGTTTTGCAGGGTGGACTTGAACAGACTGCCAACCTTGAGGAAGTTGCAAGTACCTAAAAATAGATCGCCAAACCTTGAATCTAACTTTATATAGACCTAAGTGAAGGGACTCACTTCTCAAATAACCCTGAGGGTCTGATACAGGAGCATCTAGAAGAATTCAAAACCATTGAGACAGTTGATAGAAGCTTGAATATGTAGAGAAAGTAACCTTGGAGAATTCTAGATTTTGAGTATGAGGGGTTGTGGATCTAGACTTAGCATCTAGACATAGAAAATTACAACATATCAAGAATTTAGATTGTTTGGTTTTGATTCCAAAAAATTATCATTGTTTGAAGATTGACTGTTCTAACAAAACAAGCCGACTATGTTTAGTGAAGTGGAATCGGCTTACAGATCATTTCCATGACTTGCGGAGTGAAAAGAAAAATTAGTTGATGAAGTTTAAGGACCTGGCTGAACTTCAGTGAGGTCCACACAAATTTTTATGCATTTGTGGAGCAGTGTCTTATGTTTAGGCCTGACCTATTTAGTGTACATGTTACATAAGCTAACTGATGTAATCTCGCTAACTTGGTGATGATTTGAAAACTTCTGGATGATATAAATAAGAGATAGATGATTGTTTCTAAAAAGTGATCAATAACACAAAGACATGAAGTGAGATCTAAAGGTGTTTTGATTTGAAGGAGTAGCAGAATAGGGTAGAAGGTAGAGCAGGAAGTAGAATGAGTTGCAGAGTAGAGAATTAAGTTGTAAAAGAATGAAATCATAAAATAATATTGTTGTATGAATCTTTGTAATCCATGGGCTATGTTCTAGAATTTGTAAACCCCTTGAGGCATGTGTAATTTGATTTGAAGTATAATTTATGAAGAATGAGCTTTGAAGGCTAGGTTTTTCCTAGGAAACATCTTGTGTTATGTGTTCATGAATATCATTTATCTTTCTATTGGTTAGTTGTTAGCTTCCGTTGCATATCTCTTATGATCATAGAGTTAATTGTTTAAGGTTGCAAGGTTAGATAGTCCCTCATCAGACCATCCTACCTTGACTACATCAAAGTTTGGTGTTCCTTGTTTTCCTTTTGCAATGTTGGCTATCCTCTTACACTTACAGACAACCTTCATCCTATGACAGTGTGGATAATATAAAATTAACACCATCTCTACTTCTTTTTTTCTTCATGAATGTAATGTATCGAGTTGAGTGGCCACGTGGTTGATGATATCTAACTTTATATCCTTTAGTAGATTATCAAGTTCCATTCATGAAACTCCTATAATAGTCTTTGTAGAGGGCATAGCCCTAATGTTACAAGCCTTCTTCATGGATGATCATGTGTAATGTATGAAAATGGTGTAGATATCATCAAACAACTACTAAGATATGCCACCTCCACCAATCAAGTCTAGAGAAGATACACATTCTTCATTGACTCTAAAAAATATGAGTGTGAGTGATTAAGGGGACAACTAGTTCTACTTAGATTTCTACATAAAATATAAAAACCTTTCCACATAGTGTTCCAAGGGCTTATCCTCCTTTGTCCCTACTTCTATAGTAGTCCTGATATTTGAGCAGAAACATTTCCTTCATGGTCTTCCAATCTATTGTGGTATCTGAAAGGTTGCCATTAAGTCCTAACACTTTAGTTGAAAGATGTATCAGTTTATCGATCGGGTAGAGTCCAAGGCTATATTCAATAAGGGATTGGTTTGGACATCTCAAATTAGTAATGGTTTTCTAGATTTTTAAGAAATATTTTAACACAATAAACCTAAACTAGAAAGCATACAACTTAATCTACAAAGCATTTGAACTTTTCCTATAAAGCATATGAACTCTAAACTAGGAATCAACACATAAACTCTTTAACTAAGAATTTGAAAGAAACAGGCTAATCTAGGAAAACAAGAAATTCTGTAAATCAAACTTTCACTATCAACTAGTCTTGAACTTCTATACCTAAGCAGGAGCTCTGGAAATTATAGAACAACATATAGAACTTCAAAGACTACAACTAAAGATCTCACTATGCTGAAATAAATGAACACAATATCCTGTAGGTTTACATTAACATCATTCTACCAGTTCACTATAGAATAGAAGTTTCTAGAGTTCTAATGGAAACAGTCACATAACATAACATAAACAACACTTTCACAAACATTAAAATACTTAACATAAACAACACATTCACAAAATATTTAAAATACTTATCTATCCCTAATTCCTAGCTCTCTAAAGATTTCTTCTTGGTCTAAATCACATTCACCATTGATAGCTCAAATTCCATTCCACATACATTACTCAATAACACTTATCTTTACGCAGAGCACAATCTGATTCTATTCATTCCCAATATCATTGTTTTGAAAAATAACAAGATAATCTATATCACTACCAAAATCCTAGATACTAGGGTGGCTTCATCAATACCGCTGAAAAAGTCTTCAACAAGATAAATAGAATTTAACTAAACTAGATGTCTTTTAAGTACAACATATTAAAGGCTCTGAGTGGAGCTATAAAATGTCTTAAGTGCTTTCAACAAAATAAAATGATAGAAACTACTAGGTGGTTGTATGCAACAACAGACTGAAGTCCATGATCATGTATCTCCTATATTTTCGGTACCCTAGTATTTCGGCACTGCTAACTCCAGTCGGCATTCAAGTCTCTTCCTCCCACTAAGCCATACTCAAAAACTTGCATAAATACATAGATATTTTCCAGAAAATCATGTCAACATTAGTGACAAACTCTAATCAATTCAAGAATAAAGACTTATACACCATTCTTCCAAAAATAAACAAATATTGCATATAAGACTAATAAATTGGCATGGTTTAGGTAGTTTAGTGGCATAGAGAGGGTCATATGGTTAATGATAAAAATGAGGTTATTTATACCTCATCACCCTCCCCTCTCTAAGGTTGAGTAGGTCCTCCTGGTCTCTGCTAAGAATGGATCATTTGCCTCTCTGCTTTCGTTTTCTTGTTAAGTTCATCCAAACATTGTACTGAGATCATACATGTCCCCTGCTTCAGGATATTAATGATTAGGATATTTGAGAAAGCCCTTATGTAATTTTATTCTCATTTTCCATGCATGAAGATCTCTAGGGTCTTGTTCTACAGTAACCAAAACTACAGGTGGGGGTTGTATGATCAAGGGAGGTCTATACCTCATGCCTATCCACTTAGTCTTAATCTGTTGTAAACATTTTGTCAAGGATTCAGCCATCTTGTATGACCACCTAAGGTTGGTTGGAGAGACCATCTCTCTTCTTTTTAGATACATTGGAAGAGAGGTATATCATTTCTCATAGGCATTCCATGCCCTATCTATCAAGTTTGGCCTATTAATTTTAAAGTCTTCAAAACAAATTCTCAAACTTTCATTATATTTTTCTTGCATAGCCTCATACTTCTTAATCCTTCTAAATTAGGTTTTGAAGGAAAAGGGCTTGTCATATGGATGCCTCATGAGGAGTCCTATTGTCCTTACTACTTGTAGATATTCCCTAGTTCTATCCTGCCAATTGAGTTGATTCTGCAGATTGGACATAAAGGCTCTAAGATATACCTCTCCTACAAAAAGGTTGATGAAGAAATCATTATATTTTTCCAATAGAAGATTATGTACAAAAAATTCACATAGCAAATTCTATTGAGCAAGGGGTGATTCTTTAAATGTCTCCAATAACTACTTATCATCTAGATCATGAGGTAAATTATAGGAGATCCTAAGGAGTTTCCATCTTAACACTTGCTTATTTAGGAACATGGAATATAATCTGGATGGTTTCTGACAAGCCAACAATAATTCTCCTATTTTACATGCATTTGTTTTAGCCTAGTACAGTTGATCATAGGATTCTTTTAACAATACCAATTCTTTCTTAAGATAAGTATCTCTATTTGACCTTGTCTCAAAAAGTAGCATCTTTCAATCCATTTTCTTAGCAGGGGAGGAATGTGCACTTGGAACCATTCCATATTTGTTGGTTCAATTTGTATTTCCTTAGACTCCATAACTGTTTTGACATTTACTTCTTGCAATTCTTGCTTCAATTCCATGGTTTGGATAAGGGCTACATTAAGTTCATGTTTATGCTTTTCCTATCTTTCCACAAAAGGCTTGAAGAAACACTACAAAATTATCAGTCAAATTCTTTATTTGTTCATTCTTTTTAGACAAGTTTGTTGAATGTTCCTTGCTTTTCTCCCCAGACTGTTTCAACTGGAACTACAAATCTCTAATGGGTTTATCTTTTTGTTCTAGTCTAGTTCCCATATCTCTTAATTGTACAATTTCTTCCCTCAACCTATTTAACTTGGTTTCCATTTGATCATTTTTTTCATTTTCTATATCTCTTGAAAGAGGTGAGCCAAGAATCTCTGTATTTTGGTCAAATACATATCCTTCATTATTTCCCCTTATAGGGCCTTGCTCAGTTTCACCTATACCATCTAGTGGAGGTGGTGTTGGAAGCCAAGGTGCTGCCCATTGATTGTTATTCCAATTATTTGGAGGGCACCATGATGAGTTGGAATTTTGAGTCTTTGGCCTACATAGTTGATCTCTTCCTCAGTGAGAGATGACTTTTTCTTTGAGTTTTTAATTGCACTGAGTATCTCACACTACTCGGTGGCATGATTCTTCTCACAAATCTGACAACTGTCAGCCTTGTCTAGAGGACACTCCCTTAGCAGATGTTTATTTTGACATCTAGGACAATAAATGGATAAGGTTTTAGGATTACATGTCTTGGCCTATATTCCATCTAGGGTGGTGTTTAACTAAACAAGGATATCAATTTTCAAATTCACTATATCCTCTCGTAGTTTGTCAATTTCATTTGAGCCTCTCAATAGGCTAGAATTATGTATTCCTCCATGAGTTTAAGAAAAATTTCTATATAACTCGGCAATATCTCCGAGTTCAAGTTGGGACACATCTCCTTTTCCCACCAAGTCTAAGCTTCTCCTTGTGTCCTCATCAAGCCCTTTGAGTAATATGGTCTTCAGGATTTCTGGGCTCATTGTTTCTTCTCCACATCACTTTGTTAGAAAGATAAACCTATCCAGGAAACCTTCTAGGCTTTCATTCTCTTTTTGCCTCAACTTGAATAGATCTTCTTTCTTATCGTTGACCCTATAGTAGCTCTGATATTTGTCTAGAAAGATAGTTTCCATGTCATCCCAAGTGGTTATCGATCCTGAGACCAACCCCATGAACCATCACATTATAGAGTCTCTCAAAGTAGAGGGAAAAAGTTTCAGTTTCTGATTATTTGTTTTGTAGTCATATGTTTGACACAAAACTTTAAATTCAAAAAGGAATTGGTCTAGGTCTTCCATGGACAAACCTCTAAAGGTTGGTAGGATGGAAGGTGAAATGTTTTTCATTTGTGAGTCTTCATCTGAATTAAGAGCAATAGGATAAGTGAATGTTCAGGCTACTCTATGTGGATTTGGGTTATCATCATCGTGATTATTTGCTCTCCTCCCATTTTGGGGATTAAAAGGGTCATTATTGTTACTAGCCATGATGTTGAAAGGAATGTTTTCCTCCTCAAAGGTTTGGTATGATGGCTAAGTATCCGAGGTATGTTGGGAAGTCTCAGGTTGATATTGATCTATCAATTTGTAATGAAGTTCTTTGACTAAGACTTCTACCTCTTTAGATTCGATTGGACTACTATTGGGGGGTTCTTGCTACAAATATTTTGTGTGGACCTCACCTTCTTACCATGCAAAAAAAGAGGTATGACAACTATGTTTTTTTTTACTCACAAGAGGTATCCAAATGTTCTCTTACTAACACTAGAAAGGAAATCCCCAGCAACAATGCCAAAAAGTGATAGGTTGTCATTAAGTCCTAACACTTTAGTTGAAATATGTATCAATTTGTTGACCGGGCAATTTCCAAGGTTGTATGCAATAGGGGATTGGTTTAGACATCTCAAATTAGTAATGGTTTTTGACAAGCATCACTGTACCTTGTCATTTAATCATGTTTTTCATGTGTCAAGTCCAAGGCTATGCCCTAGGTTGTCTACAATAAGGAACTTCATATCCAATAGTCCTTTAACTAATCCTATTGATTTGACTATTCTAAGGGATTACTACTGCTAATTATCTACTATGGAATGAAATTCTGAAAACACCAAAATAATGCTAAAGTAGATCGCTAAAAAGAATCTATTCTAAGTCACACAAAACTAGAAATATGCATTTATCAGAAAACAACTATTAAACAGTAATTGCCCTATCTTATGGAAGTAGGAAAATTGTACTTATAATGAAAACTGTAAATGAGACAATGAAGCAAAGATACTAGCCTCATGTTTGTTGGTGGGAGTGGGCCCTTGCTCCACACCTTCAGAATTGAAGGCTAAACAAGGAACTTAGAATAGGAATGCAATAACACAATTTTCCTTTAATCCAATCTCATCAAAGTATTTTGAATAATAGCATTTCCAAATGCTTTAGATGCTGAGATTCATTGTCAGAAAAAACAATGATATCATCAATGTAAATAGCACAAAATTCTTTCAAACTCCTTAGAGCTTTATCCATTCTTCTCTCAAAGTAAGTTCGAGCAGTCTTGAGACCAATCGGCATCACATTCCATTCATATAGTCCTTGTGGGACATGTTGATGATGATGATGACTCATAACAACATTCATAAAAATTTGTACATCAAACCTTTATTATCTTATAAAGTACTATCAACCTAAGATAAGTTGATGACTCCAAGTCTCTGTTGATCAAGTCATGATCGTCTGACGTTACTCAAAAGTTGATGTGACATGTTATTTTTCATTTCAAGGGGTCTTACATTTGTCTTGATGATCAATATTGTTTTGTTTCCTGTAAATTTACTCCACAAAGAGGTTATTTCTACTCTATTTCCAAAGATAATGATGTATTTGCAAGTTTGATCAATTATTCTGATTATTGATCATCATGAACCTGTTCTTTCTTCTACACAGTATATTTATTCAAATGATGTCTTTGTAAGTGGATATTTGCATGTATCTCTTGGATATTTGTATGAATTTGAATGATATTTGTCAATTTAACATGCTTTTACTCTAAATATGCTATATATTTCTAATTATCTATGAGATGTCAGCATATTTCATGTTATTTTCTTTTAATTATCTATTATTTGCAATTATGGTGATGAATTGTTATGAAATTGAAAGAAATTTAAACGAATGCTTCTAATTTTGGTGAATCTTTAGCCATTGAACCACATACATACAAGATACATTCATGAGGAGAAGAAATCAAACCATATTGTCACCAGGATGTTCCACAGCTAGATGTGGATGATGCTAACTTCAAAGGATAAGGAATGAAAACAACACATGTAGACTGACAAGCACTCCAAGGGATGCAATTGATCAATGCATGTATCAAGATTTCAAACATAAATTACTCAAAATTTATGATGATTTGTAATCAAATTGTCTTCTCTTTCATTTAGTAGGCATAACATGTACATTTACAATAGCTTTGAAATGAGTCCTGATATTTCAGCAATCAAATTTCAATTAAGTTTCAAATAATCAAAATATGGCACCCCTGCACCTTTTATAGAATAAGGTGAGGGAGCGGTTACAAATGACCTACGGTCAGCATTTGTCAATTAAGATCAATGGTAGATTATCACTCTTTGAATTAGTCAACTTTCCTTCATGGTACAGGTTTCCAGCTGGCAACCATTTGGATGACTCATTATCTTATGAGTACCTTATGCATATGTCTTCTTGTGATGCATCTTCATTTATTCTTCAGGTTCCTCTTCTTCATGTTCTTCTTCTTCATCATGATTAGCATCCTTATTGCTTTCTGTATCGCTATCACCCTGATGAACATCATCATGTATATGGACCTTCATTGCTGTCCAGATATTCTCATAGGCCTGTACTATTTTATCTACCTCCCTGTCATCTTGGGTTTTGACTTTCATTATGGCTTGCTTATGAAACTAGAGTTTAGCTTTGATCGTGCCTAGCTTACCCTTTCTACTATTCAAAGTCTTATTATAAATCTCCACCTTAACCTTGATCCTCATGATCTTATTCATCACCTATTCTGTCAGGTGGGTGAGGGGGTCATCAGCTATCGGTTAGAAATTATCATGTAGAGCTTTGATAGCAAAGTCTGCATCTTGATTTTCTATCTTTCCCTCTACTTTCCCTTCTAATGCTTCAAGGATCTCTGCTTCATGTGCCATCATACTGTGCAACTTTATACTGATATCCTTGAGCTTGCCACTGCATTTCTTCAGGATATCACATTCAAACCTAATACCCTCATACCATGTCTATCAGTAGGGCGGTGTTATTATTAAATACTTGATTGTTTATTAGGATTTGAGGATCCATCCTCTTCATCTCACTCAAAGCAGTTAGGTCCTTTTCTAATTGGAATGACCGCCTTCCTATTTAATTTTACATTTTGTCTACTTTTCTCTTCAAACTGCTTAAAGAATTCCACCTCTGTAAAGAGGTTCTCACTACATCCTTAGCTCCTGTGAGGGCTGATAGCATCCACTTCTCCATGATCATGGCTTCATGCTTCATGAGGTCCAATTTGGTGACCTCTTCCTGGGATATGACAGTCAATGGGATTGCTAGATCCACTGGTGTACTATCAGCATTAATCAACCCCTTTATATATGAATGCACCTGGGCAATGTGCTCCTTATGCTATTTATTTTTCTCTCTTTATTTACCCTTTGGGTCAAAGAATCAATGATGTCCTTCCCTTCCTGACCCTATTGGTCTTCATTAGCAAAACCCAAATCAACAGTTGTGATTTGGAACTCCTCAAGGGTGATCTTTCCCTTCTCTTTCTCTATAGTGGGAAGTGCTACTTGGGCAGTCCTTCTACCTGT
Organism: Cunninghamia lanceolata; assembly: GCA_027924645.1. Taxonomy (NCBI): domain Eukaryota; kingdom Viridiplantae; phylum Streptophyta; class Pinopsida; order Cupressales; family Cupressaceae; genus Cunninghamia; species Cunninghamia lanceolata. The sequence goes on from BSBN01001752.1 coordinate 9,578,380, forward strand.
AGTAGGATCTCTTCTAATAGCCAATGTCAATCTGGCTTTCCTCTTGGGCTTCATAATTGTCTCTGCAAATAAGGTGGAAACATCAAATTTTTGAATTTCAAAGCCTTGTTCCATACCTATTTATTTCTCCAGCCACTGAGGCACTTCATTTCCAAATCCTTGTTATCCTTTTTCATCATCATGTCCACCTTGTTCTCCAATAGCTATCTCTATTATGGGTGGAGAAGGTAACTTCCTAGTTTCTTCTTCATGGAATTCCTCGTGAGGGGGATCTTGTTGCATCTCTTCTTGCTAAGGGGCCTATTTCTGTGGGGGAGGATCCTATGGAATGTCCACATGATGATCCTGGGCTTGATCCTACACTCCCTCTTTCAGAGTCTCATCCACCTTAGTGTTTTCCTCATCTTGAGGCATATTAACATCCATGGCTATATGTGTACTTGGCCTCGGTGCATCACCCTAATCTTGGTTCAACTCTTGTTTTACACCTAATGCACCAACATCTTGTGTCTTAAGGTCTTTAGGACCCGATTTATCTTTTTCTCCTATATCTCCTTGAGTTTGGGCAACATCATCACCTAATGTATCTTTATCACCCTCACCCTTTTGTTGGACTTCAACTATCTTTGGCTCAATGGGTATCTCATGCTATTTCTAGCCCATATCCAGAGCATTGCTCTCTTCTTCTGCCTATTTGGCTACTTCAACATTCTCTGTTACATCAGGTGCACCTGCTTTGTCTTTGGGGCTCACATCCTCCCTGTATGTCAAATCTATAACTGCAGGGCTGGTCACCTAATCTACCAACGTGTCAAGCCCGATTTGTTGGGCTACCCTTTCTGGGCTACTATCTTTTTCTTCTTGAGCTATTTGCTTCACTTCCTCTAGTACCGCCATCTATGCTAATGGGGTCCCATGTGGAGTCATACGGGTACTTGAGGAAAGAGTCTCCATCCTTTGAGAGGCTACATTCTACACTACTTCATCATCTAATAGGTCCATAGTGTCTTCCAAGGAGAATGGACCACCCTAACCTGCCTTGGAAACCTCTTTTTCTTGTTCTTTTTCTCTCTCAGTCTTAAACTTGATTATGGTGGGAAGTGGCACATCATGTTGTAGCTCCTTCTTAAATACTTCACCACCAGCTCCTCTTAGTACAATGGGATCAACCCTGATATCACCCCACATAGATGTCCTTTGCTTCTTGGGTGGTGACATCAGTGGCGCTGCCCTTCTCTTCCTGCTGACCATCATTGGGTCATCACCTGTAGGCTCTTTATTTACTAGCTCTTCCTCAAAAGGGATATCTTCTTCTATATTCTATTGTGAGGTCTAGCCTTCCTCTTGTACTTCCGCAGTTTCAACAGCTAGCCTTAGGATCCTCTTTGTCTTTGGTTTATCCATCAGAGGCAGTGTAGATGAGGTGGATGGCTGTCCTGATGTTGATGCACATGCAACTGGTATGGCAATTCTTTCGATTATCACCCCCTTAGGCTCATCATCAGTTTTCTTTCCTCTAGGGGGACCCTTCCTCTATTTCTGGGTGGGTAGCCTCTCTCCATTGGATTTCCTTTTCTCATTGAAGAAGTCATCATACTCCTCATCAGTTAGTTCTTTCCTTTTCTTCTTGGCATCAACAGTAAGGGCTACACGCCTTTTCTTCAATCTATTTATCTGTTCATCTACCCAAGTTTGGGTTAACTACAGCACCCCACCTGTAAACAGATCTAAGCAAATATCCTTTAGTTATGTTAGATCAGGGGCTGAGATGGTGTCATTATAGACCTTCTTGTCCTCATTCATTTGACATCATTTTTCCATCATCTTTCTTTAGTTGTACTAGCACTGGGATGTAGTCATATGTCCTTAACTGGTTCAAGGTGAGCCTTTGGTATTTTCTTCTTCTCACTTTAGCTTCATCCTCACAATCTGTCTAGAAATCCTCTAGATGCTTCTGATGTATAGGTTTCCCCATTATTTTCTGCATCCTACCATAGGGGTCATAAGATCTAGCTAATGGCAATGACTACAGATACATCAGTTTTAGACCTCCCATGGCATGCTCTATGCTTTGTGAATCTGAGCACATATACCAGCCCATAGACACTGGAAACAATACTGGAGGTATCTTCTTTTGTGCTTTATATGCATCCACTATGGTAGACACCTGTCTAAGAAACTCCATTAGGACCACCCCATTAGTAGGGTACCTTGGTAGCATAAGGGGCTACTCTTCAAATCCTTCTATTCTTATATATGAAAATGTGGCATACTGGATGAACCAGGCCCCATGTCTATAAACAATGTCCTGAGCATCCATGCTCAGTCTCTTGGTTCTGTCTTCCTCCATTGTTCTGACTAGATGCATAGAGAATGCATCATTCACCAATTTGTAAACTATGAGGTAGTTCTTTCTCTGTATCTAAGGACAGTGATCCCATATGTGGGCATCATCTACATCACCACCATCTTTGCCCACTATAGTCAATGCATCAAAGGTTCCCTTGTAGGCACATGAATACACAACATATGAGGTCATATGGAATGAGCATTCCTGACCTCCCAGGTTCCTCATCTCTTCATCTAATGCATCACTGATGACCTTGGCCCATATTGGCTTGTTATCTGTATAAAGGACCATCTGGATGATTCCAAACATCTAATTCTTAAAATTTCCAGCATGAGGCTGACCTGTCATCCTGCTGAGCAAGGCAATCATGTACTGGTACTCATCATGAAAATCAAATTTATACAGGTGGATGGGTAACTTAGCTGAGGCATTATAGGTGCTACTCTTTGACCTCCACTGATAGATCCTCCTTGCATTCTTATTATTGTTATTATACTCTGTCTCTAGTTTATGTAGATCCACACTGACCACCCTCTTTCCAACTGGCAGATTGAAAGTAGATGTGATTCCCTTAATTGAAAAGTCAGCATATACTCTTCCATGCTTCTCCACCTACATGGTCTGAGGGTTATAGTTCCTGGCACATTCTACTACCAGTTCTGGGGTTTCCATGGCATAGTGGAATCTGGCTGCATACCACATTCTTGATACATATATTGCATCGAGAAGGGTATTGTCCTTATCATGATCTATTCTGGATGACCATACTGCTAGATCTGTATCTCCCTGGTGAGTGTCCCCAATGATGCCATACTTGAATTGTACCCCTTCGGACTGAACAAACATAGGCTTAAGAAATTCTGCATCAGACCTATTCTATCTAAGATTTGCCATGGACTCCTGCAATAAACATGCCTTATCTTACCATACAATATCCATATGCTTTCATACAACATTATACATCTCTATGGCATCATGCATACTCTATTCATTATTCATTACTTCGCATTCAAACCACAAGAAAGAACATACTACCTGAACATGCAGAAAATGACAACAGGAGGGTTTTCAATTACTTACCTGATAACACTTTCCTCTTGGGTTAGATAGATGATTATGGAAAAAGGGGACAATTGTTGATGATCACCCGTTCCATTACATTAGAAGATCTTGTCTGTTCACAGGTAGCTCGTATGAGGGTTTGACTTCTCTGCTCTGTAATTTCTCATTTTTTCACAAGGTAAATGAAAAAAACCTTGGAAAGGTACCTTTAAGCACATCCGTAGGGAAAATTAGGGTAAAACTGAGTTAAATCGATTAAATTCATTGATCCTCTATAGAGAATCCATGTATGATGCCAAGTGTTTGAGTTGTATTCGCAATTGGTGGGAATCCATCTACCGCATTTAAGTCCATTTAATGTTAGGAAACAGAGGGAGGGGTGATGTTCAAAATATGACCCCCTGGATAAAATGACCTTCTGCCTCTGAGTGGCAAAATTAGTGCAAAAGAATTAGGTGATGTGGTCAACGTTGACCACATGTAAATTGGGTCATGAATTTAAGATCAGGGGATGTTTCAAATATGACCCTGCAAATAAAATGACCTTCCTTGAAAAAGATCATGGTGACATCACCATGTTGACGATCTTGTTTAAGCATTATGTTGTAATGACATCATCGTCATGTTTATTGAATATGGTAGGCATCAGATATATACCTCTATGAGGTAAAATGGAATGATGATGTCATCATCAGGGTCATTTCCTTCATTCGTTGGGTTTAGATGACATCATCATCATAATGGCATAGGTTGATATTTTGTGAAGAGGGTGATATTTGTAAGATGACAGATATTAAAAATATGATCCTGCAAAATATATGAAGTCGTTTGACGGGCAGATATTGGCTACTATGTAAAATTGACATTTGAACTTCGTGGACCAAGAGATTATCAGGTGATAAACTTATATCGGGGTGATCTAATATAATATGACTAATGTTTGAAATATGACCCCCCCTCAGAATATCAGGTTTGACTGAAACTTTGACTTAACATAACTTTCTCCCCTTAAAGAATTTCAAGGTGACCCAAAAGGCAAACCTGCTTGGAATTTCATGAACTTTCCAACCATGAGGTTAATGATATGAAATACTAACTTTGGCAACTAACCTTATCATGGTGACCTATCTACCCCCTGAGGGTTAACTGCATGACTTAATTTTACCAAACCGCCCAAAGTAGAAAAACAACAAGTCAAAGAAGCAAAAAAATGTTGGGTCCCTATTTTGTCAAGTCAAAATGGGGCATGTTGTGTAATCACACAACAACTTGCCACCAAAGAACATAACTAAATTCCAATGATTCAAGTGATGTGATCACAATCTAACATAGTATCTTAACTCTTTCTAAGTATAAGTATTATAATCTTTCTGAATGATAAGGTTTTCATCATGGCAACAATGCTAACAAAGGATCAGGTGTGTGTAGATGATTAATTATCCTCATCTTGAAAGTAAGTTGAAAACATGAGTAACTAATGTTAAGCTACATAGTTTGGGAGCATCCCTCATAGCCAAACTTGGATAGAGCCTTACTGCTAGTAGGCATCCATAGCCATGGCAAGGTTATCTATACAATCCCCCTAAGTAGAACCCCACTTCCAACATGTGTCTATAGCCCCGATAGAGTTACTTAGATGGCCTAATTTTTATTTCTTTTTGGATTTTCAATATTTATCTCTATATTCATATGATATCAACATGTAAGCTTAATGTGCAAGGCATGGTCACTTGTTGCTTTAGGTTGGAGATCGCATTGGTAGCAAGGGAGTCCCTTTAAATTTTTCACTTAACACCTATACTTATGTGTTCCACCAACCCAAGGTTGTTAGGTGAGTCATTGTGAAAAAGTCACTTTGGTCAAGAAAAGGCACCCTGATGAAAAGATATCACATACCTGATCACCAACACTTCTTAAAATGAGTCATAACCTATATATGAATTTGTTCTCATCACTTGAATCTTAACAATTTGGTTGTGTTCTTAGGGTGATGAGCTACATCATCTTGACTAACCAAAATAGAACTCAACAAGCAAACAAACAAAACAAAACAAAACTATACAAACAACTATACAAATATGCACACTATGATACACATGACTTGCATGACACTGTTTCAGGCTTGAAAATAATTCTTGAGAAACTATCCATTAACTAGTAGTGGAACATCCTCACCGGTTAAGGTCTTTAGCCTATAAGTGCTATCTCCTAAGATTTCTAAAACTAGAAAGGGACCTATCCAAAGTTTATCAAATTTACCATGATCTCCTTTCCTTTCATGTGCTTTGTCCCACATCAGGACTAAATCTAAGATTCTAAAGGCTTTAACTCTAGCTCTTTTGTCAAACCAATGCTTGACAACAGCCTAATGTTTAGCAAATTGGTTAATTGCTTTATTTCTTTTTTCTTCTAGGTGCATCAACTAAAGCAACTTGACTTCTTGTTTGTTATCTATGCCTAGATATTCTTGTGCAAACTGTAGTGTGGGGATCTTTAGGTTAACAGGGAGGATGGGATCCACCCCATATACTTGGTGAAAAGGAGAATTTCCTAATGCAACCTTCATCCTAGTTCTATCTACCCACAAGGCATACTTCAGTAGGGTATTCCACTCCCTTGGGTTCTTTTCTATCAATTTTTTTTATGATGTTCAATAAATTCTTGTTTGTGGATTCTACTAATCTATTCCCTTGAGGATAATAATTTGAGGAAAATTTCAAGATGATTCCATGGTCAAAATCCCAACTTGATAATCTTATTGAAGCAAAGGTAGACCCATTATCACATACTAAAGCATATGGAACTCCATACCTGGTTACTATATTGCTTTCCAAAAACTTGATTACATCCTCAGCATTGCATGTGTTACTGCTAACAGCTTCAGTCCACCTGGTACAATAATTAGTGATAGTCAAAACATACCTATGGCCTAAAGATGATGGAGGGTTGATAGGTCCTATGAAGTCCATTCCCCATTAAGAAAATGGGCACATCTCTATCACTGGCTATAAAGGCGAGCAACATATCTTTCCCTATTTGCAACAACCTGACACATATGACAACATTTGATGTGTTCAGTAGTATCTTTAAAAATAGTGGGCCAGTAATACCCTGCTCTGAGGATAGCATGAGTGGTAGCTAAGGATGATCCATGTGCAGTTCCAAACTTGTCATGTAATTCTGCTATCACTTTATCTGCTTCTTGCCTTTCTAGGAACCTAAGGTATATTCCCTCATAATTCTTCTTGAAAAGGACTCCTCCTTTTATCATGTATTTGTGTGATCTTTGTTAGACTTAGGGCACACAACTGAGAGGGGGGGTGAATCAGTTGTGTGAAACTTTCTCAAATTAAACACTTAAATCTTCTTTAGTGATTAGCATAATATTAATCATGAACCATAATGTATTCAAATCAAAAGCAGAAACATATCAACACATAAGACACCAATATTTTGACGTGGAAAACCCGGTTAAGGGAAAAACCACGAGGTGATTAACCCAATAATGTACTATGTTAGAAGAATAGAAAGAACAAATGGCATATGCCAATTAGGGCTCACTGCCTGAGCACACTGCTCAGAAGAGGCTCACTACCTACAAGAGAGACACTATCTACAAAGAAATAAGTATCACCTTCATGAACTGGAGAATAGCTTCTTCACCATGCTTGAATCAATTCCATTTAAGCCTAATACTTCTGCTCTACCTTTCGTACTTATCCTCGCTACCACACACTCATCACCACAAGACACACTTAAAAATGACTTCACAATTCCTTATTTATACAAGGCATCGACTTAGGAACAATCATCTAAGTCGAAAAACACCTACAAGAACATCCGCAAGACATGTAATACATCTGGTCGGCCAGTCTGAAGAACACCAATATCTAGTGGTTATTCTTCAAATGCAAACTCTAACTTCAATGTGGACCACCAACATGAATTGGACATGATCCAACGATCATCATAACCTTCCCTGAATCACCAAGAACATCCACACTTCATCATCCTACTGAAATTTTTCTATACTTCATCTGGAGCTTCAAGAACACAGTCTGTCATCATTGTCACAAATGAATAGGCTCTTCCGGACCTTCAAACCATGAACCAATCTATTTGATACTTCATAGGGACATCCTCAACACTCCCTCAAATCCGTAGAATGGGATAATGAAATTTTGAATCTCACCAGACCTATTTGTGACATTCTGTCACCTCTGAACACCTGCCAGAACCGGTTCTACTTGAGTGACCATAACTTCTTCAAATCTTCATATGGACCTCTGAAAACTTGACTGGAGCATCTCAAGACTTATATATACAAACCCTTTAAACTACATCCTCTAATCCTCAACCTATTGAGGACTTTTACCTTCTTGTCATCACTGTTCCTGATTGAGACTAATTTTCTCAATATCCTCAGCATACAGCTCATCTAATCCTTCTCATTAATGCAACATGAGTATGTTGACATCAATGACAACACTGGTTAGGCCCATACTTGCAACAATCTCCCCCTTTGTCATTGATGGCAACATATGATGTGAAAAACCATCAAGACAAGAACTCCTTGCTATCACAAATCCCCCTAACAGCAACAACTATTCACATGTCTTCTCTTCCTTTATTGCTCCCCCTTTAATCAGCAACCACTTGTTTTTTACATGTCTTCTCTCCCCATTTGACATCAATGGAAAAGGGCTCATACTTGGAACTCCACTACTTCATAACATACCAGCTACTCCCCCTGAGTAGCAGCTCCCTATCATCAATCTGGATCACAAGATATGACTGTGATATCCACTGGATTGATGCACATCAGTGCATCCTAGTTCATCACCGGAGGGGTAATAACCCCTAACTTCTCCCTGAGAAACTTAAAAGAGTCCTTGGGAAGAGGTTTAGTAAAGATATCTACAATCTGATCCTTGGAGGGAACATACTCCAATCTGACTTTATCCTTGTTCACTTGCTCTCTCAGAAAGTGAAACTTGATAGATATATGCTTAGTCTTAGAATGCAACATTAGATTCTTAGAAATATTTATTGCACTTGAATTATCACAGAAAATTGTGATAGGCTCCTCATATTCTACTTTAATATCTCTTAGCATCTACTTCATCCACAAAACTTGAGTGCAACTACCTACTGCTACAATGTATTCTGCCTCAGTTGTAGACAGGGATATTGCCTCTTATTTCTTGCTTAGCCAAGAAACCAATCTTTTTCCCAAAAAGAATGCTCCACCACTGGTACTCTTCCTATCATCCACATCTCCTGCCCAATTTGCATCTGTATATGCATGAAGAGAAAAATTATGATCTCGAGGATACCATAGACCATACTAAACTATTCCTTTTAGGTACTTAAAAATCCTTTTGATTGCCATGACATGAGATTCTCTGGGATCAGCCTCGAATCTCACAACAAGACCAATAGCCTGCATTATATCTGGTCTAGTTTGAGTGAGATACAATAATCATCCAATCATTGATCTGTACTTTGTCTGATCTACCTTAGGGGAGTCATCATCTTTGCTCAACTTACATCCGGTTGCCATGGGAGTGTTCATTAGCTTTGAATCTTCCATTCCAAATTTCCTCACAATTCTTTCACATATTTGGTCGGAGAAATAAATATTCCTTTCTTTGTCTGAGTAATTTGCAGACCCAAGAAGAAATTCATTTCACTGAGCATTGACATCTCAAACTCACTTTTCATTTGATTTGCAAGGGTTTTACACATACTCTCTCTTCCTCCAAAGATGATATCATCAACAAATACTTCAACAATCAAGATATTTTTGATGAAGGGGGTAAATCATAAAACACACAATAATAGAAATTGAATACAGAGAATAGAACTTTCTTTTATTAATCTGGGCAACTTATTACATTATATAAGATTAATTACAATTAGAGGAATCAGTTCTCCACAGGCTGCAACACACTACAACTACCATCACTAGGCCCTGGAATCTTTCACCTTCTGTAACCCCCAAATCAGCTAGGGTTTATGTTTTCCTGCCTATTCTTGACTCTACACTTGTCCCCTTAACTCTACTACTGCCCAAGGTCCCCAAAACAGCCATAAATAACACTTTTTGGTGGCATCCAGCTAAATTTCAAATTTTACAACTCCCTATAAAAGTAGGTAAACTTCCGGGAAGCATAACTTTTGATCTGGGTGTCCGATTGACGAACCGTTTTATGCGTCAGAAAGCTCGCGATGTGAACTATCACGCCAAAAATCCATAAATGGATTTCCATCAACTTTTTGGGATGTTTAAGGAATTTTTAGTGCCTCATATCTCGTTTCAAAAATTTTTAGGGGCTTTTCATAAAACAAAAACTTTAATATCTTTCAGCTCACAAATGATCTTTGCCTAATTCCTTTGCCAAAGGTCTTATATTTCCATTTAGTAACTTTCTGAAAGTTTTTGCTTCAATCCGTGCCCAACTGCAAACTTTCCAAAAATAGCAGGTAGACTTTCCAAAACAGGCAGGTTGCTATTTTTAGCAGTTTTGGAAAAACTGAAAGTCCTACATCATTATTCTAGATATTATGGAACCAGAAACACTAATTATGGAAAGAAATGAAAACAACTACAATGATTTTGAATTAACTTCTTTTTGGGTGATGCAAGATTGCCCTTACACCACTGGATGCTCCTGCATCAGACACCCAGGGTAATTTGAGAAGTGACCCTGTCACGTCTCAGATGTTTGTGTGAGGAAAACCCAAACGGTCAACCTCTGCCTTAGACAACTAAGAAGAATCTTCAATAGGCCTTCCTTTCCATTTCACTAGATATTCTTCATATTGCCTGTTCTAAGTGCTCCTTCCCACATGGCTATCCAAGATCTCTTCTATCTCCTCTATTGAAGTAGATGTCAGAATACTCCACTGTTCCTCTGTTGGTCCATCCTCTGTCCCACCTTCATGATATTATGATAAATCAGCAATGTTGAAAACAAGGGAAATATTGATCCCACTCGGCAGCTCTACCTCATATGAATTTCCTGAATCATGCTTCTTTAGGATTCTACATGGTCCAAATTTCTTCATGTTCAACTTATTGTATGTTCCAATTGGGAACCTTTCTTTTCTCAGGTGAACCATGACTTCATCTCCTACTTGGAACTCCTTATATCTCCTCTTCTAATTTGCCTTAGCCTTGTACTGAATATTCATCTTATTAATGTGCTTTCTCACCTCTTCATGCAAATTTTTCATGTGTTTTGCAAAGTCCTCAGCTTCGGCACTTGTCTTTTCTCCATTGTCCAACTTCCTTAACTCAAAAGCATTTCTTGGGCTATTGCCATGTACAATCTAGAATGGTGATTTACCAGTACTCCTATTGATAGAATTGTTGTAAGCAAATTTTGCCTGTGGTAAAATTAAATCCCATCCCTTGGGCTTATCCCCTACTAAGCACCGTAGCACATCCATCAGTCTGTGGATGGTGTGTAGAACTGAACTTCAAATCTATCTTCAACTTCTTCCACAATGTCCTCCAAAAATAACCAACAAACTTGTATCTCGATCTAAAACTATGCTCTTTGGTAGACCATGTAGTCTCACCACTTCCCTGAAAAATAACTCTGCAATATGAACAGCATCATTAGTCTTCTTACAAGGAATAAAATGTGCCATCTTCAAGAATTTGTCCACCACTACAAAAATAGAATCATGTCCTCTCTGTGTCCTTGGTAAATCAAGAACAAAATCCATACTGATATCATCCCATGGCTTCTCTGGTACAGGTAATGGTTGATGCAACCCTGTATTCTGACTTGTACCTTTTGCCATCTGACATACTCTACAACTCTGCACAAATTTCTGCACATCCCACTACAACTGTGGCCAATAATAATTTTTGCCAACAATAGCAATGGTCTTATCTCGACCAAAGTATCCAGCCAATCCTCCACTATGCTTCTCCTTAATCAAGTTCTCTCTCATGGAACTCCTTGGAATGCACAACCGGCTTCCTCTAAATAACATGCCATCTTGGATTATGAAATCCAACCATTTTGTCCTTTCCAAAGTAATAGGTTCCAAACAAGCTTTCCAAGCCTCTACAAAATCTGGATCTTCAGGATACAAACTTTTGAGTTCATCAAACCCAACAACCTCTATCTTCATTTCTATCAACAAAATTTGCCTTCTGCTCAAGGCATCTGCAACTCTGTTGGACTTCCCACTCCTGTGCTTCAAAATAAAAGTATAGGTCTACAAAAACTCAACCCATTTTAAGTGCCTTTGGTTCAACTTTCCTTGACTATTAAGATACTGCAAAGCCTGATGATCAGTATATAAAACAAACTCCTTACTACCACTAGCATCACAATCTACCTGAAATACCTTATTGAAATATGGAAGTGCCAAAACAGGTTGCTCTACAACTTTCTGCTTCAATGTATCAAAGCTCTTGTCTGCTCCTTTAGTCCATCGAAACTCTTTTCTATCCCTTCTCATTGTCTCAGTTAGGGGTGCACAAATGCTACTAAAATTCTTGATAAATTTTTTGTAAAAACTTGCCAAACCATGAAAGGATCTTACCTCTGTTGTACTCCTTGGTGTAGGCCATTCAATGATAGCCCTTACTTTTTCTAAGTCCATCTTAAGACCTTCTTCTGAGACTACAAATCCCAGGTATACCAACTCCTTTGTAAAACTACATTTCTTTAGATTAATCAGCAACTTCTCCTCCCTAAGCTTCTCTAGAACTCTTCTGATATGCATCAGATACTCATCCCAAGTCTTACTAAAAATTAAAATATCATCCAAATAAATAATAACAAAAGTTCCTAAAAATTCTTTCAATACCTCGTTCATGAGCCGCATGAATGTGCTCGATGCATTGGTTAGCCCAAATGGCATGACTAACCACTCATACAAACCTTCCTTTGTCTTGAAGGCTATCTTCCATTCATCTCCTTCTCTGATATGGATCTGGTGATACCCACTCTTCAGGTCAATTTTCATGAAGTACTTGGCTCCACTCAAACAATCCATAATGTCATCCATTCTGGGCAATGGAAATCTATAGTTGATTGTTATCTTATTGATGGCTCGAGAGTCTGTACACATCCTCCATTCTCCATCCTTCTTTGGTGCTAGTACTGCAGGTACCACACATGGACTTAGGCTCTCCCTTATCAGTCCCTTCCTTAACAACTCCTGAACTTGTCTGTTCAACTCTTCATTCTCTGCAGGGGTCATTCTGTGGGCTGCCTTGTTTGGCAAACTGGCTCCTGGTATCAAATCCATTTGATGACTTATCTTCCTCACTGGTGGTAAACCTTTTGGTACATTATCAGAGATAATGTCCTAGAACTCTTCCAACATATCTGAAACTTCTGCTAGTACATCTTCACATTTCTCTTGACTAATCTTAGGAATCAATGCAAAGCAATGACGCTCATGCTTCATACCCTCCAAAAATTTCTTACCATCTACCAAACAAATTCTGGCAGTACTACATACATTTTCTTCCACCTCCTTTAAGGGCTTCAACTTATGATGAACTCCATCCTTTGTTAAGGAATATGTGTTTGCACAGCCATCATGGACAGCACTCCTATCATACTACCACGGCCTCCCCAACAACATATGATATGCATCCATTGGTATGATATCACGCAACACCTTATCATGGTAGTCACCAATCTTGAACTTCACTAAACACTGTTCATTGACCAAAGCTCTATGGTCCTTCTACAACCATGCAATCCGATATGGATGCAGATGCTTTCTTCTTGTCAACTTCAACTTGTCAACCATCTCCTCTGAAACAAGATTATCAATGCTTCCACTGTCAATAATAATATCACAACACTTACCCTCACATTTGCACCTTGTTTGGAATAAACTCTTCCTCTGATTGGGTTCTTTCTCCTCATTCAGCAAGGTTCTTTTGACAACTAGGGTTTCTCCCCTTTCAGCATCTTTAGAATGCTCAGAATGTGCATCTTCATCTACATGTGCAACTTGTGCATTACCTTCAGGTCTTCTATTTGTCCTTCCTTGATGCTGTGGACACTCATATGCTCGATGCCCTTCTTCTCCACATTGGAAACAGGTTCCTCTAAAACCTCCTCTTCCAAGTCCTTGCCCAGGTCTGCCTCTTCCTCTTCCTCTTTGCTCACCATTGTTCCGGTCACGAGGGTGGTAGGTATTATCCCCTCTTTGATTTTGACTAGTGCCTGCTTCTTCACTTTTCTTTTGATCTTCATTACGGCCTCCATAGGGTCTTCCACCAGTCCTTCCACCTTGACCTCTTCCCCTTTGCTTGCTATCAAATCTTTTGTTCAGCTTCTCTTCCACCTTCAGGGAAAACTAGTACGCATCTTCTATGGTGGTCATTCTGACCAGGCTCAACTCCCCTTGAATACTTAGCCTCAACCCATTAATGTAACAGGCTACCTTCTCCTTGTTGGGCTCTACATGGCCTATCCTAATAGTAATTTTATAAAACTCTTTTGTATACTCCTTAATAGACTTGTTACCTTGCTTTAGTCCTTGCAGCTTCTTCAGCAACTCCATCTCATAGTCCACAGGAATGAACTGCTTCTTCAGTTTCTCCACCATCCGATCCCATCTGGTAATCTTTGCTTTTCCTCTTCTATTCCTCTCTAATTAGACCTCCTTCCACCAAATATTGGTGTGGCCCTTCAACTTTGTTTTTGCAAACTTAACCCGATCTGGGTCGTCCACATCTTCATACTCAAAATACTCCTCCATGTCATTGATCCAATCAATAAGCTGTTCTAGATTCAAATCTCCAGAATATGTAGAAACTTTGATCCTGGGCCTCTTTCTGATCTTTGAAATGACCCTCAACAACCTTACTTCTGCAGTATCTTCGGCAACTTCTTGTTCTTCCTCAGATAGCTTTTCTTCAACTTCATCTTCACTTTCTTCTCTTGTCCTCGGCTCAAACCCTCTTCATAGCTCCTCTTGCAATGCATTGATTTGCCTTTGTAGGGCTCTAAAACCCTCTTCCATTAAAGCATTCCTCCCAACACAATTTCTTCATGGAGGCATCTTGGTCTCCACAGCAAACCCAAAACCTCAGGTCTTGGTGCAAATTGCCTCATGGTCGGCGATCTATCTACACACTCAGGAACCCTCGCTCTAATACCACTTGATGAAGGGGGTAAATCATAAAACACACAATAAAAAAAATTGAATATAGAGAATAGAACTTTCTTGTATTGATCTGGGCAACTTATTACATGACAGAAGCTTAATTACAATCAGAGGAATTAGTCCTCCACAAGCTACAACACACTATAGCTACCATCACCAGGCCTTGGAATCTTTCACTTTCTGTAACCCCCAAATCAGCTAGGGTTTTTGTTTTCCCACCTATTCTTGACTCTACACTTGCCCCCTTAACTCTACTACTGCCCAGGGTCCCAAAAATAGCCATAAATAACACTTTTTGGTGGCATCCAGCTAAGTTTCAAATTTTACAACTCCCTATAAAAGTAGGTAAACTTCTAGGAAGCATAACTTTTGATCCGAGTGTTCGATTGACGAACCGTTTTATGCGTCGAAAAGCTTACGATGTGAACTATCACGCCAAAAATCCATAAATGGATTTCCATCAACTTTTTGGAATATTTAGGGAAGTTTTAGTGCCTCATATCTTGTTTCAAAAATTTTTAGGGGCTTTTCATAAAATAAAAACTTGAATATCTTTTAGCTCACAAATGATCTTTGCCTGATTCCTTCGCCAAAGGTCTTATATTTCCATTTAGTAACTTTCTACAAGTTTTTGCTTCAATCCGTGCCCAACTACAAGCTTTCCAAAAATAGCAGGTAGACTTTCCAAAATGGGTAGGTTGCTATTTTTAGCAGTTTTGGAAAAACTGAAAGTCCTACATCATTATTCTGGATATTATGGAACCAGAAACATTAATTATGGAAAGAAATAAAAACAACTACAATGATTTTGAATTAACTTCTTTTTGGGTGATGCAAGATTGCCCTTACACCACTGGATGCTCCTACATCAGTTTTCATGATCAATTTTGAAATATAGGTTACTATCAACAGTACCTTTGTTGAAACCAATCTTCAAAAGATGTTTGTCTAGTCTTTCATACTAGGCTCTTGGGGCTTGCTTTAGTCCATACAGTGCCTTCTTCAATTTGCAGACCATATCACCATGCTCAGATAATTGAAAACCATTCGGTTGTTCAATGTACACTTCTTCTTCGAAGTCACCATTCAAGAAGGTAGACTTGACATCCATTTGATACACCTTGAAATCCTTGAAGGTAGCAAATGCAAGAAATAATCTGACTACTTCAATTCTTTCCACCAGAGCAAATATTTCTTCAAAATCAATCCCTTCTATTTGAGAGTAGCTTTTGCAGACCAATCTAGCTTTATTTCTGATTACTTCACCAACTTCATTTAGTTTGTTCCGGAAGACCCATTTGGTTCCAATCACATTCTTGTTTCTAGGTCTAGGAACAAAATCCCAAGTGTGATTTTTCTCAATTTGCATCAACTCTTCCTCCATTGCTTTGGTCCAATTTTCATCATTGCAAGCTTCATTTATTGTCTTAGGTTCAATCTTTGAAATCAGACAATATTCATCTGAATTTTGAGCAATTTTCCTTCTAGTTTACACACCTTTGCTTTTGTCACCTATGATCTAATCTTCAGAGTGGTTTAGTCTTACATACCTTGGAACTTTGGGAGTTTCTTGCACTTCTGCTTCTTGATTAGGCTCATTCAGACCTATCTCTTCTTCCTGATTTACCAGATCAGTTTGAATCTAACTTTCAGAAGAGGATTGAGCTCCTTGAACTAGAACACCATTATGATCATCTTCATCATATTCATAAAACCTTGAGGGTTTCTCTATTCCCTCATCAACCTTCACATTTGTACTTTCTATCATCTTTCTTAGTCTCTTGTTATAACACCGGTATGCTTTTCTTTGAGTAGAGTAACCCAAGAATATTCCTTCATCACTTCTAGCATCAAACTTGCCTAAATCTTCATCTCTTTTGACGCAACATTTGCTACCAAAGACTCTAAAATATCTTACAGTAGGAGTAATGCCAAGCCAGAGTTCATAAGGGGTCTTATCGGTATTGCTTCTGATTTGAACTCGATTAAGAGTATAGACTGCAGTGCTAACAGCTTCTCTCCAATAGATCTAAGAAACATTTTCTTCCATCATCATGGTCCTAGATGCTTCCTATATGGTCCGGTTCTTTCTCTCCACTACTCCATTCTGCTGTGGAGTCCTCGGAGTAGACAACTGTCTCTTAATTTTAATGTTTCTCACAGAATTCTATGAACTCACCGGATGTGAATTCTCCACCTCTATCAGACCTCAAACATTTCAACTTTATTCCTATTTCATTCTCTACCATAGCCTTGAATATTTTGAATTTCTCAAGAGCTTCTGATTTCTCGTTTAGAAAGGTTACCCACATCATCCGGGAATAGTCATCTATTAGTAGCATGAAGTATCTATCACCTTGAATACTTCTGGTTCTTGCCAGACCACAAAGATCAGTGTGAACTAAGTCCAACAATCCGGTAGAATATAGTTCCTTGCTTTTGAATGTGACTCTGCTCAGCTTACCCAACTGACATTCCTTGCACAAGCTGTTAGTAGGTTTCACCAATTTTGGAAGATCTCTTACAACCTGAGTATTGCTTATCTTGATGATATTATCAAAATTCACATGACGCATCTTTCTATGCCATAACCAACTCTGATCAACTTGAACAAATAAGCAGCTTTTACCAGTACCAACCAAGTGGAAGATATTACCTTTAGTTTGAGCACTGGATACAATCTTTGTTCTGGATCTTTCAAAGATTTTACATTTTCCATCTTTGAATCGAAGATCATAGCCTTTGTCCACCAACTATCCAACACTGAGAAGATTGTGCTTCAAACCTTCAACATATAGTAAATTACCAGTTTTGTTTCTTCCATCAAAAGAAATAGTTCCTCTTCCTCTGATTCTACCAGCAGAATTATCACCAAACTTCACCACTCCTCCTTCATACCTTTCCAAGTCTATGAACTTATTTTTGTCACTTGTCATGTGGTGAGAGAAACCACAGTCAATGACCCAATCATTCTTTTCTTCAACTTGGGTAGTTAGAGCTCTTTCTACAACTTTATGTTTGATAGATACAAAGGATATTGGTTCTTCTTCCTTGATGGCAATAAACACCCATTCACTTCTGGATTTGTTTCCTGTCTCTGATTCATCATCTGTTACTCCTTCATTATCATCATCTTCATGAACATAGGAACAATTCTTTTGGAACCTTGATCTGTTAGGATTTGGCTTTGAAAATCTTTCCAGACATCTTGAGGCAAAATGACCAATCTTATTGCAGTTAAAACACTTAAAAGGTAATTTTCCTTCATACTTACCAGATCCTCTTGGCCATCTCTTTGCAATGAGGGCTTCAAGTTGAGAAGTTTCTACTTCTTCTTCTTCCAGGTCTTTTCTTGCTTTTTCATACCATGACAGTTTCCTTGATGAGTTCTCTCCTAGATCAAATCCTTGTTTACCTTTCACAGAGGCATTGGCTTTGAATACAGATTTAGTTTTGGGGGGATCATCTCCAAAATTGGTCATTTCACAAGCAGCCAGTTTGCTAACCAATTGGTCTGTTGTTACAGTTGTATGGGCTCTGAATTCATCAATGGTAGCAACCTTGATTTTGTAAGAGGCAGGAAGGGATCTGAGAATTTTACCAACAATCTCATTTTCATCCAGGACTCCACCAGAATTTCTAATTCCACAAACCAACTCATTCACTCTTAGCATAAAAGTGGCAATATTTTCATCATCTCTCATCTTCAGTTTTTCAAATTTCCCTTTTAGACTCTGTAACCTTGCGCATTTAACATACTTATCTCCTTCATGCAAAAGTTCCAGTTTAATCCAGATCTCATAGGCAATTCGTAGGTCAATAACATTTGAGAGCTCTAAGTCAGTTAATGCACTTAGAAGAGCCTCTTTGGTCTGCAGATTGTTTTCAGTATCTGTGATTTCATTTAGGGTTATCCGACCACCCTGTGGAGGTACATACACTTTTGTGAACATGGACCAGTACACCATTCCCATACACTGCAAGTGACATTTCATGTGACCTTTCCAAAGAGAAAAGTTGGTTCCATCAAACTTCGGACTATCCTTCTTGTATGATGACATCTTGGATCTCCTCAAGCGGTTAAGCTCCTTTTAGAGGAACTTAGCTTTGATACCAATTATTAGACTTAGGGCACACAACTGAGAGGGGGGATGAATCAGTTGTGCGAAACTTTCTCAAATCAAACACTTAAATCTTCTTTAGTGATTAGCATTATATTAATCATGAACCATAATGCATTCAAATCAAAAGTAGAAACATATCAACACATAAGACACCAAGATTTTGACGTGGAAAACCCAGTTAAGGGAAAAACCATGGGGTGATTAACCCAAGAATGTATTCTCTGTTAGAAGAATATAAAGAACAAATGCTACATGCCAATTAGGGCTCACTGCCCGAGCACACTGCTCACAAGAGGCTCACTGCCTACAAGAGACACACTATCTACAAAGAAATAAGTATCACCTTCATGAACTGGAGAATAGCATCTTCGCCATGCTTGAATCAATTCCATTTAAGCCCAATACTTCTGCTCTGCCTTTCGCACTTCTCCTCACTACCACACACTCATCACCACAAGACGCACTTCAAAATGAGTTCACAATTAGGGCTCACTGCTCGAGCACACTACTCACAAGAGGCTCACTGCCTACAAGAGACACACTATCTACAAAGAAATAAGTATCACCTTCATGAACTGGAGAATAGCATCTTCACCATGCTTGAATCAATTCCATTTAAGTCTAATACTTCTACTCTGCCTTTCGCACTTCTCCTCGCTACCACACACTCATCACCACAAGATACACTTCAAAATGAGTTCACAATCCATTATTTATACAAGGCATTGACTTAGGAACAATCATCTAAGTCAGTAAACACCTACAAGAACATCGGCAAGACATGTAATACATCCGATCAGCTAGTCTAAAGAAGAACACCAATATCCAATGGTTATTCTTCAAATGCAAACTCTAACTTCAATGCAAACCACCAACATGAATTAGACATGATCCAAGGATCATCATAACCTTCCCTGAATCACCAAGAACATCCGCACTTCATCATCCTACTGGAATTCTTCTCTCCTTCATCTGGAGCTTCAAGAACACAGTCTGTCATCACTGTCACAAATGAATAGGCTCTTTCAGACCTTCAAACCATGAACCAATCTATTTGATACTTCACAAGGACATCCTCAACACTCCTCAAATCTGCAGAATAGGATAATGAAATTCTGGATCTCACCAGACCTATCTGTGACACTCTGTCACCTCTGAACACCTATCGGAACCGGTTCTACTTGAGTGACCATAACTTCTTCAGATCTTCATGTGGACCTCTAAAAAATTGACTGAAGCATCTTAAGACTTATATCTACAAACCCTTTAAACCATATCCTCTGATCCTCAACCTATTGAGGACTTTTACCTTCTTGTCATCACTGTTCTTCACTGTTCCTGATTGAGACTAATTTTCTCAATATCCTCAGCACACAGCTCATCTAATCCTTCTCATTAATGCAACATGAGTATGTTGACATCAATGACAACACCAATTAGGCCCATACTTGCAACAATCTTATCTTTAAGGCTCTCCTCTATGAAGCCTGCAATCTTAAAGGACATCTTCCAGTAATCAAGATGTGCCTGATATCTAAATACCACTCTCCATCTTCCCTTGTATTTATGACATATTGTTGGCTCATGATGTTAGGATCAATTTCTGATATCATCTAACTCAATTCTTGTCCTCTCACTAATTTCATGGGTGTTATGTTCATGTCATACTCTTGGAGGATAGTTATTCATTTGGTTCTCTTCTCACCTAGTTCACTTTGCATTAAAAGTATCTTTACTGCTGCATCCGGTACTACATCAATCACCTTACTTCTTAAGATGTAATGTTAGAACTTCTTGACTGCTTAAACCAGAGCAGTTGCTTGTCTTTCAACATCCATGTATCTAAGTTCTGCATCTCTGAAAGGACAACTCATGAAGGCTATAGGCTTTTCTTCTTTAACCTCATTTCTCTGTGTTAATACTATCGCAGATGTATGCTCTGAAGCAAATGAGTAAATGTAGAAATCTTTGGTATAATCTGGACTAATTAGAATAGGAGCACTAGATATGGCTTTCTTGATATCTTCAAAAGTTGCTCTAGCTTAAGGTGTCCACTCAATTTTGGCATCCTTCTTGAGCATGGCATTCAATGGTCTGACAATTTTTGCAAAACTAGTAATAAACTTTCTAACAAAATTAATCTTACCAAAGTAAGATTTGAGCTCCTTCTTACTTCCAGGAAGTTGTACCTTCATGATTGATTCTACCCTCTCAGGGTCAATGATGATCCCATTCTCTGTTATCTGGTGACCTAATAACTTCCTTGTGGTTACCCCAAATATGCATTTCTTAGGGTTTAGGGATATTCCATAATGTTCACATTTCTTTAGCACCTTCCTAAGGTCTTCTACATGATCCCCTCTCTCTTTAGACAAGATTGTCAAGTCATCCATGTATATGACTATGTATTTACCAATCAGCCCTCTGAAGGCTATATCCATCGCTCACTAAAATGTTGCCCCAACATTTATCAATCCAAAAGGCATGCGCCCGTAGAAGAATATTCCCCACTTTGTGGTGAATGCAGTCTTCAATCTATCTATCTTGTCCACCATCACCTGGTTGTAACCTGAAAAACCATCCAAGAATGACATCATCTTTGCACCATTCACAATCTGCAAGAGCTCATCCAGAGAAGGCAAAGGATAGTTATCCTTTTTAGAAGCCCTATTTAAATTTATGAAGTCTACACACAATTTGATGTCACCATTCTTCTTTCTTACTTGGATCAAATTAGCCACCCATCTGGAATGTCTCATAGGAAATATGATCTTGGCGTTAAGCAATTTCTTAACTTCTTCAAAAATGATGGGCTCCAGTAATGCATTGATAGGTCTCTATTTCTGTCTAAAAGGCTTGACATTTGGCTTTAAAGGTATAGTATGAGTGATGATTGATGTATCATAAGTTTTCAACTCATCATATGTCCAAGAAATGACATGGATATAATCTTTAAGTGCTTGGGTTATTCCTTCTAGTTCTTCTGTACATACTTTTCCAATTAGGACATTCCTTTTTTCATCATGTCCAATGTTAACTTGAGAATACTCTCCTCCATCTGCTTTAGGGAAATCTTTCTATTTCAGCATGTTGTCTAAATCAAATGCTCTTTCCAACTCTATCATTCCTTTAGGAATCTTGTTACTAGGCAACTCTAGGATTTCTTCTTCTTCCCAGATATGATCTTCTACATTTCTTTCATCTATGATCTATGCATCAAAGACATCTCTGTTGGAGATGAAATCTAAAATATGTTGATCATCATCAAACACTTGAAGGTTGACTACATTATCTAGCACAGATGGTACTGACACTAATTCAACTGAAAATCTCTTCAAACTAGATATAGACAATGGTCACAAAACACACAATAATAGATATTAAACACAACAAATAGAACTTTCTTTTATTGAACTGGGAAACTCATTACATCACAGAAGCTCAATTACAATCAGAGGCTGAATCCTCTATTGGCTACAACACATTACAGCTTTCCCAACCTCAAGACTCTAGAATCTTCAGCCTTCTATAACCCCAAATCAGATAGGGTTTCTGTTTTCCCACCTATTCTTGACTCTACACTGGCCCTCTTAACTCTACTACTGCCCAGGGTTCCCAAAATAGTCATAAATAGCACTTTTTGGCAGCCTCCAGCTAAATTTTGAAATTTGCAACTCCCTCCAAAAGTAGGTCAACTTCCGGGAAGTATAACTTTTGATCCGAGTGTCAGATTGACAAACTGTTTTAAGTGCCAGAAAGCTCACGATGTGAAGTATCACATTGGAAATTCATAAATAGATTTCCATCAACTTTTTGAGACATTATGGGAAGTTTCAGTGCCTCATATCTTGTTCCAAAAATTTTTAGGGGCTTTTCAGAAAATAAAAACTTTAATATCTTTCAGCTCACAAATGATCTTTGCCTAATTCCTTCACCAAAGGTCTTATATTTCTGTTATGTAACTTTCTGGAAGTTTTTGCTTCATTATGTTCCCAAATGCAAACTTTCTAAAAATAGCAGGTACACTTTCCAAAATAGGCAGGTCGCTATTTTTAGCAGTTTTGAAAAAACTGAAAGTCCTACATTATTATTCTAGATATTATGGAAATAGAAACACTAATTATGGAAAGAAATGAAAACAACTACAATGATTTTGAAATAACTTCTTTTTGGGTGATGCAAGTTTGCCCTTACACCACTGGATGCTCCTGCATCAGACACCCAGGGTAATTTGAGAAGTGACCCTGTCACATCTCAGATGTTTGTGTGAGGAAAACCTAAACGGTCAACCTCTGCCTTAGACAACCAAGATGAATCTTCAACAGGCCTTCCTCTCGATTTTACCAGATATTCTTCATATTGCTTGTTCTGAGTAATTCTTCCCACATGGCTATCCAAGATCTCTTCTATCTCCTCCATTGAAGTAGATGTCGGAATACTCCACTGCACTTCTGTTGGTCCATCCTCTGTTCCACCTTCATGATATTCTAATTAATCAGCAATGTTGAAAATAGGGGAAATATTGATCCCACTCGGCAGCTCTACCTCATATGCATTTCCTGAATCATGCTTCTTCAGGATTCTGCATGGTCCAAATTTCTTTATTTTCAACTTATTGTATGTTCCAATTGGGAACCTTTCTTTTCTCAAGTGAACCATGACTTCATCTCCTACCTGGAATTCCTTATATCTCCTCTTCTGATCTACCTTAGCCTTGTACTGAATATTCATTTTATTAATGTGCTTTCTCACCTCTTCAAGCAAATTCTTCAGATGTTCTGCAAAGTCTTCAGCTTCAGCACTTATCTTTTCTCCGTTGTCCAGCTTCCTTAACTCAGAAGAATTTCTTGGGCTATTGCCATATACAATCTAGAATGGTGATTTATGAGTACTCCTATTGATAGAATTGTTGTAAGCAAATTCTGCCTATGGTAAAATCAAATCCCATCCCTTGGGCTTATCTCCTACTAAGCATTGTAACAGGTTACCCAAACTCTTATTCACCTCTTTAGTTTGTCCATCAGTCTATGGATGGTGTGTAGAACTAAACTTCAAATCTATCTTCAACTTCTTCCACTATGTCCTCTAGAAATAACCAACAAACTTGGTATCTCGATCTGAAACTATGCTCTTTGGTAGACCATGTAGTCTCACCACTTCCTAAAAAATAACTTTGCAATATGAACAACATCATTAGTCTTCTTACAAGGAATAAAATGTGCCATCTTTGAGAATCTATCCACCACCACAAAAATAGAATCATGTCCTCTCTGTGTCTTTGGTAAACCAAGAATAAAATCCATACTAATATCATCCCATGGCTTCTCTGGTACATGTAATGGTTGATACAACCTTGTATTTTGACTTGTTCCTTTTGCCATCTGACATACTCTGCAACTCTGCACAAACTTCCTCACATCCTGCTGCAACTGTGGCCAATAATAATTTTCACCAACAATAGAAATGGTCATTATCTCAACCAAAGTGTCCAGCCAGTCCTCCACTATGCTTCTCTTTAATTAGGTTCTCTCTCATGGAACTCCTCGGAATGCACAACTGGCTTCCTCTAAACAACATGCCGTCTTGGATTACGAAATCCAACCATTTTGTCCTGTCCAAAGTAACAGGCTCTAGACAAGCTTTCCAAGCCTCTGCAAAGTCTAGATCTTCAGGATACAAGCTTTTGAGCTCATCGAACCCAACAACCTCTATCTTCATTTATGTCAACAAATTTTGCCTTCTACTCAAGGCATCTACAACTTTGTTGGACTTCCCACTCCTGTGCTTCAAAACAAAGGTATAACTCTGCAAAAACTCAACCCATTTTAAGTGACTTTGGTTCAACTTCCCTTGACTATTAATATACTACAAAGCCTGATGATCAGTATATAAAACAAAGTCTTTTGGCAACAAATAATGTCTCCATTTCTTCAAAGCCTGAAATATTACATAAAATTCCTAATCATAAACAGAATACTTTTTCTTGGCATCATTAAGCTTCTCACTAAAATAGGCAATGGGCTTACCTTCTTGGCTCAAAATAGCTCCTATACCACCACCACTAGCATCACAATCTACCTAAAATACCTTATTGAAATCTAGAAGTACCAAAACAGGTTGTTCTACAACTTTCTGCTTCAATGTATCAAAGCTCTTGTCAGCTCCTTTAGTCCATCTAAACTCTTTTCTATCCCCTCTCATTGTTTCAGTTACGGGTGCACAAATGCTACTGAAATTCCTGATAAACTTTCTATAAAAATTTGCCAAACAATGAAAAGATCTTACCTCCATTGCACTCCTTGGTGTAGGCCACTCAATGATAGCCCTTACTTTTTCTGGGTCCATCTTAAGACCTTCCTCTGAGACAACAAATCCAAGGTATACCAACTCCTTTGCAAAACTGCATTTCTTTAGATTAATCAACAGCTTCTTTTCCCTTAGCTTCTCTAGAACTCTTCTGATATGCATCAAATGTTCATCCCAAGTCTTACTGAAAATCAAAATATCATGTAAATAAACAATAACAAAACTTCCCAGAAATTCTTTTAGTACCTCGTTCATGAGCCGCATGAATGTGCTCGGTGCATTGGTTAGCCCAAATGACATGACTAACCACTCATACAAACCTTCCTTTGTCTTGAAGGCTGTCTTCCATTCATCTCCTTCTCTAATACGGATCTGGTGATACCCACTCTTCAGGTCAATTTTCATGAAGTACTTGGCTCCACTTAAACAATCCATGATGTCATCCATTCTTGGCAATGGAAATCTATACTTGATCGTTATCTTATTGATGGCTCGAGAGTCTGTACACATCCTCCATTCTCCATCTTTCTTTGGTGCTAGTACTACAGGTACCACACATGGACTTAGGCTCTCCCTTATCAGTACCTTCCTCAACAACTCCTGAACTTGTCTGTTCAGCTCTTCATTCTCTGCAGGGGTCATTTTGTGGGTTGCCTTGTTTGCAAAACTAGCTCCTAGTATCAAATCTATTTGATGACTTATCTTCCTTACTGGTGGTAAACCTTCTGGTACATTATCATAGATAATGTCCTAGAACTCTTCCAACATATCTGAAAATTCTGCTAGTACATCTTCAAATTTCTCTTGACTAATCTTAGGAATCAATGTAAAGCAATGACGCTTATGCTTCATACCCTCCAAAAATTTTCTACCATCTACCAAACAAATTGTGGCAGTACTACATACCTTTTCTTCCACCTCCTTCAAGGGCTTCAACTTATGACAAAATCCATCCTTTGTTAGGGAATATGTGTTTGCACGACCATCATGGACAATGCTCCTATCATACTACCACGGCCTCCCCAACAGCATATGACATGCATCCATCAATATGATATCACACAGCACCTCATCATGGTAGCCACCAATCTTGAACTTCACTAAACACTGCTCATTGACCAAAGCTCTATGGTCCTTCTGCAACCATGCAATCTGATATGGATGCAGATGCTTTCTTCTTGTCAACCATCTCCTCTGAAACAAGATTATCAGTGCTTCCACTGTCAATAATAATATCACAACACTTACGCTCACATTTGCACCTTGTTTGGAATAAACTCTTCCTCTGATTGGGTTCTTTCTCCTCATTCAGCAAGGTTCTTCTAACAACTAGGGTTTCTCCCCTTTCAGCATCTTCAGAATGCTCAGAATGTGCATCTTCATCTACATGTGCAACTCGTGCATTACCTTCAGGTCTTCTATTTGTCCTTCCTTGATGTTGCGGACACTCATATGCTTGATGCCATTGTTCTCCACATTGGAAACAAGTTCTTCTAAAACCTCCTTTTCCAAGTCTTCCTCTTCCTCTTCCTCTTCCTCTTTGCTCACCATTGTTCTGGTCACGAGGGCGGTATGTATTATTCCCTCTTTGATTTCAACCGGTGCCTGCTTCTTCACTTTTCTTTTGATCTTCATTATGGCCTCCATAGGGTCTTCCACCAGTCCTTCCACCTTGACCTCTTCCCCTTTGCTTGCTGTTGAATCTTTTATTCAGCTTCTCTTCCACTTTCAAGGAAAACTAGCATGCATCTTCTATGGTGGTCATTCTGACCAGGCTCAACTCCTCTTGAATACTCGGCCTCAACCCATTAATGTAACGGGCTACCTTCTCCTTGTTAGGCTCTACATGGCCTATCCTAATAGTAATTTTATAAAACTCTTTTGTATACTCCTTAACAGACTTGTTACCTTGCTTCAATCCTTGAAGCTTCTTCAGCAACTCCATCTCATAGTCCACAAGAATGAACTGCTTCTTCAGTTTCTCCACCATCTGATCCCATCTGGTGATCTTTACTTTTCCTCTTTTGTTCCTCTCTAATTGGACCTCCTTCCACCAAATATTGGCGTGGCCCTTCAACTTTGTGTTTGCAAACTTAACCCGATTTGGGTCCTCCACATCTTCATACTCGAAATACTCCTCCATGTCAATAATCTAATCAATAAGTTGTTCTAGATTCAAATCTCTAGAATATGTAGAAACTTCAATCCTGGGCCTCTTTCTGATCTTTGACATGGCCCTCAACAACCTAACTTCTGCAGCATCTTCGGCAGCTTCTTGTTCTTCCTCAGATATCTCTTCTTCAACTTCATCTTCACTTTCTTCTCATCCTTGGCTCAAACCCTCTTCATAGCTCCTCTTGTAATGCATCGATTTGCCTTTATAGGGCTCTAAAACCCTCTTCTGTCAAAGCATTCCTCCCAACATGATTTCTTCGTGGAGGCATCTTGGTCTCCGCAGCAAACCCACAACCTCAGGTCCTGGGGCAAACTGCCTCACAGTCGGCGATCTGTCTACACACTCAGTAACCCTTGCTCTAATACCACTTGATGAAGGGGGGGTAAGTCACAACACACACAATAACAAATATTAAACACAGCAAATATAACTTTCTTTTATTGAACTAGGCAACTCATTACATCATAGAAACTCAATGACAATCAGAGGATGAATCCTCTACTAGCTGCAACACATTACAACTTTCCCAACCTCAAGACTCTAGAATCTTCAACCTTTTGTAACCCCAAATCAGCTAGGGTTTCTATTTTCCCACCTATTTTTGACTCTACACTGGACCCCTTAACTCTACTACTACCCAAGGTTCCCAAAATAGTCATAAATAGTACTTTTTGGTGGCCTCCAGCTAAATTTCAAAATTTGTAACTCCCTCCAAAAGTAGGTCAACTTTCGAGAAGCATAACTTTTGATCTGGGTGTTTGATTGACGAACCATTTTAAGCGCCGGAAAGCTCGGGATGTGAAGTATCATGCTAGAAATTTATAAATGGATTTCCATCAACTTTCTGGGACTTTATGGGAAGTTTTAGTGCCTCATATCTCATTCCAAAAATTTTCAGGGGCTTTTTAGAAAATAAAAACTTTAATATCTTTCAGCTCACAAATGATCTTTGCCTGATTCCTTTGCCAAAGGTCTTATATTTCTGTTATGTAACTTTATGGAAGTTTTTTCTTCATTACGTGCCCAAATGTAAACTTTCTAAAAATAGCAGGTACACTTTCCAAAATAGACAGGTCGCTATTTTTAGCAGTTTTGGAAAAACTGAAAGTCCTACATTATTATTCTAGATATTATGGAACCAGAAACACTAATTATGGAAAGAAATGAAAACAACTACAATGATTTTGAATTAACTTCTTTTTGGGTGATGCAAGATTGCCCTTACACCATTGGATGCTCCTGCATCACATACTCTGTCACATTATTTGTGCATGGGAATTGTAATCTGTATGCTGCTAAGTAGGATTTACCTGATGGATCAATAAGATCTATTCCTACTCCAGCCCCTTGTTTTGATTTGGATCCATCAAACCTGAGGATCCAAGGCTTATCTTTAGTTAAAGGCTTGTTTGGGCCTTCTCTTTTCTTTTTAGCTCTGGCAGCTACACTAATTGATATCTATTTCAATTTTGGTGTATCAATCTTCTCAAACTTCACCTTTTCTGGTTGATGTGAAGCTGATATATTTTCTTTTCTTTTACCACCAGAAGAAGGATCCTCTAGACTAGGCAACATCTGGTTTTTTAGAATATGCAAACATAGTGAACAAGCAATTTCTAAATGTGGTGCTTCATGTAACCTACACCATCCCTCAATTAGAGCAACTTGTAGAGATCTTTGTTGCTGTATCATCTCTTGAATTTTCCTTAATAAAAATTCTTCAAACTTGGACAAATTACTACCCCTATCTTCATCAGATAATTCATAATCTGATTCTACCAAATAATCACTTCCTGGGGTGATTTTTTTGTTACTCTTAACATTACTCTTGCTATATACTAATATCTCTTCCATCTGAATAGGTCCTTTATCATGACATGTGCTTTCTCCTATTCCTGCATATGACAAACAAAAATCAGTGTCACTATTGCTATCTGTAGAACTTACCATGGATGATGATGATGATGCCTCACTGCATGCTTCTTCCAGTTCCATCATGTTTAAGCAAGCATCAAAAGTCTTTTCAGAATGTGCCTCATCATGTAACCTACACCATCCTTCAATTAGAATATCATGAACATACACTTTTAACAATTGACAACATTGTACTTCTTTGGACAAGTGCATCTCAAAATCCTTGAAGTGATCTACCTCTATTTCATATTCAATTACAATCAGACTCTAAAGTTATTTTATCCTCTTGAAGATCATCATCATGAGCATGAACATCATACATGAGGATCTCCTCTATCTTGACTGTCTGGGGTCTGATGGAGTAAACTCTGAGTTCTACATCCACATACATGATCTCATTGGTTTTATTATATTCAGTGATCATATGCTTCATGCGAGGCTCAGCATCTATCCTTATTTGATTAGGTATCCCTTTCCAAGGTAACCACATGTGACTAAAATCAGTGGACATGTATCCATTGAGGGTTTTAGACCAATCTCTACTGAGTAGCATCCCATAGGTATCAGGTATATCAACTACCTAAATATCAATGTAGTATCAAATTCTTGGATCTAATGCTAGCTTCATATGAATGTGAGTTAGTTCTCCTACTACACTCACCTATGTTTTATCTAACTATTTTACTTTCTTTTGTGACTTCACAGGATGCAACCCTAAAGCATTGCATATAAATAGGGGCATTACATTGGTAGATGCTCTTGAATCTACTAAGCAATTATGCAAATTTTTACTAAACATCCTTATGGTGAGAAGAAAAGGAGGTGACTCAGTTTTATCTCTATAAAGAGTCATGTGTGAAGTCTTTGCAACTTGAACAGTGGCTGGGGCTTTGTGTTTAACATTAACATCCCTAATAGCATGATCCTTATTCCCTATCCAACCTGACGTATGATTATCTTCTTTTGGAACAGGGTCATCTAAGGATTTCATGAAATCTTTTTTGATAGCTGGTGTTTTAAGTAATTCTGTCAATGACAGGCTGATTTTGATCTTTTTCATTTCATCTACCAAATATGTGACTAACTTATCAGACTTAGGAGATAGATTACCAGTTTTTGGTATTGTATTTTGTGGTGCTAAGTACTGAGCATTAACTTTGGGAAATCCGGGGTTATTTCTTGCCTTAGGATTAGGAGGAGTGTTGAAATTATTTGGAGGCAAGGATGTAGTCAAAGGACCAGCAGGTCTGTTTGAGTTATTCCTTAGATTATAATTATGCCTACCCTGATATTGCTATTGATAAGCATGTACTTCTTCATGTTCAATTGATGGCTCATTTTCATCTTCAAATGGAAAAACATAATTGGTTTCAAAAGCCATGGTTGACTCTTCACATAACAAGGTGTAATTTTGATGAGGTGACATTGCCTACTGATGAGGATGATTGATAAAACTTTCTAGCACTAAGGAAAAATCATATCCACAAGGGACAATTTCATTTCCTTCAACACAAGGTGGATTACCTGAAGTATTAGATACTTTAGTTTGGAATATACTAGCAGCTATCCTGAACTGAGGACAATCCAATTCTGCATGAGCATTGGTGTTATGTATCCTGCACCATTTTGTAAGGGCTGCTTCTGCCAGGTTCACTCTAGTGGTCTGCTTAGGTTCACTAGGGGGCTAATTATCTAGGGGTGATGGCAGAGAAGCATTGTTTGGCCTAGTATTCCACACTCTAGGCTATCTAGGGGGATTATTGTTACCATTGTTATTATTGTAATTATTGTTGTATCCCATATTAGGATAATTAGGTCTATCATTAGCATATCCTCTATTCTGATTTGGTTGAGAATAGAAATTCTGACTCCTCAAATGAGTGATCTCAGTTGTAAGCTTCCTTAACTGTGCTAATATCTCTTTAATCTCCTCCTCTTCCTAAACTTTGGCTACTACATTCTCTATTTGAGGTTTGAAAAAGGAAGATCCATTATTATTGTTGTTAGCTTGTTCCACAACTTGAGGTACCTGTGTTTGTCCTAGATATTGTAACATTTGACCATTTCCATTTGGAGGTGGCATGATACTGAGTGGAGGTATCTGTAAAGGACTTGGCATTACAGCTGGAGGTATCATGGCTCCATTAGTCTATTGTTGAGCAGGATATGTAGGATAGGCAGGGAGTGTTGGAAATGCAATATTAGGTGTTGGAGCAGGGATCAACTGCTGACTGACTTTGACAGCTTCTTCAAAAGCTCTTGTCAAAGTTGTGACACCAGGTTGTGCTCTTCTGATAAACATAGAAGTCAAGGGATCTAAGGCTGAGTAATATATGCTCCTAGTAGCTTCATCTAGTACAGTATAGGGAGCAACTAGCTTTGAGAGCATCTTTTGGAATCTTGCATTGAAATTGGCAATAGGTTCTTCAAATCTCTTGATTATGGCAAATAGATGATAATTCATTGAAGGATCTATAGGTATTTTGAATCTATCCTTAAAGGTTTTCTCCAAGGTAGCACATGAACCGACTGAACCTTGACCAAGACTGATATATCAGTTATATGCCTCTTCCCCTAAGGAAAATGGAAATAACCTGCATACCACATCCTGATGTTCAATTCTAGCCCTACAACAAGCTTCCTTAAAATTTCTAATGTGATCATCAACATCCTAATATGGATGATATTTAGGACAAATCTTATCAAGATTTTTAGGCAAAGGATGATATGCAGTAAAAATCAGAGGTGACTCTGCAATAAAGAATGACATTGTGACTGGTGGAGGTTAGACCTGAGGTGTGACAAGTAGTCCTGTAGGTGTTTGTAAACCGATAGGAGTTACAGGAGCACATTCTGGTGAAGCTCCTGACACACTAGAACTAGGAGAATGATGAATATCTACTGTTCTAGGTCTAAATCCTCAGATAGGCAATTCTTCAAAGAGTCCACTGGATCTAGACCTAGTATTTGGCCTGAGAGCCAGGATTTCTTAAATTTTAAGAAATTTGGATTGTTTGCTATAAAGATTGGTTAAAACACTCCAGCAAAGGCTGTATTTATGAACAGAAATTGAAGCTGACTGGATATTTATGCAATATTTGCAGAAATGATGCAAATACGAGGTGATATGAGACTTAGGGACACAAGCAACTAGATATCAAGTTTCTTAAGTAGGTTACCTCAAAGCTTTTAGCAAAAAGACTTAAAATAGAGCTTATTTTTTATATATCATGATGATCAACCACAAAGCTTGAATATTTACTCTTGATTTTGAAAACTTTGCAAAGTACAAGCATGCACGGATTTAAGACATCTAATCTTTACATATGACTTGAAATACAAAACTACATGAGTATTACCTTTCTATTTGCGTCATCAAATTAGACAAATCTAGTGATGAAGATGCCCTCCTTCTAGCGCCAATTTATGTTGATGATGATGATGAGTCATAACAACATGCATAAAAATTTCTACATCAAACCTTTATTATCTTGTAAAGTAGGACCAACTTAAGATAACTTTATGACTCCAAGTCTCCGTTGATCAGGTCATGATCGTCTGACGTTACTCAGAGGTTGATGTGACATGTTGTTTTTCATTTCAAGGGGTCTTACATTTGTCTTGATGATCAGTATTATTCTGTTTCCTATAAATTTACTCCACAGAGAGGTTATTTCTACTCTATTTCCAAAGATAATGATGTATATGCAAGTTTGATCAATTCTTCTGATTATTGATCATCATGAACCTATTCTTTCTTCTATATAGTATTGTAGTTAGGGTAAAATTGCAAATCAGGGCAAATGAATAAACAGCAATGATAAAAACCCTAGCAATGCACAATGAAGCACAAGACAACATGAAAATCAAAATAACAAATGTAAATGCAAACTGATCTCCATGTCAAACTCGATTTATCTCCATTGCTCTTCTCCACCTCGCATGAGCATGCAAGATTTTGAAGGATTATTGTTGGAGGAATGTTGGGTGCTTACTTCTGCAGCATAACATTAAGATGAAGATGCTTATAGAAAATTTGACAGAATAAGGGTGCTTAAGGCTCAATGCATGCTAATGGCTTATGAGGGGGTTGATTTATAGGAAAGGCTTGGTTCAAATGAATGGTTAAGATTAAAAAGCTAATGATTGATGTGGATGGCTAGGATTGATTTGTTTATTCCCACTCTTCAAGGGAGTTGTAGTCATTTGACAAGTGTCAAGGAGAATAGGGCTCATGTGTGCTTGTGTACATAAAAAGTACTACATATGAAAGATATTAAATAAAAGGTTGTAGTACCACTTATCTATTTTAAATAAAAGAGGCACACATGTCGGCTAAATGATAAGATAAATTAATTAAATAAATAAAATTTATTTAATTAATTGGAAAGTCAGCTTATGATGAGAACTTAATTCAAATAAAATATTTGAATTAGTTGGGATATGATTTGGCTATTAATTAAATAAATAAAATTTATTTAATTAATTGGATAGTGGGATTAGGATATGATTGGGATATGAATGTGAAATTAATTAAATAAATAAAATTTATTTAATTAATTGGCTAAGTGGGATTAGGATATGATTGGGATATTAATTAAATAAATAAAATTTATTTAATTAATTAGCTAATGGAATAAGTGGGGTTAAGAGTGGGATTTAGGACAAAATGCTACATGATGTCTAAGTGATGTTTTTAACAAGGTGTTGCTAGACATGAACAAAGTTTGGGACAAATTTGGGTGTCTACATTTTGCCCCTCTTTGAGATGATGTTTGAGATGATAAGATTTATGTCGAGTAACATCATTTCAAAGAAGCTAAGGTATGGATAGAGGAAAAATATATGGGATGATGATGTAAGGATATGATGATGATGGAAAGATAGGATGATGATGGAGAGATAGGATGAGAATAGAAAGATAGGATGATGATGCCCCCTCGAGAGGATATGCGGGTTGGACAAGCACGGGTATGCTCTCGAAAAGAAATAGCTTAGACTATGAAAGATAAGGGGATAGATAGAAGAAATGAAGATGCATTATGCTGCAATGAAGGTGAGCAACCATGATGTTTGATATAGCACTAGACGTTATGCACCAAGGTATAAGGACCAGGGTGACGATGTGTCTCGTGCCCCAGCATAACACAAGCTTGTCTAACATATGAGGAAGTAAACTTAGAGCATTGAAATCCTAATGCACAAAAGGTATGATATTACCTTAGATGCAAAGGAGAATGCAAAAAGCTATTCCAACATACACAAGATATGAATATTAGCTAGAATGATATAGATGTGATACAAATGCAAGATAAAATGATAACACACACAAGCAAGCAAGCAAGCATGCACAAATGATTCAAAAACAAACAAGGTATTGCCCCTGTCAAGCTGTAAACCAATGATTAATTGTTTGATTGATGATAGTTGAGTGTTGTCATTACGGGGAAAGCTATATCCCTAGATCAACACAAAGTTGTTTGCTAAGTTGGTTGGCTAGTTGATTGATTAATTTGGCTTACAACAAGGCTAGGATCAAGACCATTGATTGTGAGTGGATAACTTGGCTTGATTGAGTAACTTCATTGGTATGGATTAAGGATGGGCTTGCATTTGGATCTTTGTTTTGAATGATTTGAAGATGAGAAAATGATTAGATTGATTTGGTTTGATGAAATGTGGATGATGGGATGAGATGTGGTGGATTGAGCTGCTTTTGATTTGCTGAAGTGATTGGATTTGTTTTGATGGCTAGCTTGATGTGCTTTGGTTGTGATGTTTGTTATTGCTAGGTTGATTGTTTTGATGATTGGATTGTTTTGAATGATGATAGTGATGCTGTGATGATTAGAGTGTTGATTCAATCTAAGCATAAGCAAGTGTTCTCAGTGTGCTCAAAGGATGTAAAACAAACAAGGTATTGCCATTGTCAAGTCATAAACCAATGATTGATTGTTTCATTGATGATGATAGTGTTGTCATTGCGGGGAAAGCTATATCGCTAGATCAACACAAGGATGTGGGAATGCTATATCCCATTGATGATGATTGATTCAGTTTATGACAAGATTAGGATCAAAAACTTGTTGATTTGATTGGATAATGTTCCTTGATTGATTAGCTTGCTTGATATGGATTATTGTGACTTGGATTTAAGATAATTGCTTAGATTGATTTGATTGATATGATTGGAAGAAGTGATTGATTGAAAGGGATGAATGAATGTTATTGATAGGAAGAATTGATGATGATGATTTGATTTTGATTGAATGTTGATGGAGTGGATTGATTTGGATGATGTGATTGGTTTTATTGCTTGGATTTTTTGTTGGATATTTAATTTTTTGGATTTTTTGACATATTTTATTTTTTTTTGTTTGTTTTTGGGATGTCAATGGATGTACAATTGGGTAGCCTTTGTGCTTGATACCAATGACAAGGGGAAAAACCAAGTCTAGGTGCAAGGATGGATGAATGGGATTGGATGGATAAAAGGATGGGTTCATAGTAAATGGGATGAAAGGCTTGTGATAGATGGATAGGTAAGAGGATAGGCCATATAAGGGATGGATGCATGCCTCATGATAAATGGATAGGTAGGCTATAGTGGAAAGCTCATGATAGATGTAAAGCTTGTGATAAGGATATGCCATAGTGGATGGATCATAAGGGAGCTAGGATGTGATCTTCAAAGGCTATGTTGCATAGGAAGAACTTGCCCCATTCTAGGTAGAAGACTTAGGATTTTTCATGACAATGCTTATGAAAATAGGATGATATGATGGATTGGATTTGGATGAAAAGGCTTATGATAGGTGGATAATGATAGGATTGTTTGGAAAAGGATAAGGTATATCAAGAGATATCAAAACATGTTTCAACATTTTGCCCCTATGTCTTCATCAAAATCAAAAGGCGGAAGGATGGATAAATGGATAAGGATGGTAGGATGTAGCATGATAGGATGGAAAATGATATAATGGGATAGATAGTTTGGAAATGGATAGGTTGGATGAGACAATGTGCCCCCAAGTGTAAGTGACATAGAAGATCAACCTACACATGATGCCTGTTTGCCAGGTTTTCATCATGGTACTTATCCAAGGCGCCTGTTTACCAGGTTTTCACCATTGGACAAAGGGATTTCTCTTTACTTTTTTGATTTTTTTTTTTAATTTTTTTGCTTTTTTTTTTTGCTTTTAGATGGGTTGACAATTACACATGACGCCTGTTTGCCAGGTTTTCACCATGGTAATGGATAGGAGGGACTCAAGTGGCTAGTGCTATGAAGGTTGATAGTGTCCCTTTAGAGATTGATGATGTCTTCGCATGGACCATGTCAAGTGTGCTCATAAATGTTGATAAGGGATTGCATGGATGGGAGATGGATTAGGTAGATAGTGGATGATGATGTGGAATTATGGTAGGGTAGGCTAGTGGCTTATGGTGTGGATTTATATAGGCTTATGGAATGAAGATGGATGAAAAGTTTATGCCAAAGCATGGGCCATATGGATAGCATGGGGGAGATATGTAAGATAATGGATAGAAGCTGTGGAGATGTAGTTATGTGGAGGTGCTGTGGAGTAGAAGGGAACCATGACCAATGGTTGCACACACCATGATAAACATTGAAGCTTTTGATGGGATGGTGGTGTAGGAAGCAATGGAGATGTTTGCTTAGGGGATGGTTGATGAAGTGATTTAGGAACCCACATAGATTTAGTATTTTTAGTGCTTTTGTTTTTCTTGTGGGATTTTTGAAGGGAATGGAATTTTTGGATGGAAGTAGGCTTTTGGATGGAGATAGGTGGTTGGGATTCTTGAGATGTGGATGAGGATGCCTCATTTGACTTGCTAGCTATTTGCTTAGGAACCCAAACCATTTTGCTTTTGGGCTTTAGATTTGGAGGTAAGGGTTTAGATGGCTTCGTGAATATACTTTGCTTTGATTTTGTCTCTTTATGTCCTAAGGTATGAAGACCTTTTGGATTTTTAGCTTTATAGGTAGAGACATCAAAATTTTTGCTTTTGAATCCCATGGGGTGGGTGGAGTGGATGGAATGATTGGAAGCTTTATGCTTAGGCAATGTTTGCTTTTGTTGGCCATGATTAGGGATGTAAGGATACTTATGAATGATATGTATGTTAGGTGTTGGAAGCAATGGTGGCATGGTGGATGGAGGGATATTTGGAGTTGGTAAAAGTGGAGGCAAAGTGGATGGCGGAAGGTGTATGGTCACATGCTTTTGACATTTATAGGATGATGGAGATGGAATGGCAACATATGTTTTGGGTATATGATAGGATATATGATGGTAAGTGGTAGAGTTAGGATGCATGAAGGGATTACCAACATCTTGGCCTTGTTTACCTTGGGGTGTGTATCCAAGGCCATATGAGCATGGAGGAACTTTGACATTGTTTGGCTCCAAAATAATGCCTTGTTCATAAAGGCCTAGACCTTTGCCTTGGTAGTTCATGTTTTGGAGTATGCAATTGACTATGGGACTAGATGTGTTTTGGGAACTAGACTTGAGTTCATTATTGGATGGAGAAAATGAAGTGGATAAAGGTCATTGTTGTCTTAAGGAAGAACATTCATGTA
The DNA here is from genome assembly GCA_027924645.1 of Cunninghamia lanceolata. Classification (NCBI taxonomy): domain Eukaryota; kingdom Viridiplantae; phylum Streptophyta; class Pinopsida; order Cupressales; family Cupressaceae; genus Cunninghamia; species Cunninghamia lanceolata. The sequence continues at coordinate 9,616,080 of BSBN01001752.1, forward strand.
TAAGAGTGGTAAGACCAATAGGACATGATGGTGGATTTGAAGTAGAATCGATAGTGGATGTGGAAGGAGGATCATTAGGATCTTGATTAGCATTGTGTTCACTAAGATCCAAGTTATTTGTTTGATCTTTTATGCTTACTTGGGGGACAAGTGTCTCATCATGACAAGTGCATGTTTGCTCATTATGGATAGGGCTAGATGGCGGATGACTAGGAGCAATGCGGATATCTTGCTCATGGATAGATATAGGATTATGGATAGGATCAAGGTGCTCATGGATAGCTTCTTCATAGGTATCATCTTGATCATAAAGAAGGTAAATGTTATGGATGGTTTGCATGAAAGTGTTTTGATCTTGAGTTGGACTAGGGCTTAATGTTTCCACATGCTTAGGATTAAACCTTTGACATACCTCTTGAGTTTCTTGAATGGAAGTAGAAGGCTCTTGGATAGGCTCTTGGTCAACAACATGAGAACATGATGACTCTTGACTTGGATTAATGATAGGAGACTCTTGAATAGGTTTGATGACTTGTAGGTCACATGATGGGCTTGAAGGGCTAAGAATGTTAATGGAAGGCTCTTGGATAGGCTCAAGGATAGGTGGACCACATGATAGGATTATATGATTGGATATGACCTTTGGAAGTTCTTTAGTAGGCTCATGAATGGGTGTTTGACATGGAGGTAGTTTATTCCTAGCTAATAGCCAATGGATCACATCCTTCGCAAGGGTATGTGTAGATGGGCAATATAATGGATGAGCAATAATAGAGGATGATGTTGTAAGCATAGGACTAGGATTAGGTTGGGGGCTAATTGGATTGGATGGATTAGGATTTGGATTGGATGGGAGTGACACATTGGATTGGGATGATGTGGCATGTTTTCTTATTGTAGGTAGGTACACCTTGTAAACAATTGAGACAAATATTGGGCATTGATTTGTATTATGGCCTTTGGTCCTATGGTATGCACAATAATCATGTTCATCATATGGACTTTCTTCACATGGGTTGATGGGGGGAAGTTCAATGAGTTTTGCTTCAAGCATTCTTTGTAAAACTATCTCAGCCGCATCCTTTGGTGAAGGATTAGTATGACATGGTGATGAAGGTAATGGAGGGCTTGGTGGTTTGGAAGGTTGATGGATTAATGGACTAGGAATGGGCTCACATGATGGTGTTGGGATAGGACTTGTCGGCTCATGTGTCAGCATGTGATTGGATGGTGGAGGCCACTCTAGATTGGTATCTCCCTTGTCAAAGGTTATTAAGTCTTGTTGCCTTAGGCTCGTATGGTTTATGTACAAAGGTCCACTTGGATTTGGATATGATTCTTGTTGGAAAGGTGGACTTAGGTCTATCAATGGTGCTTGGTGGTCTTGTTGAAAAGGTGTACTTGGACTTGCTTGATTTATGTACAAAAGGCTATTTGGACTTGCATGTTGTTCTTGTAAGGACACTTGGTTGCTTTGTGGATGGGCTTGATAGTGCATTGGAACAGTGGCATGAGGGATTGGATAAGCTTGAGGTGGATGTTCATAGGTTGATGTGGCATTGACTTGGTGGATATGTGGATTAAGTTGATAGGAAGTGGATGGATATGACATGTGGCTATGAAGTGGATTAGGTTGATAGTGAATGGCTAAGGATTGCTGTACTTGTTGAGCTTGACTAGTGGCTAAAAGGTGTTGGACTTGGGTTATGAAGTATTGCAGTTGAGGTGATTGGCTTGCATGGGGTTGAGCTCTTTGGATTAAGAATTGTAATATTTCAATGGCATCTTGGTTTAGGGGTTGTGATCCTTGATAAAGATTTTGGAGGAATCTTTGGAATTTAATTTCTAGGTCCTCTAGTGTAGACATGTTGTCACCCAAGTGTATGTCTTAAGTCCTTTTAGCAAGTGCTTGTTTAGGGATTTGGATGATGATGTGGATTGTTTGGATGATGTGAATATGAAGGGTTGGATGATAACTAGGCTATGTTTGGGATGAAAGTGATTGGGTTTGAATGTTATTGGAAGAATGTGTAGGATGACTTGTCTTTATGTGTTTTGATATTTAGAGCTTGATGTGGCAATATTCAAACAAATGATTATGCGTATACACACATGAATCACTCACGCAAGACACATAAGCAAGTTGTTAGTTTGAAAGAATGTGATGATGGTTAAGCAAGCACATGAAGACACTTCAACAAGTCCTAGTTAAGGCAAGGCCACTATCACAAGGAGGTTCTAGTGAAAATTCAGGGGACTGGCACCCCACGAGCATCCAGCAAGTCACTGAAGACTTTAACTAACCCTACTAGGAGTTTTAATATACACAAAGGTACACCTCCTTTTGAGTTAGCACTGTATGGTGAGCACTAATATCGGTTAGACTTGGCTTTCACCTTATCCTCTGATTTTTATAGCGGACCGGATGAAAGTATCGCTTGAGGTCGTTCCCTTGGGGTGGATACCAAGGCAGGCCTCTCTAAGGCTAAACAAAAGCAACACAAGTAAATGTTTTTGATCTCCAAGTTCGTGTTGGGATGCGAGGAGAGAGCATACACATTTACTTGGTCACACTCGCATGGGGTTCATTAACCTTAGAAATTCCATGCATGGAAGACAATGCAAGCACTTGTTTGAAAGACAATGGTTCATTTTAGCCCAATGTTTTGATGTGAATTTGCAAACAATTGTTTATTTTATGCCCAAAATCCAAATGTGTTTGCAAACAATGATTAGAATATGAGAAATGAAATGATTGCACCTGGTTAATTCGCTATCCAAATTGCTGTAGATGTTGATGTCAATGTTGCTCCAGCTCCTTATGATCACCTACAACATAAAAAAAAATGATATTATAATGCAGGCATAAAAAAATAGGCTCATCAGGCAAGAAAAATTGTAATTTTAGATGCATAGCCGAATTAGATTTGATTATTTTGATAGATTTTTTGTTCAAAAATTAAAAAATCAAAGAAGAGACCCCCATTAATTTTCAGAGAGCTTTCCAAAAATGTAAAGAAATCAGAAAAATTCCCTGATTTGCACCCAAAAATGTAGATTTATGAAAATAGTACTGTCGGCAAAGATCTGATTTTTTCGCACTGTAAACAACCTCCAAATTAAATCTAAAATTTTTCTGCTGTAGCTTCCTTATATCATGGACAAACTCTTGCTAAAATCTTGTAGAAAAATTCATAGCCGTTTAGAAGATATGATGAAATCTTTAAAACCTAGGGTTTTGTCGAAAAAATAGCGGATCTGCAACAAAAAGTTAATTAAACCTGCAAAACTCAACAATGGGGGTTAGATGAATGCAAATTTTTACTACAAAAACCTGTAAAAATGATCAAGCAAACTGAGTCCCACCGGGCGTGCCAAATGTAGTTAGGGTAAAATTGCAAATCAGGGCAAATGAATAAACAACAATGATAAAAACCCTAGCAATGCACAATGAAGCACAAGACAACATGAAAATCAAAATAACAAATGTAAATGCAAACCGATCTCCATGTCAAACTCGATTTATCTCCATTGCTCTTCTCCACCTCGCATGAGCATGCAAGATTTTGAAGGATTATTGTTGGAGGAATGTTGGGTGCTTACTTCTGTAGCATAACATTAAGATGAAGATGCTTATAGAAAATTTGACAGAATAAGGGTGCTTAAGGCTCAATGCATGCTAATGGCTTATGAGGGGGTTGATTTATAGGAAAGGCTTGGTTCAAATGAATGGTTGAGATTAAAAAGCTAATGATTGATGTGGATGGCTAGGATTGATTTGGTTATTCCCACTCTTCAAGGGAGTTGTAGTCATTTGACAAGTGTCAAGGAGAATAGGGCTCATGTGTGCTTGTGTACATAAAAAGTACTACATATGAAAGATATTAAATAAAAGGTTGTAGTACCACTTATCTTTTTTAAATAAAAGAGGCACACATGTCAGCTAAATGATAAGATAAATTAATTAAATAAATAAAATTTATTTAATTAATTAGAAAGTCGGCTTATGATGATAACTTAATTCAAATAAAATATTTGAATTAGTTGGGATATGATTTGGCTATTAATTAAATAAATAAAATTTATTTAATTAATTGGATAGTGGGATTAGGATATGATTGGGATATGAATGTGAAATTAATTAAATAAATAAAATTTATTTAATTAATTGGCTAAGTGGGATTAGGATATGATTGGGATATTAATTAAATAAATAAAATTTATTTAATTAATTAGCTAATGGAATAAGTGGGGTTAAGAGTGGGATTTAGGACAAAATGCTACATGATGTCTAAGTGATGTTTTTAACAAGGTGTTGCTAGACATGAACAAAGTTTGGGACAAATTTGGGTGTCTACAAGTATATTTATTCAAATGATGTGTCTGTAAGTGGATATTTGCATGTATCTCTTGGATATTTGTATGAATTTGCATGATATTTGTCAATTTAACATGCTTTTACTCTAAATATGCTATATATTTCTAATTATCTACGAGATGTCAACATATTTCATGTTATTTTCTTTTAATTTTCTGTTATTTGCAATTATGGTGATGAATTGTTATGAAATTGAAAGAAATTTAAACAAATGCTTCTAATTTTGGTGAATCTTTAGCCATTGAACCCCATACATACAAGATACATTCATGAGGAGAAGAAATCAAACCATATTGTCACTAGGATGTTCCACAGCTAGATATGGATGATGCTAACTTCAAAGGATAAGGAATGAAAACAACACATGTAGACTGACAAGCACTCCAAGGGACGCAGCTGATCAGTGCATGTATCAAGATTTCAAACATAGAATACTAAAAATTTATGATGATTTGTAATCAAATTGTCTTCTCTTTCATTCAGTATGCATAACATGTACAATTACAATAGCTTTGAAATGAGTCCTGATATTTCAACAATCAAATTTCAATTAAGTTTAGAATAATCAAAATATGGCACCCCTACACCTTTTATAGAATAAGGTGAGGGAGTGGTTACAAATGAACTACGGTCAGTATTTGTCAATTAAGATCAATGGTAGATTATCACTCTTTGACTCATTCAACTTTCCTTCATGGCATAGGTTGCCAGCTAGCAACCATCTAGATGACTCATTATCTTATGAGTACCTTATACATATGTCTTCTTGTGATGCATCTTCATTTATTCCTCAGGTTCCTCTTCTTCATGTTATTCTTCTTCATCATGATCATCATCCTTATTTTTTTCTATATCGCTATCACCCTGATGAACATCATCCTGTAGATGGACCTTCATTGCCATCTAGATATTTTCATAGGCCTGTACTATTTTATCTATCTCCCCGCCATCTTGGGTTTTAGATTTTGTTATGGCATGCTTATGAGACTAGAATTTACCTTTGAACATGTCCAGCTTACCCTTTCTATTGTTCAAAGTCTCATTTTAAATCTCCACCTTAACCTTGATCCTCATGATCTTATTCATCACCTCTTCTGTCAGGTGGCTGAGGGGGTCATCACCTACCGACTAGAAATTATCATGCAAAGCTTTGATAGCAAAGTCTACATCTTAATTTTCTATCTTTCCCTCTACTTTCCCTTCTAATACTTCAAGGATCTTTGCTTCGTGTGCCATCATACTGTGCAACTCTATACTGATATCCCTGAGCTTGCCACTGCATTTCTTTAGGATATCACATTTGAACCTAATATCCTCATACTATACATCTATCAGCAGGGTAGTGTTATTATTCAATACTTGATTGTTTATTAGGATTTGAGGATCCATCCTCTTCATCTCACTCAAAGCATTTAGGTCCTTTTCCAATTGGAATGACTACCTTCCTATTTCATTTTGCATTTTGTCTACTTTTCTCTTCAAACTGCTTTAAGAATTCTACCTCTGTAAAGAGGTCCTCACTACATCCTCAGCTCCTATGAGGGGTGACATCATCCACTTCTCCATGATCATGGCTTCGTTCTTCATGAGGTCCAATTTGGTTACCTCTTCCTGGGATATGACAGTCAATGGGACTGCTGGATCCACTAGTGTACTATCAGGGTTAATCAACCCCTTTTTATATGAATGCAACTAGGCAATGTGCTCCTTATGCTATTTATTTTTCTCTTTCTCTTTCTTTACCCTTTGGGTCAAAGAATCAATGATGTCCTTCCCTTCCTGACCCTCTTGGTCTTTATTAGCAAAACCCAAATCAACAGTTGTGATTTGGAACTCCTCAAGGGTGATCTTGGCCTTCTCTTTCTCTATAGTGGGAAGTGCTACTTGGGCAATCCTTCTGCCTATAGCAAGATCTCTTCTAATAGCCGATGTCAATCTGGCTTTCCTCTTGGGCTTCATGATTGTCACTGCAAACAAGGTGGAAACATCAAATTCTTGAATTTCAAAGCCTTGTTCCATACTTATTTATTTCTCCAGTCACTAAGGCACTTCATTTCCAGATCCTTGTTGTCCTTTGTCATCATCATGTCCACCTTGTTCTCCAATATCTTTCCCTATTCTAGGTGGAGAAGGTGACTTCCTAGTTTCTTCCTCATGGAATTCCTCATGAGGGGGATCTTGTTGCATCTCTTCTTGCTGAGGGGCCTCTTTCTATGGGGGACGGTCCTATGGAATGTCCACATGATGATCCTACGCTTTATCCTGCACTCCCTCTTTTGGAGTCTCATCCACCTTAGTGTTTTCCTCATCTTGAGGTATACTAACATCCATCGTTGTATGTGTGCTTGGCCTCGGTGCATCACCCTGATCTTGGATCAACTCTTGTTCTACACCTAATGCACCAACATCTTGTGTCTTATGGTCTTCATGACCTGATTTATCTTTTTCTCCTATATCTCCTTGAGTCTGAGAGGCATCATCACCTAATGTATCTTAATCACCCTCACCCTTTTGTTGGACTTCAACTATCTTTGGCTCAGTGGGTATCTCATGCTGTTGCTGGCCCATATCTAGAGTATTGCTCTCTTCTTCTGCCTACTTGGATACTTCAACATTCTATGTTACATCAAGTGCACTTGCTTTATCTTTGGGGCTCACATCCTCCCTGTATGTCAAATCTATTACTGCAGGGCTGGTCACCTAATCTACCAACTTGTCAAGCCTGATTTGTTGGGCTACCCTTTTTGGGCTACTCTCTTTTTCTTCTTGAGCTATTCACTTCACTTCCTCCAGTACTGCCATCTATGCTAATGGGGTCCCATCTGGAGTCATGCGGGTATTAGAGGCAAGAGTCTCCATCCTTTGAGAGGCTACATTCTGCACTACTTCATCATCTTATAGGTCAATGTTGTCTTCCAAGGTGAAAGGACCACCCTGACCTGCCTTGGAAACCTCTTTTACTTGTTCTTCTTCTCTCTTAGTCTTAAACTTGATTATGGTGGGAAGTGGCACATCATGCTGTAGTTCCTTCCTGAATACTTCCCCACTAGAACCTCTTAGTACAATGGGATCAGCCCTGATATCACCCTGCATAGATGTCCTTTGCTTCTTGGGTGGTGACGTCAGCGGCACCACCCTCCTCTTCCTGCTAACCATCATTGGGTCATCACCTATAGGCTCTTTATTTACTAGCTCTTCCTCAAAAGGGATATCTTCTTCTATATTCTATTGTGAGGTTTGGCCTTCCTCTTGTACTTCTGTAGTTTCAACAGCTGGCCTCATGATCCTCTTTGTCTTTGGTTTATCCATCAGAGGTAGTGCAGATGAGGCGGATGCCTATCCTGATGTTGATGTACCTGCAGCTGGTATGACAATTCTTTTGATTATCACCCCCTTAGGCCCATCATCAATTTTCTTTCCTCTACAGGGACCCTTTCTCTGTTTCTGGGTGGGTAGCCTCTCTGCATTGGATTTCCTTTTCTCATTGAGGAACTCATCATACTCCTCATCAGTTAGTTCTTTCCTTTTCTTCCTGGCATCAACAGTAAGGGCTACACCCCTTTTCTTCAATCTGTTTATCTGGTCATCTACCCAAGTTTGAGTTAATTGCAACACCCCACCTGTAAACTGATCCAAGGAAGTATCCTCTAGCTGTGTTAGATCAGGGGCTGAGATGGTGTCATTATAGACCTTCTTGTCCTCATATTCATTTGACGTAATTTTTCCATCATCTTTCTTCAGTTGTGCTTGCATTGGGATGCAGTCATATGTCCTTATCTAGTTCAAGGTGAGCCTTTGGTATTTTCTTCTTCTCACTTCAGCTTCATCCTTACAATCTATCCATAAATCCTTTAGATGCTTCTGATGTATTGGTTTCCCCATTATTTTTTGCATCCTGCCCTAGGGGTCATAAGATCTAGCCAATGGAAATGGCTGCAGCTACATCAATTTCAGACCTCCCATGGCATGCTCTATGCTTTGTGAATCTAGGCACATATACCAGCCCATAGACACTGGAAATAGTACTAGAGGTATCTTCTTTTGTGCTTTATATGCATCCACTATGGTAGACACCTATCTAAGAAACTCCATCAGGACCACCCCATCAGTAGGGTACCTTGGTAGCATAAGGGGTTGTTCTTCAAATCCTTCTATTCTTAAATATGAAAATGTGGCATACTGGATGAACCAGGCCCCATGTCTATAAACAACTTCCTGAGCCTCCATGCTCAGTCTCTTGGTTCTGTCTTCCTCCATTGTTTTGACTAGATGCATAGAGAATGCATCATTCACCAATTTGTAATCTAGGAGGTAGTTCTTTCTCTATATCTGAGGATAGTGATCCCATATGTGGGCATCATCTACATCACCACTAGCTTTGCCCACTATAGTCAATGCATCAAAGGTTCCCTTGTAGGCACATGAGTACACAACATATGAGGTCATATGGAATGAGCATTCCTGACCTCCCAAGTTCCTCATCTCTTCATCTAATGCATCACTGATGACCTTGGCCCATAATGGCTTGTTATCTATATAAAGGACCATCTAGATGATTCCAAACATCCAATTCTTAAAATTTCCAGCATGAGGCTGACCTATCATCCTGCTGAGCAGGGCAATCATGTACTGGTACTCATCATCAAAATCAAATTTATACAGGTGGACAGGCAACTTAGCTGAGGCAGTGTAGGTGCTACTCTTTAACCTCCACTGATACATCCTCCTCCTTGCATTCTTCTTATTGTTATTATACTTTGTCTCTAGTTTATGTAGATCCACACTGACCACCCTCTTTCCAACTGGCAGATTGAAAGTAGATGTGATGCCCTTAATTGAAAAGTTAGTATATAATCTTCCATGCTTCTCCACCTGCCTAGTCTGAGGGTTATAGTTCCTGGCACATTCTGCTACCAGTTCTGGGGTTTCCATGGCATAGGGGAATCCAGCTGCATGCCACATTCTTGATACATATATTGCATCTAGAAGGGTATTTTCCTTATCATGATCTATTCTGGATGACCATACCACTAGATCTGTATCTCCCTGGTGAGTGTCCCCAATGATGCCATACTTGAATTGTACCCCTTCGGGCTGAACAAACATAGGCTTAAGAAATTCTACATCAGACCTGTTCCATCTAAGATCTACCATGGACTCCTGCAATAAACATGCCTTGTCTTACCATACGATATCGATATGCTTTCATACAACATTATACATCTCTATGGCATCATGCATACTCTATTCATTATTCATTACTTCGTCATGATATGCACATTTACAGATTCAAACCACAAGAAAGAACATACTACCTAAACATGCAAAAAATGACAACATGAGGGTTTTCAATTACTTACCTGATAATGCTTTCCTCCTGGGTTAGATAGATGATTACGGAAAAGGGGGACAATTGTTGATGATCACCCATTCCATTACGTTGGAAGATCTTGTCCGTTCACAGGTAGCTCATATGAGGGTTTGACTTCTCTGCTCTGTAATTTTTCATTTTTTCACAAGGTAAATGAAAATAATCTTAGAAAGTTACCTTTAAGCACATCCATAGAGTAAATTAGGGTAAAACTAAGTTAAATTGATTAAATCTGTTGATCCTCTTAAGAGAATCCATGGATGATGCCAAGTGTTTGAATTGTATTCGCAATCGGTGAGAATCCATCTACTGCATTTAAGTCCATTTAATGTTAGGAAATAGAGGGAGGGGGTGATCTTTGAAAGATCAAGCGATGTTCAAAATATGACCCCCCTAGATAAAATGACCTTCCTCCTTTGAGCAACAAAATTAGTGCAAAAGAATCGGGCGATGTGGTCAAGGTTGACCACATGTAAATCGAGTCATGAATTTAAGATCAGGCGATGTTTAAAATATGACCCCACAAATAGAATGACCTTCCTTGAAAAAGATCGAGGTGACATCACCGTGTTGACGACCTTGTTTAAGCATTATGTTGTAAAGACGTCATCATCAAGTTTATTGAATATGGTGGGCATCGGACATATACCTCTGTGAGGTAAAATGGAATGATGATGTCATCATTAGGGTGATTTCCTTCGTTTTTTGGTTTAGATGATGCCATCATCATATTGGCATAGGGTGATATTTTGCGAAGAGGGTGATATTCGTAAGATGATAGATATTAAAAATATGACCCCACAAAATATATGAAGTCGTTTGATGGGCAGATATTGGCTACTACGTAAAATCAACATCTGGACTTCGTAGACAAAGAGATTATTAGGTGATAAACTTATATCTGGGTGATCTTATATAATATGACTAATGTTTTAAATATGACCCCCCCTCAGAATATCAGGTTTGACCAAAACTTTGACTTAACATAACTTTCTCCCCTTAAAGAATTTCAGGGTGACCCAAAAGGCAAACCTGCTTGGAATTTCACGAACTTTCCAACCATGAGGTTAATGATATGAAATATTGACTTTGGCAACTGACCTCATCATGGTGACCTATCTACCCCCTATAGGGTTAACTACATGACTTAATTTTACTAGACTGCCCAAAGAAGAAAAACAACAAGCCAAAGCAGCAAAAAAAGGTTGGGTCCCTATTTTGTCAAGTCAAAATGGGGTGTGTTGTGTAACCACACAACATGACAGAAAAGGCAATTTTGTATCTATCATCTTCCTTTACCTTGATCTGCCAGAAACCTAACTTGCAGTCAAATTTTGAAAATATCTTTCTTGATGCAGCTCTCATGATTAAGTCAGTACTGAAGGGAATAGGGTAATTGAATGGAAGTATTATGTCATTAAGAGGCTTGTAATTGATGCAAAATCTCATCAAAGTATGTTGTATTCAAAAGTATATGCTCTATTCTGAAAATAAAATTACAATAATACTAATAGCAAAAATCTGTCTATCTTTCTGTTGTTCCTATCAAAATAAATATTAGTCCAAGTGATAAGATATATTTTGGAACTAACTATTCTATCTATCAATTCATCTTTGAGATATAACCAATCTCTTATTCTAACTAAGACATACAATTATTGATGAAGGGGGTAAATCATAAAACACACAACAACAGAAATGGAACATAGAAAATAGAATATTTTTGTATTGATTTGAGCAACTCATTACATTACAGAAGCTCAATTACAATCAAAGGAATCAATCCTCCATAGGCTACAACACACTACAGCTACCCATCACCAGGCTTTAGAATCTTCTTCCTTTTGTAACCCCAAATCAGCTAGGGTTTCTATTTTCCCACCTATTCTTAACTCTACACTTTCCCCCTTAACTCTACTACTACCCAAGGTTCCCAAAAATGGTTATTAATAGCCTCTTTGGTGGCCAACAACCTAATTTTGAAATTTGCATCTCCCTCAAAAAATAGGTCAACTTCCGAGAGCCATAACTTTTGATCTGGGTATCTAATTGACGAACCGTTTTGTGCGTCGGAAAGGTCGCAGAGTGCTCTACAGGCTTAGAACTCGCTCTACTAGTTCTAGCCATTTTCAGGCATATACGAGGCTGTTTAGTGCCTCAAACCTGAGTTTGAATAATTTTCAAGCATTTTTTGGGAAACAAAAACTTTCATATCTTTCAGCTCGCAAATGATCTTTGCATGATTCCTTCACCAAAGGTCTTATTTTTCTATTATGAAGCTTCCTATAAATTTTCACTTCAATCCATGCCCAAATGCAAACTTTCTAAAAATAGCAGGTTGCTATTTTTAGTAGTTTGGAAAAACTGAAAGTTCTACATCATTATTCAAGCAATTATGGAACCAAAACCACAAATTTTGAAAATAAATGGGAAGAACATCAATAATTTTGAAACACATCTTTTTTTGGGTGATGCAAGATTACCCTTACACCACTGGATGCTCTTGCATCAACTATCCAACTGAAAAGTACAATCATGTAAACTTGAAAAGGCTTTAGTGGTACTGGAGTTCCACTAAATCTAGAGTTTTAACTTAAAAAATAATGGGTAGCGAGGTCATGAAATAGAGGTCTTAAACAAGTCTTTAAAACTCATGCAATAACAAATAAAAAGGGGATCAAATCCTTGGTAGACAACTAGAGTCTTCATGAGAACAATTTGGAGTTGGATGAGTAGACTCCGTAGCACTATAGTCACCTCTGGAGATGTAGGTTGTCAGCAGCATCGGAGACTCTGTACTATTGCTAGCAGCTCTAGACACTGTTTTGTTGCAAGTAGCTCCGAAGATGCATCCATGAATCTAATGAGGTATGACTCTGGAGATCACCACCTCCTTTGCTCACCTGCTCCTTCTTAAAAAATCCTCCAACACTTTGGAAAACGTTGGAGTCTAATGTAGTGTTCTCCATATCTGGTGCTGGAGATCTTCAAAATTGCTTTTCACCTGTGTAGTTATACCTGTGAACCCAAAAAGATATTTTTCTACACAATTTCATTAATTTACTACAACATAAGTCCTTTAATCAAAAATAATAATCTTCAATAATTCATCTCTCATTAGTATAATTAAAACAAGAATTTATAGTTTCTATAGTGCAGAATACTAGGATAGGTAAAATGGAAAGATGGAAAAAGGGAGTAAAAAGGGTATATTTATCTGAGTGCTACCTAGCACTCATCATCCTCCCCAAATTTAAGGTTATGCAGGTCCTCCGCACTTCATAGCCTAGACTTGTTGAGATGGTATAGTTTATCAATGAGATTGTACTCCTCAAAAGTCAACCAAGTTGTGAAGTTTGTATTACCATTCCCTTTGAATTTCTTGACCTGTTTCAACCATTCTTGCAATTTAGCATCCTCCATCTGCTCAACCCATATGGGCAATGTCTTAGTGATGAGGGGCAGCCTGAAGTGCCCACCTATCCAATCCTATTTTTATTTTTCCATCAACTTGGACACTACTCTTGCCTTTCTCATAAACCACCTGAGGTTGGTTGGGGACACTACTTCTTTCATCTTTTGCTCCAGAGTGCGAGTTTTCCATCTTTTCTTCCCAATGGTGATCATCTGACTGAATGAGTTATACATGAATAAACCAAATTCAATGGCACACTCTTATAGGTGTTGCTGATATAGGGGAAAATTTTTTGTTCTACCTGTTGGGGAATAAATTAATTGCTACTCTAAAATGAAGTTCAAAGCCCAGGGGATTTGGACAATCTCTCCTAAGGAATAGGATTGTATTTGCATCCTTCTTGGTGTAAGCTTCCATTCATTCATTCTAGATCTGATGATTCTTCATTAGTGAGATAAATACTTTGAGCTTGTCATTGCCCACAAAGAAGTTGATCAAGAAAGTGTGGTAGTTTATGAAGAAATTATGTAGGTATAGTTCACACAGAAAATTTTTGTCTTCATCAAAACTCTTCATATACAACTCAAAGAAGTCTTTCCCTTCTTGTATATTCTTAATTGAATCAGAAAGAAATAGTGATATTTTCCTTTGGAGGATCCTTTCTTGTAAAAAATAGAGCATAACTACCACTGGGGGGTCTACAGGCTATGATTTCAGTAGAGAGGATGGCTACAGTGGTGACCTTTTCTTCTAGAGCCTTTAACTTTGCTGACATGGTTGTTACTACCCTCTATAGTTGTAACATCTCCTTGGATCCCTCTAACTCCCTACATCTCCTTTCCCAATAGAATAGGGCCTTAGGAATGTCTATTGGGAGTATCCCCAGATATGCATCTGTTTGAGTACCTTGTTCAACAGTAGCTTAGCTGGATTGGTCAATTCCTGAAGTAGCTCTAGTTGATCATCTATCTTATTATTGGCCTTTGTGAGCTCTTAGGCCTGGCTCTACATTTTCTCAATCATGGCTGAAATCAATGTGATACAATTATCCCTGGCTTTGATAATACTAGAAGTATTCTATATTGCCTCTTTCTCCCTTTTCTTGATTTCAGCCTCTTTATTTTCAATGATTTCTTATTTTTCCTCTATTTCCTTTTTCAGCTCAATTTTCTGATTTTGATCTATCTCTTTTTCTTTCATGACCTTTTTGAGGTTAGTGATAATCAAGTTCTTGCCCTGTAGCATTCTCTTTAGATTCTCAATCTCCTCCATCAATGGTTGTTCCCTCGGAATCTCTATATCTTCTTGATCAGAAGGGTGTGAGTAACTCCCTATTTCTCCTCCTTCTATCCTCTCTTCATCATGGGTTTCCATCTCTTCTTGCTCTCTACTGTTAGCTTGCTTTCTCTGTTCACCTACCTCCTCTTGCTCAGCCTCTTCTTGTTGAGCTTCCTCTTATTGCTCTTCCCTTTGATCTTCTACAAAGGTTGAGATAGATGAGGGTCTAGCTTGCTCTTGGGAAGGAGTCATGGAGGTTCTGAATCCCATGAGAACCTCAGCCAAGAGGGCAGTATCAATCTCTACCTAAGTGGGTTACCTATTTCTTTTAATTCTCAGGAGCACTAGTTGGGACTATACCTCCGAAGCTTGGGCATATTCTGGCTCAAGCATCTCTGGGGTATGAGCAATTGGAGGGGCAGTGGACTTCGAAGCACTCCCGTTAGCTACTTTCCTTCTTGTGTGCCTTCTGATCAAGGGGATTTCATTTGACTCCTCAGATTCCTCCTCTGCTCTTTTATGTTTGCTAGGCTTAGGGATTCTTGGAGGCATTTTTGTTGTTTCTCTCTACCCTGCTTCTTCTCTATGCTTTTTTGGCCTAAAAATTTTGTCAAATTCTATCACT
This sequence comes from Cunninghamia lanceolata, assembly GCA_027924645.1. Taxonomy (NCBI): domain Eukaryota; kingdom Viridiplantae; phylum Streptophyta; class Pinopsida; order Cupressales; family Cupressaceae; genus Cunninghamia; species Cunninghamia lanceolata. Next base: position 9,631,147 of record BSBN01001752.1, read on the forward strand.
ACCTTCTCTTCCATAATTACATCACCCTTCATCTATCCAATTGGGGTGGACTCCTTAGCTAGGGTTTATTTTTGTTTTGTTGAGTGAGTTATCTTGGATGGTTGCTCTGCAATTGTTTCTTCTAGCTACTCAACTGCAACTGAGGGTTCTTCCATAGCTACCTTGCCCTTCCCCTTCTTCTCAGTAGTTGTGGTAGGTGTTGGGCTCTCTTGTGCTATTTTTGGGATAGAAGTTGGTGTCTCCTCCACTGTCTTCTTCTTTCCATTACTTCTCCTAGTAGCTGGGGATGAAGTAGAGGGTGCTACTTCCTCGGTCTCCTAAGTGGAGGAAGTTTCTTCTACAGTGGTTTTTGATCTTTTTCTTGGCTTGTTGTGTGTCATTTAAAAATGACTACGACAAAGCCTCCCCTTCACTCTGATATAGAAAATGATGTTTGACAATCAAATAAATGAGTTCATGGTGCTCCATAGGACCCTTCCCCTATTGGTACTTATCTGTTGAAGCCACAATTGCATAGTACATAAAATTTGGAAGGTTGTGTTGAGAAAGTATACCTCAAACTCATTAATGAAACCCCAATTTAGCTCCCAGCAACCTCAGAATTTCTGAAATGTTGCATCTATTCCTTTACCACAATACCACTGAGTTCAATTAATAGAGGTGTAGGCTTGTAGTCCATACCACCATCTCGCAGAAGTACATGATGTGGTGTGCGATGGTGCAGTTGACATTACTACCCCATGGTAGTCTGCTTCTGAACATGTGGTAGAGCGATACATAGCGCCATACCGCAACAGACTTTATTGGACATAGTGGTGTAGCAGTAGATGGTGAATGGAGAGGCTTGTAGCAGTGCGAGGTTACCATCACCCCGCGATAGCAAGTGGAAAGGCTTGCAGGGGTGCGGGTCTTACCGCCAGCCTGTACCAGCCCATGAAATAGCTTGTGGTGGTGCGGTATGGATCTTGCCACACCGCAATGGATAATGAACATGCCCGCGGTAGTGTGGGTCATACCACCATCTTGTGATAGTTCAAAATATTTCCTACAGTAATGTGTTATGAATCACAGCCCTGCGGCTAGTAAAAAAATAGTTCTACGGTATGGCGGTAACGGTCGAAAAGTGACTAGTAATGATGGTTAAACTTCCTCTGATGGTTAGTCTGGTATGGAATTTGGAGCAATAGTTTTCCTGGAATGTTTGTGAAGTCTGTAATATAACAGAATTCAATGTGGGTCAATGGTATATTGATCTGAGCGAGTGAATGGTAATGTAATGCTGCTAGATTCAATTTGGAAATCGACACCTGGAAGAGCATAGCTATGTAACTTGTATGTAATTTACGTTTTACTATAATACAGGAGATCTCTTCTTTAGTGTGTGGTTTTTTCTCCCATAAGGGTTTTCCCACATAAATCTAGTGTTCATTCTGTGTGATGTTTTAATTCTATGTTCTATTATTTTCATGTGCATCTTAAGTGAACTGTAATTGTGCAAATTGTATGAACATTCTGTATCTCTCTCCTCAAAAATTGGCATTAGGAAGGCCTTTCCACACTTTTCTTTCCTTACAAGTGGTATCAGACCCTGGCCAGTTGTGTTATCCTTGTGGGTGAATAAGGTTTTTTGTGTTAATTTTGTTCAGTGGGAGTTTTGCAGAGAAATCTAGTTTGAAATCTTATTGTAGATTTAAGATGGCGAGCACATCTGGAAGAATAGAGATTGAGAAGTTCAACTGTGGTAATTTTGAGTCGTGGAAACTCAAGATGGAAGATTTACTCATGGATTGTGAGTTATGGGTTGTAGTGTCCTCTACCAAACCATCAGGAACCTCGCAAGATGATTGGGATGCAATGGACCAGAAAGCCAAGGGTCTGATTAGACTATGCTTGGTTGATTCAGTTCTCTTGAATGTTCATGAAGAGAAGATTGTGAAACTTCTGTGGAAGAAGCTGTTATCCTATTTTCCCTCTGCTCAGAGCCAAATAGTCAACCTGATATTTTCCCTGAAAATCCTTTGAAAAGGTCCCTATAAAGAAAAAGTGCCAAATTTCCTAAGGAACCTTGCCTAAAGAACCTTACCATTGGAAAGAGCTTGAAAAAATAGGCAAGTTTATTTTTTACAGTACCCTGAAATTCGGCCAAATGAAGAAGTTATCCATGGTCAAAGTTTGGTCAAACATACAGTTCAAACATGCATTTGGTGGGCTTGAAAATCTCCATCGGCCTTAGGAAATAATGAAAAAATTAAGTTATACACATTTTTGAATGTATATTGGGCTAGGGAAATGCATATACATTTTGGGAATCTTACGCAGATTCTCGGGAATATTTCAGGTTTGTATATCGGCGATATACAAGTGGAGATGCAAGTGAAACATACAAAGGTATAGGATACATTCAGGGAATATTCCTCAAAGATTCTGTATTTGCATGTGGTGGCTTGTATGTTTGCCTTGTATGTTCACACATACAAGCAAATATACATTCGCTAAATGTACAAGGCAAATATACATCGAAGATTCCCCAGAATATTCCGCAGTTGTATGTTCACAATATACAAAAGGAAATATACAATGAAAAGATACATTACGGAATATTCCCCAAAGATTCCCTATTTGTATGTCTGACAATTTGTATATTGTGTTGCATATTTGACATACAAGATCCCAATGTACATTTGCTACAGTGCCATAGGAAACATACAAAGGTTGCTGCAAAGAAATATACAAAGGCATTTGTATGTTGCCAAGATACGTGCGGTGGGGCCCGCACAGATGCAAGGTGGTTTGTATGTCTTCCACATACAATCGAATATGCAAGGAAATATACATGGTTGAATGTGCAGAAGTTGGGGTCCACCATATACAAGAGCTTTTGTAAATTGGTGATATACAAGTAAACATGCAAGTCAAGATATGCAAAGGCAAAAGGCAGTGTATGTACATTCAATAGGTGCTACAGTGGTTTGTATATGCGGTTGTATATTTGCATATACAACCAAAGATACAAGAGTTAACATACAAGCCAGACCTGGATGCATTTTTAAATGGTTTCATAAAGAGTTTCAGGTCCGCGACTTGTATATTTGCATGTACATCACGATATACAAGCAGAAGATGCAAGGGGAAAATACAAGGTTGGAGCCGACCGCATGTATATTAGTGTTTGTATATTTGCACATACAACCCAATGTACATCTCATGATGCAAGGTGGATTTCAAGGTAGTTTCAAATGCAGCCAATGATTTTTTTTACATCCGTAGTGCTTTGTATTTGTGATTGTATGCTTGTATATGCATTGCGATATACAAAGGGAAAGATGCAGTTTTTCATCGCCACTTATCAAACCAACTCAACGGCAAATCAGAAGGTGCCACGTGGCAATGGTAGATGCATATACAAAGGCTCTTGCATATACAAGGCATTTTCAAATGCATTTTTCGAGAGCGATTACAGAGGGCCTTTTGGTGCCAAAATGCAGAGACATATGCAAAGCATTTTGTACATGCAAAGGCAGAAACAAAGGTATTTTCAGGAGCTGATATACAGGCAGATGTAGAAGTGATATATATAGGCAATTGACTAGATCTTTGACCACCAATATCTTCCCCATTTCAGCAAATTTTGACATGATGTAAGAGGAAAGAGTGCATGTTTTTGCTTCCTCTTTCATTTGAGCAGGTTTTTGGGGGGATTTTCCAGTTTTCATTTTTTGGATCTGGCTTGGCATAGTTTGGCCGATTGGACATTTCAGCGGCCGTCTTGAAGTTTTGAGGGGTTTTTCTCCTCACAGTAGCTCGGGTTGGTGAAGTTTTGTAGGTACATTCATGGCGCATGGGCTCCCTGCCCTTTAGGCCCCTTTCCTATATGACGAGCGATGACTTTGGAGGCTGTTTCTCCACCCCCATCCTTTCTTGTGTTCTGGCTGAGGTTTTCCACGTTTTGGCGTGGCAGAGGCATGGCCCCTATCCCTTCGCCATGTCTCTGCCCATACTCTTCTGTTGCTGGCATTTATGGCCTTGTTTCTACATATGGGACTCCACACTCTTCTGGCATGAATATGGCCTATATAAGGCATGTGAAATCTCTTTTGAGGGAGGATGGTATTTTGGGGGTTGTTATGCTGCCAAAATTTTGTAGTCAGTCCATTTTTAGTGTAACTGCAAGGATAAGGGAATGTGACTCACTGTGCCTAAATTTGGCCTCTGTTGTCTTCCTTTACCCACCAATGAGTGCAATTAGCTAAATGGGTGTAACTCTGCTATGAAATGTTCTGCATTGTAACAGTTTTTCTGGGCCTTCATGATTAATAGATGCATATTTCTGCCTCTTTTATCTTTGAATTTCTATGTTTCATTTAAAGTTTTAGTCTATTCTGTGGGTAAAACGGCCCCTCTACAGGTTTAGTTTTCATACCGAAGCCTCAAACTAGCCTTAAATCTATGCAAATCTCTCTTCAGTAGTGAAAGAATCATTGTTGTGTTCACACTATGACCACCATCTCTCACTAAATCTGGTGTATAGCCTCTTTTTCCCTTCAGTTCTCCTTCTAACTCTTTCCCCTGCAAACTTTTAACACTAGATTTAGTATCATCGCTCTAAGTAATAGGCTTGGAGCAAGGAACCAACCTTCTCTAGAGGTTTGATCTCATAACGCAAGGTCCCACACTTCGAGATCATTCCAATGTTACTCTAGGTTGCATGAGGTGTCACAGCTGCATGCGAAAGGTGCAAATCTAGGTGATAACAGTTTCTGGCATGCCCAGTGGGACCAGTATGATGAACTTATCATCAAAGAACTGAGAGATTTGGTGTTTCTCCCAGTATTATCAGCCTTTGGAGGTAGTACAAACAACATCATGGCGACTCTAATGGTGAATCAGCTAGTTACAACAGTCCAGTTTCCAAGCAGCTAATGAGGTTGGTGCTACTTGTTAGTTTTACTATCATTTGACAGTTTTCTTAGCACCTGGTGACTTCGTTTGGTGTTCAAACTCACATCCTGATGTGCAAGACCCTGTGGTCTATGTTCAATCTTAATGTATTATCTAGGCTTACCTATGTTCATGATTTACCCTTGCAATGTCTAGTTATCAACACCACAATGGTTATTCTCCTCCATTCCATGAAGATTCAGACTTTTGGCCCCCAAACAGTTCTTTTCCTCATTACAACCAACATTACCAACAAGAACATTTTCAAGCCACTCTTGCTTATCCTTGTTTGCAGCCTATTCATACCTATAATTAGCCTTGTGAAGCCCATTCTACTCTAAATCAAATGTGCAACCTCCCCAGTCAGTCCCAAAATGATCCGATTTGGGTAGCATTAATAGTTTGTTAATGGATTTCTAAAGGCAAATTTTAGAAATAGATAGAGAAGCGCAGTATAACAGGCATCAAGAGGAGCTTGCATATCAAGCTTATTTGTCAAAGCAGGAGGTAGAAAATAGGAGGGTGTATGAAGCGGAATGCTTGATCATGCAATCTGCAGCTAAGGAGAAACAAATAAGACAGTTTCTTGCTCAAGAACAGGAGCTCAAAGTAAATAGTTTCTCTCCTATTCCTAGCTTCAGGCAAGTTCAGCCTTCAAGCCAAAATCAATCTATGAAAGAGCCTCTAACTTCTCTATCATGGCAACCTTCTTGGACCAATCATCCTGGTTATAAAATGCCAAACCTTGTGAAGGCCAATCCTCTCTTACCAATTCAAAATTAGGGAGAGGAAAAGGTTGTAGAATCCAAGCCTGTCATATTTCCAAGTTTTAGGCAGCCTTTTGCCTTTAAGGTTCCAAGTTGGAAAGAGCCATCTTTCTCACCTTGTGAGGACCCTCCACCAAACACACAAATAGAAGCATGCTTTAGCATCTAGCTAGCAGAGCAAGAGCAAAAGAGGCTTTTGTTGACTCCTTTTCAAAGGTTGGAAACTCAATTAGCTATTTCTTTTCCAAATCCATTCTTTGAAGAACAGGTTTCCAGTTTCAGAATACCAAGCTTTAAGCAAGATGAGTCCCCTGAATTGAATATTTTGAGCTTAAGAGGGTCCATCCACTAAAGGAACCTATACTTAAATAAGAGCAGCCTATATGTCTACAAGAGTCCAAGCCAATTTCTCAGATTTCTTTGTCAAATCAGCCTTCCTGTCCTTTTAATATCTGTATGTATCCGGGTGGACCTGTTGTCTACCAGGATAATTGGGAAGATGAGCTAAAGGAGGAGGTTTCATTGACCATGGAGGAGGAATCAACATGGCAAACTATCATGCAAGGTGAAGATAATGATATCATTTTTGAGCTTTCAAATTGTCTTATCTCTTGTCCAACCTTAGCCATGAATAAGGACAACCATATACAAAAGGCAGAAAGGTTTGAAGAATGCAGCCATGATAACATTATATCAGCCTTCTTGGGTTCTTTGAAGGAAGAAGGAGAAGGCCATGAGGTCCCAAGTCAGTTGTTTCACACACAAGTACAAAATTAGTGCAAGGTGGAGGATACCATCATGCCAAATGAAGAGCAAGAAGAGGAAAAATTAGAGCAAAGACATGAGATCAAACATGTTGATTTGCATGACATTTCAAGGGGATGCCCAATCAGGCATCTAGCTTAGTTGGAGACATATCAAAAGGAGTCACCACTTGTCATGCTTACCTCTAAGCATGAAGTTGAACATCAAAATGAGTGGGATCGGCCCATTTATTCACCACACGTTAGCAACATCAGCAATCAGTCTAGGTGGATAGGTGAGTTTATCTCCATTTTGTGGGGGATGCTTTATCAATTTGTTATATGCCCATTCCCCCCTCACCTCTTTTTAACTACCCACATGCATGAAGAACATTGTAAATTGTTAAGGAAAGGTAGTTACTTTCAAGAACCAGTTAATGGCTTTGTTTAAAGTCATGACTAATTGGTTAGTTTAGGATTAGAGTAGGCTTCATTTTTGTTTTAGTTTTCTTTTTCCATAAGCGCTTCTGCACAAGCTGCATTGTCATTAAGAGAATGCAGGCCCTTTCCCCTTTTGTGTTTTGGAGGCAGTTTCCTATTTTCCAGCAGGTTTTAGACTTGACTCCATGCCCAATGGATACAATAAGGCCACTGATCTTATGTTTAGCAGGCAAACATCCCATAGAGGTCACCAAAAATGTTATCCTATTTTCCCTCTGCTCAGAGCCAAATAGTCAACCTGATATTTTCCTTGAAAATCCTTTGAAAAGGTCCCTATAAAGCAAAAGTGCCAAATTTCCTAAGGAACCTTATCTAAACAACCTTACCATTGGAAAGAACTTGAAAAAATAGGCAGGTTTTCTTTTTACAGTACCCTGAAATTCAGCCAAATGAAGAAGTTATCCATGGTCAAAGTTTGGTCAAACATACAGTTCAAATATGCATTTGGCGGGCTTGAAAATCTCCATCGGCCTTAGGAAATAATGAAAAAATTAAGTTATATACATTTTTGAATGTATATCGGGCCAGGGAAATGCATATACATTTTGAGAATCTTTCGCAGATTCCCAGGAATATTTCGGGTTTGTATATCGATGATATACAAGTGGAGATGCAAGTGAAACATACAAGGTATAGGATACATTCAGGGAATATTCCTCAAAGATTCCATATTTTCATGTGGCGGCTTGTATGTTTTCCTTGTATGTTCGCACATACAAGAAAATATACATTCACTAAATGTACAAGGCAAATATACATCAAAGATTCCCCAGAATATTTCGCAGTTGTATGTTCGCAATATACAAAAGGAAATATACAATGAAAAGATACATTGCGGGAATATTCCCCAAAGATTCCCTATTTGTATGTCTGACAGTTTGTATATTGTGTTGTATATTTGACATACAAGATCCCAATATACATTTGCTACAGTGCCACAGGAAACATACAAAGGTTGCTGCAAAGAAATATACAAAGGCATTTGTATGTTGCCAAGATACATGCGGTGGGGCCCGCACAGATGCAAGATGGTTTGTATGTCTTCCACATACAATTGAATATGCAAGGAAATATACATGGCCGAATGTGCAGAAGTTGGGGTCGACCATATACAAGAGCTTTTGTATATCGGTGATATACAAGTAAACATGCAAGTCAAGATATGCAAAGGCAAAAGGCAGTGTATGTACATTCAATAGGTGCTACAAAGGTTTGTATATGCAGTTGTATATTTGCATATACAACCAAAGATACAAGAGTTAACATACAAGCCAGACCCGAATGCATTTTTAAATAGTTTCATAAAGAGTTTCGGGTCCGCGACTTGTATATTTGCATCTACATCGCGATATACAAGCAAAAGATGCAAGGGGAAAATACAAGGCCGGGGCCCACCACATGTATATTGGTGTTTGTATATTTGCACATACAACCCAATGTACATCTCATGGTGCAAGGCAGATTTCAAGGCAGTTTCAAATGCAGCCAATGATTTTTTTTACGTCCGTAGTGCTTTGTATATGCGATTGTATGCTTGTATATGCATTACGATATACAAAGGGAAAGATGCAGTTTTTCATCACCACTTCTTAGACCAACTCAACGAAAAATCAGAAGGTGCCACATGGTAGTGGCGGATGCATATACAAAGGCTCTTGCATATATAAGACATTTTCAAATGCATTTTTTGAGAGCGATTGCAGAGGCCTTTTGGCACCAAAATGCAGAGAAATATGCAAAGCATTTTATACATGCAAAGGTAGAAACAGAGGTATTTTCAAGAGCTGATATACAAGAAGATGCAGAAGTGATATATATAGGCAGTTGACCAGATCTTTGACCACCGATATCTTCTCCATTTCAGCAAATTTCAACATGCTATAATAGGCAAGAGTGCATGTTTTTGCCTCTTTCATTTGAGCAGGTTTTTGGGGGGATTTTCTAGTTTTCATTTTCTAGATTTGGCTTTGCATATTTTGGCCAATTGGACATTTCAGCAGCCGTCTTGAAGTTTTGAGGGGTTTTCTCCTCACAGTAGCTTGGGTTGGTGAAGTTCTACAGGTATATTCATGGTGCATGGGCTCCCTACCCTTTAGGTCCCTTTCTTGTACGACGAGCGATGACTTTGGAGGCTCTTTCTCCATCCCCTATACTTTCTTGCATTCTGGCCAAGGTTTTCCATGTTTTGGCGTGGCAGAGGCATGGCCCTTGTTCCTTTGCCATGTCACTACCCATACTCTTCTACTGCTGGCATTTATGGCCTCGTTTCTACATTTCTGGGACTCCACACTCTTCTGGCATGAATCTGGCCTATATAAGGCATGTGAAATCTCTTTTGAGGGAGGATGGTATTTCGGGGGCTGTTATGCTGCCAAAATTTTGTAGTCAATCCATTTTTAGTGTAACTGCAAGGATAAGGGAATGTGACTCACTGTGCCTGAATCTGGCCTCTACTGTCTTCCTTTACCCACCAATGAGTGCAATTAGCTAAATGGGTGTAACTCTACTATGAAATATTCTGCATTGTAATAGTTTTTCTAGGCCTTCATGATTAATAGATGCTGATTTCTGCCTCTTTTATCTCTGAATTTATGTATTTCATTTGAAGTTTTAGTCTGTTCTGTGGGTAAAATGACCCCTCTATAGGTTTAGCTTTCATACCAAAGCGTCAAACCAGCCTTAAATCTATGCAAATCTCTCTTCAGTAGCGAAAGAATCATTGTTGTGTTCACACTATGACCACCATCTCTCACTAAATCTGGTGTATCGCCTCTTTTTCCCTTCAGTTCTCCTTCTAACTCTTTCCCCTGCAAACTTTTAGCTCTAGATTTAGTATCATCACTCTAAGTAATAGGCTTGGAGCAAGGAACCAGCCTTCTCTAAAGGTTTGATCTCATAACGCAAGGTCCCACACTTCGAGATCATTCCAATGTTACTCCAGGTTGCATGAGGTGTCACAGCTGCATGCAAAGGGTGCAAATCTAGGTGATAACAGAAGCTTGGAGACATTTATCAAGGGTAATATCTGATAAATAAGCTATTCCTGAGGAAGAAGCTGTATTGTTTGAAGATGGAGGAAGGAGTGTCCATTGCAGATCATTTGAATGTGTTTAACATGATCATTCATAGTTAACATCTATTGGTGTGAAAATAGAAGATGGGGATCATTGCATGCTCCTATTATGTTCTTTCCCTAACACATGGGGTCACTTGGTGATGGCTATTAAGACTACAACAACCACTTTCAAGATGGAAGAAGTGGTTGCTTCATTGCTGTCAAAGGAAATGTAGAGGAAATCTTCTGAGATGGCCAATGAGGCCCTTGCTATTCGAGGAAGATCAAAGGAGAAAGGCAAGATGAAAGACAAGAAGTCTAAATCCAAGTCAGAGGGGAGATCAAAGTCTCTTGGTAAAAATCCCAAGGTGAAGTGCTGGAATTGTGGGTAGACTAGAGACATCTAGAAAGATTGCAAAGAGGAGAAAAAGAAGAAGAGTAATTCTTCTGATAATGATTCTTCTCAAAGTGAAGTAGATGCCTTCATTACATCCTTAGCAATTTAGGCATCAGATGATGTTTGGCTGATTGACTCAAGTGCATCTTTTCACATGACATCTCATAGAGATTGGTTTTCGAAGTATGAAGAATACAAAGGTGGAAGGGTGTATCTAGGTGATGATTCTCACTTTGAAATTGTTGGCTGTGGAAGAGTCAGAATTAAGTTTCGTAATGGAAGAATAAAAGGAATCAATGATGTAATGCACATACCAGGTCTAGCTCGTAATTTTCTTTCTATAAGTAAGCTGAATGATGTCGGTGTGCAAGTTTCTTTCTTGAATGGTGGCTATAAAATGACAAGAGGCTCAATGGTGCTAGCCAAGGGTGCATGCATAGGCACTCTGTACAAGCTAGACACACATGTTGTTCATTACAACAGTGTCTCTAAAAAGTCAAGCAAAGTTGCTCCTGTAGGGAAGGAAAATGTTGTTCCTCTAGGTGCAAATTCCTTGGAGGTGAAACTCCCAGTAGAGAAAACCATGTTGTGGCATCAAAGACTCGATCACATAGGTGAAAAAGGCTTAAAAGCCTTGAAAAACAAAAACCTAGTTGAAGGGCTTGATGATTGTAATCTTGAGTTCAATTTTTGTGAACATTGCATTTATGGGAAGCAACACCATTTTTCTTTTTACTTTAGTCCTCATAAATCTTTTGGCATACTAGATTATGTTCACTCTAATGTATTTGGTCCAGTAAATGTTCATTCGTTATCGAAGTTTAAATATTATGTTTCAATCATTGATGACTATTTGAGAAGAGCATTTGTGTATTTTCTAAAAAGTAAATCAGAAGTGTTTAGTCAGTTTAAGGAGTTTAAAACCTTGGTAGAAAATTAGACTGGTAGAAAAAATAAATGCTTCAGGATGGATAATGGTGGTGAATTTTATTCTATAGATTTTGAAAGGTATTGCAAAGACCATGGGATTAAAAGGCATAAAACTACACCTTAAACTCCATAGCAGAATGGAGTAGCTAAAAGGTTAAACAGGACGATGATGGAAAAGGCAAGAAGTATGTTGAACAGTACTAGTCTGGAGCAGAAGTTCTGGGCTGAGGTCGTGGCTATAGCATGTTACTTGATTAATCGTTCACCTTCTTCAACACTTGTTGACAAAACACTTTTGGAAGCATGGTCTGGTAAGAAGCCCTCTTTAAGACACATTAGAGTCTTTGGCTGTGAGGCATATGCATATGTGCCAAATGAGAAAAGATCTAAATTGGAAAACAAGGTTGAAAAATGTATCTTCATTGGTTATGGTATTGGTGTGAAAGGATACAAGCTTTGGAATCTAGTTACTGAGAAGGTATTGTACAGCAGAAGTGTAATATTTCATGAGCTGAAATCTTCTTCAGTAGATCTGTAGTTATAGATAAAAGAAAAATAAAAGAATGTAGTTGAAATTCCCCTAACTCCAGATAAAGAGGAACTATGAATTCAAAATGTACCTAACACTGAGGAGAGCTCAAGCACTTCTGAAAGTTTTGAACAAGAACAAGAACTACAACCTCAGCCTCAGTTAGTGAGGAGGTGTATGAAGAGAACTTGTGTCTCAAATTACTACTTGAACCTCTTAGTTGAACCTATGTTTTGAACCTCTTTGTTGAACCTTTCTAGAGTTCATTTGGTAGGTTCAATGAATTTTTAGTTCAACTGTTCCTTCGTTCATTGGTCTGAGGATATGCGATGTCGGCATCGCTGTGACGAAGCACTATCGGCAGGACCATGTTGAAGACCATTGGCATCGGTAAGACAAGGGCCTATCGGCCAAACTTTGTGGAGTTACTCCGACAGGAGTAGTCACTCCGACGAAGGATACGGTCGTCGGCAAGACAAGGCCTATCGGCCAAACTTTGTGGAGTTACTCCGACAGGAGTAGTCACTCCGACGAAGGTTACGGTCGTCGGCAAGACAAGGGCCTATCGGCCAAACTCTGTAGAGTTACTCCGACAGGAGTAGTCACTCCGATGGCGTATGTCTATCGGCAAGAGAATACCCGTCGGCTAAAGGTGTTGGGCCGATGTACTGCGGAGTCTTATTGGTATCGGTGAGACAAACCTCTGTCAGAGCGAGGGCTAGATCTTTTGCCGATGGAGAATGTCATACCGATGGTAACCTTGGTGATCGGGGCGACAATGCTCATCGGTGGGAGGTGAAGTCTGAGGGTCGATGGGAGTTGTTATGCCGATGGACTTGGAGGCTTGGTATTGTCGGCAACAAAATTGCTGACAATACTCTTTCGCCTGTTGGCGGTTATAAACTGCAAAGTCCTTTGCGACTTGGTACATGTGGGACTAAACGCCTCACTGAAATGTGAACCGTTGCGACGGTTAGATGGCAGCGACGTATGAGGAATCTGTTCTATCAGTTAGAGCAGAAGTTTGTAACGACTCTTGTTCTTGCAGATTGGAAAGAGAATGATATGTCTATAGGTGTCGTTGGTATTATGATGATGAGACTAGAATAAAGGTTCGTTCTATAAATGTACAGGGAGATGAACTGTGTATGATGTCGAGAATCAAACACCAGAGCAAGAAGCTGAGTTCTTTATTGTAACTGTATATCCTACTGTAATAAAGATTGTTTTCTTGTGGTGGTGGGTTTTTTACCCGTAAGGGTTTTCCCACGTAATTCTGTGTGTCTGTTGTATTCATCTGTGTTATTGTAATTTGAAAAGTGACTGGTCTACACTGTCCCCTGGGAATTAACATTAGGGAAGCTGTTTTCCGCACCTGTGCTTTCCTTACAAGTGGTATCAGAGCCTGGCCCGTTGTGTTATCCTTGTCGGTAGTTTGGGTTTTTTGTGTTAATTCTGTTGTGTGGGAGTTCTGTAGAAAGTTATTTTTAAATTAAATAGAGATGGCAAGTACATCAGACAAAATAGACATTGAGAAATTCAATGGCACAAACTTTGAGTTGTGGAAACTTAAAGTTGAAGACATGTTAGTCTATAGAGATCTTTGGGTTGCTGTGTCTGGAGTTCAACCTACAGGCATGAAGCAAGAAGATTGGGAACTGATATGCAGAAAAGCCAAAGGACTGATAAGACTGAGTTTATCTGACTCTGTTCTATTGAACATCCATGAGGAGAAATCTGCAAGTGATTTGTGGAAAAAGTTGAATAATATTTATCAGGGCAAGTCCTTGGTAAATAAACTTTTCCTTAGAAAGAAATTGTATTCTCTGAAGATGGATGAAGGTGCATCTGTAGCAGAACATCTGAGTGCATTCAATACGATTGTTGCTCAGTTGACATCTATAGGTGTAAAAATAGAAGAGGAAGATCGCTGTATGCTTCTGTTATGTTCCTTACCTGACTCGTGGGACCATCTGGTGATGGCTATTGGAAGTACAACAACTACGTTTTCTCAGGAAACTATTGTTGCCTCTTTGTTGTCTGAAGAGATGCGGAGGAAATCTTCTGGAATGGCCAAAGAGGCTCTGTCAGTTCGTGGTAGATCAAAGGAAAGAGGCAAGAAGAAGGACAAGAAGTCTAAGTCCAAATCAGAGGGGAAATCAAAATCTCCTGGCAAGAAGTCCAAGGTGAAGTGCTGGAATTGTGGACAGAAAGGTCATGTCAAGAAAGACTGCAAAGAGGAGAAAAAGAAGAAGAAGAACTTCTCTGACTCTGAGTCTTCACACAGTGATGCTGATGCTTTCATTGCTGCTCTGGCAACACCTGCTTCTGAAGATGTTTGGCTGATTGATTCAGGAGCATCCTTTCATATGACATCTCATAGAGAGTGGTTCACGAAGTATGAACCCTATGCTGGTGGCAAGGTGTTCCTGGCTAGTGATTCAACGCTGGAAATTGTTGGCCGAGGTCGAGTCAGAATCCAGTTCCCGGATGGCAGAATAAAGGGAATGAATGAAGTTCTTCATATACCAGGTCTGGCTCGAAATTTACTTTCTGTTAGTAAACTTAATGATGTTGGAGTGCAAGTTACTTTTGTGAATGGTGGCTGTAAGATGACTAGAGGTTCTATTGTTCTGGCGAAAGGTGAACGCATTGGAACTCTGTATAGGTTAGATGCTAAACCAGTGTGCTGTAATAATGTCTCTGGAAAATCTGAAAAGGCTACTATTGTAACACATGACGTAAATTCTATGGAAGTTAAACTTCCTGTAGAGAAAACAATGCTCTGGCATCATAGACTTGGTCACATAGGTGAGAAAGGTTTAAAAACCTTGAAAAACAAAAATCTGGTAGATGGGCTGATTGATTGTAATCTGGAGTTCGATTTCTGCGAACATTGTATATATGGAAAGCAAAACCGTGTTTCATTTTACTCTAGTTCTCATAAATCTTCTGGTGTTCTGGACTATGTGCATTCTGATGTTTTTGGTCCAGTTGATGTTCCTTCTTTATCTAAATCAAGATACTATGTATCGTTCATTGATGATTATTCAAGAAGGGCATTTGTATATTTTTTGAAAAACAAATCAGAAGTGTTCAGTCGATTTAAAGAATTTAAAACTCTTGTGGAAAATCAGACTGGTAGAAAACTAAAATGCTTGAGAACAGATAACGGTGGTGAATATTGCAATGCGGATTTTGATAAGTATTGTGTAGACCATGGAATTAAAAGGCATAAAACTACACCTTATACTCCACAACAGAATGGAGTTGCTGAAAGGTTAAATCGATCGTTGATGGAGAAAGCAAGAAGTATGTTGAGTTATGCTGGTCTTGAACAGAAGTTCTGGGCTGAGGCAGTTGCTACAGCTTGTTACTTGCTGAATCGTTCTCCTACATCAGCATTGGTTGATAAGACACCTATGGAAGCATGGTCTGGTAAGAAGCCCTCTCTAAGACATATTCGAGTCTTTGGCTGTGAGGCATATGCTCATATTCCTGAAGTTAAAAGATCTAAGTTGGATAACAAGGCAGTTAAATGTATCTTTGTTGGCTATGGAGTCGGTATTAAAGGATACAAGCTTTGGAATCCTGAAACTGAAAAGGTAATCTACAGCAGGAATGTAATTTTCAGAGAGCTGAAACCATTGGTTGTTGATCCTCAGCCAGAAAAGACAGAAGAAAAGAAAGAAAAGAGTGTTGTGAATGTTCCTCTGACTCCTGTAAAAGAGGAACAACAAGCACCAAGTGTAGATGGTTCAGATAAGAGTTCAAGTAGCTCCGAAGATTCTGATCCAGAGCAAGAACCTGAACCTGCACCTCAACCTTTGAGGAGATCTACACGTGAAAGAAGACAACCAAATAGGTATGGATTTTCAGTACCTGATTCAACTTGTGCCTATGCTTTACTTACTAATACTGATGAACCTAGGACTGTGAAAGAAGCTATTAGTGTACCTGATTCAGATTCTTGGTTGGAAGCCATGCATAGTGAAATGACATCATTGGAGAAGAATGGAACCTGGGATCTGGTGCCCTTGCCTGAAGGAAGAAAACCTGTAGGCTGTAAGTGGGTATTTAAGAAGAAATATGGTCCAGATGGTAGTATTGAGAAGTACAAGGCAAGACTGGTTGCTAAAGGGTATTCCCAAAAGGAAGGTATTGATTATGGAGAAATCTTTTCTCCTGTAGCTAAGTTGACATCCATTAGATTTCTGTTGTCACTTGCAGCAGCATATGATTTTGAAATTGAGCAGATGGATGTGACAACAACGTTTCTTCATGGAGACCTTGAAGAAGAAATTTATATGTCTCAGCCAGAGCATTTTGTGGAAAAAGGTAAAGAACATCTGGTATGCAAACTTAAAAAGTCTCTTTATGGTTTGAAACAGTCTCCCAGAATGTGGTATCAAAAGTTTGATACGTATGTTTTATCCTTGG
This sequence comes from Cunninghamia lanceolata, assembly GCA_027924645.1. Classification (NCBI taxonomy): domain Eukaryota; kingdom Viridiplantae; phylum Streptophyta; class Pinopsida; order Cupressales; family Cupressaceae; genus Cunninghamia; species Cunninghamia lanceolata. The sequence goes on from BSBN01001752.1 coordinate 9,647,447, forward strand.
GGTATGTGAGATCTAAATCTGATCATTGTGTCTATTATAAAACTGAAGGTGACCAGATTCTTATAATTGCACTATATGTGGATGACATGTTGTTCATTGGCAATGGTAAGGGGATGATCTCAGAATTAAAATCTCAGTTGTCTTTGAAATTTGAAATGAAAAATCTGGGGGCAGCAAAGTACATTCTGGGAATGGAAATCAAAAGGGACAGATCTAAGAGAAAAATTTGGCTCAGCCAGAGGAAGTATATTACCAATGTTCTTGATAAGTTTCATATGTCTGATTCTAAACAGTTAGTTGTTCCAGTTTTGCAGGGAACGAAATTATCTGTTGAAGATTGTCCAGAATCTTCAAATGAAATTGATGACATGAAGAGAGTACCTTATGCAAGTGCTGTTGGCAGTTTAATGTATGCAATGGTCTGTACCAGACCAGACATTGCCCAAGCAGTGGGAGTTTTGAGCCGATTTATGGCGAATCCAGGCAGATCACATTGGGATGCTGTGAAAAGAGTTATGAGGTATTTGAAGGGAACTTCTGACTATGCTATTTGTTATCATGGAAACTCAGAAGGGTCTAAGAGATCTATCAGTATTCAGGGATATGTTGATTCTGATTGGGCAGGGGACATTGACAGTCGGAGATCCACCAGTGGATACGTGTTCATGTTACATGGTGGTGCTATCAGTTGGATGAGCAAGCGACAGGCTGTAGTCGCTTTGTCCACAACAGAGGCAGAGTACATGGCAGCCACTCGTGCATGCCAAGAAGCTGTTTGGTTGAAAAGGTTGTGTTCTGATGTTGGTTTTAATGCAGGGCAAATACAAATTCATTGTGACAGTCAAAGTGCCATATGTTTGGCAAAGAATCCTACATTTCATGCTAGGACAAAACATATTGATGTCCAATATCACTTTGTTCGTGATATGGTGGAAGACAGGAAGGTGAAGCTGGAAAAGGTTGACACTTTGGAAAATGTTGCTGATGCCTTAACTAAACCAGTGAACACAGCCAAGTTCAAATGGTGCTCAGATGAAATGGGTCTTCGGGCCCATAGTTCTCAATAATCAAATGAGGACTAAGAGGTAGCAGTAATGTCTTCGACAAGTGGGAGATTGAAGAGAACTTGTGTCTCAAATTACTACTTGAACCTCTTAGTTGAACCTATGTTTTGAACCTCTTTGTTGAACCTTTCTAGAGTTCATTTGGTAGGTTCAATGAATTTTTAGTTCAACTGTTCCTTCGTTCATTGGTCTGAGGATATGCGATGTCGGCATCGCTGTGACGAAGCACTATCGGCAGGACCATGTTGAAGACCATTGGCATCGGTAAGACAAGGGCCTATCGGCCAAACTTTGTGGAGTTACTCCGACAGGAGTAGTCACTCCGACGAAGGATACGGTCGTCGGCAAGACAAGGCCTATCGGCCAAACTTTGTGGAGTTACTCCGACAGGAGTAGTCACTCCGACGAAGGTTACGGTCGTCGGCAAGACAAGGGCCTATCGGCCAAACTCTGTAGAGTTACTCCGACAGGAGTAGTCACTCCGATGGCGTATGTCTATCGGCAAGAGAATACCCGTCGGCTAAAGGTGTTGGGCTGATGTACTGCGGAGTCTTATTGGTATCGGTGAGACAAACCTCTGTCAGAGCGAGGGCTAGATCTTTTGCCGATGGAGAATGTCATACCGATGGTAACCTTGGTGATCGGGGCGACAATGCTCATCGGTGGGAGGTGAAGTCTGAGGGTCGATGGGAGTTGTTATGCCGATGGACTTGGAGGCTTGGTATTGTCGGCAACAAAATTGCTAACAATACTCTTTTGCCTGTTGGCGGTTATAAACTGCAAAGTCCTTTGCGACTTGGTACATGTGGGACTAAACGCCTCACTGAAATGTGAACCGTTGCGACGGTTAGATGGCAGCGACGTATGAGGAATCTGTTCTATCAGTTAGAGCAGAAGTTTGTAACGACTCTTGTTCTTGCAGATTGGAAAGAGAATGATATGTCTATAGGTGTCGTTGGTATTATGATGATGAGACTAGAATAAAGGTTCGTTCTATAAATGTACAGGGAGATGAACTGTGTATGATGTCGAGAATCAAACACCAGAGCAAGAAGCTGAGTTCTTTATTGTAACTGTATATCCTACTGTAATAAAGATTGTTTTCTTGTGGTGGTGGGTTTTTTACCCGTAAGGGTTTTCCCACGTAATTCTGTGTGTCTGTTGTATTCATCTGTGTTATTGTAATTTGAAAAGTGACTGGTCTACACTGTCCCCTGGGAATTAACATTAGGGAAGCTGTTTTCCGCACCTGTGCTTTCCTTACAGTGTACACAAGGGAAGCGACAACCTAAAAGGTATGGTTATTCTATGTTGGATTCTAGTTGTGCCTATGCTTTGATTGCTAACACTGATGAGCCTAGGATCATGAAAGAAGCTATTAATATGTCTAATTCAGATTCCTGGTTGGAAGCCATGAATGAAGAAATGACATCATTAATAAAGAATGAAACCTGGGATTTGGTACCTTTGCCTGAAGATTGAAAACCTATTGGTTGTAAATGGGTATTTAAAAAGAAAATTGGTCTAGGTGGCAGTGTTGAGAAGTATAAATCTAGGTTGGTCACGAAAGGTTATTCCCAAGTAACGGTAATTGATTATGGAGAAATATTCTCTCTTGTAGCTAAGCTGACATCTATTAGATTTCTTTTGTCACTTGCAGCAGCGTATGACTTAGAGATTGAGTAGATGGATGTGATGATAGCATTTTTTCATGGAGATTTGGAAGAAGAAATTTATATGTCCTAGCCTGAGCACTTCATTGAAAAAGGTAAAGAAAATCTAGTTTGCAAGTTAACGAAATCTCTATATGGTTTAAAACAATCACCTAGAATGTGGTACCAAAAGTTTGACACGTTTATGTTGTCATTGGGGTTTGTGAGATCAAAATTAGATCATTATGTGTACTATAAAACTGAAAATGGTTGTTTACTTATTATTGCCCTATATGTGGATGATATGTTATTCATTAGGAATAGTAAGGGTATGTTTTTTGAATTAAAATCTCAGTTGTTAGCACAATTTGAAATGAAAGATTTAGATGCAGCTAGGCATACTCTGGGGATGGAAATCAGAAGAGATAGAAGAAATAGAAATCTTTGGCTTAGCCAGAGCAAGTATATAGATTCTATCCTAAAGAGGTTTAATATGATAGATTCCAAGAAGCTAGTTGTTCCAATGTTGCATGGAATTAAACTATTTGTTGACGATTGTCCAAAATCTCCTACAGAGATGGACATGACCAGGGTGCCTTATGCAAGTGCAGTTGGAAGTCTAATGTATGCAATGGTTTGTACCAAGCTAGACATTGCCCAAGCAATGGGAGTGCTTATTCGGTTTATGGCTAATCCAGGAAGGCCGCATTGGGATGCTGTAAAAAGAGTTTTCAGATATCTGAAGGGTATTGCTGAATACACCTTGTGTTACCATGGTAACGCTGCTGGATCTAAAAGTTTAGTTAGCATTCATGGATATGTGAATTCTTATTGGGCAGGTGACATTGATGTAGAGCATGGAGGGTTCAATCAAACAAACACACTTCAACAAATGACTTTTCTTACAATCTTCCACTATGCTTTGATGAGAACAACAAATAAGGTAATTTTGACATAATTTTTAGAAGACAACTCAAAATAACGATCTAAAAACTGATTTGGATACCCATTAATCCCTTCTATAACATATCTTGAAATGGGGTATGGTTACATTGGAAGGAAATGTTCAAAACTTGACTATTCTACTCTTGCCTAGGTTTTGAAGTGGAGCAGCAAATAGGGGTTTTTGGCCATAACTTTCATTATGAACATGATATCCAAAATGTAAACATAGTTTCAGACACCCATTTGGACTTTATACAACATATCATAGAATCAAGGTAGGTTACTTTGTACAGAATCCTTCAAAAATTGATTACCCTAACTAGGGTTTCAAACCTGTTTGTAGTAAAATGGGCATAACTTTTTCAAAACACCATGAAATTGAGTGAAAAAAAAAAAAGAAATAGAAATTAGATTCAATTATCTTTCATTTCCAATTGGTCTCACACTATTAAATAACCATACCAAGCTGTACCAAGCTCTACAACAACAATTTAACATTCAGAAATTGCAAAAACAAGGATGTATTTTATTGATTTCACTTCAAAATGTAACAACCCACCTTGGTTTCGAACTCCTCAAGGTTATTTAAACATGTACCAACTATTTACAACTAATTTTCCAACTACAACCATTCTAATTCCTTCATTTACAAGTTATGACTCTCCACCTTCCCACTTTTTGCAACTTTACAATATGACAACTTTTACAAGATTTACAAAATTTGATAAACCACCACCTATAAACTTAATAATGACTCAAGACACCTTACACACCTCAGAAATGGTCTTTAAGACCTTATGAAATGAATCAAAGACAACAGAAAGAAAAAATTTACAAAATGGCCTCATGGAGGAATAAAGTCCATTAGGTATTCCTGCACCATACTCCCGGCCAAAAGAAAATCCAAGCCCTCTTGGATTGGGGGTAGTAACAGGTCTTCATCCATTGAATGCTCCTCCTTGATGTCCTCTATGCTCTTCCTCTTGTCCCCTTTGAAATAATTTGAATTGGTCTTCATTTTCACTTTGGGTTTCATCTCAAACTTTGGTTTGTGCTTCTTTACAATCTCAACAAGAACTATGTATACTCCTTCCTTACTCTTTCTCCCTTTTGGTGTAGATATGATCCCTTCACCTTTGGTCCTCACTTTTTCCATCTTCTGCTCTACCTTCAACCTTGCCACCTTGTTAGGATAACAAATCTCTACAGTGGAAAAATTGAAAAGCCATTATCCTCCTTGAAAATCAATGAAGAAAATATCATACCATCATACCTTTGAGACCAACTTTGATCCTCCAAAATCAAGTCATCCTTGACCTTAACCAAATCATCTTTTAACACCAATTCAATATCATCTTCCACTGAAATCAGGTCAAGCTTCACACCTACTATTTCAACATCTTCATGGTTTGAATGGTTGCATCCTTCATGGGTTTGTCTTCCTCTACCATCATCTTAGCTTGCTTGGCTTGTTTCTTGTCTTCTTCTATCAACAAAGGCTTCTTCCCATCTGGTTTTAATGCTTTCATTTGTCTTCTCTTTTGCATCAGCCTTTGAATAGACCATACAACCTTCCTCTTGATTTTCAAGTGCCAACTAAGTGCTTTTTTGAGAAACTCCTCCATCTCATCTTTCATCCTTCTTCTCATCTCTTTCAGCTATTCCATAGCCTGCCTTAGTTCTTTTATCTCTTGGTCAAACTCCATTTGTTTTGCCCTCTCTTTTTCCTCTTTCCTCTTCCTCTCTTTTTATTCTTGCTTCTTCTTTTGTAAACCCCCATCTTGTAATAATCTTCTCAACAAATCCATCTTCTCTTCAAGCAAGTCCCTTTAACCTTACTTCTTCTTGTCTTTGCCTCACCTAGGTCTCTTCTCTTTTCCTCTACCTAGTCTTTTGAAAACCAGGTTCTCTCTTCAACTTGCACAAACACAAACACACAAACACCAAACTCTCTTGCCTAGACCTTCTAAGCTCTAATACTAATTGATGTAGAGCATGGATGGTTCAATCAAACAAACACACTTCAACAAATGACTTTTCTTACAATCTTCCACTATGCTTTGATGAGAATAACAAATAAGTTAATTTTGACATCATTTTCAGAAGACAACTCAAACCAATGATCTAAAAATTGATTTGGATACCCATTAAGCCCTTCTATAACATCTCTTGAAATGGGGTATGGTTACTTTGGAAGGAAAGGTTCAAAACTTGACTGTTCTACTCTTGCCTAGGTTTTGAAGTGAGACAAATAGGGTTTTTCAGCCATAAATTTCATTATCAACATGATATCCAAAATGTAAACATAGTTTCAGACACCCATTTGGACTTTATACAACATATTCTAGAATCAAGGTAGGTTACTTTGTACAAAATCCTTCAAAAATTGATTTGTTTACTCACTATACCCTAACTAGGGTTTCAAACCTGTTTGTAGTAAAATGGGCATAACTTTCTTAAAAGACAATGAAATTTATTGCAACAAAAATAAATGAAAATTAGATTCAATTATCTTTCATTTCCAATTGGTCTCATGCCATGAAATGACCATACTAGTTTGTACCAAGCTCTACAATAGCTATTTAATGTTCAGAAATTACATAAACAAGGATGTCTTTTATTGATTTCACTTCAAAATGTAACAACCCACCTTGGTTTCAACCTCCCCAAGGCTATTTAAACATGTACCAACCATTTACAACTAATTTTCTAACTACAACCATTCTAATTCCTTCATTTACAACTTATGACTCTTCACCTTCCCACTTTTTGCAACTTTACAATATGTCAACTTTTACAAGATTTACAAAATTTGACAAACCACCACCTATAAACTTAATAATGACTCAAGACACCTTACACACCTTATAAATGGTCTTTAAGACCTTATGAAATGACACAAACACAAGATAAATAAAAAATTTACAAAATGGCCTCATGGAGGCATAAAGTCCATTAGGTGCTCCTGCACTAGACATTGATAGTAGAAGATCCACCAGTGGATATGTATTCACTCTGTTTGGTGGAGCAGTTAGTCAGATGAGAAAGTGGCAAGTTGTAGTCACTTTGTCCACTACCAAGGCTGAGTACATAGAAGCAACTCATGCCTATAAGGAAGCCATTTGGCTTAGAAGGTTGTTTTCTGATATTGGGTTTGATACAGGGTAGATTACTATCTACTGTGATAGTCAGAGTGCCATTTGTTTGGAAAAAAATCTAACTTTCCATGCCAAGATGAAGCATATTGATGTTCAGTATCATTTTGTTCATGATATGGTGGAGGATGGAAAGGTTAATCTGAAAAAGGTGGATACTTTGGAAAATGTTGCTGATGCATTAACAAAACTGGTGAGCACAGATAAGTTCAGATGGTGTGCCAGTTCAATGGGCCTTGGGGCCTATGATTTACAATGACTTCAAGCATTGGAAGGGGTTCAGTGAGTTCTTCATCAAGTGGGAGAATGTTGAGAAAGAATGCCTCAAACTCATTGATGAAACCCCATTTTAGCTCCCAGTAAGCTTAGACTTTCTGAAATGTTGCATCTATTCCTTTACTGCAATACCACTAGGTTCATTTGATAGAGGTGTGGGCAAGAGGTTCATACCGCCACCCCGTGGAAGTACATGATGTGGTGTACAGTGGTGTAGTTTGCACGGCTACCCTGCAGCGGTGTACTTCTAAGCATGCGGTACAGTGGTAGACATCGCCATACCACGACAAACTTTGTTGGACATAGCGGTGTTGGGGGGAAGGTGAATGGAGAGGCTTGTGGAAGTGTGGGGTTACTGCCACCTCGTGATAGCAAGTAGAAAGGCTTGCAAGTGTGCGGGTCTTACTGCCACCCTGTGCCAGCCCATTAAATGGTTTGCAATGGTGAAGTATGGATCCCGCCACACCGCGATGGATAATGAACATGCTTGAAGTAGTGCAGGTCATACCGCCATCTTGTAATAGTTTGAAATATTGCATGTAGCAATCCATTATGAACCATAGCCCCGCGGCTAGTTAAAAAAAACAATCCTACGGTATGGTGGTAATGACCGGAAAGTGACTAGTAAGGACGATTAAACTTCCTGTGATTGTTAGTCTAGTATGGAAGTTGGAGTGATGGTTTTCTTAGAATGTTTGTCAAGTCTATAATATAACAGAATGTAGTAATGCATTGTGGATCGATGGTAAATTGATCTAAGTGAGTGAATGGTAATGTAATGCTGCTGGATTCAATTTTGGAATCGACACCTGGAAGAGCATAGCTATGTAACTTGTATGTAATTTATGTTTTACTTTAATACAAGAGATCTCTACTTTGGTGTGTGGGTTTTTCTCCCATAAGGATTTTCCCACTTAAATTTGGTGTTCATTCTATGTGATGTTTTAATTCTCTGTTATGTTATTTTCATGTGCATCTTAAGTGAACTGTAATTGTGCAAATTGTATGAACTTTCTATATCTCTCTCCTCAAAAATTGGCATTAGGAAGGTGTTTCTGCATTTTTCTTTCCTTACAGGTTGATGTTGTATTATGGGTGGGCAAGCCCATGCCTTAAGAAAATTAGCATCTTCATTATATTTCATGAGCCACATGGCTAAGGACTGCCATGGTTGAGGGAGTGAGGTTCTGATATTTCCTTTTACTTCACGTTTACTTAAGTGTAATTATACTTCAGGATCATTTTCTACTAAGAAATTTTTAATTAAATCATAGTAGAGAGTTTTAAGATGATAAAACCTCTCACCTTGTTCTGGTAGATCTGAGACATTGATTGTAACTCCTCACACTTTTGTTTGGTTATTCTACGGATTAGATAGGAATTCATCAACCATGTCTTCATGAAACCCTTCAAATTTTTCCAAGAACTCTAGCCACCCTAAATTTCTTAATACATTTGCTAAGGCTTGATCCTGAAGTAGTCCTTCTGGAGTTTTAGGCTTAGACTTCTTTTTGACTCCCATGCTACCTGTATCCTTCGTTCTCTTTCTATGTGTATTTGATTATGAACCCCTTTCTATTAATCTTTTCCTTGAGTCCCCTCTAGAGCTCTCTCTGTGGTTACAGGTCCCCTTCTACTCTGAAGCTCCCCTATTTCTATAGAAAGACTCTACTACAATGGCTGTTATACTATCTCTGAAGTTCGGAAAGCTCTTTGTCTTAATATTACTTAATGGTGATTGCTTGATTCTAGGAGTGTTTAGGTACTCGAATGATTCAAATTGAGGGGTTAAGTCATAATTACAGGGAAGGATTTGACACTCCATAGTGGAGGTGTCAGCTTGGTAGTTATGGTGACATGCATAGGCTAAAAGAGGAATAATGGCAGAGGGGGTATGTGTCCAAGTATTTTGCACAAAAATAGAAATGAAAAGACTGGTAATAATTAACTAATTAGAGTGAAATACTTGGATTAACATTTGTAATAAATAATCAATGTACTTGGGCTACTGTGCCGCTGCTTTGATGAGGTGTGACATGACTTAGCCTTTCTATACTTTCCATTAATTGGCATGATGTCAGCATCACACGATCTGGTACTTTCTCCTATAGATGGATTTGAATGCAATGTGTTGGCAGGTGACATCATTAGATGGCATGTGAATGTTGTCCATTGGCAGCTCAAAGTGATCATCCTACGTGGGTTTCCCTTTTTGAAAGTGGAGGGTGAGTCATTGTAACATCATCATTTAGTGCCCCCACTTTTACATATGGAAAGGTGGGTCCCAACCATTTGAACTGCTGCCAATTTGGTGAAGCATCAGAGATGCTCCTAGTCAGTTCCAGAAATGCATGTGGGTGGCTCTGGAGGAGCGCCTGGTTAGCTCTGGAGAGTTTCTGCTGGAATCCTACATGAAGAAGGGAACTACCATTTGCTGGTTTTTAGTCCCCTAGGCGAGAAAGATAGTCATTTATTGGTTTTCAATCTTCCCCTTATTTTTTTTCTTTTTTTTTGAGAAGGGTAGTCATTTACTAGTTTTCAACCCCTCCTTTTCTTTTTTCCCTTTTTTTGTTATTATTTGTTGTCTTTTGGATTTCTTTAGCTTGTGGCAGAGGCTGTGACCCCTTTCACCAAACACAAGTCCTTGGTAAAATCCTCCTTTGTAGCTGGTCTTGTATAGAGCCAAATTCTGTGAGCATTTACTAAGAATGTGTTTTCTCCTCCATCAATGGGTACCAACAAAACTATTTCATTCTCATAGACTTTCCTAATTTGGTAGGGTCCCATCCAATGAGTTTGTAATTTCCCTTTGAACTCCTTAAACTTAGAATCATACAAGAGAACCCAGTCCCCTTGTTGAAATGTCCTCTTTTTGATGTGTTGATCATGCCATTGTTTCCTCTGGTGCTGAATAAGTTATGTCCAATGTATGGCCTTTGTCCTGATTTCATCTAACTCATTGAGTTGAAGAATCCTATCTTGTTGTGCTATAGATAATGGCAACCCAATGTCCAATGAGATCTTTAGTGTTTACAATTCAAATTCTATGGATAGTATGGGTTTCTTCCCATAAACTAGTTCATAGGGTGAAAACTTGGTTGTTGATTTCCATGTGGTGTTATAAGCCCAAACTACTTCAGGTAACTTGCTGGCCCAATCTTTCCTATTCATGGCTATTGTTCTTGTCAGGATGTTTTCCAGCTCCCTATTTGTTACTTCCTGTGCTTAATCTAGTATGGATCTGTGAAGGCTTGAATTACCTAAGAAGTGAATTGTGGCCCTCTATCTAAAACTATTGATCTTGGGGATCCAAACCTCAAGAAGATTCTATTATAAAGAAAATTAGAACCTCTTTCTTCCCTTACAAACTACAATGCATGAACTTCTACCCACTCGGTTACATAGTTAGTGCAGAACAAAATATATTCTTTACCTGAAAAAGGTGGAGAAATTGGCCCTACAAAATCTAGGTCCCGTTGCTCAAATGGTTCCAACACCACTTGAGGGTGCAGTGATATTTCCTGGGTGAATCTTGGCTGACCCATCCTTTGGCACTAATCACACTGCTACACATACCTCTTGGTATCCTTATGGAGAGATGACTAGTAGTAACCAACTACTAGAATTTTGTGAATTGTTCTTTGTGAGGAATAATGTCCACCCGAGGGTTCATCATGACATGCCCCTAATACATTAAAGATTTCATCAGCTCTTAAACACATGAGTAAGATGAAGTTAGGACAATATTTAAACAACAAACCATTCAACCATTTGTAAGATAAACTTTCTTTTACCAATCGCTTCTTTTGTTTAGAGGTGAAACGAGATGGAAAGAAATTAGCTATGTTAGCAAACCAAGGTGTAGTAGAAGAAACAACAAAGAGATGTTCATCTAGAAACTTATCTTCCACTAGTTGGTTTTCTCAAATTGAATTTTCCTAGATTGTCTATGATATTAATGTCAAATTCTTGCAATAGTAACAACCATCTAATTATCCTTGCACCTACTACAGGTTTGTTCATTACATATTTAATGGCTGCATGATTAGTACACACAAATATTTTATATCCTATGATATAATGTCTAAATTTGTTAATAGCTTAGACGATTACCAAGAATTCCTTTTTAGTTGTTGTGTAGCTTTTTTCTACAGGGGTAAGGTTCTTACTGATGTTGTAGATTACATGCATACCTTCCCCTTCCTCTTTTTGTCCTAAGACTATTGATTCTTAGAAGCATTAGTTTGTATATGAAACGGCAAATTCCAATTAGGTCCCCTCTAAAATAGGTGTGACAGTAAGTTTCTCTTTAATGGTTTCAAATGATGATTGGCAGTCCTTTGTCCATAGAAAGTCAGCATCCTTGGTTAGCAAAGAAAACATAGGAGCAACTATCCTGCTAAAATTTTCTATAAATCTTCTATAGTACCCTGCATAACCTAGGAAGCTTCTAACATCTGTTTGATTCTTAGGTGAGGGTAATTTCTTTATCACTTCTATTTTGTTCTACTCTAGTTTGATTCCTTTGGCTGATATGTGATGTCCAAGGACAATCCCTTCCTCTACCATCATGAAGCATTTCTCATGGCTTAAAGATAGCTGATTTTTCTCACAACATTGCAGCACTTTATCTAAATTCTTGAGGTCTTCTTCAAAGGTGTCTCCATACACAGTAAAGTCATCCATATAGACCTCCATACACTCATTAGCTAATTCAGCATAAATGGCTAAAATAACCCTCTAAAAGGTAGCTGGAGAATTACATAGGCCAAATGGAAGGACTCTATATGCAAAAATTCCCCATGAAAACGTAAAGGTGGTTTTATCCTGGTATGATTATATCCACTAAATCCATCTAGGAATGAGAAGTATTTTTTCCTTGCTAGGTTTTCTAACACTTGGTCAATGAATGGTAAGGAAAAATAATCCTTCTTTGTGGCTTTGTTTAGCTCTCTGTAGTCAATGCATACCCTCCATTTTCCATTCTTCTTAGGCACTATAACTAAGGGTGAAACCCACTGACTGTTTGAAATAGGATAGATGAATCCTGCTTGTAGCAATTTCTCTATTTCAGTTTTAACAATATCCTTCAGTGCAAGGTTTAGTCTCCTTTGGGGTTGTCTAACAGGTTTGACATCTTCGGTGTATATATGATGAGTACAGATCTTAGGAGAGATGCCTTTCATATCCTAGTATTCCCAAGAAAAAGTTGGTAAATGGGAGATAAGGAGATTAAGAAGTACTTCTTCCTATTTTCTTGTTAGCTGAGTGTTGATGTTCAATGTTTTCCCAAGTAAGACCATGACCTATTTTGTAATTTAGTCCATAGATGTCCCTACCCCATATTCTAGAGTCATAGTGTTAAGAGGATAGTCTCTATAGAAGGTTTCTCCACAAGGAATGATATTTGCAAGGGTACAATGGGTAGCAGTCAGAAATTCTCTCTTCAAGTCTTGGGCCAATTCCATTATCTCTCTCTCAATGAGAATGTGAGTTATATCCTCATGTGTGTCATAGTTTATTCCTTCTTCTAACTCACCCAAATGTTCCTTAATGGTAACCATAGCTACTGAGGCATTGTTTTCCATGTTATTAGGCTCATCTACCCACACTTTTCCTAAATAGTGTATGGATGGTTTAGCTAGAGGATATAAGGAGACTTTCTTCAAGTCTAACCCATTTAAAATGACCATGTCCCCAGTTCTACAATCAATAGATGCTATTGTTGTAGCCATCCATGGCCTTCCTAGGATCAAGGGATAAGCATTTCTTTGGTTTCTAGGCTCTAATATTAGAAAGTCTACTAGAAATTCCCATGATTCTATAACAATGAACATCAATTAATACCCCTTTTGAGATAGCCACTGACTGATCAACCAATTGGAGGATTGTGAATGTGGCCTAGACACTAGTCAGGGCCAATATATCCAAGGTGTGAACTATAATTACGTTTATTGTTGCCCCTAGAACAACCAAAACATTAGATATTTCTACCCCTGAAATGTGGATAGTTATTACAAGGTTCCCAGGATCTCTATATTTTGGGAGGAGCATCTCCCCCACAAGAAGGTCTACTACTTTTCCTTCCACCTAAATGGTGGTAGGGAAGTTTTTCTTTCTGCCATGGGTTTTAACACAATGTTGTTTGATAAATTGGTTTAGTTTAGGCACATCCTTGATTGCTTGCAAGAGTAGAATTTCAATATTCAGCTATCTAATTTCTTGCAGAAGTTCGGATTCAATGGTAGGTTGGGCTTGTTTTTATAGGATAGTTTTTTGAGGGACATGTTTAAGTCATCCTGGATAAGGTGCTTGCTTTTCAATCTCCAGAGTAGCTCCAGAGTTCTTCTCAGAAGTAGTTCTAGAGGTGATCTCTGGAGCTTTTCCTTTAGGAGGGAACTCTAGAGTTACCTAAGGGTTGTTCTTCTAGCACAGTTTTGATATTAATCTCCTCGTAAGGTTGAGTGGATGGATTTTCAGGTTCCATGTCATTAGTTACTTCAGCTATGAGCAGAGGAGATGGTCTTGGTAGTGCTTTCCTAGAATGTAGCTGGAGGTTGTGTAGATAAATAGAGTTTACACCAGCCATGTTTTCTTGCTCTGTCATGTAAACAGCTGCTCACTATTTATTTCATGGATTTGCTATAGGTTGAGATGGTAAGGGTGGCTAACTAACTAGCTCATTTTGTGACTGTCCCTGTGTGTTGGGGGTCCAATTAGTAATTATTGTTGTTGAGGTTGAAAATGTCTAGGTTGTCCTTGTTATTGTTGATTGTAATTATGTTGAGGACCCCCTTGAGGCTGCATGTTTTGTGATCCATATTGTTGTGGTTGTTGTTGGTTTCCCCATGGTTGGTTTTTCCATTGCTAGTTTTACCAGTCTTGTGGTACCCAAGGAGGAATGTTTTGAGATTCCTGCCAAGTTGGATTCCATTGGTTATTTCCCTAGTTTGAAGGACCTATGTAGGAAGCCTAATTTAGGTACTGATTGTATGGGAAGTGGCAAATTTGTTTTTGCCCCATGTAATTCAACTCCTCTTCTATCATGGCTTTCTTTTTTGTCAACCTTTTAAGGCTGAGAGCTAATCACAATGACTAGTAGGGTGTTCTTTGTCACAGATCTAGCAGATTTATGACTTGTCCAATGGACATTCTCTCAAAAGATGTTTGTTCCTACACCTAGGATAGTATATGGAAAGGGGTTTAGTTGTTCTAGCCTTTTCCTAAATTCTATCTAATGTGGTATTCAGCTAGACCAGGATATCTATTTTCAGGTTTGCAAATTCCTCCATTAATTGTCATATGCCATTCTTCCCTTTTAAAGACCTTGATTTTCTCACTCCATCCTGGGTTCTAGAGTAGTTCTTGTAGATTTCATCTATAATAGGCATATCTATTTTGTTGATATTTCCTCTCCCCATTAGATCCAGTGCCTATTTTGATTCTCTATCCAATCCTTTTGCAAACAGAGTTCTGGCAAAGGTATGAGCCACACGATTGCCATATCTCCTCAAGGCAAAGTTGAATCTATCTAGATAGTCTTCTAAACTTTCATCCTCCTATTTAGTTCTGAATAACTCTTCCTTTTTATCATTGACCCTATAGAAGTCCTAGTACTTGTCTAGGAACTCAGTTTCCTTTTGATCCCATGAGTGAATGGAATCTAGGGCTAAACCCATGAACCACCTCATGACAGAATCTTCAGGATAGAAGGGAAAAGTTTAACATTTTTATTATCTGATCCATAGTCATATGTCTAGTATAAAACCTTAAACTCAAAAAAAAACTGATCAGGATCCTTAGAAGCAAGACCTTTGAATGTTGGTAGGTTTGAAGGTGAAATGTTCTTCATAGGGGCATTGTCTCCAAGACCAAGAACAATGGGCTATGAGAAGGTTCTGTCATTCTCTATTGGCAAGAGACACTGCTCTGGGGAAAACCTGAATGTTGTCATTGATGGAAACAAAGCAAAGAGAATACATCAGCATGACAAGAAGACATCACTCTGGAAGATCAACTTGGTTTGGCAACAAGGCACAAGAGTATTCAAGTCTGGAAGGCCAGAATGACTAAGTATGGACAGTATTCAGAGTAAGGGACAGAAAGTGGATCAGTATGCCTCTGCAGATGAAGACCTACAAATATAGTTTAGGTATGATGACTCATAGCTACTTAATGATGATACATTCCAGTGTTAAGTCATGACATCCTTTGGAAGTCATTTGGAGAAAATGTCTAAGTCTGGATGAACAAAGGTAAGACAGGGACAGTGTATAGTACAAAGTAAAATGGTCTGCATTTCTCTACAAGTGTATATTTTGTTCTGCAGATCTAAAGACATGTTAAGAGGTCTGTAATGATTGTTAGATATGATTTATTAAGTCTCATGTGGTCTGCATTATGATCTATGATGTGGCAGATGAATTGATCAAGTATGTTCTTAAGTAACAAGAAGACAGGCATGGTAGATCCTTATGCGGAGAAGATATAGCATCTAGATAATTAATCTAAGTGGTTATATGATTGGGGTTGACCTATGTGAAGACTTGTACATGTTTGTTTGAGTCCGCATTGTAGATTGTACACAAGATCAAGCCGACAAAGTACAACTCTTTGTATAAACATTTCATGTTTAGCTTGCCAACTTGATTAAGAGATAAATCTTGTTGCGAATATATATATCCAATGGATTTCATTTTTGGAAGTGTATGTGATGCAATGATCTATGTGTATGTGTGAATCATGTGAAGATAAGGTGACAAAAAGAAGAGGAAGGGAGATCTTATCTCCAAGTAAGAGCATAGTAGTGAAAAGGGCAGACAAAGATGAAGAGTGTTGAGTCAATATTATGTACTTCATTGAAACTATAACCATGCATGTGTAGATGCAATCTGAGTAGTTCAATCTGGTAGTGAGCCATCCTTCCCTCTTCTTTCTTTCTCTAGGTAGTGAGCCTATTTTGGTAGTGAACCTTTCTTGCAGTGAGTATTTCTTTAGCCAGTAAGCCTTATTATAATCTGGTATTGTGCTATAATAATATATTGTGAGCTAACACTCACTGTGGTTTTTTCCTTTTTGGGTTTTCCATGTAAAAATCTTGGTGTTCATGTGTTGTCTTTATGGTTGTTGTTCCTATGCTTATTCTGTATTCATATTATTAGTTTTGGAAATTGGATTAATAAACTTGTTAAGAAGTGGTTTTGTGGAATACTGATTCACTTTCCCTCTCAATATTCCTTACTATCAGAAATTGGTATCAGAGCAAGGTTCTTTGGAAGAAGCCTAATAGCTTGAGGAAGATTTGGGAGAGTTCACTCATGGCAGCCAGGAGATTTGGAAATTTCTCAAACAATGTTGAACTGGAAGCAACTCTTTTGATCTTGAAAAGTCTACAGCACAAGTCATGGATCTGAAGGATAACATACAAGAAGCTGAAGAATGTATCTCAAAGTTAAAAGAACTATATACACCTAAAATTGACATGATTCATCCTAAATAAATATTCTAAATATTTATTCCATTCTTCTATCAATTAAATAAATATTCTAAATTTATTTAATCGATTCACTATCCTACAATTAAATAAAATCATTTTATTTAATTAAAATCCCTAAATTCTTCTAATGTCTCAAATCCTAAATCCACCTTACAAAATCCACTTCATCAATCCACCTCATCTCTTCCACCTCACCATGTTGCACATATAATTAAATATTCTTAATATTTAATTAGCTAATATCCTCCATTATCCAAAAATGAATCTTTAATTCATTTGTCCTCCACTATTGAATTGAAAATTCAATTGTCCCCCACTATTGAATTGAAAATTCAATTGTCCTCCACTATTGAATTACAAATTCAATTGTCCCCCACTATTGAATTGAAAATTCAATTGTCCTCCACCATTGAATTAGAAATTCAATTATCCTCCACCATTGAATTACAAATTCAATTATTCTCCACTCATTGAATTAGAAATTCAATTTGTCCTCCACCAAGTTGAATTAAGAATTCAATTGTCATAACTCATTATCCTCCACTCTGAATTTTTAATTCATCCATTATGAATTAAAGATTCACAAAAAATGAGAGCCATTAATCTCATTAGTTGATCCTCACCCTCCATTCTATTTTCAGAAAATCTATAAATAGAACCCTCTTCTAAGAAATTAAAGAGACTTCATTCTGGCATCGAATCTATGCCCAATTTTCTTTAGGAATTCTTCTTCTTCTCAATTCTCTTCTTCATACCATCGTAATGCAGAAATCTTTTTAGCCATTTCTCCTTGTCATCTTGAGGAATCGAAGCAAGGAAGCAAGCTCGCTGAGGGCCAACCTTCATAATTCAAGATCGAGAAAGAATAGGCGAACAACAGAAGCTTTGAAACAGGGAAGGTTTGCATTGTTATTCATTTTGCTTCATTTTCTTCTATCTTTCTTGTTTTCATTATTCTGTTGATGTTTGGGTTTTTGTTTTCATTAATTGATCAATCCCAATTTCCCATTTACATTTTGGCGCCCACCGTGATCAAACGCCCATCTTGTTTGTGAGTGTTTGGCTTTGAAAGTTGTTGTCGCAGGATTCAGGTGTATTTCAGAGCACATTTGGGCATCGACTCTCACAAACGGCCTCCTACGCATAAACTGAGCTCACCATTGAGTCTAGAAAGCCTCGGTGATAAGAAATCACATATAATTTCTCTAGTTTTTCTATTTGAAATTTTTTGAAAATTTTTTTACTTTCCAAAGTTTTTTTTTTCTTGCAAAAATTAAAAAAATAAATAAATAAAATTGAAAAAAAAAATGACATTAGATTTTATTGTTATTTCATTTTAACCTTTTCACTTTAGGAAAATTAAAAAAAATACTAATAAAAAAATTTTAAAAAAAAATTTCGTCGAATTTTCATGCAATTTTTTTTTTTGAAACATCATAGAATTTTGTGTAGATTCTGATTTTCATATCTATTTTTTCTTTCAACAATCATTTTTCATGAAAATTTTCAGATTATATGTTTTGCACTTAATCCTTTGACTTACAAAATTCTTGATTCAACTTTTGTTTTGGTGGACTACAAGTGGATATCAGGAGACTACTAATCCAGTTTGGTGCAAAAACATCCACTGAAAACCATCATTTTTCCTAAATGTTGAACACGATTGATTTAGGCATTATCATACACCTGACATAAGATTCCCATCTAGTTCTAATTAGCAAGGAGTAACCCATTGTTCATATAATTTGCATCTAACTCTAATTAGGAAAGCACAAATGCATACATGCCAATATCACGTAGTCCATAACTAGGAAGAAAGTAATTGAACCATGGCTATATTTGCATATTGCTATCTTCTTTAGTTAGATCATTGCTATCTTACAAATGGGAATGAACATTGCTATCTATTTAAACACTTCAAAGTTAACAACTCGGGCTATCGTAGATTAAAATTGAACTCATCATTGCTATCTAGGTTAATACTGAACCACTACTATCTCGATTGACCAACACTTCAAAGTTAACAACTTGTGCTATCATGGATTAAACTTGAATTCATCATTGCTATCTTGGTTAAAATTGGACCACTACTATCTTGCTACTCACTTCAACGTTCTGTGCTTGCCCAAGTAGATAGCTCATCTAGTTTTTTTTCCATTTTAACTAGAGGAAATGAACCATTGTCCACTGTGTTTTTGGGAATGATACCAAGACTATGCTCTCCCTATCTTGGGTGACCAAAATGCCAGAAGTATCATTTTCGCATGTGTTTTTCCTTTAGAGGGGCCTGCTCTTGGATACCGCTTATCCAAGTAGGAACGACCCTAAGTGGTAACAGGCTAGATGCCAAGCCCTTCCAAGCCACTATAAATAAATTGTGTTTGGAGTGAAAGCTTCAAACAATGAGTGAAGTTGTGTTACACCGATAACCAACCTCCCCCAAAACCCTCCAAGGCACAACCCTTGAAGGCTGGGAGACTCCATAACGGAGAGTAGTGCTGCCGCATGTGTAACCACTTGAACAGTTGCCCACATTAAAAACCCCTTGTTCTAATGGCCAAAAACCCTTGTCATCCATTTCTAGCCTAGGATCTTTGTGCTTGCTTTTGTTCCTATTAGTCCAAAATAGAGTAAAACAAAATACAAAAACAATGAAAAAACCATAAAATATTCTTTGTGCTTGCTGTGTTTTCTTGCTGTTAATTCGTAAAATCAGATCAAGAAGACCATTTTTTTTTACAAATACCAAAAACAACAAAAAAATTCCAAAAATTTGCAAAAAAAAAGCCAGAGTTGCACATATATTCTTTTTCCCTATGCATTTACGTCGACTTGCTATGCATACATTTAGACTTGCTGTGCATATGCATACTATTATTGCGCATTTATACTTCACCAGTACGGCGTATTTGTGTCAACTTCCTGCACATATGTGCATTCTTGCTATGCATCTGTTTCAGCGCATCCACAATAGTGAGTACTTGCACTATTTTTAAGGAAATAATTTTCCCTGTTTTGAGTACCCATTTGAGCCTAGCTTCGCATTCAGAGATCAGATTCAACCTTGCAGTTAGTCCTCGTCCATTTCACCCAAATACCTCTCTTTCGTCAGTCATCCCATTCACCTTCTGTCAAAACCTCTCTTGTCCCAAAGTCAGTTTATTCCATATCAGTTTGACATAGGTCCCTTTTTCGTACCCTTTGTGAATTCACGTAAGCCTAGTAGGTCACAGAACCTTGCTAGTAGTCTCGTTGCACGACTAGTCCCTACATAGTAAGACAAGTATCGAGTACCCTTACTGGTGGCTACCGTCTTGTGTCAACCATCTTGCTTGAAGTCATTGAGCGAAAAAAAAATCCTTTGTCCAAGTCCCTTCCTAGATATCTTTTTCACAACAGTCTCAGTCGGCACCTTGCCAAAATTTCTAGTCCCAGTCCACTTCATCTCGCGTCACCTTACATGGTTCTTACTAGATCTCAGTATAAAAAACAACTTGAAATGGCTAGCTCATCCAACCACATCGTCACCCCTCATGATAGTGATGAAGAATTTTCTCACGAAGATTACCAAGAACACATCCAAAGTAGGAAATTCCAATGCACATTAGAAAAGGTGCTCCATGAAGACCCTCATAAGTATTTCTATTACCTCGCCAATCTTGGAATTAAACTCCCCGCAGATTTTGATGTATGCACAATCCAAGAAAATGCGGAAAATGCTCTTGAAAAAGGAAAGAAAACCCTAGACTCAAACGCAAAGGATAGAGAAAAGAAAACCATGGAAGACATGAGGAAACAGCTTGAGTGCCTCAAACAAGAAATGTCAGATCTCAAGATAGGTATGAACACAAAAACTTACTCCTTGGAGGATATCGCACCATACCCCTTTGACAAAAGTCTAAACATGGTACCCTTTCCCTTCCGATTCGAAGTTCCTAAATTAGATAAGTACAAAGGGAAAGGGGACCCTAGAGATCATATTAGGGAATTCAATGTAGCATGCATGGAAGTAGCTCACAATGAGACCTACTTAATGAGACTTTTCCCTAGATCTTTGGGTAGTCAAGCTATGGAGTGGTTTTCACGCCTCCCACCGGGCATCAAATCTTTTGATGAACTTGTCAACAAATTTATCATGCATTTCTCTTACAATATCGAGCACGAGGTATCTATGCTAGATTTATGCAACACCAAACAAAAGAGTGGTGAATCATTCGCCACTTTCCTACAATGATGGAGACAACTAGCAAGTAAGTGCTCCTATGATATGCCTGAGAAACAACTAATGGAGATGTTTGTCCATAACCTCAATAATGATCTTAGCTATCAAATACTAATACAATGCCCTACATCATTCTCCAAAGTCATTGAAATGGGATTGTTCATCGAAAAATCTATGATCGCCAAGGGGCAAATCAAGTTATATAAGGACACACCTACCTCTAATTACTCAATGGATAAATCAAAGTTTTGGACCAAAAATAAGAATGTGGTCAATGATGGGGTAGTAGATGCTAAGGCAGCAACTCCCAAGCAACAACCCATATTCACTTTTAAAGGAGAAACAAACAATGGTATGCTCAATAAACCACCCTCTCAGGAGCCCCGACCTTGGTTCAGTTCAAATCCAAGGAGAAAATTCACATCGTTGGGTGAGTCACAAGAGTCCGCACTAAGGAAGTTGTTGGCTAACAATGAAATCTCTCTACCGCCAACAAGTGATTACGAGCCTATAGTCAAACCCCCCTACTGGAAGGACACAGACTATTGTGAATATCATCGAGG
Organism: Cunninghamia lanceolata; assembly: GCA_027924645.1. Taxonomy (NCBI): domain Eukaryota; kingdom Viridiplantae; phylum Streptophyta; class Pinopsida; order Cupressales; family Cupressaceae; genus Cunninghamia; species Cunninghamia lanceolata. Next base: position 9,668,820 of record BSBN01001752.1, read on the forward strand.
CAGGGGGCATACAACCAACAACTGCATCCGCCTCAAAAATGTCATACAAGATGTGCTAGATCAGAACCAGGGAGGAACCTAATAGCATACCTCCAATGAAACTCATGTTGCCTACAGGGATCCACTTCTTAATCACGACAGGCTGTATAACAACAATAACAACCATAGCCACAACAATAACAACCACAACAACAACAACAATAGTAACGATAACAACAATCGCAACAGGCCAAATCAGAATAGTGGGAATAGCAATGCCAACTATGCAAGTGTGCCATTTGACTATACCATCAATTGCCTATCCGAGCATGTCCCGCAAATCAATGTCATCACACCCAACCAACAATCAGAACTTAACAGACCTGGTTGTAGTATCATTACCTGCAGTGGTAAAGTCACGCTCAATACCACCCCTCCAAGGTTGTCACCGCCTCAATCCAACTTCCATCAGTATAACGTCATAGACCAGTTACAAAAAACTCCGGCCCACATTTCAATCTTGGAGTTGTTGCGTCTATCTCCTTCCCATAAGGAGATCCTTAAGAAAGCCTTAGTGGAAACCACCATCCCCACCAACCTAGCCCAAGAGAAGTTTTAGACCATGGTAGGAAATCTGACTTCCTCAAGCTCCATTTCATTTACCGAGCAAGATGACCTCTCTGTGTTTCAAACACATAACACCCCTCTACATATTGTCACCTTCATACACAAACACCACATCAAGAGGGTTCTCATTGATGGGGGAGCCGGTTTAAATATTTGCACGTTAAAGCTAGTCCTTGCATTGGGGTTCTCCGAAAGGGTAGTTGATCCGAGGAAGAAAATTACTATAAAAGCATATGATGAGGAAGAGAGAACTACAAAGGGAACAGTACTCCTACCCATACAAGTGGGACTTGTAATAAAAGATGTTGTGTACCAAGTCCTTGATAGGGAGCTTGCTTATAATATTCTTCTAGGGAGACCATGGATTCATGCCATGAAAGCTGTCCCCTCGACCTATCACCAATGCATAAAATTCCCACACAATAGCAAGCAAGTCACCATCCAAGGTGACCCTGACCCCTTCCAGCATTGCAACTCCTTCCTTACCAAACCTAATTACATCATACCACACAACAGAGCATCTATATCCCCTATCCCACATCAGAACCATATTGCCAAAGCCTCCTCATCAAGGCCCAAAGAGCAAAAAATTACCATAAATGAAAGCAGAAGGGGAGAATACTCCATAGAGTACAACCTCAATCTAGCCAAGATGCCCTTGTCTCCTCAATCTTTTGGCCAACCCAAACATTTTCCAAAGCCATCTATACCTATAGCTCTCGTAACTCCCTTTGTAAAATGGGGGACCTTATCTGATGAAACAGAAGAAAGAGATCTCCTATAGTGGCTTTATACAGAAGAAGAGAGCACATCACAAGAACCACCTAGGCTCCCAACAGAACTCTATGGGCAAGGTGAAACTATCCTACACAAAATGGGCTATGAAGGGCAAGGCCCCATCGGCCTCAGAAAAGAAGGCATCATTGAACCTATTCAACCTTCTTCATCCTCATTAGCTAGAAATACAAATGGTCTAGGATACAAAGGCAAGGGCAAAGCCAAAGAAAATGCTTGTCTCACAGAAATGATCCATACACTTCAAGAGGACAGTGACATAGATTCCAATGAATATGAGTGGGATGAGCTAACAGAGCATTCCTATGATGACAAAGAGGTCGATACCATCCAAACTTTTAGCCCCTACCATGAGGGACAAACACTACCGAACAGACCACTAGAGTCTGATTTGCCCATCTCTGAGATTATGCCTTTCAAGGAAGGTTCAAATTCCATCGCAATAAACAACTTGGAGGAAGGTACCATCCCGAACACCACCCATTCCTTACTCCTAGCATATCCATTCACACCATCAATGAATCAAGCCTATCCTCCGATTCCATCCCCCTTGTACTTCTTGAGCTTATTAACTGGGATCTGCGAGGAACTCCCCAACTAGACATGTTCCAAAATGATGATGCTTACATTGACTATATGAACCTTAGGGACCACCTACCCAAAGGAGATCATAAAACTAGTTTCTCTATTGAACTTAATACTATGGCTTATTTTGGAGAGGGTGTCAAGCCTTCCAGTCACAAAAATATCAAAATAAAAACTAGATCTAACGGTGAAAACCATTTTACGGCAGCGTCAAATCCCAAAATAGTAAAAAGAAAAGATGCATTTGAAGGTGAAAACCCAACTGTGGCACCTGATGATGGAAGGCTTGACACTCTCCCTGATGACATGCATCAGGAGAAGTCTCAGATTGTTGTGGAACCTACAGAGCCAGTCAACATTGGTACAGAGGAACAACCTAAGATCATTCATTTTGCTAATTCTCTTACTCCACCAGAAAAGACCAGGTTTGTACCGTTCTTCAAGGAAAAGAGGGGCAGCTTCGCTTGGTCATATGCAGACATTCTAGGTCTAGACCCAAACTTGATTCTACATCATCTTCCATTAGACCCAGGAGTAAAACCAGTGAAACAAAAGCTTAGAAAAATGCATCCACACATAGCACTATTGGTCAAAGAAGAACTCAAGAAATTACTGGATGTAGGGTTCATCAGAGCTATAGACTACCCGGAGTGGATATCTAACATTGTACCAGTGTCCAAACTAGATGGCCGAGTCTGACTATGCAATGATTTTAGAGACCTAAACAAAGCTTGTCGCAAGGATGATTTTCCATTGCCAAATATAGATATCATAGTCAACTTGACAGTAGGTCATACCATGTTATCTCTCATGGACAATTTCTCAGGGTATAATCAGATCAGGATAGCACCAGAAGAACTTCTTCTTGCACAATAACTATACTCAAATTTCTCTTCTTCTCTCTATTTCTAGTATCAAATAGGTATCAAAGCCATTTCTCCTTGTCATCTTGAGGAATCGAAGCAAGGAAGCAAGCTCCCTGAGGGCCAACCTTCATCATTCAAGATCAAGAAAGAATAGGCAAACAATGGAAGCTGCAGGGTAACAGGTGTTGTAAGTTGGTAATTTCTAATTTCAAGCTTGTTATTTGCATATTCTATTGGTGTTTGGGTTTTTGTTTTCATTAATTGATCAATCATTGCACAAGAGGGCATCGCCTTGAGGCATTATGTCAATCAGTTAACGTGACTTCTCTGTGCTTCCTCATTTTTATTTGTGATTCTGCCAACACTGAATTCATACCATCACCCATACGCCTGGGCTTATCAAATTTTTTTAATTTCTTTTAATGAAAATGATCTCCATTTGTCATATGGTGCGCATATCTGTTCATACACCTCATTGTACATATGCTTCATAGTTCACCTTAGGCGCCTATCTATTTTAATGCATCTCCTTTTTGTGTCACAGCCATTCTTCTTAAATGAGATTGGATCTGAAGAGCCAGTCAAAACAATTAAATATGTACTACATCCTCTCTGAATATTTTAATCTCAGTCCTCTTTAGATTCTGCCAAACAATTAATGTGACTTGTCTTCGCTTCCTCATTTCTGTTGCTTTCTGTCAAACAAAAAAAAAACAAATACACTTTTCATTTAAAAAAAAAGTAAAAATAAAAATAAAAAATCATTCAAAACAAAAACAAAAAAAATAAATAAATAAACAAAAAATTAAAAGAAAAACAGAATTTTTTTTTAAAAAATCAAAAATCAAAACAAGGGTGAAGTTCATTTTTTTTCCACTTAGCGAAATAGGTGATTTTTTTCTTTTCGCTATAACTTTCACATACGGTGGCGGAATTTCACAAACAAATACTTGTCGAAATGCGGATTCAGAGAACTACACAATTGTGAAGACATTTTCTAGTGACGGTACCATTTTACAACATTTTTTCGCAGTCAAAGGTCAAACATGCACATAAACTTCAAATGCCCATATCTTTTGCATTTTTGATCGAATTTTTGCAAAATATTTTTTGAAATCGTATAGAATTCTCTAAATTTTCTGTTCGTGCAATCCATTTTGATGTATCAATTCATTTTTCAGTAGATTTTATCAGATTATCAATTTTCACATAACAATCTTCTTGGAAGTCTACTTGCTTTGTTTTTGGTTTCGTGACTTGCAGGTGATCATTCAAGGCTAGAACAACATTAGAATCAGCAAAAACATCAATTTGGATAGCAAACAAAAATCCGGGTGCATCCATTTTCATCCTTTATCTCTCAATCTTGTTTGCATACACACTTCGATTTGGGCTCATAAAACGAACATTGATTGATCACATATCATTGAAAATTGGGCTTAAAATACACCAGTGTCTTTCATTCACATCTTGATTTGGGATTTAAAAAGAACTAGTGTTTGAAGTACCTTCCTCACATTTCAATTTCTAAGGGATAATTTACAACTGCAAGTGTGAATCAAAAGTGCATGTGTATGCTCTCTCCTCGCACTGCAAGGTGACCTTGGAGACCAAAAACACCTCACTTGATTTGCTTTTGTTTACCCTTTTCTAGGAGGCCTGCTAGGGGATTTCATCACCCCTAGGGACGACCTCATCTGAGGCTGAATCAAAAGACACCCTCATTGAAATCAGAATCTTATCACTCTTGGCTAAGCCCCAAAGAACTTTCTACCTTTGGGAAGTGAAGGTGAAGGGTGGGTTACCCCCTTCTCCCAGCTGTGTGACAAGATTTCACTTTCAATCCCTAGTCAACCTTGTGTAAACATTGCCCAAACCTAATTGGCCATACCTTACATCAAACTAGACATTAGGGCATGTTGATGTGTCTTCCACGTGTGCTTGTTTACTAATCAGCATATTCTTCAAATTCAACATTCAAAGTTGCTTATGTGTCTTGTGTGAGTGACTCATGATTATACATGTGTGATCATTGATCATTGCCAAACCAATCAAAAACTAGAATTGCCACATTTGTCTCAACTTGGGACACATTTACACTCTGTTATGGCACATTTACTGCTACACATCCAAACTAGTCATCTTTTCCAGTCTTGTGTTAATGGAAAATCACTTAGAATATCTTGATCAAAAACTCCAATATCTACGATTGCAAATCAACTAAAATCCCTCGCCCCAAGACTGTATAGCAATTTGTCAACAAATCCAAGTCTTAAAACAAGAATTGACAAGCTTGCAAGCTGAACGTGCCAGTACTAGCTATGCCTCGCCACAAACCACTTTGGCTCCTAATCCACCTTCACCTCCAACATACCACCAAGCCCATCCACGAGGCAACCAAGTGTCTTCACAACAAGAACATGTAAACCCAAATCTACCGTGGCCACAAGATCAAATGCCCTCAACTTCATACCATCCTCAAGATCTTTTGTCTAAATATCCTACCATTTTACCCAACCACCAAGACTATCAATTGCCTCCACAACAAGCACAAGTGAGCCTACGTCCACCTTTGCAACACAAAGCACATGCAAGTCCAAGTGGTCTCTTGTACATAAATCAAATGAGTCTAGGCAAGATCTAATAACCTTTGACAAGGGAGATACCAATCTAGAGTGGCCTCCACCATCCAATCCCATGCCAACACATGAGCCAACAAGTCCTATCATAAGACCACCATGTGATCCTACCCCTAGTCCATCTTCTAGCCCATCAAGCCCTTCATCAACTCCATACACATGTTCTACCAATCTTCCACCACAAGATCCCTGGGACATAATCGTACAACAATTAGTTCAAGCAAATTTGATTGAGCTACGACTGATAGACACTTTTGAACCAATCCTTAAACCCCCTCGATATAATGAAAACCATTATTGTGCATACCATAGATATAAGGGCCATACAACAACCAATTGTGTCAAACTTAAGAGATTGATCAAAAACATCATAAATTGTGGTAAGATTATCCCTTCATCAAATCCAAATCCTAATCCACCCAATCCAATTAGCCCCCAACCTAATCCTACTCCTAAGCCTACAACATCATCTGCTATTATTGCTCATCCATCTACCCATACACTGGCGATGGATGTGATCCAAGGACTACTAGCAAAAAGTCAACCATGTCCCCAAAATCTGGTCCTTGACCTTGCCATAGATTCTTCCAATACCATTTCCAATCCTACAACCTCTTGAGCTTCTCAACGAGCCTTCTACCAGGCACCAGAGTCAAGGTCTGTCACGCCCTCATGTTGTTGACCACAAGCCCACCCAAGAGCCTTCCACTTCCATTCAAGCAACCCAAGAGGTATGTCAAAGATTTAATCCTAAGCATGTGAAAACATTAAGCCCTAGTCCAACTCAAGATCAAATCACTTTTATGCAACCCATCCATAATATGTATCTTTTCCATGATCAAGATGATAGCCATAATGATGAATCTATCCATGAGCCACTTGATCCTATCCATATCCTCACAACCATACATGAGAAGGAAATCCAATTCCAACCCATCCATAACCTTTCTCTGTTCTACGATCAAGATATGCCCTATGAAGAGGATGTCCTTGAACAACTTGATCCCATACCCATCCATGAGAGAGCAACCTCCATTACTCCTATCCATATTCCACCTAGTCCCATTTGTGATCCAACAACTTCCACTTCCTATGATGAGACACTTGCCTCCCAAGTGCACATGGATGATCAACCCCATAACCGAGACCAGAAAGAGCATAATGATGATCAAGATCCAAATGATCCTTCTCCATCTAATAAATAACTTGTGTCTAAAGTTCCACCTACACATAATCCTGCTATCCACCGCATACTCCAACATATGAACTATCAAGGTAAAGGCTTAGGCCTTCATGAACAAGGTATATTGGAACCTATCCATGTCAATGTTCCTCCACTTTCATATGGCCTTGGATACATACCCCAAGGTGAGAAAACTCAAGATGTTGGTACTTCCTCCACTCCTCCTAAGTCTACCATTTACCATCGCAAACCCTATCATATCCCTAAAACATATGTCGCCATTCCACATCCCTCATTCTACAAATCCCAAAAGCATGTGACCGTACACCTTCCACCATCCAATCTCCCTCTGCTAGTTCCAACTCCTAATATCCCACCATCCAATTTACCTCCGCTATTTCCAACTCCTAATATCCCACCATCCAATCTACCTCTGCTACTTCCAACTCCTAATATCCCCCCATGCCGTTTACCACCACTAATTCCAACACCTTATCCATGCATCTATACATCCTCTCAATATCCCAATCATGGTCGACAAATGCACATACTGTCTAAACAAGGAGCTTTCACCACCCTCACTTCTACCATCCCATTGGGATTCAATGACAAATATGTGGATGCCTCTACCTATAAAGTAAAAAATCCTAGGAGTCCTCATGACCTAGGATATAAAATCCAAGAATCAAAGAAGTATCCATATCAAAGGTTGCATACTCCCATACACCTCAATCCCAAATTGAACAAGGTGTGGATCCCCAAGCAACAAATGATTACTCCAAATGCTACACAAAAGATGCATACACCCAAACCCATACCTTCACAGGTACTACCTAAAAACAAAAAGGTTTGGGTACCCAAGAAAAAAGCCCTAAAGTTACATGAGGCATCCACCTCTCAAGAATCTCAACCATCCACTTTCTCCCATTCCATCCCAAAGTCTCAAATTCTTCCATCCCACATGACGAACAAAAATTAGGACAACACTCAGTCTATGTGGAACCCTACATACCTACATCATTCATCCACAAGCAAAAGTCTCTGTTTCTTCCTAAACTACTTTCCCATCACTAGCTTCAATGTTTACCGCACTATGTGCGACCATTGGTCATGATCCCTTTCCTTCCACTATTATCCTACATATCTTCCTCATCCTATTCCTATGGTCCATGCTTTTGCATAAGCCTTCCCTCCATATTCTGCATCATAATCCGCTATCTACCTATGCCATATCACTTTCATGAAATCCCATACCAACATCTATGAGAACACTAAACATGGTCTATTTGACAATATCCATCTAGTGGGACTATCACCTTTTGTGGAACTAGATACTAGAGTCTTTCCATATCCACCTTCTCCTATCTAAATATTCAAAAAAAAAAGAAGCAAAAAAAAAGGAAACAGTAAAGAAAAATCCCTTCATCCAATGGTGAAAACTAGGCAAACAGGCACCTTAGATAAGTACCATGATGAAAACCTAGCAAACAGGTGTCATGTGTAAAGTTAATCTTCTATGTCACCTACACTTGGGGGCACCCTGTCTCATCAGCATATCACTCTTCTCCTACCAGTTTCCTTTCATACCATTTCCTATCCTATCCTCTATCCGTTGCATGCCTATCATGTCTCGTCGATCCATCCAAACTTCCTTTCCTCTATTATTTGGTCTTGGTAAAGATTGGGGGCACAATGTTGACAAATGTTTTGAAAGGCTCTTGACATACCTTATCCCTCCAAAACATGCAAATCCTTCATCCTCCTATCATCATAAGTATTGCCATGAAAAATCTTACGTACTCTACCTATAATGGGGCATGTTATACTTATGCGACATAGTCCTTGGAGATCACATCCTTGGTTCCTTCTACCTCCGTATCTACTATCACCCATACAACTACATATCTGTGGTGGTTCCTTGTCATCGGTATTGTTTGTTCCATAGTTGATCCATATCAGTTCTATGTCACGTCTCATCTGATCCATATCTTAGGTCCATTAGGGTTCTTCCTGAACTACGCTGCCTCTGCATTGTCACGTAGGCAAGGCCATTATCAATGCGCCCCCAAGGCTCCACTTTCCCCATCTGTCCCATGTCTAGTCCTTCTATCTATCTGAGTCTGCTCCACTTTCCCATCCATCCCATGTCTTTTCATCCGTCCCGCTACCTGTCTATGGCTGCACCTTTCTTTAGACAAGCGCACACAACAAAGCACGCTCCTCAAAAATAGCAAAAATCTTGACGTAAAACATTAACCTATCCAAAAACAAAGCAACACACCATATTGAAACACTCAAGCTAAATCTCATATCAATTATGGCAAGAAACAAACACATCTAAATGCAAGAATGTTTTGTGATTGGTTAGATTAACTTACAGAGTCTTGATTTATGCTATCATGCCTTTCTATGCTACTCGAGGGTACCAAAAGCTAGAGATGCTATGATGGGGGCATGATTATTTTCTTTGTTTGCTGCTTGTGGATTAAACTTTAGTAATGCGACAATTTCTATCTAATGACATGATCGGCAAATGATCATCGAGGACTCCGAGATCTAAACATGAAAAGGGGCAATCCTTGTCTGTTGAAATACAAGCAGTACTCCAGGCGTCTAGATTCAAGTTTGACTAGATGCTTGTACTAACTTGTTAAATCAAAATCCATGTAAGTAATACTCAGCTCATCTCAGTTTAATTATACCTAGATGCTTGTATTTTCTTACAACATAATAAAAGTCCAATGATGAAAGTCCTTCAAAATACTTGCTATATCAAGGTGACAAATATTCATATCACATCCCATATCTATACCATATCAAATTGTGTCCCATATCCATAACCATATCCATATCCATACCGTATCCAATTGCAAGTCTATCTTTAATCCATGCCAATCAACTCAAATCAATCTTGTCAAATAATCCAATCACAATCAATGGTCTTGATCCTTGTCCGGTCGTAAACCAACTCGATCAATTACTCAATCAATTGTCTTAGACAGGATGTTGCATTGTCGAAACCAGACCAACACACGCGTCTTACACGACATGCTTCATTTCCTAAAACCAGACACTATCCTTCATGTTGCTCTAGGGATCCATCATTCCCCGCCATGGCAACACTATCGTATCAAATGTCTTAGACAGGATGTTATATTGTCGAAACCAGACCCAGAATCTTATACGACATATTTCATTCCTGAAACTAGACATCATCAATCCATATCATTGGTTTACTGCTCGATAGGGGCAATACGTGCTTGTGTCATTTGTGCATACTTGCATACTTGCTTGTGTGTGTTATCATTTTTATCTTGCATTCCATATCATTCATCCCTTTCTTCTGCATCCAACCATTTCATCTCCTGTCAACCTATCTCATCATGAGATTGTCTGTCTCACGCCTTCTACCTTCTCCCCGTCCAATCTCCCGAGGGGGCATCCTATCATCATAACCTATACCAGGGGCAAACTGGGGCATGTATCATTATCAGACTATTCTTATTCTTTGAAACAATGTGATAAAACACATTGCTTCAAAGAGGGGCAAAATGTAGACACCTAAAATTGGCTCAGGTTGAATTAAGTAAATATTCTAATATTTATCTTAATTCATATTTTCTTCTATCAATTAAATAAATATTATAAGTTTATTTGATTGGTTCATTATCCTAAAATTAATAAAATCATTTTATTTAATTAAATTCCCTAAATTCTTCTAATGTCTCAAATCCTAAATCCACCTCACAAAATCCACTTCATCAATCCACCTCATCTTTCCACCTCATCTCTTCCACCTCACCATGTTGCACATATAATTAAATATTCTTAATATTTAATTAGCTAATATCGTCTATTATCCAAAATTGAATTCTTAATTCAATTGTCCCCCACTATTATCCACTCATTGAATTCTTAATTTAATTGTCCCCCACTATCCTCCACTCATTGAATTCTTAATTCAATTGTCCCCCACTATCCTCCACTCATTGAATTCTTAATTCAATTGTCCCCCACTATCCTCCACTCATTGAATTCTTAATTCAATTGTTCCCCACTATCCTCCACTATTGAATTCTTAATTCAATTGTCATAACCCACTCTTCTCAAAAAAAAATTTTTAATTCATCCATTATGAATTAAAGATTCACAAAAAATGAGAGCCATTGATCTCATCTTTTGATCCTCACCCTCCATTCTATTTTCAAAAAATCTATAAATAGAACTCTTCTCTATTTATTAAGAAAAACTTCTTGCACAATAACTATACTCAAATTTCTCTTCTTCTCTCTATTTCTAGTATCAAACAGGTATCAAAGCCATTTCTCCTTGTCATCTTGAGGAATCGCAGCAAGGAAGCAAGCTCCCTGAGGGCCAACCTTCATCATTCAAGATCAAGAAAGAATAGGCGAACAACGGAAGCCACAGGGTAATAGGTGTTGTAAGTTGGTAAATGGGAAATTGGGATTGATCAATTAATGATAACAAAAACCCAAACATCAACAGAATAATGAAAACAAGAAAGATAGAAGAAAATGAAGCAAAATGAATAACAATGCAAACTTTCCTTGTTTCAAAGCTTCTGTTGTTCGCCTATTCTTTCTTGATCTTGAATGATGAAGGTTGGCCCTCAGGGAGCTTGCTTCCTTGCTTCGATTCCTCAAGATGACAAGGAGAAATGGCTAAAAAGATTTCTACATTATGATGGTATGAAGAAGAGAATTGAGAAGAAGAAGAATTCCTAGAGAAAATTGGGCATAGATTCGATGCCAGAATGAAGTCTCTTTAATTGCTTAGAAGAGGGTTCTATTTATAGATTTTCTAAAAATAGAATGGAGGGTGAGGATCAACTGATGAGATCAATGGCTCTCATTTTTTGTGAATCTTTAATTCATAATGGATGAATTAAAAATTTAGAGTGGAGGATAGTGAGTTATGACAATTGAATTCTTAATTCAACTTGGTGGAGGATAATTGAATTTCTAATTCAATGGTGGAGGACAATTGAATTTGTAATTCAATAGTGGAGGACAATTGAATTTTCAATTCAATAGTGGAGGACAATTGAATTTTCAATTCAATAGTGGAGGACAATTGAATTTTCAATTCAATTGTGGGGGACAATTGAATTTTCAATTCAATAGTGGGGGACAATTGAATTTTCAATTCAATAGTGGAGGACAAATGAATTAAAGATTCATTTTTGGATAATGGAGGATATTAGCTAATTAAATATTAAGAATATTTAATTATATGTGCAACATGGTGAGATGGAAGAGATGAGTTGGATTGATGAGGTGGATTGATGAAGTGGATTTTGGTGGATTTAGGATTTGAGACATTAGAAGAATTTAGGGATTTTAATTAAATAAAATGATTTTATTTAATTGCAGGATAGTGAATCGATTAAATAAATTTAGAATATTTATTTAATTGATAGAAGAATGGAATAAATATTTAGAATATTTATTTAGGATGAATCGTGTCATTTTTAGGCATATACATTTTGCCCCTCTTTGATGCAATGCAGTTTACAGCGTTGCTTCAAAGAATAAATAATCTGACAATGATGCATGCCCCAGTTTACCCCTGGTACAGGTTATGATGATAGGATGCCCCCTCGGGAGATTGGATGGGGAGAAGGCAGAAGGCGTGAGACAGACAATCTCACGATAAGATATGTTGACAGGAGATGAAATGGTTGAATGCAGAAGAAAGGGATGAATGATATGGAATGCAAGATAAAAATGATAACACACACAAGCAAGTAAGCAAGTATGCACAAATGACACAAGCACAAACAAGGTATTGCCCCTGTCGAGCGGTAAACCAATGATATGGATCGATGATGTCTGGTTTCAGGAATGAAATATGTTGTATAAGACTTCAGGTCTGGTTTCGATAATGCAACATCCTGTCTAAGACATTTGATACGATAGTGTTGTCATGGCAGGGAATGATATATTCCTAGAGCAACATGAAGGATAGTGTCTGGTTTTAGGAAATGAAACATGTTGTGTAATATGCGTGTGTTGGTCTAGTTTCAACAATGCAACATCCTGTCTATGACAATTGACTGATTGATTGATTGAGTTGGTTTACAACTGGACAAGGATCAAGACCACTGATTGTGATTGGATCATTTGACAAGATTGATTTGACTTGATTGACATGGATGAAGGATAGACTTGCAATTGGATACGGTATGGATATGGATATGGAGATGGATATGAACTTTAGTTGGATATAGTATGGATATGGATATGAATATTTGTCACCTTGATATAGCAAGTATTTTGAAGCGCTTTCATCATTGGGCTTTATTATGTTGTAAGAAAATACAAGCATCTAGGTATAATTAAACCAAGATGACCTGAGTATTACTTACATGGATTTTGATATAGCAAGTTAATACAAGCATCTTGTCAAAATTGAATCTAGATGACCTGAGTACTTCTTGCATTTTTCAACAGACAAGGATTGCCCCCTTTTCATGTTTAGACCTTAGAGTCCTCGATGATCTTTTGCCGATCATGTCATTAGACAAAAGTCATCACATTACTCAAGTTTAATCCACAAGAAGTAAACAAAGAAAATAATCATGCCCCCATCATAGCATCTCTAGCTTTTGGCATCCTCGAGTAGCTAGAAAGGCATGATAGCATAAATCAAGACTCGTAATCTAACCAACACAAAACATTCTTGCATTAGATGTGTCATTTTGCCATAATTGATATGAGATTTAGCTTGAGTGTTTCAATATGGTGCTCTATGATGCCTTGGATAGGTTGATGTTTTTCGTCAAGATTTTTACTATTTTGGGAAGCGTGCTTTGCTGCTCTTGTTTATTTGGTGAGAAGATTGCACAATCCTTATTGGTGAGATGGACCCTAAGGGACTGACCTAGTGCCTCGGGGGCGTATTGCTAAATGGCCTTGCCTACGTGATGACACAGAGGCAACGTAGTTCGGGGTAAACCCTAACAGACCTAAGATATGGATCGGATGAGATGTGACATGGAACCGATATTGATCAACTATGGAACAAACAATACTGATGACAAGGAACCACCATGGATATGCAGTTGTATGGGTGATAGTAGATACGGAGGTAGAAGGAACCAAGGATGTGATCTCCACGGACTACATCACATAAGAATAATGTGCCCTGTTGTAGGTAGAATACTCAGGATTTTTCATGGCAATGTTTATGATGATAGGAGGATGAAGGATTTGCATGTTTTGGAGGGATAAGGTATGTCAAGAGCCTTTCAAAACATTTGTCAACATTGTGCCCCCAATCTTTATCAAGACCAAATAATAGAGGAAAGGAAGTTTGGATGGATGGACGAGACAGGATAGGCATGCAATAGATAGAGGATAGGATAGGAAATGGTATGAAAGGAAACTGGTAGGAGAAGAGTGATATGCCAATGAGACAAGGTGCCCCCAAGTGTAGGTGACATAGAAGATCAACTTACACATGACGCATGTTTGCCAGGTTTTCATCATGGTACTTATCCAAGGCGCCTGTTTGCCTGGTTTTCACCATTGGATGAAGGGATTTTTCTTTACTGTTTTCTTCTTTTTTTTCTTTTTTTTTTCTTTTTTTTTGAATATTGAGATTGGAGAAGGTGGATATGGAAAGACATTAGCATATAGTTCCTTAAAAGGGGATAGTCCCGCTAGATAGATACTGTCAAATGGACCATGTCCAGCGCTCTCACAAATGTTGGTAGGGGATCATATGAAAGTGATATGGCATAGGTAGATAGTGGATTATGATGTAGAATATGGAGGGAAGGCTTATGCAACAGCATGGACCATAGGCATAGGATGAGGAAGATGTGTAGGATAATGGATGTAAGATGGGGAGATGTATTTATGTGGAGGTGTTCTGAAGTGGAAAGGAACCATGACCAATGGCTGCACACACCATGATAAACATTGAAGCTTTTGATGAGATAGTGGTGTAGGAAGCAATGGAGATGTTTGCTTAGAAGATGGTTGATGAAGTGATTTAGGAACCCACATAGATTTAGTATTTTTAGTGCTTTTGTTTTGCTTGTGGGATTTTTGAAGGGAATGGAAGTTTTGGATGGAAGTAGGCTTTTGGATGGATATAGGTGGTTGGGATTCCTGAGATGTGGATGAGGATGCCTCATTTGGCTTGCTAGCTATTTTCTCTAGAACCCAAACCATTTTACTTTTGGGCTGTGCATTTGGAGGTAAGGGTTTAGATGGCTATTAGATGAACTTTGCTTTGATTTTGATTCTTTATGTCTTAAGGTATGAAGATCATTAGGATTTTTGGTAGGATTTTTAGCTTTATGGATAAAGGCATCAAACTTTTTGCTTTTGAATCCCATGGGGTGGGTGGAGTGGATGGAATGATTGGAAGCTATATGCTTAAATGATGTGTGCTTTTGTTGGCCATGTTTAGGGATGTAAGGATACTTATGAATGAGAGGTATGTTAGGTGTCGGAAGCAACAGTGGCAAGGTGGATGGAGGGACAATGGGAGTTGGAAGGAGTGGAGGTAAAGTGGATGGTGAAACGTGTATGAACACATGCTTTTGACATTTCTAGGATTATGGAGGTGGAATGGCGACATATGTTTTGGGGATATGATAGGGTTTGCGATGGAAAGTTGTAGACTGAGGAGTGGAGGAAGTACCAACATCTTGAGTTTGTGCACCTTGGGGTATGTATCCAAGGCCGTATGAAGGTGGAGGAATGTTGACATGGATAGGTTCCAAAATACCTTGTTCATGAAGGCCCAAGCCTTTACCTTGATAGTTCATATGCTGGAGTATACGGTGGACAGCGGGATTATGTGTAGGGGGAACACTAGACACAAGTTCTTTATTAGATGGAGAAGGCGAGATAGTGGATAATGGTTGCTGGTGTTCTAAGAAAGAACATTCATGCATGAAGGTAGTAAGACCAAGGATATATGGTGGAGGCTTTGTAGCATGGTCAATAATGGATGGTGAAGGAGAAGCATTAGGATCATGATTAGCATTGTGTTCACTAAGATCCAAGTTATTTGTTTGATATTTTATGCTTACTTGGGGGACAAGTGTCTCATCATGACAAGTGGCTGTTGTGGGATCATGGCTAGAGGAAGAGATCTCTTTGCTTTGAAGGAAGGCCATGAAACGGAGTGAATGCTGAAGTAGGTCAACAAGACTTTCATTGGATAAAGCATGTAGGTCTTGGGTGTCTTGTTCATGGATAGTTGTAGGGGTATGAATAGGATCAAGTGTCTCATGGATAGATTCATCATTATGGCTATCATCTTGATCATGGAAAAGATACATATTATGGATAGGTTGAATTTGGATAGTGTGCTCGTGAACGGTTGTTGGGGGATGGATAGGAACAAGTGGCTCATGGATAGATTCATTATTATGGCTATCATCTTGATCATGGAAAAGATACATATTATGGATGGGTTGCATAAAAGTGATTTGATCTTGAGTTGGACTAGGGCTTAATGTTTCCACATGCTTAGGATTAAACCTTTGACATACCTCTTGGATTGCTTGAATGGAAGTGGAAGGCTCTTGGATGGGCTCATGGTCAACAACATGAGGGTGTGACAGACCTTGACTCTGGTGCATGGTAGAAGGCTCATTGAGAAGCTCAAGGGGTTGCGTATGACATGAAGGGGTTGTAGGATTGGACATGGTATTGGAAGAATCTTTGGCAAGGTCAAGGACTAGATTTTGGGGACATGGTTGACTTTCTGCTAGTAGTCCTTGGATCACATTTGTCACAGGTGTATGGGTAGATGGATGAGATAATGGATGAGCAATAATAGCAGATGATGTTGTAGGCTTAGGACTAGGATTAGGTTGGGGGCTAATTGGATTGGGTGGATTAGAATTTGGATTTGATGAAGGGATAATCTTACCATAATTTATGATGTTTTTGATCAATCTCTTAAGTTTGACACAATTGGATGTTGTATGGCCCTTATATCTATGGTATGCACAATAATGGTTTTCATTATATCGAGGGGGTTTAAGGATTGGTTCAAAAGTGTCTATCGGTGGTAGCTCAATCAAATTTGTTTGAACTAATTGTTGTACGATTATGTCCTAGGGATCTTGTGGTGGAAGATTGGTAGAACATGTGTATGGAGTTGATGAAGGGCTTGATGGGCTAGAAGATGGACTAGGGGTAGGATCACATGGTGGTCTTATGATAGGACTTGTTGGCTCATGTGTTGGCATGGGATTGGATGGTGGAGGCCACTCTAGATTGGTACCTCCCTTGTCAAAGGTTATTAGATCTTGCCTAGGATAACTTGGACTCATTTGATTTATGTACAAGGGACCACTTGGACTTGCATGTGCTTCATGTTGCAAAGGTGGACGTAGGCTCACTTGTGCTTGTTGTGGAGGCAATTGATAGTCTTGGTGGTTGGGTAAAATGGTAGGATATTTAGACAAAATATCTTGAGGATGGTGTGAAGTTGAGGGCATTTGATCTTGTTGCCACGGTAGATTTGGGTTTACATGTTCTTGTTGTGAAGACAATTGGTTGCCTCATGGATGGGCTTGGTGGTATGTTGGAGGTGAAGGTGGATTAGGAGCCAAAGTGGTTTGGGGTGAGGCATAGCTAGTACTAGCACATTCAGCTTGCAAGCTTGTCAATTCTTGTTTTAAGACTTGGATTTGTTGACAAATTGCTATACAGTCTTGGGGCGAGGGATCTAAGTTGATTTGCAATCGTAGATATTGGAGTTTTTTATCAAGATATTCTAAGTGGTTTGCCATTAACACAAGACTGGAAAAGATGACTAGTTTGGATGTGTAGCAGTAAATGTGTCATAACAGAGTGCAGATGTGTCCCAAGTTGAGACAAGTGTGGTAATTCTAGTTTTTGATTGGTTTGGCAATGTTTAATGATCACACATGTACAATCATGAGTCACTCACACAAGACACATAAGTAACTTTGAATGTTGAATTTGAAGAATATGCTGATTAGTAAACAAGCACACGTGGAAGACACATCAACATGCCCTAATGTCTAGTTTGACGTAAGGTATGGCCAAAATGTTACCCCCTTCTCCCGGCTGTGTGACCAAATTTCACTTTCAATCCCTAGTCAACCTCATGTAAACATTGCCCAAACCTAATTGGCCATACCTTACATCAAACTAGACATTAGGGCATGTTGATGTGTCTTCCATGTGTGCTTGTTTACTAATTAGCATATTCTTCAAATTCAACATTCAAAGTTGCTTATGTGTCTTGTGTGAGTGACTCATGATTGTACATGTGTGATCATTGAACATTGCCAAACCAATCAAAAACTAGAATTGCCACACTTGTCTCGACTTGGGACACATCTGCACTCTGTTACGACACATTTACTACTACACTTCCAAAGTAGTCATCTTTTCCAGTCTTGTGTTAATGGCAAACCACTTAGAATATCTTGATCAAAAACTCCAATATCTACGATTGCAAATCAACTTAGATCCCTCACCCCAAGACTGTATAGCAATTTGTCAGCAAATCCAAGTCTTAAAACAAGAATTGACAAGCTTGCAAGCTGAACATGCCAGTACTAGCTATGCCTCACCCCAAACCACTTTGGCTCCTAATCCACCTTCACCTCCAACATACCACCAAGCCCATCCATGAGGCAACCAAGTGTCCTCACAACAAGAACATGTAAACCCAAATCTATCATGGCAACAAGATCAAATGCCCTCAACTTCACACCATCCTCAAGATATTTTGTCTAAATATCCTACCATTTTACCCAACCACCAAGACTATCAATTGCCTCCACAACAAGCACAAGTGAGCCTACGTCCACCTTTGCAACATGAAGCACATGCAAGTCCAAGTGGTCCCTTGTACATAAATCAAATGAGTCCAAGTTATCCTAGGCAAGATCTAATAACCTTTGACAAGGGAGATACCAATCTAGAGTGGCCTCCACCATCCAATCCCATGCCAACACATGAGCCAACAAGTCCTATCATAAGACCACCATGTGATCCTACCCCTAGTCCATCTTCTAGCCCATCAAGCCCTTCATCAACTCCATACACATGTTCTACCAATCTTCCACCACAAGATCCCTGGGACATAATCGTACAACAATTAGTTCAAACAAATTTGATTGAGCTACCACCGATAGACACTTTTGAACCAATCCTTAAACCCCCTCGATATAATGAAAACCATTATTGTGCATACCATAGATATAAGGGCCATACAACATCCAATTGTGTCAAACTTAAGAGATTGATCAAAAACATCATAAATTGTGGTAAGATTATCCCTTCATCAAATCCAAATCCTAATCCACCCAATCCAAGTAGCCCCCAACCTAATCCTAGTCCTAAGCCTACAACATCATCTGCTATTATTGCTCATCCATTATCTCATCCATCTACCCATACACCTGCGATAGATGTGATCCAAGGACTACTAGCAGAAAGTCAACCATGTCCCCAAAATCTGGTCCTTGACCTTGCCAAAGATTCTTCCAATACCATGTCCAATCCTACAACCCCTTCATGTCATATGCAACCCCTTGAGCTTCTCAACGAGCCTTCTACCATGCACTAGAGTTAAGGTCCATCACACCGTCTTGTTGTTGACCACGAGCCCATCCAAGAGCCTTCCACTTCCATTCAAGCAACCCAAGAGGTATGTCAAAGGTTTAATCCTAAGCATGTGGAAACATTAAGCCCTAGTCCAACTCAAGATCAGATCACTTTTATGCAACCCATCCATAATATGTATCTTTTCCATGATCAAGATGATAGCCATAATGATGAATCTATCCATGAGCCACTTGTTCCTATCCATCCCCCAACAACCATTCACGAGCATGCTATCCAAATTCAACCTATCCATAATATGTATCTTTTCCATGATCAAGATGATAGCCATAATGATGAATCTATCCATGAGCCACTTGATCCTATTCATACCCCTACAACTATCCATGAACAAGACACCCAAGACCTACATGCTTTATCCAATGAAAGTCTTGTTGACCAACCTTCATCATTCAAGATCGAGAAAGAATAGGCAAACAATAGAAGCTTTGAAATAGGGAAGGTTTGCATTGTTATTCATTTTGCTTCATTTTCTTCTATCTTTCTTGTTTTCATTATTCTGTTGATGTTTGGGTTTGATATTATCTTAATTGATCAATCTGATTTTCCCATTCACAAGAACAAGTCAAGAAATTCAAAGATAAATACAAATAGGTTAGTGATCAATTGATATTAGAAAATGATACCCTAAATGATTTGGAAGTGGAAATAATGGAAAGAGAAAAAGTAGAAGAAAATCTAAATCTAATGGTAAAAAACAATTCAGAAGATTGTGTTAAACTTGAAAAAGAAATTGTGAGCCTGAAAGTAGATTTGGACAAAGCCAAGAGCTATGAAAAAAAGTTCAAGATAAGTTCTACAAAACTTGATGAGATGATTGATAGTCAAAAGAGTTTAGATGATAAGCAAGGCTTAGGATTTGAGAAAGGAGAAAGTTCAAAATCGGGTCAAGGAAATTTTTAGTTGAAGCAAAACAAAGGCAACTAGTTCAAGAATCAAAAAGGAAGACCTAGAAGATCTCTTGTCAGACAGCCAAATGCTCAAAGGTACTCATCTTTCAATGGCCACTGTTTTAATTGCAATAAGTTTGGTCATAAAGCTATTCAAGGCAGAAGTAGAGTAAATTAGAATGTTCCATCATTCTCTGGTCAATGTTTCAATTGCAAGAAAATTGGTCATAGAACAAATGAATGTAGAAGTCTGGTAAGAAATGGCTTTTAAAATTCAAAGAATACTCAATCATTCAATGGAAGATGTTTTGCATGCAATAGATTTGGACACATGGCTAATCAATGCAGATCAAGGATGAATTCATTTAGAGGAAGGAGTCAGGGACAAGGAAACATTGTGTGCTACAATTACAACAAATTTGGACATGTTGCAAGATTTTGCAGAAGCAAGAATGTGAAGAGAAATTACTATGTTAAAGAAAGGAAAATAGAGCAGAGGAATGATAAGGGAAAAGAAAAAGTTGATCTAGTTGAAACTAAGAAACAAATGGACAAGATCTAGATAAAAAATGAAGTAATTGAAGTTAATGATGGATCTGCACCAACATCTGGTGTAGATACTTCCTCCAGGAAGTAAATTGGGAGCTCTGGCTCAGGGGGAGCAATGTTGAAAATCCAAAGACCCCAGCCAGATAGTTAGTGCTAGAGTCCAGCACAAAGATATGTGGAGGAATATGATATGAAAGATTTTATGGAAGAAAATCCAAAAGAAAATGAGTCAGTGCAGCATATTGCGGAGCAATTTTGATTGACTGTAACTATCAGAGAAAAGTCAAGTACCTTTTTGAGAATGAGCATTTATGACATTAGGTCAAGTGTAGAGGATAAAAAGACACTCATTTGCCTTCTAACTCACTTTACATTCAATCCGCCAAATATCCAAGAGAGATTGAAGCAAGATTTCAAACGACAATAGAAATTAAAAGAAATCAGAGTGATTTAGGCAAAGAAAACCCTAATTTAGCATAACAAGGTATTTACAGTTAGAACTTTATTGTGAATTTGTTGAATCTTTGCAATGACAACCCCACAAGTTGTTGATATCACTAAGCGACCATGACCTAAATTCAAGAAACATCCCTACAAAGCAACTGAAGTTGATCCAATGGGTGCATTTTCAAATATACCATATGGAGTTCTATATGTGGAAGACATTAGGGCATATATTCATGTTGCCCTAGATGAGCATGGTGACAACAGATTTTCAGAATTATATCTAAAGCATTTGAGTGATGATCAATATGACCTAAAGGAAGAATACAAAGTCTTGAAAGAGAAGAAATTCATTCAGTATGTAGAGTTCCCTACATTTGTAGAAAATAAATGGGTCTGGGACATCTTGAGCAAAATCCATGATGAATTCATGTGGTTAAGGTAGCCCTTCAAAATCACTAAAGAGGCAATTAGGGCAATGACAGGGTTAAATTCCACCAGAGGTGTGCCCTTGTTTAAATCCATAAAGAATCAAACTGTTATAGAAGCCACTAGAGCCCAATTTGATAAAAGGGCATTAACAGTAAATGACATCATGGACCATGCGGTAAGATTTGCTTCTATGGTCATTAGATACAAGATTTATTTCTCAAACTAGGAGAACTCTATCTTCGGTACTACAATTTACACTACATATCAAATGATCAAAGAAAATGTAGATTATGATCTGTGTGAGTTGCTGAGGATTCAACTGCTAGAGAATCTTAAGAAGATCAAAGAAAGCAAAAACTAGCCATTCAAATTTGGTATGCTGATTATCTGTCTATTTTTCTATTTTATGAATGAGTTGCCAAACATGAAGAATCTATTTTGGTCAAGTAGCAAACCTATTGTTGTACAAATTAGAGATCATCTCAATAGTATTGGAAGCCATGATGAACAAAAAGCAGCCCTATGGGGGTACTTTAAGAATGTCCAAAGCATGATGCATTCAAGAGAAAGAATCCCTAAGAAAATTGTTGAAAAGTATAAGGATACCATTTGTTTTATGGTTACAAAAGATCAATGTTTGATGGAGGTTGTTGAGCCTAGGATAGTTTGGGTTTTACCAATGGGGTATGAAGTGGATGGACAAATACTAGACAACTATGCTCAATATATGTTGAGCAAACCCAGGGACATCAGGGAGGAAACCTTTGGAACCTATGAGGAACTATCTATGAAAATTCATGTTGAAATCAGAAAACTAGAAATCTCTAGGAAGGTAAGGAAGGAGGTAGAAAAATTTGCATTAAAGCATGGTTTCACAAAAGAATAGGTTAAAGAATGAAGAGAAAACACACAAGCAGAAAGGGCAACAAAAGAAAAGAAATAGAGTGAACCGGTCAAGGCTCTAGAAGAGCCCAAAAGCAAACAAGAAAGGCTTGAAGTAACTCAGAGGTCGACAAGGAGTTCTACCACTTCCACCGGTCGCACACTATCTATAAGTGTGGAGAAACCATCCAAGAAATCTACTAACAAAGGCACAAAGAGACAAAAAATAAAAGGTAGAAGGATGTATGTCAGTGTAGGAAGAACTGATGAAGAAGAGACAGAGTCTAATGAAGAAGTGAGGAAGATGAAAACTGAGGCCTCTGGAACCAGCAAAAAGAAACCCTCCAGTAAGGGTAAATCTATAAAAAGGCAAAAGCAAGAAGTACCTCAGATAGAAGAAGCAACTATAATCCTTGAAGATGTTCTCAAAGCTATAACAATTCATTTTAATCTGAAACCCATTGCACAATTGTATGATGAGTATAATGATCCAAACAAGAGGATCATTGAGACTGCTATTATAGAATACCTAATCATCTACAACAGGGCCATAATTGAGATAATTGATGATCTTCCACATAGCCTAGCAAGTATAATGTCTACAAGAAAGGAAGTGGCTATGGCAAAGGATTTTGAGCTAAGAGAACACTCATTAAAAAAACTATGTTTGAAAATCACTCCAGAGGAAAAAGTGAAAATCTCCAAAGTAATTCACAACAAATTCAGGTCAAAAAAGAGAATGAATGCTCTCATGGGAGAAGATATGAAAAGATGGTAAAGGAAACTGAAGAAATCACTCTAAACACATTAAGGGAATTTAATCTCCCTACCATTTATGATAATAAGGAAACTGATGTTGGAGATGATACATCTATTCCAGAAGTAAACCTTGAATAGGAAATAGATGAAGATGACAAAGTGACTAAGGAGAAAGAAGTACCTACTGATGACATTCAAATAAGATCCTCTCTAATACATCAAGCTAAGGATAAAAATGATAAGGAGAAGACACAGGAAGAACAGGTCAAGGAAATTCCTACAATGGAACAAAAAGGAGGACACCAATAAGGACATGGATCTAGATGATCTGAAGTAGAGCCTGAAAGAAGAAGTCTCTGCTACACCAAGAGACACTATAGAATCAGTTAAGGAACTTATGGAGAAAGAAAAACAAGTTTTGAATGAGCTTGAATTTCTACATGGTCCAATAAACTTGGATGCAATGTCCCCTATCAAAAACTTAGATTGGATTCAATTATACATGCAAAAGCAAGAGAGGAAATGTTGAACTCTCACATAGAGGATATTGAGCTCATGGGTGAGGTATCTAGAATTTTGGAGAAGCTGATGCCAACATACTAGAAGGACACCTCTTTGTCATCAAAAAATCAACTCAAAGGACTTATAAACTCTATAAGTAAACATTTTGAATCCTTTTAGAAATCTGTAGAAATAAAAGTTAGGCAAGAGTTTAATGAGAAACAATTGAATGAGTTGAAGAAAATGATAGCTAATGACAAAGCCCAACCAGATAATAGGATAAAAAGCCTTCAGAGTGCCATTAAAGAAGCTGGTGACATATATAAATTTTGTTTATCCTGGCTGGAAGTCACAAAGAAAATAGAAGAGAAGATCAAGGATTTGAAACAAAAATTGATGAACACTTCCAAGGCATTTGATCTAGTAGTTGAATTAGTTAGCAGGAAGGAAAGTCAAGTCATCAACTTTCATAATGACTGTAGACACCCAAAATTGACCTAATTATCATTTGCATTCAAATATTGCATTAGCTACCATCTGTATTTGTCTAACACACTTGAGCAATTTCCCTAACACACTTAGTTCTCCTATTAATTAAATAAATTTATATTTATTTAATTAATTCATTAGCTATTTCTTCTATTTTCTCTAATCTATAATTAAATAATCTATGATTATGTAATTATTCTTACTTCTATCTATTTTCATTAAATAAATCTTATTTATTTAATTAAAAATCCTTTCACAATCCCACTTCCCAATTAATTAAATAAATTTTATTTTTTTAATTAATTCATCTTATCATTTATCTCAACAAGCCAACATGTGTGCCTCTTTCATTTAAAAAAGATAAGTGGTACTACATCTTTTATTTAATATCTTTCACATGTAGTACATTTTATGTACACGGTCACACATAAGCCTTATCTTCCCTCCACTTGTCATTTACACATTCACCTATTATTATCTTTTAATCTTAGCCATTCACATAGCCACCAAATCTCCACCATTGATTGATTTTGGTTGAGGTCTATATAAACACCCTCTCATTCCATACTACATCTATCCAGCATGAAGAGAACTTGTGTCTCAAATTACTACTTGAACCTCTTAGTTGAACCTATGTTTTGAACCTCTTTGTTGAACCTTTCTAGAGTTCATTTGGTAGGTTCAATGAATTTTAGTTCAACTGTTCCTTGGTTCATTGGTCTGAGGATATGCGATGTCGGCATCGCTGTGACGAAGCACTATCGGCAGGACCATGTTGAAGACCATTGGCATCGGTGAGACAAGGGCCGTCGGAATAAGCATCGAAGGTTTGTCTGATGCTGAGTGTCACCCCGATGGAAGCATTCAACCGTCGGCAAGACAAGGCCTATCGGCCAAACTTTGTGGAGTTACTCCGACAGGAGTAGTCACTCCGATGAAGGGTACGGTCGTCGGCAAGACAAGGCCTATCGGCCAAACTTTGTGGAGTTACTCCGACAGGAGTAGTCACTCCGACGAAAGTTACGGTCGTCGGCAAGACAAGGCCTATCGGCCAACCTTTGTGGAATTACTCCGACAGGAGTAGTCACTCCGACGAAGGTTACGGTCGTCGGCAAGACAAGGGCCTATCGGCCAAACTCTGTAGAGTTACTCCGACAGGAGTAGTCACTCCGATGGCGTATGTCTATCGGCAAGAGAATACCCGTCGGCTAAAGGTGTTGGGCCGATGTACTGCGGACATCCTGATGGAAGTTTTATTGGTATCGGTGAGACAAACCTCTGTCGGAGCGAGGGCTAGATCTTTTGCCGATGGAGAATGTCATACCGATGGTAACCTTGGTGATCGGGGAGACAATGCTCATCGGTGGGAGGTGAAGTCTGAGGGCCGATGGGAGTTGTTATGCCGATGGACTTGGAGGCTTGGTATTGTCGGCAACAAAATTGCTGACAATACTCTTTCGCCTGTTGGCGGTTATAAACTGCAAAGTCCTTTGCGACTTGGTACATGTGGGACTAAACGCCTCACTGAAATGTGAACCGTTGCGACGGTTAGATGGCAGCGACGTATGAGGAATCTGTTCTATCAGTTAGAGCAGAAGTCTGTAACGACTCTTGTTCTTGCAGATTGGAAATAGAATGATATGTCTATAGGTGTCGTTGGTATTATGATGATGAGACTTGAATAGAGGTTCGTTCTGTAAATGTACAGGGAGATGAACTGTGTATGATGTCGAGAATCAAACACCAGAGCAAGAAGCTGAGTTCTTTATTGTAACTGTATATCTTACTGTAATAAAGATTGTTTTCTTGTGGTGGTGGGTTTTTTACCCGTAAGGGTTTTCCCACGTAATTCTGTGTGTCTGGGTTCTAACTATTGTCTATGTTGGTTTCTCTTGTGTATTCATCTGTGTTATTGTAATTTAAAAGTGACTGGTCTACACTGTCCCCTGGGAATTAACATTAGGGAAGCTGTTTTCCGCACCTGTGCTTTCCTTACACAGCATTCATATAGCGTCTACATTATCATCTTGAGCATATTGAGCACTTTAGCATCCATCTAGCATTTTATCATTATCATCCATCCATCATGGGAGCTTTGATCTTTATAATTGTTCATTGTTGAATAAGCAATCCACATCATAAAATAAGGAATCATACAATCTAGGTGATATTGTTCTTGAATTGCATGCTTTTGATTTCATTTGGATTAGATTCTTTGATGATGGTAGGGTTAGGTTTTCATGGCTATGCTTGATCTAATTAACCTAATTTTTTACCTCACATTTTGGCACACCCGGTGGGTCTCACGTCCTTGATTAAATTTGTTATTTAAATTTGTTTTTGTGAAGATTAGATTTTCCAAGCACTTATGGCAAGTTCTAGCCGCTTCTGAGTGAAATCCAGTCGATGTCTAATTATATGCATCACTTTTAAGCTGAAACCAGCTGCTTACATCATTTTTCAAATCATGTCTAAGTGAACAGTAGTCACCTATTGCTCCTTTTTGCATCTCTTATAAGCTAACAGTGATTGCTTGTTGTCTTTTCTACATCATTTTTACCTAACAGTGATCGCTTTTAGCTATCTGGATCGCTTTCTACAAAACTAGGGTTTTTGTTATATTTTTTTTTTTCATAGATTTAAGTTGCTTATGACCTGTAATCAATTGCCTATTACTTTTTTGCATCACTTATGAGCTTTATCATTTCACATCTAGGTTTACTGGCATTGCTTCTGACCTGTAACATTTCACCTACGGTAGAATACAAATCGCTTCTGATCAATAGTTGATCACCTCTGGTAACTGTGTCGCTTTCAGTCTTTATCATTTACAGTCTAATTTTTTTGGTTACTAATTGGGTATTTGTGCAACATCTTATTGATTGTCCAAGAAAAGGAGGTTATCAAACCACTAACATATCTGTTGTAGCTTTGATCGGTCTAAGACTTGTGATTTTCAAATATTTAGGAACATTTGGGCTTGGTGCTTAAAAAAGAATCATTGTTTGCTCTGTGCTTGATTTATCTCTTTGATTGCTTGCATGTGCGTGTTTGTAACCCAAATTTAATAGAAAAAGTATCCTCTCCCCTTTCCTATCAAATGGATCTTGGGTGATGCAGAGGTTCACGCAACAGGAGCTTACAAATGGGAAGGAGGAGTCATTAACACAACCAGCATGTTAAAATCCTATCGGCTTATCATCATCATCATATTTCTTGCTAACACAGACAACATCATCATATTTCAAAGAGGCATGAAATATCCTCCTGCTGACTACTGTTCACCTCCTTATCACCTTTCGCCTTTCGCCTGTCAACAGCATCATGATATTCGGCTATCAGCAGCATCATCACATTTGGCAAGCGCAAACATCCTCCTGATGATCACTGTTCATCTTACCGCCAAACTCTATCTTCATCATCATGATGTTCAACAACACCTTCATCAGCAGGATATAAAATATCCAGTTCCTCCGATATATCCTGATGACGACAACTTCAAGCACCTTTCCTTCGATGCTTACATCACCCCGATATCCGACTATTCAAACAACAGCATCAGGATATGGCTTATCCGGTCATATTGAAACATCCTGATGATGTTACCCAAACTTTATGCCGATGACTTACGCCGATGCCAAAACACTTAACGACAGCAGGATAAACTTGGATAGGGTGATATTCGCAATATCCTGATGACGATGATGTCACATGCACCTGATGATGATGTCAATGCACCTGATGATGATGTCATCCGGATATAAGATCCTTATATCCTCCGCAACATGATAATGAATATCCAGGTGATCTCTTAATATCCTAATGATGATCTTTCCGGTCCTTAGCCAAAAAATGAACTTTCACTTCCGCATACGATAGCGATATGTGGATGATGGGTACACACGAAAGATGATCCTGACGATGATATACACATTGAGTATATATCCAACCTATATCATCCTGATGCACTTGAAACATACAATCTTCATCAGCTTCATAACCTGATCCGGATAGCAATATACTCACAGATGTCGATGCGATTCACTCCGTCTGGAAAAGCACATTCAGATCCCTGTATATCCGTCAGCTGCATGCAAACTCACAGAACCGCACAATTTCACAAAGAAAATATGATGATCGGGCCAGATCACCTTCAGATCAAAACTTCACAGTTTAACTTCCTAAATCCTAGCACATGAGGATGCTAGGTTGATTCACAGCATGCTACCAATCGATCTCCCACACAATGAAATGCATAAACAGAAAACTAAAATACAACCTAAACTAACATGCATGACCATTCCACCGATTCACAGAATCAACCGGTGGAAGGGTTGAAAGAATCCATTAACCTGTAATCAGAACAGAAATCAAAACATAAACCGCTGATAAACCAGATAATGCAATTGATGAGATCTTATTTAGATGAAACACAAATGTCCTGTTTCTACAATAATGTTTCACAATGTCTGGACTGATCTCTGGATCTCACTCAATCACCAGTACAACATAACACAACTACTACTCTCTTTATCATGATTTCAAACCCTAACTGATCTGAGTTATTTATAGCAATATCCCACGAGTACTACCAACTCGATTCCCAGCGGCTGGGAGCTTCCAAGCGGCTGGGAGAAGACAGCTCAGACTACCTAATCACGAACTCTAACTACCTGCACACTCTCCTAGGCTGATCTAATACATATGCATTGGTCCAATGGACCTTATTACATTATGAAGTCAAACATACTAAAAATAGACTAATGTCCTGTCATGCGGATAATATCCTGTCTTGTAGGGGTGCTCCTACACCATACTCCCCAGAAGAAGAAATCTCAAGTCCACTTGAGATGAGAGTATGAAGATCTGCACCATGTTTCTGGATCTGCTCTTCAGTCATCCATACTGCTTCAGAATTAGGTTTTCCCTTCCAAGATACTAGATACTCCAAGTACTGTTTGTTCCGGGTCTGTTTGACCACTCAGGTGTCCAAAACCTTCTGCAACTGTGGAGGATCATGCTTGGGAATGTCATCATTGACTGTATCCTGTAGGAGTTCCTGATCTGCATCTGGATAAGACTTGTATGGAGTTAAATCACATACATTGAATATAGGGGACAAGCCAAGATCAGGTGGGAGTTGTATCTCATAAGCATTATGTCCATGCTTGTGCAAGATCTGACATGGTCCAACTTTTCTCTGCATGAGTTTAGTATATTTTCCCTTAGGAAGTCTGTCCTTCTTCAAATGAACCCATACCAAATCTCCAACATCAAACTGTACATCCTTCTTCTTTTTATCAGCATATTCCTTATACTTCAAGGTGGTTTGTTGCAGTTGGGTCTTGACTTGATCATGAACCTCTTTGATGGCTTCTGCAAAAGCTTCTCCTTCTGCACTAATAGGGTCTACTGTAGGTAGATCTCTCAATTCCAAAATTCCTCTTGGATGCATACCATAAACTATCTGAAAAGGTGATTTCCCTGTGCTCCTATTGACAGTATCATTATAGGAAAAATCAGCTTGAGATAGAATATTATCCCACTTTTCTCCATGTTGTTTTGTCAAACATCTAAGCAAATTTCCTAAGGAACGGTTCACTACTTCAGTCTGTCCATCCGTTTGAGGATGATATGCAGAGGAAAAAGACAAATTTGTTCCAAGTTTCTTCCAAAGAGTTCTCCAGAAGTGACCAATAAACTTCACATCCCTATCTGACACTATACTCAATGGCAATCCATGGATTCTGACAATCTCCCTGAAAAACAAATCTGCAATGTATGAAGCATCAGCAGTGGTTTTGCATGGCAAGAAATGTGCCATTTTGCTGAATCTATCCACTACAACAAAAACACTGTCAAACCCTTTCCTTGTCCTTGGTAAACCCAAGACAAAATCCATACTTATGCTTTCCCATGGTCTGGAAGGAATGGGTAAGGGCTGATATAAACCTACATTAGTCGACCTGCCTTTAGCTTTCTGACATATCACACATGTCTCCACAAACTTTCTGACATCTGATTGTAACTTAGGCCAAAAGTAATGTCTTCGGACAAGATCAAGAGTCTTATCTAGACCAAAATGACCTGCCATAGCTCCACAATGTTTCTCCTTAATGATGTTTAACCTCATAGAACACCTTGGAATACATAACTGTCCACCTTTGAACAACAATCCATCCTGAATAAAAAATTCAGAGAATTCAGCATGATATTTCTCTCCAAAAGAAGTACATACATGATATATCTCCCCAAAATCTTCATCAGTCTCATACATGGTCTTTAGTGAATCAATGCCAACACTTTCTAACTGAATCTGGTTGACTGTGAGAACTCTCCTGCTCAAAGCAACTGCAACTTTATTCTTGACTCCTTTCTTATGCTTCAATGTAAAAGTAAACGCTTGTAAGGTTTCTACCCATTTCATGTGTCTGTGGTTCAGCTTTTCCTGGCTGTGTATGAAACTCAGAGCCTGGTTATCTGTGAATACTATGAATTCCTTTGGCATCAAGTAATGCCTCAATTTCTTGAGTGACCGGACTAAAGCATACATTTCCAAATCATATGAGGAATACCTCTTTTTAGCATCATTGAGCTTCTCACTGAAAAATGCAATAGGTCTACCTTCTTGGCTGAGTACTGCTCCAATGGCCATGTGACTGGCATCACATTCCACCTGAAAGATTTTGTTAAAGTCTGGAAGTGCAAGGACTGGCTGCTGTGCCACCTTCTTCTTCAATGTTTCAAAAGAATCATCTGCTCTTTGAGTCCAAACAAATCTGCACTTCTGTCCTCCTTTGATGGTATCAAGCATGGGTGCACAAATATGACTAAACCCTCTTATAAACTTCCTGTAGAAGGTTGCTAACCCATGGAAACTTCTGACATCATTCATAGTCTTTGGGGTTGGCCAAGACAATATGGCACTTACCTTCTCCTTATCCATTTGTAACTTTCCTTGTGAAATGACAAAACCCAAATATGTGATCTCCTCTTGCATGAACAAACACTTGTCTAAATTTATCATCAACTGCTCTTCATGTAACCTCTTAAGAACCAAATCTATGTGTCTGAGATGTTCTTCTTTTGTGTTGCTGAAAATCAGAATGTCATCTAGATATACTATGACAAACTTACCAATGAACTCTTTCAAAACCTCATTCACCAACCTCATAAAAGTACTAGGTGCATTAGATAAACCAAAAAGGCATAACCTTCCACTCATATAACCCTTCATTAGTTTTGAATGCTATTTTCCATTCATCTCCTGGTCTAATCCTGATCTGATGATATCCACTCTTTAAATCTATTTTTGTAAAATACTTAGCACCTCCCAAACAGTCAAGTAAATCCTCTATCCTAGGGATTGGAAACCTATACCTGATTGTGATCTTGTTAATAGCTCTGGAATCTGTGCAAAGCCTCCAAGTACCTTCCTTCATTGGTGCTAGTACAGCTGGTACTGCACATGGACTTAAACTTTTCCCAATTAGACCTGAATCCAATAATTCTTCAATTTGTCTGGCTACTTCCGCATTCTGTTCTAGAGTTAGCTTATAGGCTGCTTTGTTTGGAAGTGTTGACCCTGGAATTAAGTCTATGCAGTGACTAATATCTCTAACAGGTGGTAGGGATCTTGGCATTCCTTCTGAGATGATACCTTTGTACTTATCCAATAGCTCTTGGACAGCTGGGTCTATGAACCTTTGCTTCTTCTCTTCCTTGACTTCTTGCTGCTGTTCTTTATTCACTCTCATACATGGGATTAGGGCATATGCAACTGCACCTTCTGCTGCTACTTCTTTCATGAACTGTTTACCTTCCATCAGCATTACCTTCACCTCTTTTCCTTTAGATTTCTCCTCCTTCTCTGTTAATGGTAGTAACTTTATATCCTTACCATCTTTAGTGATTGTATAGATGTTTCTAACACCATCATGTTGTGCCTTCAAATCATACTGCCATGGTCTACCAAATAAAAGATTGCAAGCATCCATCGTGGTAATATCAAACAACAACTTATCCTTATATGCTCCAATCTGAAATTCTACCCAAGCCTGCTCTTCTACAGTTGTCTGCTGACCTTTGGTAAGCCATGAGACTTTATATGGGGATGGGTGAGGCAATCTCCTAAGCTTAAGCTTTGTCACCATTTCTTCAGACACAAAATTTTCGGTAGAACCAGAATCAATCAAAACTTTACATGCCTTACCTCCTGCTTTGCAAATAGTCCTGAAAAGAGACTTTCTTTGAGGGGATTCTTTGTCAGGTACCTTCATGGTAGTCATTGTTCTTCTCATCATTAGAGACTCTCCACTTTCTGGATATCCATAATTATCAGGAGCATTCACACTCTGAAAATCATTAGAGCCTGTCATACTTTGATTATCAGGTTCTTGGATCAGATTTGTTCTCCTTTCTCCTGTTGAGCTTGTGGCCTTTTCTGGACATCTGCTAGCTATATGGCCTTCTTTGTTACAGTTATAACATCTGATGGATCCTCTGCCCTGGGATCTTCCTCTGAAAGGTCTTCTACCTCTGAAGTTTCCTTGCTGACTATAATTTTCCCCCTGGTTCTGACTATTGTTTCCCTTACTATTGTCATGATTGGATTCTCCTTGATATCCATGTCCATGTCCTCTACCTCTAAAAGGACCTTTTCCACCCCTTTGTTGTCTTCCTCTTCCTCTATTGTGTTGTTCCTGTTTTCTCTTTAACTTCTCTTCCACTTTCAATGCCAACTGAAAGCATTTCTGAACTGTATCTGGATTATGCAGACTTAAATCTTCCTAAATGTTGAACCTCAATCCATTAAGGTATCTGGCTACCTTCTCTTCTTCACTTTCCTTTACCTTTGTTTTGATACAAAGTTTCATGAATTCTTCTGTATATGAGCTGACATCTAGCTCCTTCTGCTTCAGGTTTTGCTTCCTCTTGTGTAATTGGATACTGTAATCCAATGGGACATAAGCTTCCTTTACTAATGCCATCATCTTCTTCCATGTAGCGACTCTACGCTTTCCTTCCTGTACTCTATCATCTTGGATGAAATTCCACCATGTCAAGGCAGCTTCTTTCATTTTTGACTGGGCTATTTTCACCCTCTGTTGTTCTGGTATCTCCTCTGTTTCAAAGAAATTGTTCAAGGAGTCTATCCACTCCATCACTGAATCAGGTTCCATCTTTCCTGTAAACACTGGCAAATCCAGTTTCACATCCATGGTTCTCCTCTCCATGGCCTTGAGGGCGTTCAACAGTGGTCTCTGGTCTGCAGGAACGACCTCCTCGTTCCAACTAGGGATCTCTTCTTCTTCCCTATCTTCTTCTCTACCAGAACCTACTCTGCTCCTCAACTTCGCTAACTCATCCTTCAATTCCTGATTCTGATCCTTCATGGCCTTGCTCTCTGCAATCTGTTTCTTTACCAGAACTGCCAACTCAACGTTGGTCATCCTTGCTGGAACCTCAGATGTTCCTTCATCACCTGACATCCTGCTATACCCTGATCTTTTCCAGAAGATCCTTCCTTCACTCTGATACCACTATGATGCAGAGGTTCACGCAACGGGAGCTTACAAACGGGAAGGAGGAGTCATTAACACAACCAGCATGTTAAAATCCTATCGGCTTATCATCATCATCATATTTCTTGCTAACACAGACAGCATCATCATATTTCAAAGAGGCATGAAATATCCTCCTGCTGACTACTGTTCACCTCCTTATCACCTTTCGCCTTTCGCCTGTCAACAGCATCATGATATTCGGCTATCAGCAGCATCATCACATTTGGCAAGCACAAACATCCTCCTGATGATCACTGTTCATCTTACCGCAAAACTCTATCTTCATCATCATGATGTTCAACAACACCTTCATCAGCAGGATATAAAATATCCGGTTCCTCCGATATATCCTAATGACGACAACTTCAAGCACCTTTCCTTCGATGCTTACGTCACCCCGATATCCGACTATTCAAACAACAGCATCAGGATATGGCTTATCTGGTCATATTGAAACATCCTGATGATGTTACCCAAACTTTATGCCGATGACTTACGCCGATGCCAAAACACTTAGCGACAGCAGGATAAACTTGCATAGGGTGATATTTGCAATATCCTGATGACGATGACGTCACATGCACCTGATGATGATATCAATGCACCTGATGATGATGTCATCCGGATATAAGATCCTTATATCCTCCGCAACATGATAATGAATATCCGGGTGATCTCTTAATATCCTGATGATGATCTTTCTGGTCCTTAGCCAAAAAATGAACTTTCACTTCCGCATACGATAGCAATATGCGGATGATGGGTACACACGAAAGATGATCCTGACGATGATATACACACTGAGTATATATCCAACCTATATCATCCTGATGCACTTGAAACATACAATCTTCATCAGCTTCATAACCCGATCCGGATAGCGATATACTCACAGATGTCGATGCGATTCACTCTGTCTGGAAAAGCACATTCAGATCCCTGTATATCCATCAGCTGCATGCAAACTCACAGAACCGCACAATTTCACAAAGAAAATATGATGATCAGGCTGGATCACCTTGAGATCAAAACTTCACAGTTTAACTTCCTAAATCCTAGCACATGAGGATGCTAGGTTGATTCACAGCATGCTACCAATCGATCTCCCACACAATGAAATGCATAAATAGAAAACTAAAATACAACCTAAACTAACATGCATGACCATTCCACCGATTCACAGAATCAACCGGTGGAAGGGTTGAAAGAATCCATTAACCTGTAATCAGAACAGAAATAAAAACGTAAACCGCTGATAAACCAGATAATGCAATTGATGAGATCTTATTTAGATGAAACACAAATGTCATGTTTCTATAATAATGTTTCACAATGTCTGGACTAATCTCTGGATCTCACTCAATCACCAGTACAACATAACACAACTACTACTCTCTTTATCAAGATTTCAAACCCTAACTGATCTGAGTTATTTATAGCAATATCCCACGAGTACTACCAACTCGATTCCCAGCGGCTGGGAGCTTCCAAGCGGCTGGGAGAAGACAGCTCAGACTACCTGATCACGAACTCTAACTACCTGCACACTCTCCTAGGCTGATCTAATACATATGCATTGGTCCAATGGACCTTATTACATTATGAAGTCAAACATACTAAAAATAGACTAATGTCCTGTCATGCGGACAATATCCTGTCTTGTATGGGTGCTCCTGCACCATTGGGTGTATGAGAACTTGTTATTATCTTTAGAGGGCCTGCCTTCCTGGTGTGAGAAGGGGTATGACCCAAGCAGTAACAGGGTAAAGCCAAGTCCTTCCAAAATACTATATAAGAAAAGTGTTTGTGTTGAAATCTACAAACAATGGGTGTTGTGTTATACCGACAACCAACCTCCCCCAAAACCCTCCAAGGCATAACCCTTGAAAGCCGGGAGACTCCATAACAAAGAGTAGCACTGCTGTACATATAGCCTCTTGAATAGATGCCCTTACTAGCAACCTTCTGTAGTAGCCAAAAACCTTCTATTTGTTGACACAAAAGGTGGTACCTTTGAAGCCGCCCTGATTCATGTGGTTCTTAGTAGAGATAGCAGGGACAATCCTAAGGTTTGGTGGGGGGACAAGCCTTAGGAAACCTAGATCTTGGTATGCATGAGAAGTGTGTGCTGTGGAGAGGAGCCGGTGCTACCAAGATCCTGAAGCTATCTGCTTTGAATAAGCACAACCAGGTGACTCAACAAATTTAGTCCTTTCCTAGCCTAGGTTGTACAAGTTTGTGATTATTGTGAGTGTGAGTGACTGAAATCACTATTTTCTTGTCAAAAATACAATTCAGACAAATTTCTTGATAGACATAGTCACTTTCAAGCTTTAACTGTCTGCATATAGATAAACAGATCACTTTTAACCAGAAGTTAGTCACCTTTTACATGAATTGCCTTTGAATAACAATTGCTCGCCTCTTGTCTAAACTAAGTCACCTTTGATCAATAATAAATCACTTCTAAGTTAATACTGATCATGTGTAGTAAATTGGTTCACTTCTGGTTAATACTGTAGCTTGTTACCCTAACCAAAATCAGATCACATTTAAGCTATTACCAATTACTTTTGGCCTTTTCTAAGTCGTATCTGAGCTATTACCTATCACCTGTGGTTAATTACCAACAAATCTTAGTGACTCAGCTGAATCAACTACATTTCTAGCTTTCTTAGCTTCAATGTTAGCTTGCAGACCTGCCTCTGATCATTTGCAGATCCCTAAACTTTGTCTCTTGCTTTGAGCATACCAAACAATTGGACTTTGTGCACTTTCCATCTTTTTGAGATCCCCAACTAGAAAACCAATCATCAAAACAATTAACCCAATCAATTAGCAAAACATCATCTTTTGGCCTTAGGCTTAAAAACATCAGCAAAACAACAACTTTAGCAAACAACTTTTCCCTTGAGTGTGTGAGCTATTCTCTAGGGAAGTTCAACCAACAACTAGCAACCAATAACTAGAAACCAAGCAACCCAACAACAACAAGGCAAACAACAAAACTAGCACAACAACCAACAACTAAACAATCAGCAAACCATCATCTTTTTGGGTCTCAAAACCTTGACAAGCTAAAATTCAATTTTCAACATCAACCATCATGTCTCAAACTAGGAGCTAATATAGAGCTGAAATGGAAGTAAAACTGCGAGCTGAGATAGAAGCCACAATGCAACAATCATGATCAACACGCCTTAGAGATGCAACTCAATTTACAGCCGGCATGCCTTCTCACACGTTTGTACCCCATGGGTACACCATTGGAGAGTCATCTCATCAAGTGCAATCGCACCTCTTCATAGTGAATTATGAAGAGCATTCCCAAGAGGATTTATCTGACTATCAAGACACACATGTATGGGACCAAGTTGAGAAGCTTGTTTTATCTGATCCTAATCACTACTTCTTGCAACTTGCCCGCATGGGAGCCAAACTACTAAGAGACTTTGACATATCTGCTATTTGAGAACATGATCCAAGCACTCCCACTATTGTTGCAAAGGGACCATCCATTATAGTCACACCATCCGAACTCATCTCTTTCATTTCCTATTGTTACTTCATTCGACTCCCCACACTCGAAGTACACTTTAGAACCTTTGATAACTCCAACCAATGTACTCCCTTTCCTTTCACAAAATCTAAACATTCCACCTTTCCATGTTTCCCAACATACTCCTCCTACCATGACCGTATCTGTGCCTCAAGTAACACAAGTTGTCCTTGTTGCCCAAGTGCAAACTCCTCAAATATCACAAGCTATCCCCATATCCCATATTCCGCAAGCTTCCCAAGCTATCCAAACAACACCAACTGTCCAAGCTTCACAACCATTGCAGTCCGCTATTGCCATTGCATCACATGTGGACACCACATCCCATATTCCTACCGCTGCTAATATGGTCTCCACTATCTCCACGAATCCATCCAATACATAATACAATCCCAATGTTAGTTGCATTGACATGACTGACCCACCTATTGTTTCACAAGCTAATCCTAGTGTTGTAGTCTCTTATGTTGATCAACTTACATCAATTCTGCATCTTCTTATAGTCCTTCACAAACCATCAATCCATCTTATACTACTCAAGGATTACCCATTGTCACCCAACACATGACATATACCAATCCTCATGTTGTTCAAAACACAAACCCAAATGTCTACCCTTCTTCCGCATCCACCAATCCTTCCATCACTTACCATATTACAAATCCAATTCTGAATTCACAACCATTGACCAATGTCAATCCATCTTCCACTTCCCATGTGATGCAAAACCTTGGTGCTAATTCATCGTAATATACCCAATCACAGGTTTTGTCTCAAGGACAGCAATCCTCAAATACATATGTGTCACATACTAATCTGTTGACATATACTACGAGTACGCAACCTCAACAAATGGTCATGGATTCATATATTCCACAACAATAACATCAATATACCTCATATTACACTTCACCTCCCAACCAACCACCCCCTTTGCAACAACAGCAATTATCTCCAGCGTGTTGGTTTTTCTTCTGAATCAGCATTAGGGTTTGCCAGTTCTAATGCACAGGGAGATTCAGCCAACTGAATACAGGAGGTTGCGTGAGCTCCTCCCCTTCACTTCTGGTTCTGCCGCACCAAGGGGGGTGTCCCTATTTGATAAAAGTATGACCTTGACTAGCTCAATGACAGAAAGATATAACTTGACAGCAGTAGGCAGAATACTCTCATGTAAGGACCAAGATTTGTGTAACAAATCACAAGGTTGGCAACATTCTTGGACATGATGTCTGGTTGGGTATGAGAGCATGCAGAGGTTCCTAATCCTAATCCTACAACTAACAGATGGAAGAATGAGGTGGTTTGATTTGATGTTTGGATGCAAACCTGGACCTGGTGTATAACCTCAACACAGAGCTAGATTGGTGCCTATCCAGGGCTTGGAGTCAGTAGACATACACCTGTGAATGATCCGCATGAACAGCTAAAACTGGATTTCAGGGGGATACACATGATACCTGCCTTACAGACATCTCCCAATACAGAGTGTTAAGCTGTCGATACTTATGGCATCCCTATTGCAGTATACCCTTCCCAATATTCAATTTGAAAACAATTTAATCTACTCCTTGAGCAGAAGTTAAAAGATTAAACATTCAACACAGGAATTCTATGTTCTAGAATCTCAGACATTCCTTGAATACCTGGACTTAGAAGAAAGATACATGCAAAACTGGAGATAGAGTCAGCATAACACATGCAAATATAGCATTGTTCATATAAGATTAACCATGAAATCAGTGGATTCATGCAAAAACGTACAACAGGAGATACATAAACTCACAAGTTTGCTGTACAGAGCAACCAAAACTAGTTGTATCTTATTACAGAGCCAAAATGTCCAGTTTTCAACAACCTAAACAATGGTAACACAGTCTGCTTATAACAGACAGAGAGTGTACCACAGCCATTAATTACATGACTGTTACAAAAATCCGCCATATACAGATCCTTCAAAGGAATGGTGCTCAAAATTTATTACAGCAATAGACAGAGGAACCTCGAGCCCTGCGCCGCCATCTGGGAGTCTTTATGTCAAAAATCTGGTACCTGACTGTGCAACAACTCGCCTATGCCCCAGCACAGTCGCCAATAAGGGTCTCAACCACCCATGTCTTCTCCTGCACAACACATACGGAAATTTCCCGCTCAAAACGTGCCTGAAGCCACAAAGGAAACTCATACTCCAACTTTAAAACATGGCCGTCGATCCTTCCATCGCTTGAAAATTGATGGCACCAAATCCATGTTGAAAAGTCACTATCCTACAAAAATGTGCCACGTAGGCACCCTAAAAATGCACGTTTTGCCTTGCATATCATGCCATCGGCGTGACCAAGACCATCGGGAAGACCTTCACATCTGCATAAATCAATATCCCACATTCGTCCTGCAGAGACCATTCTATTACTTTAAAAACGGGGCCGCATGTATAATAGGTGTCGAGCGTTTTGTCACGCTCGACACATGACCCTTCGTCCATAGCCCATCGGCCAAACATATACTATCGGCCTTCCTCAAAAAACTCCCGCCGACTCCAGTTGTCTCACCGACGCCCAGAAGCCAAATACCACCTATCGGCCAGACCACCAACTGTCGGCCCAACAAAAAACACCTCTGCCAATGAACAAAGTCACCCCGATGATCATACTTTTTAGCATGATACCACTTCGTCAGCGCACCCAAAAATTCTCCTACCGATACGCTGATCATACCGATGACCACCTCGCATCTCCCATCAGCCAGACATTGACCATTGGAGCAAATGAAAACTCCTCCACCGACATCAAAAGTTACGCCGATATAGCTCCATCGGCCAGAGTACCCCTGTCGGCCCAACCTTCCACACTTCATCCGATGCACCAAGTCACGCCGACAACATACCACATCCGGGTCTTCGATGAGACACACGCCGATGACAACTCATCGGCCAAACCTACGCCGTCGGCACAACTTAGAAATCCTTCGTCGATCACACATGTTACGCCGATGAACACAATGGCTAAATCATCATCGGCCACACCTAGACTGTCGGAACAACACCTGCCCGCTCACCCGATATACAAAGTCGTGTCGATGGCACATCAGAACCCTCGCTCCCATTAGCCAGACACATATTGTCGGAGCAACAAAAAGAACCCTGGCTGATAGCACTAGTCACAGCAATGACCAACAAGCCTCACCCTGCCCCCTTGTCAGCTAGACATATGCCCATCAGGAAACTAGAAAGAAGATACGCCGATGACAGAAGTCATCCCAATGGCACATCACCACCACATCGGTGGAACCAAAAAAAAAATACTCCAGCCGATAGGACAAAGTCTTGGCGATAAACAAAGAACACACCATGCTATTGATATGATCGCCAAGACGCATGAAAACTCATGCCGATGGGCAGAACATGATGACCCCTTCCATCAAGAAAGGTGATGTGGATGCTGCAAAACACTGAAGGGGTGCCAACACTTAAAATTTTTTGGATTTTAGGGAAGGTGCCTGCATGAAAAATGCTTAAGAACTGACAGTGAATTCAGGCACCAACACAACGGATGTTCAACAAATGATTGACCAAGCAGTAGGGCAAAGCTAGAAGACATTTTCCTTAGAAAACATATGTGCTTATCCGTTTGACAAGTCACTTCATATGACACCTTTTCTACCACACTTTGAAATTCCACAGTTTGACAAATACAAAGCAAAAGGCAATCTAGAAGACCATCTTAGAGCATTCTTTGTGGCATGTCTCGATGTTGCTCAAGATGATACATATCTTTTGAGACTGTTTCCCCAAAGCTTAGCAGGACAAGCTCTTGAATGGTTCTCTCACTTACCTCCAGGCATTAAATCTTTTGCAGAATTAGCAAATAAATTTCAACCATGCTTTGATTTTAACATTGAACGTGAACGACCTTGTCAACAATAAACAATGCAATGGTGAAGATTTCTCTTCATTTACTCAACGATGGTGTAATATGGCTAGCAAACTATCATGGGAAATACATGAAAAACAACAACTCGATATCTTTGTTCAAAATCTTCATCCCGAGCTATCATTCCAATTACAATTACAAAGTGTTATCACCTTTGATGAACTTGTTTCCAAAGGAACCATCATTGAACGTGCTTTAATTGCTAAAGGGACTATCAAGATTTTTCACAATAACAAAGACTATCCTTAAAATTCCAATGATAAGTCTTGCTTTTGGAACAAGAACAAGAATGTTGTCAACAACGGTGTTGTAGATGCAAAGAACATACAAACAATGAAAGCTCCTATCAACATTCAAGCTGCCTCTACAACAACTCAACCTTTTCAATGAACTTGACAACAACAAACTTTAAATCCCCACTGACAATTCACACCATTAGCAGAACCTATGGAAGTTGTCTTTCAAAAACTTCTCCAAGCAGGAGATATCATGTTATCGGATGCACCACCCAATGGTGAACTGCTCTTCAAAGCTCCTTGGTACAAAGATAATGAGTATTGTGATTACCATAGAGTCAAGGGACACAAAATGAATGGTTGTATGTGCTTAAAGCATGTTATTCAAGATTGCATCGATCAAGGTTTAATTAAAATCACACCTCCAACATTGCAACCTACACAGCAATCGACATCGAATTATGATCTAGACGCTTTGAAGAATCCACTTCCATCTCATGACAAACCAAGTAACCCTCATGTTGGGATTGCCATTTAGTACAACTATGAATCATCCACTATTGGCCGCATTAACCATGCTCACATTTCTACCATTACTATCCAAGGCAAAGCACCTGATTGCACTATAACTACTCAAAGAGGTCATGTTACCATTCAAGGAGCACCTATCCATCCTCCTCGACCGTCCCCTAGCTATAATATCCTTGATCACCTTCGTAAAACATCTGCACATATTTCCATTCTTGAGTTGCTTCGCATATCCCCTACCCACAAAGCTATCCTTGACAAAGATTTACAAGAATCTTCAGTGCCCAACGATATCAATACCATGTAATTCCAATCTATGGTCGCTAGCATTGCAGCCCCTTGTCATCTAACCTTTTCCAACAAAGATCTTTAGCCCTCCATTCATCCTTCACACAACAATGCCCTCCACATAGAATCAAACGAATCTTAGTGGATGGTAGAGCTGGTCTTAATATATGTTCTTTTGAAATTAATAAAACAATTGGGCTATTCTGAGAAAGATGTTGACACTTCCAAGGCCATTACTATCAGAGCATATGATGATGTTGAAAGAGACACTGAAGGGATTCTTCACTTGCCTATTCAAGTTGGACCAGTCACTACTGACACCCATTGTCAAGTCCTTGATATTGAGATTCCTTATAACATCATCCTTGGCCATCCATAGATCCATGCCCTCAAAGCAGTTCCTTCTACATACCATTAGTGTCTTAATTTTGCATATAATGGTGTTGAGATTACTATCCATGTTGATCCTAATCCATTTGAATTTTACCATGCTTTTAAAGCTAAATACCAAAGTCCTAACTGCATTCCTATCAACACCGAAGCTACCCATCTTCATCATATGTAGATCCATCCGTCCTACTCAAGCCATCATCTAGCAAAGCCGCTTCCAATCTCCGTATCAAGTACACTGAACATGGCCCTGGTGAGTACACATTGCAAGAATCTTATTGTGTGGGAACTCTTCCCTTGTCTGCCAAATCTCATGGCAAACCTTCTACATCCAAGCCATCTTCATCCACAGCTATCATAAAAGCCCCACCCACAGTATTCATAAAAGGTGGATTTCTGGATGATGAAGACATTGATGATATCAACTCTTGGATATTCTTTGATGAGAATGATCAACTCCAACTTGAAGTGGAGAGATATAACAATGGGTTCTACATCATTAAGAATATGGGCTACAAAGGACATGGTGGATTGGGATCCCAGGAATAAGGACCTATTAAACCCATTGTTGTGTCTAAGAAGTTTAATAAGCAAGGCCTTGGCTATCAGCCGAAGGTACCGCATTCCAAAGACATTAAGTGTATTACCGATATGGACGCTGGACCTTCTTCGGTAGGAGAGACTTCTAGTTTAGATACCATCGATGACTCCTCCCTATTACCAACCTTTTTCAAGACACTTCCATCTTCATGATTTCCACAACCTCCTCTAACCATAACCATTCGTTCGTTACCCTTTCACTCATATCTCTTGACCTCGTCGATTGGGACCAATAGGGGGCACTAATATTGGATACATTTGAGAATGATGAAGCTATTGTATAATTCATGGGCTTATGACAAGGCATTCTATTGGGTGACCATAAAGCAGGTTTCATGATGGATCTCCCTAAACTAGCATATTTTGGAGGAAGTGTCAAATCCTTCAGTCACAAAAGTGAAATAAACAAAATAAAAAAAGATAGGTCACTAGGTGAAAAATGAAAAGTGCCTCTTGACCTTGAAAAATTAAAAATAAAGGATGTATCAGAAGGTGAAAACCTCTCTAAGGCACCTGAGGATGGGAGATTTGATCTTCCTATCACCACAGACTATCATGAGAAATCAACAGTGCTAGTTGAACAATCACAAGACATGAACTTGGGCACAAAGCAGAATTCAAAGATCACTTTTTTGGTAGCATCATTATCAAAGTAGGAAAGAAGAGAC
Organism: Cunninghamia lanceolata; assembly: GCA_027924645.1. Taxonomy (NCBI): domain Eukaryota; kingdom Viridiplantae; phylum Streptophyta; class Pinopsida; order Cupressales; family Cupressaceae; genus Cunninghamia; species Cunninghamia lanceolata. The sequence continues at coordinate 9,712,863 of BSBN01001752.1, forward strand.
TTCATAACATTTTTCATAAAAAGAGCTATAAATTTTGGATGGACTTACACTGACATGCGAGGTCTAGATCCATCACTAGTGGTACACCATTTAGCAATATCTCCTAATGCAAAACCTGTCAAATAAAAATTGTGCAAAATGCATGCGTAAGTAGCTCTATTGGTTAAGTTAGAGATTTAGAAGCTACTAGAAGAAAAGTTCATAAAGCCTATTGATTATCTAGAATGGGTTTCAAAATTGGTACCTATAGCAAAACTTGGTGGATGAGTTCATTGTTGCATAGATTTTAGAGATATTAATAAAGCATGTCTTAAAGATGACTTTCCACTACCAAGCATAGACAACATTGTAGATCTCATAGCTAGACATGAAATGCTATCTTTGATGGATGGATTCTCTAGATATAACCAATGCTATCTTTGATGAATGGATTCTCTGGATATAACCAAATCAGAATAGCAGAAGAAGATCAAGACAAAACATCATTCATTTGTCCATGGGGTACATACTGCTGGGTGGTAATGCCTTTTGGTCGCAAGAACGTTGGAGCCACATATCAATGAGCCATGACAATTATCTTCCATGACCTTTTTCACACTATCATGGAAGACTATGTTGATGATATCCTAGGGAAATCCAAGACAAGAGAAGGACATCTATAGGTATTAGCACAAATATTTGATTGACTAGAGAAATATCAAGTTAGACTGAACCCAAAGAAATGTGTATTTGGAGTAACATCTAGAAAACTATTGGGATATATTGTGTCTCAACAAGGGATAGAAGTGGACCCTACCAAAGTAAAAGCTATCATGGAAATGCCTCCGCCAGCAAATCTCAAGCAACTTCGTAGCCTTCAAGGAAGGTTACAGTCCATCTGTAGATTCATCTCACAACTAGTAGACAAATGTCATCCTTTCCAACATCTTCTCCGCAAGGGTGTGTTGCAAGTATGAGGTTAATCAGTGTTGTCATTGATGTCAACATACTCATATTGCATTGATAAGAAGGATTGGATGAGCTGTGTGCTGAGGATATTGAGAAAATTAGTCTCAATCATGAACAGTGAAGAACAGTGATAAGAAGAAGGCAAAAGTACTCAATGGGTTGAGAATAAGAGGATATAGATAAAAGGGTTTGTAGATATGAGTCTTGAGATGTTCCAGTTAAGATTTTAGAGGTTCACATAAAGATCTGAAGAAGTTATGGCTGTTTGGGTAGAACTGGTTCTAGAAAGCTTTCAATGGTGACAGAGTGTCACAGATTGGTCTGGTGAGTTCTAAAATTACATTCTCTCATTCTGCAGATTGGAGGGAGTGTTGAGGAGGTTAGTGTGAAGTGACAACTTGATTTGTGCATTGTTTGGAGGTCTAGAAGAATCTTTTGCATTATGACAGTGGCAACAAACTGTGTTCTTGATGTTCCGGATGAAGAAGAGAAGAATTCTAGTAGGCTGATGAAGTGCAGATGTTCTTGGTGATTTAGGGAAGCTTGTGGTGATCTGTGGATCGTGTCTAGTTCATGTTGGTGGTCCGAATTGAAGTTAGAGTTTGTATTTGAAGAATAACCATGGATTTTGGTGTTCTCCTTAAGACTGGTTTACACATCTTGCGAATGATCTTGTAGATGTTTGCCGACTTAGATGATTGTTCCTAAGTTGATGCCTTGTTTAAATAAGGGATTGTGAATTCATTTTGAAGTGTGTCTTGTGATGATGAGTGTGATATAGTGAAGAGAAGTGTGAAAGGTAGAGCAGGAGTTTTGGGCTTAAATGGAACTGATCCAGGCATGGTAAAGATGTCAATCTCTAGTTCAAGTTTGTGATTCTTATCACTTTGTAGACAGTGTGTCTCTTGTAGGTAGTGTGCCTCTTTGTGAGTAGTGTGCTCAGGCAGTGAGCCCTAATTGGCATGTGCCATCCATTTTTCTTATTCTTCTAATAGAGAATAATCCTTGGGTTAATCACCCTGTGGTTTTTCCCTTAACCGGGTTTTCCACGTCAAAATCTTGGTGTCTTATGTGTTGATGTGTATCTGCTCTGATCTTTATGCCTTATGCTTTCATGAATGATTAATTGCTATGCTATTGATTAACAAAGTGGATTTAAGTGTTTAAACTAGAAGCAAATTAATGATAACTGATTCACCCCCCCTCTTAGTTATCAACAATTGGTATCAGAGCCAAGTTCCTCTAAAAGGAGCTTAACCGCTTGAGGAGATCCAGGATGTCATCATACAAGAAGGACAGTCTAAAGTTTGATGGAACCAACTTCGCTCTTTGGAAAGGCTACATGAAATGTCACTTGGAGTGTATGGGAAAGGCATACTTGTCCATGGTCAAAAAAACATATAAACCTCCATAGGGTGATCTGATAACTCTAAATGAAATCACAGATGCTGAAAACAATCTGTGAACTAAAGAGGCTCTTCTAAGTGCATTAACTGACTCAGAGCTCTCCAATGTTATTGACCTACCAACTGCCTATGAGATCTGGATTAAACTGGAACTTCTGCATGAAGGAGATGAATTTGTTAAGAGTGCAAGGTTGTAGAGTCTCAAAGGGAAATTTGAAAGATTGAAGATGAGAGATGATGAAAATATCACTACCTTTATGCCAAGAGTGAATGAGCTAGTGTGTGGAATCAGGAATGCTGGTGGAGTTTTGGATGAAAATGAGATTGTTTGCAAAATTCTCAGATCCCTTCCTGCTGCCTACAAAATCAAGGTTGCTTCCATTGATGAATTTAGAGCCCATACAACTGTCACAAGAGAACAATTGGCTTGCAAACTGGCTATATTTGAAATGATCAAGTTTGGAGATGATCCACCCAAGACTGAATCTGCATTTAAAGCTAGTGCCTATGTGAAAGGTAAACAAAGATTTGATCCGAGAGAAAACTCTTCAAGGAAGCTGTCATGGTATGATCAAGCAAGAAAAGACATGGAAGAGGAAGAAGCAAAAACAGCTCAACTTGAAGCCCTCATTGCAAAAAGACTGCCAAGGGGAACTGGTAAGTATGAAGGAAAATTACCCTTTAATTGCTTCAACTGCAATAAGATTGGTCACTTTGCCTCAAGATGTCTGGAAAGATCCACAAGATCAAATTCTAACAGACAAAGGTTCCAAAAGAATTGTTATTATGTTCATGAAGAAGCTGATAATGAAGGAGTAACAAATGATGAATCAAAGATAGGAGACAAATCCAGAAATGAATGGGTGTTCATTGCCATCAAGGAAGAAGATCCAATATTCCCTGAATCTATCAATCATAAGGTTATAAAAAGAGCTTTGGTTGCCCAAGTTGAAGAAAAGGATGATTGGGTTATTGATAGTGGATGCTCTCACCATATGACAGGTGACAAGAACAAGTTCTTAGATTTGGAAAGCTATGAAGGAGGAATGGTAAAATTTGGTGACAATTCTGCTGGTAGAATCAGAGGTAGGGGAACTATCTCTTTTGATGGAAAGAACAAAACTGGTAATGTACTGTATGTTGAAGGATTGAAGCACAATTTTCTCAGTGTTGGTCAGTTGGTGGACAAAGGTTATGATCTCCGGTTCAAGAATGGAAGATGCAAGATCTTTGAAAGCTCCAGAACTGAGATTGCATCTGGTACTCAAACAAATGGTAATATCTTCCATCTAGTTGGTACTAATAAAAGTTATCTATTTGTTCAAGTTGATCAGAGTTGGTTATGGCATAGAAGGATGTGTCATGTAAATTTTGATAACATCATCAAGATAAGTAATACTCAGGCTGTAAGAGATCTTCCAAAGTTGGTAAAACCTACAAATAGTATGTGCAAAGAATGTTAGCTAGGTAAACAGAGTAGAGTTTCATTCAAAATCAAGGATCAGTCCTCTACCAGATTATTGGAGTTAGTTCATACTGATCTATGTGGTTCGACAAGAATCAAGAGTATGCAAGGTGATAGATATTTCATGTTACTGATTGATGACCATTCCCGGATGATGTGGGTCACCTTTCTGAAAGAGAAATTAGAAGCCTTTGAGAAGTTCAAAATCTTCAAGGCTATGGTAGAGAATCAAATCGGATTAAAATTGAAATGTCTAAGGTCTGATAGAGGTGGTGAATTCACATCCGGTGAATTCATAGACTTCTATGAGAAGCATGGTATAAAGAGATAGTTGTCTGCTCCTAGGACTCCATAGCAGAATGGAGTAGTTGAGAGAAAGAACTGGACCATCCAGGAAGCATCCAAGACAATGATGATGGAAGCAAATGTTCCCCAGATGTTTTGGAAAGAAGCTGCCAGTACTGCAGTCTACACTCTCAATCAAGTTCAAATCAAAAGCAATACCAGTAAGACTCCTTATGAATTTTGGTCCGGCATCTCTCCTACTATGAGATATTTCATAGTATTTGGTAGCAAGTGTTACATTAAAAGAGATGGAGATCTAGGAAAGTTTGATGCTAGAAGTGATGAAGGAATTTTCTTGGGATACTCCACTCAAAGCAAAGCATACCGGTGTTACAATAAGAAACTGAGAAAGATGATAGAAAGTACAAATGTGAAGGTTAATGAAGGTATTGAGAAGCCCTCAAGATTTTATGAGTATGATGAAGATGATCAAAATGATGTTCTGGTTCAAGGAGCTCCATCCTCTCCTAAAGGTCAGATTCAGACTGATCCGATAAATCAGGAAGAAGAGATAGGTTTGGATGAGCCTAATCAAGAAGTAGAAGTGCAAGAAACTCCCAAAGTTCCAAGGTATGTAAGACTGAACCACTCTGAAGATCAGATCATAGGTGACAAAAGCAAAGGTGTGCAAACTAGAAGGAATGTTGCTCAAAATTTAGATGAATGCTATCTGATTTCAAAGATTGAACATAAGACGATAAATGAAGCATGCAATGATGAAAATTGGACAAAAGCATTGGAGGAAGAGTTGATGCAAATTGAGAAAAATCACACTTGGGATCTTGTTTCCAGACCTAGTAACAAGAATGTGATTGGAACCAAATGGGTCTTCCGGAACAAACTAAATGAAGTTGGTGAAGTAATCAGAAATAAGGCTAGATTAGTCTATAAAGGATACTCTCAAATAGAAGGGATTGATTTTGAGGAAACCTTTGCTCCGGTGGCAAGAATTGAAGCAGTCAGACTATGTCTTGCATTCGTTGCCTTCAAAGATTTCAAAGTGTATCAGATGGATGTCAAATCTGCTTTCCTGAATGGTGACCTAGAAGAAGAGGTGTACATTGAACAACCGGATGGATTTCAGTTATCAGAGCATGGTGATATGGTCTACAAATTAAAGAAGGCACTGTATGGTCTAAAGCAAGCCCCAAGAGCATGGTATGAGAGGTTGGATAAACATCTTTTGAAGATTGGTTTCAACAAAGGTACTGCTAATAGTAACCTATATTTTCAAATTGATCATGAAAACATCCTGATTGTTGAAGTATTTGTTGATGATATCATCTTTGGAGGAAGAGAAAGTATGTGTAAAACCTTTGCAAACCAAATGAAAAGTGAGTTTGAAATGTTAATGCTTGGTGAAATGAATTTCTTCTTGGGTCTTCAAATTACTCAGATAGAGAAAGGAATCTTTATCTCTCAGACCAAATATGTGAAAGAACTATTGAAGAAATTTGGAATGGAAGATTCAAAGCCAATGAACACTCCCATGGCTACCGGATGTAAGTTGAGCAAAGATGATGACTCTCCTAAGATAGATCAAACAAAGTATAGATCAATGATTGGTGGATTACTATATCTCACTCAGACTAGACGAGATATAATGCAGGCTGTTGGTCTTGTGGCGAGATTCTAGGCTGATCCCAGAGAATCTTATGTCATGGCAATCAAAAGAATTTTTAGGTACTTGAAAGGAATAATTGAGTATGGCCTATGGTATCCTAGAGATCATGACTTTTCTCTTCATGCATATACAAATGTAGATTGGGTAGGAGATGTGGATGATAGGAAGAGTACAAGTGGAGGAGCATTCTTTTTGGGAAAAAGGTTGGTTTCTTGGCTAAGCAAGAAATAAGAAGCAATATCCCTATCTACAAGTAAAGCTGAATACATTGCAGCAGCAGCAAGTTGCACCCAACTTTTGTGGATGAAGCAAATGCTAAGAGATATTCAAGTAGAATATGAGGAGCCTATCATAATTTTCTATGATAATTCAAGTGCAATAAATATTTCTAAGAATCCGGTATTGCATTCTAAGACCAAGCATTTATCTATCAAATTTCACTTTTTGAGAGAACAAGTGAACAAGGGTGAAGTCAGATTGGAGTATGTGCCCTCCAAGGATCAGCTTGCAGATATATTTACTAAACCTCTTCCCAAGGACTCTTTTGAGTATCTCAGGGAGAAGTTAGGGGTCGTGGCCTCTCTGGTGATGAACTAGGATGCACTGATGTGCATCGGTCCAGTGGATATCACAATCATATCTTGTGATCTAGATTGATGATAGGGAGCAGCTAGTATGATTCTAATGTGTTAGAATTGCAAGTATGAGCCCTTTGCCATTGATGTCAAAGGGGGAGAGAAGACATGTGAAAAACAAGTGGTTGATGATCAAAGGGGGAGCAGTAAAGGAAGAGAAGACATGTGAAGAGTTGTTGCTGATAGGGGGAGCTGTGACAGAAAGGAGAAGTTCTTGTCTTGATGGTTTTTCACATCATATGTTGCCATCAATGACAAAAGGGGAGATTGTTGCAAGTATGAGGTTAACCAATGTTGTCATTGATGTCAACATACTCATATTGCATTGATAAGAAGGATTGGATGAGTTGTGTGCTGAGGATATTGAGAAAATTAGTCTCAATCAGGAACAGTGAAGAACAATGATAAGAAGAAGGCAAAAGTACTCAATGGGTTGAGAATAAGAGGATGTAGATTAAAGGGTTTGTAGATATGAGTCTTGAGATGTTCTAGTTAAGATTTCAGAGGTCCGTATAAAGATCTAAAGAAGTTATGGCTGTTTAGGTAGAACCGGTTCTGGCAAGCATTCAGTGGTGACAGAGTGTCACAGATTGGTCCGGTGAGTTCCAGAATTACATTCTCTCATTCTGCAGATTGGAGGGAGTGCTAAGAGGTTAGTGTGAAGTGACAACTTGATTTGTGCATTGTTTGGAGGTCTAGAAGAATCTTTTGCATTATGACAGTGGTTGCAGACTATGTTCTTGAAGTTCCAGATGAAGAAGAGAAGAATTCCAGTAGGCTGATGAAGTGCGGATGTTCTTGGTGATTCAGGGAAGCTTGTGGTTATCTGTGGATCATGTCTAGTTCATGTTGGTGGTCTGCATTGAAGTTAGAGTTTGTATTTAAAGAATAACCATTGATTTTGGTGTTCTCCTTAAGACTAGCCGACTAGATGTATTACACGTCTTACGAATGATCTTGTAGATGTTTGTCGACTTAGATGATTGTTCCTAAGTTGATGCCTTGTATAAATAAGGGATTGTGAATTCATTTTGAAGTGTGTCTTGTGGTGATGAGTGTGATATAGCAAAGAGAAGTGCGAAAGGCAGAGTAGGAGTTTTGGGCTTAAATGGAATTGATCTAGGCATGGTAAAGATGTCAATCTCTAGTTCAAGTTTTTGATTCTTATCACTTTGTAGACAGTATGTCTCTTGTAGACAGTGTGCCTCTTTATGAGTAGTGTGCTCAGGCAGTGAGCCCTAATTGGCATGTACCATCCATTTTTCTTATTCTTCTAACAGAGAATAATCCTTGGGTTAATCACCCCATGGTTTTTCCCTTAACTGGGTTTTCCATGTCAAAATCTTGGTGTCTTATGTGTTGATGTGTATCTGCTCTGATGTTTATGCCTTATGCTTTCATGAATGATTAATTGCTATGCTATTGATTAACAAAGTGGATTTAAGTGTTTGATTTGGAAGCGAATTAATGATAATTGATTCACCCCCCCTCTCAGTTATCAACAGGGTGAACTTTTTAAGTGGGATGAAAAGTGTCAATAGGCCTTCCACAAAATAAAGAAATATATGGCAACACCTCTTGTGTTGGTACTCTTGTACTTGATCACCCATTATTGCTTTACATCTCTTCAACAACAACAGCCTTGGGGGCCCTTCTAGCTCAGCATGATGATTTAGGGAAAGAACAAGCCATTTACAAAATCAGCAGAACTCTTGTGGGATACGAACTTAATTATTCATCTATGGAAAAATCATGTTTAGCATTAGTGTTTACTTCTCAAAAGTTGCAACATTATATGTTGAACCAAACAACAAAGCTCATATCTAACATTGATCCACTCAAATATCTTCTCTCCAAAGCAATCCTCATGGGAAGATTAGCAAAATGGGTTATGATCTTAAGTGAATTTGACATACAATATGTGGATCAAAAGGCCATAAAAGGACAAGTTATTTCCGATCAGTTAGCTACAACACCCATCACAGATATTCATCCTATACGTCCAGAATTCCCTGATGAAGGATTGTTCAATCTAACTTCACCAACACTATGGCAACTATATTTTGATGGATCTTACACACAACATGGATCAGGAGTAGGGATACTATTTGTTACTCCTCAAGGAGATTGTATCCCCAAATCATATAGAATTGTGTTCCCATGTACCAATAACATAGTAGAATATGAAGCTTTAATCACAGGATTACGCATGGCAGTACAATGGGCTATCAAATAGCTACAAGTCTTTGGTGACTCTCAACTAGTTATCAAACAAGTCTTAGATGAATATCAAACAAAAGATGAGAAGCTTCTTCCATACAAGGTAATGGTTGATGATTTTATAAAGTACTTTGACAATATCACCTTTGAACAAATTCCAAGGCTACAGAACAAAGCAGTAGATGCCATGGCTATGATTGGATCTCTTTTAGACATGCCATCCAATACACACAAATGTGAGTTTCTAGTTGAACAGCTTCTGATTCTAGCATTTGAAGTACAACAATCTAAGCTTATATGTGAAATTGTTGGTCCCAATTCACCGTGGTACAAGGACTTATATGAGTATCTCTGAAATCAAACCTTTCCATTCCAACTATCTAATACCCAACGAAAACCTTTATCTGTTGAGCCTCTCGTTACACTATCTTAGGAGACACCCTTTATTGTTAGAGTCTTGATGGTATCCTTCTTAGATGTCTTGATTCTAAAGAAGCAAAAGTGGCCTTATGTGAAGTACATGAAGGTGTCTGCAGATGGCATTCTATTGGCCTTGTTCTTGTTAAGAAACTTCTACGAGCTGGATACTATTGGCCAACTATGGAAAAAGATGCACAACAATTTGCAAAGAGATGTCTACAATGTCAGAAACATGGGGATCTAATACATGCACCAGCACATGAACTCCATCCTATCACTACTCCATGGCCCTTCTCGCTGTGGGGACTTGATCTCATAGGGAAAATCCATCCTACTTTGTCAAATGGTCATAAGTTCATTATCACCGCCACTGAATATTTCACAAAGTGGGTGGAAGCCATACCAATGACTTATATTACTGGCAAGCAAATCTCTAAGTTCATCCTACACTATATCATTTGTCGTTATGGAGTTCATCAAGCTATTGTCACTGATAATGGTCATCCTTTCAAGAACCAAGAGGTTAGAGATATTTACAACAAGTTCCATATCCAACATAGATTCTCTACACCTTACTATCCTCAAAGCAATGGCCAAGCTGAGGCTTCTAACAAAAAAATCATCAAGATCCTCAAAAAGATAGTCAATGAAGCTAGTCGTGATTGGCATCTGCAGCTTAATCCTACATTATGGGCATTTAGAATGAGTATCAGAACTCTCACTAGAGCTACACCTTATGCTCTTGTGTATGGTACTGAAGCTATCCTACCTATTGAGGTTGAGATTCCCTCACTGCAAGTATCTCTATAGCATACTATATCAGATGAAGAATATCGAGTATCTAGACTCCATGATCTTGAGCTACTAGATGAACAGTGTCTTATAGCACTCAACCATCTCCAAGTCTATCAAAACTGTCTACGTCGTAGCTATAACAAAAAAATTAGAGAATGCAGCTTTCAAGTTGGAGATCTTGTCCTTAAAGAAAATCAAAGGAATTAGCAACATCTTGAGAAACAAGGCAAGTTTGAACCAAATTAGCTTGGTCCTTTTGTTATCATAGCAGTCTACGGATCAGGTGCATACACTCTCTCAACACCTGAAGGTATTCCCTTGGATGAACCAGTGAACAACATTCATCTCAAGAAGTTCTATCTATGAATCTTAGCAATTCTAAAAAAAAAATCCATCCAATAGTGAAAACCACTTTATGGCACTTTGGACAACAAAAATAATAATAATAATAGTACAAGATAAATAATTCGTCCTCTGGTGAAAACCTGGTAAATAGGCGTCTTGGATAAGTACCATAGTGAAAACCTGGTAAACAAGCGCTATGTGTAGCAACCAGCTCCCATCATTTCCTTAGTTTGTTTGATCACAGCTTTTCATTGCATCTTCCACCATTCTATCCTACATAATCCATATTTCACCTTGTATAAACATCATTATCCACTTATCCGTAATAAAATCCTTTCCATCCTCGCCTCTGTCATGCTAGCCACCATAGTTTGGACATTGTTGGGGTAACTATATCATTTGGCACCTTAGCATCTTGTTTGCATGCTCACGTCCCTTGCCACTTCTCCATAATAAAACCTCATCCCACACTGGGGGCACTTGTTAAGCCTTATTTGGAAGTGGATATCTATAGCTCTAGCTCATAACATAGAAAATACCTAAGCTCATAACACAACAAACTTCTAGCATTCAAATTTAAACACAACAAATCATCTAACTTCAAACATGGCAAATATTTGCAACCAGGGTCAACATTTTTGCAATCATTTCAAACAATGCCAAAACATCATAAAAAATCAAAAAAAATCAAAACATCCAAAATCTTCAAGTATTAAAGTTGATCCTTTGACATCAACCTTCAACTCCATCCGCAAGAACTACATCACCAACTCTATCGTTAAAGCCTTGATCCCATGGATACAGGGCATGTAGGCAATCTAAGATGTGAAGGAAGCACTCTAATTTAGGCAAAGACGATAGCTTCCCTTTTTCTCTTCATCCATCTTTCATCTTTCTTCTAATCATCCTCCAATCATTCATCTCATTTTCTTCTATCTTTCATCACTTACATCATCAATAAACCCAGAACTACATATTCATCATGTCTCATCATCATCGTAAAATGTGCTTTGATCCTGTAGATATAGGGTATGTAGGTAATCTGGAATACAAAGGAAGTTTCTAGTACTCAAGCACAAATGATCCACCCCATCTTCATCTTCTTTCATTTTCCATCTTCTCTTTGACCAGCTCATGTAGGAAGCAGACCATCCACATTAGCAAAAGCTCAAGCACTTTAACCAATCAGAGTAAGCCAAAAGCTATTTGTCCGCATGCCTTAAGCCAACATTTTCTATAGCATTTTATCAACATCTTTAGCCTTCAACAGGATGCAGCTTTCGTCTCAATAAGACGCCAGCTTAATCCATCCAAGAGCACTTAAATTTGGTAAGAGAACATGATGACAGTATCTTTTGTTTTATCTTTTGTCCCTTTCCTAGGCCTAATCAAGACTGCCTTGATCTATCATATCTTGGTATGTTGCGATGAAGTAAGGAATGGGGCATGGTCATATTTCTTTCATATACCATGTCTATGGGATGATCTTATTCTCTTCCTATTCGTATTGGTATCTTGTACGTGTTGGGATTAGTATCTTACATATTAGTATCTCCTGCATTCGAGAAGCTAAATAGTCTCTTATGCATTTGAGACTATTCTATGTTAAGACTAGCTCCATACATATAACCAGCAAGGTGTCACTATGTGTAGTGGAGATAAGCTCAAACCATTGCTTGTAGTGTCAAAGTCCATCTTAGAACACTAGCTGCTATTCATATCTTGTGTATGTTGGTTCAACATCTTGACCTCATACGTATAGACAAGATTGTAGTATATTAGTTTTCCATTGGATATCTCGACACCTTAGTCTTCTATACCTTGGTGCATAACATCCATATGCTATATCAAACATTAGGATTGTCTTTCTTTTCATTCTTGAGCAATTACTTTTTAAAGCTGCCAATCATCCCATCTATTCATTTCATTATGCACCTATATAGTCCTCAACCATGATCAATCATGTCCCTCCATCATCCTTTTCCACATCTCTTCTCCTGTAAAACAAGTGTGTTAGACATATCATATCATTACCATCTATCTATATGCATCAGTCCAAGTCATATCATTACCATATATATATATGCATCAGTTCAAGTCATATCATTGCCATTTACATATTTGCATTATCATTAACATAAGTATATTTCAATTATTTCCATTTGCATATTCATATCATTTGCATAAACATCCATATAAACCCATGAAAATACAAATACACAATGCATAACCATCACAATACCGTAAATGTATCCATCCTCATTACACCATCAATAATCAATGCCATCATATATATACATTTGTCAATATACAAGTGTCTACATATACAAACTGACCCATCACAAATGTATGTACAATTGGCTCTAGGCCTTGTCATGATATAACATAATATACACAAACAAGGTAGCTGTAGTGACTACTGGTAGCTCCCTCTCCCTGACCACCACCACTGGGTCCTATATCTAGCTCCCTATCTCTTTGTGGCCCCATCACTGATGTTATAGATTGAGACCCACCTATCCTTTATGAACTCGAAGCTCCTGACCTGCTCCTGAAGCTAGGCTACCTCTATTCTGCTGGCATGACCCCATCATACAAGCCTCTGTAATACTCAGCCTCACCCTATACCCTCCTTAGCTCTCCCTATATCTATGTCAATTGAGTGGCCAAATACATGGTAGCCCCATCTATACCCAATGCAGCCACTGTTCTATCTTGCTCGCCAGTCATCCCCTATAACTGCTACACAGTTGTATCCCTCTCTATCAGCAAACCATCTCTCTCAGCCCTCATCACTTGCATCTGCTGAATGGTAGTGTCTCACTCCAACCTCATCATCTACTCATTCTACCTAGATGTATTTCTCTCCTCTATCACTCTTTCCAATGCACCATCATCCTGCCCATCACCTCCCTATGCTCTCGCCTATAGCTGTGCCTGGTATGTCTGAGCCTGTGCTCTTGCATATCATAAGCCTATCACCACCTGATGCTTGTCTAACTCCACTCTCCTTAACCTCATCTGAGCCCGCTATCTCCATCTTCTCTCCTCCCTAATCCTCCTCCATAGCTGCTGAATCCCAACATTATCACCTCCTAATATCTGACCCTGAGGCTGTGCCAGTATCTGAGGCTACTCCTGTGCCTATCCCGACACCTATATCCCTAGAGTTGTTGGCACAACAACCTATGCTGGTGGGGCCTATCATCATCTCCTCCTGAATGGTCTCTCCATCCCTATCTCCCCTATCTCTCCAACCCGTGTCAACCACGTCGGTCTTGCTATCACCTAGTATGCATCATAATCTGGAAGCGTGCCTGGATCTGCAGGACTCTATCCCTACTACCATACAACTAGTTGTAGCCCCTCTCTCTCTACCAAAGCTGTGTCAACCACTACCTTTGGCTCCCAATCAAAAACCTCTTGTCGAGTCCTCCCAAAAATGGCATCACCAACTGGTACTGTCTGTGGTAACCTGAACTGTCTCAAAACCCTCTCGGGCAAATAGCACTTTATAATATATATCCCATGTCCAAAAATATATCTTGCCTACCTTACATAGACAAGCTCTCTATCCTCCTCATCCCATCTCTCACATCCTAGCCATGACCTCCATATAAACATGTCTACCTCATCTAATATCTGCCACCAGTACACTAGTCCTCTGCACTGCTGGTATGTCAAAGGTCCTCTATACATCCTTGTATAAGGCTTTCTTGCTGCTCTACCCACCCATCCATCTGGCCTCATCACTAGAATATGCTCATATGCCCATACATGCAAAACTGTGACTCTTGGAAACATACTAGCCCTGAACATATATGCGCAATCATACAGGAAATGATAGAGCTATCCCAACACACACTCCGTCCATGCATATCTCATCCCATAGGAAAACATCCCCTCCATCACTATCCCCCATCCGAATGGGAATCCTCTCACTCGTCTATCATCCACTAGCCATCTAATAATAGCTACAACTACTTGTTGCAGCCTATCCCATAGCTCCTCCATCATCACCATCAGAATCTTTGAGCCCTCCACTCTGATATCTGGTGTCCCGAACAATCTCCTCAATCCCATTGGACCCATATCAGGATCATAATCCACCCTATCTCCATTAATAGGAATGCGCAAAATTTGGAATACATCCTCTAGTGTGATCGTGGCCTCTCCTATCGGCAATAAGAACAAACTATGTTCACTCCTCCGCCGCTCCAACATCATCGTCATCAATCTCCGATGTGCTTGTACTGGCTCCAATCTAGATACATGCTCTAACCCAAGGATCTCTAACACTAGCCACTCCTCTACATTCAACACTCTCACCAACTACAAATCCCTAGGATGTGGCTCTTGTGATAACAAGGGTGGTAGTACATCATGCATCATTTCGCTCATCATATCAGCCTCTTGCGTTTCACACCACCAAAAAAAAAATTGACTGCTTTTTGCTATATTTGCTTATCTCTACTGTAAGTGGCTCACTTTTTTACCTATGACTATTTGTTGATCCCATGCAATCCAGTTTACTACATGTGCCTATTTCTAGCCTACATGCGAGCTATTTTCCATATGCGCCTACTTATTGCCTAAAAGTGAGCTACACACCTATATGTGCATACTTTCATACCATAAGTGATCTATTTTGTATAAATGAGCATCTATTCTTTCTACACGAGCTATACTTCTACCTGCACCTACTTTTAGCCCATAAGCAACTTGCTTTTAACTATATGCATATTCTGCCTATCTATTTGCCTAGCTGACTGCAAGTGACCTACTTTTGCCCTACGCAGTCCCTTCGAGCCTATAAGCGACCTTAACTACCCTAAGTGACCTATTTTCCTTCCTAAGCAACCTGCATGACCTAGCCCCTAACCTAGTCACTTCTGGTGATGTGTGTGCATTTATGACACTTCTAGCCCATCAAAATCACACTTTTAGCAAAAGTTTCAATACATATTGATACACTTGCACCCTCTAGTTGCCCATGTGTCCTCACTCACTCGGCACGATGATCTCTGCATGGAATCACCATCTTGATAGCTCTCCAACTCTCGTCGCACAACACCTCTAAGGAGCTCTGGATCTCTCTAGATTTCTGAACACAAATTAGCCTATTTACCCTTGCAGAACCTACTTATAACCCCTGTCAAAACCCTAATTCTTTTAGACCAAAGCCTATTTTCTTCTATACCTACCATTCATCCCTCCCAACCCCATTTTTCTTTGTGCCAACCTTGTTTCTAGCCTTTCCTCTTATCGTGAGCCAACCCAGCCCTTCCAAGTTAGCCTACCTTATCTCTCGAGGGGGCATCACCTACTAGTTACACTAGGGCATAACCTTGTTTATCAAGCGAATCACTGTATCTTCTTTGACACAACGCTCTAACGAACATTGTATCAAAGAGGGGCAAAATGTAGACACCCAAACTTGACCTAATTATCATTTGCATTCAAATATTGCATTAGCTACCATCTGCATTTGTCTAACACACCTGAGCAATTTCCCTTACACACTTAGTTCTCCTATTAATTAAGTAAATTTATATTTATTTGATTAATTCATTAGCTATTTCTTCTATTTTCTCTAATCTATAATTAAATAATCTTCAATTATTTAGTTATTCTTACTTCTAGCTATTTTAATTAAATAAATCTTATTTATTTAATTAAAAATCCTTTCACAATCCCACTTCCCAATTAATTAAATAAATTTTATTTATTTATTTTATTAATTTATCTTATCATTTATCTCAACAAGCTGACATGTGCGCCTATTTCATTTAAAAAAGATAAGTGCTACTACATCTTTTATTTAATATCTTTCACATGTAGTACTTTTTATATACACTGTCACACATAAGCCTTATCTTCCCTCCACTTGTCATTTACACATTCACCTATGATTATCTTTTAATCTTAGCCATTCACATAGCCACCAAATCTCAACCGTTGATTGATTTTGGTTGAGGTCTATATAAACACCCTCTCATTCCACACTACATCTATCCAGCATTCATATAGCGTCTACATTATCATCTTGAGCAAATTGAGCACTTTAGCATCCATCTAGCATTTTATCATTATCATCCATCCATCATGGCAGCTTTGATCTTCATAATTGTTCATTGTTGAAGAAGCAATCCACATCATAAAACAAGGAATCGTACAATCTAGGTGATATCATTCTTGAATTGCATGCTTTTGATTTCATTTGGATTAGATTCTTTGATGATGGTAGGGTTAAGTTTTCATGGCTATGCTTGATCTTATTAACCTAATTTTTTACCTATCACAATGACTTGTGCAATCTAATAAGTGATATGGATCAAATCAGAACTAGAATGTGTCAACTAAGAGGACTAATTAGTCCTAAGTTAGACTCTATGTTTAATCTTGCAGCTGAAGCACAAACAACTTCACAAACTTGCACATCCTTTGATCTTCACAAGGCACAGACCTTAGTTTTCCTACTTAGTGGTCATATTCAAATTTTGGACAATGCTAAGAAAGGCTGGGATGTTGAGCTGACTCAAATTACGAAAATTTTTAATGACATCCTCCAGCACATGTAAAATAAAGTTGAAAATTGACCTTGTACATATGTGGCAGATTATAGGAAATTTTGACATTTTGACATTTTTGGACTCTGGAACCTACACCTTTTCCATTTATGTCAAAAGGGGAGAAGAAGATCATTGAAAAATGGGCAAACATCTCAGGGGGAGAAGAAATATAGAGTGTATATAGAAAGGGGGAGCAGTCAAGGCAGTCAAGCATTTTTCACCAAGTGTTGCCATCAATGCCAAAGGGGGAGATTGTTGGCAAGAGACACTTCTCTGGGGAAAAACTGAATGTTGTCATTGATGGCAAAAAAGTAAAGAGAATACATCAACATGACAAGAAGACATCACTCCAGAAGACCAACTTGGTTTGGCAACAAGGCACAAGAGTATTCAAGTCCGGAAGGCCAGAATGACTAAGTATGGATAGTATTCAAAGTAAGGGACAGAAAGTGGATCAGTATGCCTCCATAGATGAAGACCTACAAATATAGTTTAGGTATGATGACTCATAGCTACTTGATGATGATACATTCTAGTGTTCAAGTCATGACTTCCTCTGGAAGTCATTTGGATAAAATATCTAAGTCTGGATGAATAGAGGTAAGACAGGGACAGTGTATAGTACAAAGTAAAATGGTCCGCATTTCTCCACAAGTGCATATTTTGTTTCACAAATCTAAAGGCATGTTAAGAGGTCAGTAATGATTGTTGGATATGATTTATTAACTCTCATGTGGTTTGCAGTATGAGCTATGATGTGACAGATGAATTGATCAAGTATGTTATTAAGGAACAAGCCGACGAGCATGGTAGATCCTTATGCGGAGAAGATATAGCATCTAGATAATTAATCTAAGTGGTTATATGATTGGAGTCAACCTATGTGAAGACTTGTACATGATTGTTTGAGTCTACATTATAGATTGTACACAAGATCAAGCTGACAAACTAATGTTACCAAAAATATCATCAAAGTTATTAAACTCAATCAATAAACCAATAATCTCAATAGAAGTTGCAAAAAACAAAGATTCAAATAACAAAGAACAAACTGTGCAAAACTTGTTACTTTGCTGCTTCCATTGTTCACCTAGTCTGAATCAATCTTTGTATGTGAATTGAAGCACTCAGAAGATGCACTTCCTTTCTTTGTTTTTCAAGATGACGATGGAGAGATGGCTATGATACTTCTTGTAATGAAGATGAGCTTCAATACAATAAAAGGGTGATTGTGGTGCAGAAGCACCAAGATGTCGAGATTCTACTTGATTTTCAAGTTGTCTTATTTTGTTCACTAAGGTCTTTTTCATGTTGTAATAAGGCTTAATGCCATGATTGTAGTTGGACTATGTCCAAATGTCGAAAAGAATCTTTTGGTTATGTTATTAGTCCTAGGTAGGACAGTCTTGTAGTCATAGGTAGTTTGCAAGATGACTTTAAGTTTTAATGTTTTTATAGGTTAGTCAATTAAATTTCCATGTTTTAAGCCTTAAAAGGAATTGTCAGTTAGTGGAGTTTACTTTAGTCATTTCATGTAGTGGAGATTTAGAATGAGTTAGTAGTCTGCAGTCATAAAAAGTTATGACAGTCTATATTTAGAAAAAATTAGTTTTTTAGTAAAAATCAGTAGTTAGGCTATTTTGATCCTCTTCCCATGATGGGAATGGAATGTAAAAGATTATATACAATTGTAAATTCTTGAAAAAAGGAGTGGTGGTCGAATAAGGAGGATTTTTTATGATGTTTAAGATAAGGAAATGAAAAAAACATTGTTTTGCTGTCCCAAATTCTGTTTTTCTGTATTTTGCTGTTGTTGCAGACCGTACCACAAATTTGTACGGAATATTTATGCCATGAAACCTATTGTATGTGATAGAGGGGTGATCAAACTATCCAATGCCATTGGTTTGAGGTCATTTCATTTATTTTTGAGAAAGTTATTGAGATTTTGCCAAAACTGTCCCAGTTTTTGTGGTTTTTTGTAGTTGCAACAAGATTTTTAGCTCTTGTACGGCCTGTACTGCCTTTATAATGGATTGAAACTAGTTGCATGTTAAATATTGTTGAATCCTTTTTCAAATGGCGTTGGTTGTAGGAGATTTCATCTATTTTTGTTGAAGTTATAATGATTTTGGTGAAAACTGTCCAAAACCTAGCTAGGGCTGGCAGCAGACATTAAAAATGGGATAACTTTTTTTTGAACAATTGAAAAATGCCCAAATCTTGAGGAAAATTCTGTTTTGATCTATATTTTAGTTTGGCTTTGGTTTTGTGAAGTTTCATGCATGCCTTTGAGAGATTTCTTAACCAGTCCATAGGAGGAAACTAGAAAAAAATAGTGATTTCCTCTCTTAACCCACGTTGGAAAAAACTTGATCCATGGTTTGAAAAAATGTTTATTGATGTTTTTGGTGGGTGTGCAGACCTGGATAAAGGCTTACTTTTGTTGTTTCAAGTTTGAAATGCTCTCACATAGGACTGTCTTATTCTTTTGCACCATTTTCATTGGAGGCAGCATTGTGTCAAGTCCTTGAAGTTTCCTTGATTTTGTCTTTATGTCAAGTGAGTTTCAAATAGTCTCATACTCCCTAGGTTCATTCAAGTCATGTTGTCCCTTGTTGTAGAACAAGGTCTTGAAGCCCTTTTATCATGTAACAAGGTGTTGTGTGTGAAGGAGCAGATTAGTGTGTTAAAGATCAATATGCCCTGCTAATTGAAGTTGGATTCTGGGACTGTCACCCATTGGTTTTAGATCTACCTCTGCATCATATTGGTATCAGAGCACAGTTAGTAGGTCTGTGAAGTGTTGAGTTGAAGAAGTTTATCAAGATGCCTCCAAGAGTAAGAAACATGGCTCAAGAGATGAATGAGCTGAAAGAGAAGCATGCTAGAGAGCTGAGGGAGTTGAAGGAAAGAATGGCTACCCTAGAACAAAATCAGAGAAGAGGAGTGGCTCTAGGTGAAGAGATTGAGTCTGAGGAAGAAGAAGAAGTTGAGTATGAAGATGTGGAAGAAGAGTTAGACCCTGAGGATCAGAGGATGGTGAAGTTGCTGAGGGCAGTGAAAGATGACAAGCACAAGATGAAGATAGATGTGCTAAAGTATGGAGGAAGCCTGAATGATGAAGAGTTGTTAGACTGGATTGCAGCATTGGACAATCACTTTGAGTGTGAAGAAGTTCTTGAGGATCAGAAAGTAAAGATTGCAAAGACCAAGCTGACAGGTCATGCTTTGTTATGGTGGGATTATCAGCAGACAGAGAGAAGAAAGCAAGGAAAGGCAAAGATTGTCTCATGGGACAAGATGGTAGCAAAAATCAAAGGTAAATTCTTGCCTAAAGATTATGAAGTTCAAATGTTTAAGAAGCTTCAAGGTTTAAGGCAAAAAGAAATGGATGTTAAGACATACATTGAAGAGTTTTATAAGCTGAGTATAAGGTTTGGTCAAAATGAAACTGAAGTGCAAAAAGTTGCTAGGTATATTGGTGGTTTGAGATTTAACATGCAGGATGAACTAGTGTTGGCAAATCCAAGGAGTGTTGAAGACTGTTATCAGATGGCAATTAGAGTGGAAGAGAAGCTAAAAAGGAAACAAGATAAGTCAGCCAGAGGCAGAGGCAATACCTCTAGAGGTAGAGGATATTTCAATACAAAGCAAGTTAGTGAAAGTCAAGAAGACATGAGCAAGGCACAAGGACAAGGTGCTGATTTCAAACAAGGACAGAGTGCAGATTTCCAAGGTAGAGGTAGATTTGGATCTGGAAGAGGAGTGTTTACAGGAAGATGTTATCACTGCAATGAGGTGAGACACACATCTTTTAAATGTCCTAAGAAGAATGATAGGAGCAAGGATAGAAGGGTTCACTTGGCACAAGAGGAGGAGAAGCCAGAAGAACCAGAAATGTCATTAGCCTCTCCAATGATGGATGGAGAGATGCTCATGGTGGAAAGAGGTAAGATGCAGCAACCACCACAGGTATCTATTTTCAAAACTAATTGTTTGAGCCATGGCAAGATACGCAAGTTGATTGTAGATTCAGGTTCTCATTATAACTTAGTTTCTTGGGAAATGGTGAATAATTTGGGATTGAAAATTTTTGATCATCCTAGCCCTTACCATGTCACTTGGGTGAGTCAAGAACAGCAGGTAATGGTCACTAAGAAGGCTTATGTTGATTTCACAATTGGTCCATATCAGGACTATGTTTTGTGTGATGTTATTCCTATGACATGTGGGCATGTAATCTTGGGTAGACCATGGCAGTATTTGAGAAGGACTATTCATGATGGGTATACTAATACCTATGTAGTGCACAAAGATGGTAAGAAATTCAAATTGATTCCTTTACCTTGTGAGGAGAAGAAGGAACATGTTACTATTTGTTTTGGGGAGAAATTGAAGTTGAATGTCCAGGTTCAAGGTGATTGCACATAGCAGCAACAGTTGCAACAGAGTAAGGTGGATGACAGTCCTAGAGAGCAACAGGCTTGGGACTTGAGTTATGTTAAGGTAGGGGACATTGAGTGTCCTATAAGGAGCCAGAAGAAGGAAAACAAACAGTAGAGAGTCCAAGGAGGAATGAATCAGAACCTCCAGTTGAGAAGAGCTGAAGCATTGCAGTAGCAAGGTCCTAGGCAAGGACACCACAACAGGTTTTATGTTTCTAACACTGTTTACAGGAGCCATGCAGGTTGGAGAAGGAGGAAGCTAACTCTTGGAGAGTTCATGTTCCCTATCACTAGTCAGAGGAACATCCCAACAAGATGGATGAATGGTTGGAGCAGATCCCCTAACTCTTGGGACAAGAGTTTTCATCATGCTGGGGAGTATGGTGCAGGAGCACCAAGATGTTGAGATTCTACTTGATTTTCAAGTTGTCTTATTTTGTTCACTAAGGTCTTTTTCATGTTGTAATAAGGCTTAATGCCATGATGGTAGTTGGACTATGTCCAAATGTCGAAAAGAATCTTTTGGTTATGTTATTAGTCCTAGGTAGGACAGTCTTGTAGTCATAGGTAGTTTGCAAGATGACTTTAAGTTTTAATGTTTTTATAGGTTAGTCAATTAAATTTCCATGTTTTAAGCCTTAAAAGGAATTTTTAGTTAGTGGAGTTTACTTTAGTCATTTCATGTAGTGGAGATTTAGAATGAGTTAGTAGTCTGCAGTCATAAAAAGTTATGACAGTCTATATTTAGAAAAAATCAGTTTTTTAGTAAAAATTAGTAGTTAGGCTATTTTGAGCCTCTTCCCATGATGGGAATGGAATGTAAAAGATTATATACAATTGTAAATGCTTGAAAAAAGGAGTGGTGGTTGAATAAGGAGGATTTTTTATGATGTTTAAGATAAGGAAATGAAAAAAACATTGTTTTGCTGTCCCAAATTCTGTTTTTCTGTATTTTGCTGTTGTTGCAGACCATACCACGAATTTGTACGGAATATTTATGCCATGAAACCTATTGTATGTGATAGAGGGGTGATCTAACTATCCAATGCCATTTGTTTGAGGTCATTTCGTTTATGTTTGAGAAAGTTATTGAGATTTTGCCAAAACTTACCCAGTTTTTGTGGTTTTCTGTAGTTGCAGCAAGATTTTTAGCTCTTGTATGGCCTGTACTGCCTTTATAATGGATTGAAACCAGTTGCATGTTAAATATTGTTGAATCCTCTTTCAAATGGCGTTGGTTGCAGGAGATTTCATCTATTTTTGTTGAAGTTATAATGATTTTGGTGAAAACTGTCCAAAACCTAGCTAGGGCTGGCAGCAGACATTAAAAATGGGATAACTTTTTTTGGAACAATTGAAAAATGCCCAAATCTTGAGGAAAATTCTGTTTTGATCTATATTTTATTTTGGCTTTGGTTTTGTGAAGTTTCATGCATGCGTTTGAGAGATTTCTTAACCAGTCCATAGGAGGAAACTAGAAAAAAAAGTGATTTCCTCTCTTAACCCACGTTGGAAAAAACTTGATCCATGGTTTGAAAAAATATTTATTGATGTTTTTGGTGGGTGTGCAGACCTGGATAAAGGCTTACTTTGGTTGTTTCAAGTTTGAAATGCTCTCACATAGGACTATCTTATTCTTTTGCACCATTTTCATTGGAGGCAGCATTGTGTCAAGTCCTTGAAGTTTCCTTGATTTTGTCTTTATGTCAAGTGAGTTTCAAATAGTCTCATACTCCCTAGGTTCATTCAAGTCATGTTGTCCCTTGTTGTAGAACAAGGTCTTGAAGCCCTTTTATCATGTAACAAGGTGTTGTGTGTGAAGGAGCAGATTAGTGTGTTAAAGATCAATATGCCCTGCTAATTGAAGTTGGGTTTTGGGACTATCACCCATTGGTTTTAGATCTACCTCTGCATCAGATCGCAAGCTATGGAATGGATTTGGGTGCCAAAGGCGCACTTTTAATTCTACAGAGTAACGATACTAAAAGCGTGGATGATTGAAATGGAAGAATTGGGTTCAATTTATAGACTCATGAGAGAGAAGATCAATGGTATAAAAAGAATGAGAAGATCAATGGTATAGAAAACTTGAGAGGATGTGCGCGAATAGAAAGAAGACAAGTGTCACACAAAAACTATTTTGTTTGAGTTAATTGCTTTCCTTTATAAAGATAAGATATGCTTTCATAAATTAGAATGCTTTTTTTCTAATTTAAGAGTTATTGATAAAAACAAGGTTGATTGAGTCAGTTAACTCAACTTGTGCTTTGCTTTTGTATGATTTGAGAGAAATTAAATAATAAATTATTTAATTTTGTGTGCATGAAGGAGAAGACTTATTTTTAGAAGGTTTGGAAGATATTTGAGGAATTTAGAAGGTAAGAAAGAAAATTAAATAAATAAATTTATTTAATTATTTGTGCATGCTTTGGAAGAATAAATAAAATATTTGATTGTATTTTATTTTTAGAGATTGAGAGAATTTAAATAAATTTGATTAATTTATTTAAAATTGGAAGAATAAGTGACTTAATTAAATAACTTAGAATTATTTAATTGTTTGGAAGAATTAAATTAAATAAAGGATTTTATTTAATTTTGACTTTAGAAGAGGTAATTAAATATTTTGATATTTAATTAATTTAGAGGAGTATGAGTCAAATAAATTTATTTGTTTATTTATTTATTGATAGAGGAATTAGACTTAAATAAATATTAAGAATATTTATTTAGATAGAGTCGTGTCATTTTTAGGCATATACATTTTGCCCCTCTTTGATGCAATGCAGTTTACGGCATTGCTTCAAAGAATAAGAATTTCTGATAATGATACATGCCCTAGTTTGCCCTTGGTACAGGTTTAACGACAGGATGCCCCCTCGAGAGATTGGATGGGAAGAAGGGTAGAAGGATGTGAGATGGACAATCTCATGATGAAGAAGGGGAAAAATAGGTTAGGTTTGAAGAAAATGGGTTATGGTCTAGAAAGATGGGAGGAAACGGGCTTGGGAAGTAGTCATGGTCACCACATAGCTAGTCAGGGTTCACTTGCTATATATAGGAGCTAGGTCCACAAGTTTAGTCATTTGCACACTTGGCTTTTGTTGATTGGTCTCTTGAGAGCTTAGGAGAGTAGAGGAGCATAGAGAAGTTGGTATAGAGATGGATATTCCACACGAGGAGCACCGCTTTGAGCGATTCTAACAGTTCAATCAGCTAGCTAACGCAAGACCACCAGTATGTAGTTCAAAAAAACTCACCTAGGGTCATTTATTAGTGCAATAAATGCTAGGGAAAATTTAATGAAATGAATGTGTAGTTCTGCAGTTCGGCATATATGTTATGAGACTGTGCTTTTAGGATGTCTAGCTATGCATGCATGGAAAGCTACACATGTGTTAATAAACTATACACTTGCTCACTATTTCAGTGCATTCGTTGCGCATTTGCTATGAATCGGCGCATATGCAACTTGTTTTAGTGCATTTGCACTAGGGTAGTCAGTGTACTTAACGAAATTGACTTGATTGGCATCTTGCTTGATGCATCAATCGATAAGCTATCTTTGAGATTGCAAGAATCTAGTCAAGAGATGTTTATGTTGTTTTGATCAATTTGGTATGTTAAGTAAGTGATATGATAGTTTGATACTTTGAGCAGTTTTGCGTAGTTGGTTGACGCGTTACAAGAGGACATCCAAGATGTTCTTATGTCACAAGAGTAGTTTCCCTTACCGTTGTTGCAGTGGTACATGCTCACAGAGATGGATCAAGAGGCTCTTGGCACTATGGGTCTAGATTATGTGTGCTTCAAGCCTGAGGTTCATGCGAACCTTAGCTTGTTGACTGCAGTAGTGGAGCGATTCCACAGTGAGGACAGGACCTTTCACTTGCTTACTGGTGAGATGATGATTACCTTGGAGGACGTCTATAGGATTATACACTTGTCGATATAGGGTGAGCTCGTGGAGTATGATCCTCAGTGGGATGCCAGACTGGCAGAGTACAAGTGAGTCTTTGATGACCTAGAGTTGGAGGGCCAGGTGATCTCTTGGCAGGATATTCATGACTACTATGATTACATCCCAAGGATAGTGGCTAGATTGATTGGGGGTGTTGTCTGCCCCAATAGGAGGTCGTATGGCTTCCCTATTGGTTAGGGTAGGGTTATGGAGAGGATTGTTACAGAGGGCACCCATTTTGCATGGGGTGTCTGCATTTTGGTACACCTATACCATGATATGCATCAAGTGGTATACCACAGGGGTGCCAGCTTGTTGGCAGGTGTCTCATTACTACAGTTTTGGCTATGGGAGCATATTGCTATTACTCAACCGATATGCATCTTTTCTAGGCAGAGGGGTGAGTCGTACAGTTATGGATACACAAGTGTTATTTCCCAGCACAAGCTAGGAAATCTTGAGTATTGGAGACACGCGCTGGACAATGTAGATAGAGTTGTCTGGAATCCCTATCTAGATTGTGAGCCTTGGGATGATGAGGACAATGAGCTACCATACTACTTTTAGACTTAGTGGCTCATTGGAAGGACTCAGTTTATTCTAGAGAGGTAGATAGTTAGCTAGGTTCGGAGGTAGTTTGGGAGGGTATAGGGTATGCCACAGGGGCAGGCCCAGTTTGCGCATACACATGTAGAGTGGTTTAGATGGGGTCCAGTTGCTTCTTATGAGGAGGTACTAGCAGAGTTCCAACAGACTCCTTATGTGGCTTGGCTGATGAGGAGGGAGGTGATAGACGCAGGGATGACTCCTAATTATGAGGAGTGGTTGGCTGCTCATCTATTTCTGAGATATTCAAGGCCTGGAGAGTTGGTTCTGTATACACCTAAAATTAGCATGACTCTACTTAAAATAAATATTTCAAATATTTATTTCATCATTCACATTCTTCTATCAATAAATAAATAAATTTATTTATTTATCTGTATCATCTCCTCTCATTTAATTAAATAAATTACATTTTATTTAATTAATTAAATTCATCTGCATCAACTACATTCTTCTAAATAATTAAATAATTTCAATTATTTAATTAAAATCCTTTATTCTTTCAAATTTAAATAAAATGCAAATTTTATTTAAATAAAATCTTAAATATTCACTAAATAAAATAGACTTTTATATTTTATTTTATTCTTCAAAAATCCCCACAAAATAAAATATATTTCCATATTTTATTTATTCTTCTCAATTATCTACAAAATATTTAAATAAAATCTTTTTATTTAATTATGCATTCTTATCTTCAAAAATCATTCTTATCTTCTAAAAATACTTTCCTCTTGTCATACAAAAGCAAAGGCAGTTTTAAAGCATCTTTAAAGCAAATCTTCTCTTAAATTAGAAAAATAAATTCTAATTTAAGAAAATCAAATCTCATCCTCATGAAGAGAGGAGTTAACTCAACAAGGCTACTTTTCAAATGACATGTGTCCTTCTTCCATTTGTTGCACGTTCCTCAACAATCCTCCTCCGTTGATCTTCTCTTTTCTTCTCAACCATTGATCTTCCCTCACCTTTTTCTATGAATACAACTTTCTTCTCTTCATTTCAGAGATATCGATCATTGTACAAACTTATGCTGCAGAGATACCGGCGTGCCTTTGGCACTTCATAGCATTCTATAGCACTTCATAGCACTTCATATTCATCCTCTCGCATTTGTGTTTGAAACTTATCTTCAAATACAAATAAGTATCTCAGCCATTCTACTCTTGTTATCTTCAACAAGCAAGGGAGCACACGCTTCTGAGGGCTTCAAATTTATCAAGATCAAGAGCTGATAGGCAAATTATGGAAGAGGCAAGGTAAAGGTGTGAGTATCATTTATTTGTTTGTTTAAATCTTCCTTTATCTTCATATTTTGTAGATGTTTGGGTTTCATGTTTCATTGATTTGATTAACCTGTTTTCCCCCTCACAAGTTCCTTTCCTTGATGAGGAGGATTCAGACAATGAGGATGGTATTGGTAGGAGGAGGAGGAGACAGAGGAGGGGGAGAGGAGGATAGGGAGATGGAGATGATGGAGGTGATGGAGGAGGGGGAGGAGGTGGTGGTGGAGATGGAGGTGATGGAGGAGGAGGAGATGGAGGTAGAGGGAGGTAGAGACAGAGGAGGAGAGCTAGAGAGGGACCCTCCTAGTAGTAGTAGGTAGTGCATCCACAGGTTGTACCATAGGTGGGATAGCAGGTACAGATGCTGACACCATAGTAGGTGCCTTAGCCAGTAGGTCAGCAGTAGGTGCCACAAGTTCAGGTTCCTTAGGCTCCTGCCTAGCCTGATCTATAGCAGTAGGCTATTATTATGCTGCAGGGATAGGTGAGGCAGCTCAGGGCACATCTTAGAGTGGTAGAGTCCCAGAGAGAGGTAGACACACAGGTTTTATCTGGGCTCACTATAGAGCGGGATGCAGCATTGGCGAGGGTGCGGGCCTTGAGACTGGAGAAAGATGTGGCCCTAGCCATGTTGGGTATGGATGGGGCCACTGCATTTTTGGTTACACAGGTGCAGCAGGCACAAGCACAACTTGCACAGGTTCAGGCGAAGCTTTCTAGGGCATAGGTCCAAACTCAGTATTATAGGGGTCTATACCACAGGGCTGTGCCAGCAGATCAGAGGGCACCTAGCTTTAGGAGCTAGTCAATGGCTGGCACTTCTTAAAGGGTAGGGGGTTCATGGTCTGTAGCTTTGATGGTGGGCCCACAATAGTCAGGGGCTAGCAGAGGAGGGGATGAAAGAGGGCAGATCCAGAAGTAGTGTCCCATGGCAGCAGGGCTAGCCTACACACTTGTACCAATTTTGGTTTATGTATACACCTTTTGATGGCTTAGATAGCCTAATATGTATATACTTGTATCATTTTGTACCGAGACATGTATCATTATTTATGCGATGTATACACTTTATATGATTTTGACTTAAAGATGGACTTTGATTTTGTACATTTGGGCATGTTTTATGTGATATTTATATGATGATGTAGCTATATGATCTCTATATGCAGTTGTTTATGCTATATGTCATGGATGCATTCTATCTTTATAATGTTTCATTATGTGATGCACATGGTTATTTTGTCTATATGATGCTATGCAAAGGATGCACATTATTTTTGATGTCTATATGATTTGATGTAGACTTAGATCATTTCATGTATACACCTAATATGAAAATATGCTTTATATGATTATGTAGTTTATGTGATGATCTACATGTACTTGTCTATGTTTTTTATTTTTTTGTTGTACACTATGTTATGCAGATGCAAACGCATATGGATGACCTAATGTACTATTATGTATGCAAATGATTTAATCATGTTAATGACTATCTCATGTGATATGATATGCAAACTATGCTTTATTTTTGTTATGTCCAAATGTACTCAATCAACATAGAAATGACAAAATGATAGATACAAGACTGACTGATAGAAGAATGACTTGACAAAAGGGCTCACAAGTTTTTATAAACATTGATACTCTGCATTTTTGATCTTTATTGCATGGGATATGGATGTAAATTGATACAGTATGGATGTGAAATGGTTTTACCATCTTGATATTGCAAGTATTTTGAAGTGCTTATTTCATCATTGGGCAATTTTTTTGGTACTTTTTCTGAATGTTGTAAGTTAATACAAGCATCTAGGTATAATTGAACTGAGATGACCTAAGTCTCACTTACATGGATTTTGATTTAGCAAGTTAATACAAGCATCTAGGTATAATTGAACCGAGATGACATGAGTATTTCTTGTGTATCAATAGACAAGTATTAACCCCTTTCATGTTAGACCTCTGATGTCCTCAATGATCTTTTGCTGATCATGTCTTTAGACAAAATTCGTCACATTACTAAAGATTAATCCACAAATAGTAGACAAAGAAAATGATCATGCCCCCATCATAGCATCTCTAGCTTCTGGCATCCTCGAGTAGCATAGAAAGACATGATAACAAAAATCAAGATGTTGTAACCTAACCTGATCACAACCACAAAACGTTCTTGCATTAGGTGTATTTTATTGCCATAATTTAGATAGAATCAGTTTGAATACTTTAGGTGCCTATTTTCTTTTCTTTGGATGGGTTGATGTCTTGCACCAAAATTTCTACTTTGGACGCAGGCTTTGCATGTGCTTGCATACATGCCTAGTAAAATGGACCCTAAGGGACTGACCTAGTGCCTCGGGAGCGCATTGAAAATGGCCTTGCCTACATGATGACACAGAGGCAACATAGTTCAGGGTTAACCCTATGATACTGATGACAGACACTATGCTAGGCTGACACTATGGATAGGATACTAGATAAGACCTTAGTTGATAAGGGGATGAAAAGAGATAGAGTATCAAGCCATGATAGGTTATCGTTAGGTTACACAAGGTGCTTTATTATGGAATAGATATGGATTAGATGAGAAATGATGGTAGGAAGAATGGACACAAAGTGATTGGTTTCCCAAAGATGGAGAAGGTGGTTTATCACAAGCAATGCTTGTTTACCAAGTTTTCACCACTTGATTTTATTTGCACGAAAGCTAAAAGTACACATGATGCCTATTTGCTAGGTTTTCATCATGGTACCTATCCAAGGTGCCTATTTTCTAGGTTTTCACCAAAGGATGATTTTTTTGTTATTTTTCTATTTTTCTATTTTTTCTATTTTTTTAATTTTTTTTAATTTTTTATTGTTTTGATTTTTTTGTTTTTTTTTAATTTTTGCCCCCCTTACATTGGGGTTCTCTTACGTATAGAACCGGTGAAGATGCATACTATTGATCAAGTCATCGAACAACTCACCCTCTAAAGTTGATAACTGATATGCCCTCGATCCATAGGCAACAATGATTACATAAGGACCAAGCCAGTTGGGCTCAAACTTACCTTTCTTTTCCTGATCATGCTAATTGTAGGGATTTTCCTTAAGTACTAGATCACCGACATTGAAGACCCTTGGATGGACCCTATGATTGTAGCTTCGTGACATCCTCTATTGATATGCCTTGAGATGGTTAAAGGCATGTTGCCTTCACTCTTCTAATAGCTCTAACTCTTGCAATCTGGAAACTCTGTTGTCTTCATCAGTGATAAGACCTTTTAACAACACCCTTAGGGATGGTAACTTGACCTTGATGGGAAAAATGGCTTATGATCCATAGACAAGGGCATAAGTGGTAGCACCTATGGGAGTGCATATACTGGTTCGATAGGCCCATCGTGCAGGATTCAGTTGTATGTGCCAATCATGGGCAGCATCATTGACAGTCTTCTTGAAGATTTTCAAGATTGTTTTATTGGATGCCTCTTCTTGGCCATTTACTTGAGGATAGTAGGGGGTAGAGAAATGGTGTTGGATTTTGAATTTGTCACAAATCTCTTGGACATCCTGGTTCTTGAAAGGTCTTCCATTATCTGTGACTATGGATGAGGGAATTTTGTATCTGTAGATGAGGTAATTGAGGATGAATGAGGTAATCTATTTGCCTGTGACATTTGTGAGTAGAATGGCCTCAATCTACTTGGTAAAATATTCAGTGGCGGTTATTATGAACTTGTGGCCATTGGATGATGGAGGGTGAATTTTGCCCACAAGGTTGAGTCCCCATTGACAAAAGGGCCAAGGTGTCGTTAAAGGTCAGAGCTCCTGAGCTGGTACATGTATCAGGTTTCCATGTATCTAGCACTCCTTGCATTTCTTCACAAACTAATATGAATTTGTTTCCATGTTTGGCCAATAGTATCCCAAACGCATGAGTTTCTTAGCTAAAGAAGGACCGCTAGAGTGTGTTCTGCAAATTCCTTCATGTATGTCTCGTAAGGTGGTTTGAGACTCTTCATGTTCTAAACATTAGAGTAAAGTACCATCCAGACCTCATCGGTATAGGGTATCAGCAATAATGGTGTAACGATAGGTTTAGCGAATGAAGGTTCAACATTGATTGGAAGATAAGTCAGGTGGTAGGGTGTTATCCTTGAGGTAAGTGTAAATCTTACCATACCAAGGTGAATCAGATCCAAATAATAGGCATATGGAGTGTATTTCAGGAAGATCATAAGCTGGTTGCATAACTGACTCTACCAAGAACTCATACCATGACTCATTCTCTAGGATCTTGAGGAGCGAGGCTATGGTTGCCATGGCATCCGCTATTTTATTTTCAATGTGAGGTATCTGCTCAAAAGAGATGATCACAAAGTACTCTTTAAAGTCATTGACCATATGCTTGTATGGTATTAACTTGTCATCTTTGGTCTGATAGTCGTCATTGACTTGATTGATTACCAGTTGGGAGTCACCATAGACATGTAGCTCCTTTATTTCCCATTATGCTGCCATTTTGAGACCAATGACCAAGGCCTCATACTTTGCTATATTTTTTGTGGATGGGAATAGCAAATGGTAAGACTTAGGTATGGTGTCACCATAAGGAGTGACCAACAAAATTCCTGTCCCCAATCCATGGTTTGTATAGGATCCATCAAAGTAGAGTTTCCATGCGTGTGTTGTGACACTGAATATGGCTTCATTTGGAAACTCAAATGTCATTGGTGTGGTATCCTGTAATGGTGCTTCTGCTAATTGATCGGTAATGATTTGACCTTTGATAGCCTTCCGTTCTACATACTCGATGTCATATTCACTTAACAACATTACCCACTTAGCTAGGCGACCTGTGAGAGTTGCTTTGCTTAATAGGTATTTCAATGGATCTATCTTTGCAATAAGCTTGACTGAATGTGCTAGCATGTAATGTCGTAGTTTTTGGGAAGCAAAAACCACAGCAAGACATGATCTTTCTATCTGAGAATATTGCAGTTCTTAGCCCACCAATGTGCAACTAATGTAGTAGATAGGCCTTTCTTTGCCTTCATAATCTTGTTGTGCTAAAAGGGCGGCCAGAGTTATCTATGTAGCAGATATGTAAAGTAATAGCATCTTACCTTGGATAGGCAACATTAAGATAGGTGGAGTCATAAGATACTCCTTCAGTTTGCCAAATGCCTCCTCCCAGTTCTCATCCCACCTAAATGGAATGTTTTTATGTAAGAGATGGCTGAAATTTTGGCACTTGTCTATTAGTTGTGATATGAACTGACCGATTGCTTGTAACTTGCCATGTAGAGACTGCAATTGAGTGATATTCTTTAGTGGAGGCATTTACATGATAGCCTTGGCTTTGACAAGATCTACTTCTATCCCATTTGCTGATACAATGAAGCCTAGGAAATTGTCAGAGGTGACTCCAAACACACATTTCTTCGGGTTCAACCTAACTTTGAAGTGTTCCAATCTCTGAAAGACCTTCTCTAGTACATCTAGATGTGATTCTCTTGTGAGTGATTTTGCTAGGATATCATCTACATAGTCCTCCATTGTGATGTGCATCATATCATGGAAGGTGGTGGTCATAGCATGTTGATATGTTGCCCCTGCATTCTTTAACCCAAATGGCATGACATTCCAGTAGAAGGTGCCCCATGGATAAGTAAAAGTTATTTTATGTTGGTCTTCTGGTGCTATCCTGATTTGATTATATCCAGAGAAGCCATCCATAAGACATAACATGGTATGCCTTGCTGTTAAGTCAACTATAATATCAATATTAGGCAATGGAAAGTTATCCTTGCAGCAAGCCTTGTTTAGATCTCAGAAATCATTGCATAATCTGACTTTTCCATCAGGTTTGGATACTAGCACTATGTTGGATACCCACTCTGGATAGTCTATTGCCCTGATGAACCCTACATTGAGCAATTTATGGAGTTCCTCTTTTACTAGTAATGCAATGTGTGGATGCATCTTCCTAAGCTTCTGCTTCACTAGTTTGACCCCTAGATCTAGTGGAAGATGATGTAAAATCAAAGCTGGATCTAAACTGGGCAAATCTGCATATGACAAAGCAAAGTTGACTTGCTTTTTATTGAAGAATCGTACAAATTTGGTCTTTTCTAGTGGAGATAGAGACTTTGCAAAGTGAATGTTCTTAGGATTATCCTCTGTTCCAATGTTGACAAGTTCTGTAGGTTCCACAATAATATGAGACTTCTCCTAATATATGTTAGTGGGGAGAGTGTCAAGCCTTCCATTGTCTAGCACCTCAGAGAGGTTTTCACCATCCGGTGCATCCTTTCTTTTTACTATTTTGGGATTTGATATTGCCGCAAAATGGTTTTCACCATCAGATCCATTTTTTATTTTTATGTTTTTGCGACTAGAAGGCTTGGCACCCTCTCTAAAATAAGCCACGGTGTTGAGTTTAATGGCCAAGCTGGCTTTATGATCTCCTGTAGATAGGTGGTCCCTAAGTTCCATGTAGTCAATATAGGCATCATCATTTTGGAACATTTCTAGTTATGGGGTTCCTTGTAAATCCCAGTCAATAAGTTTAGGATGCACAAGGCAAAAGGGATCAGAAGATAGATCTAATTCATTGGGTGTGATAGTTTGAATGGATATATGGTCAACATTCAGATTGGTATGGATGGGATTTGGAATAGTACTTTACTCAAAATTGTTTATCGCATTGGAACTCTGACCTTCCTCTAAAGTCATACTCTCAGGAGTTGGTGAATCAGACTCTAATGGTCTATGTGTTAGCATTTGTCCCTCACGGTAGGGGCTATAGGATTGAATGGTGTCAATTCCTTTATCTTCATAGGAGTGCTATGTGAGTTCATCCCACTCATATTTGTTAGAATCTATGTCACTGTCTTCTTGTAGGGCATGGATTTGTTCCACAAAACAAGCATTGGCCTTAGCTTTGCCTTTGTCTTTGTATCCTAACCCTTTTGTATTTATTGTCAATGAGGATAAAGAGGGTTGGATAGGTTCTATTATACCTTATTTTCGTAGGCCAATGGGACCTTGTCCTTCATAACCCATTATGTGTAGGATAGACCCAACATGCCCATAGATTTCCGTTGGGAGCTTAGGTGGTTCTTGTTGTGTGTTATCTTCCTCTGTGTAGAGCCATTGTAAGACATCCCTCTCCTCACTCTCATCTGATAGGGTTCCCCATTTTACGAAGGGAGCTGTGGGAGGTTCAGGAGAAGCAGAAACTTTTGGAATGTACTTAGGTGTAGGTTTCCCAAAGGATCTTGGAGATAGAGGTATTTTGGCTAAGTTAAGACTATGCTCGATGGAGTATTCCCCCACCCCTATTTCTTTGATTGTGATTTTCTACTCTTTGGGCTTGGATGAGGAAGCTTCAAAGGTAGAATAATGCTGTGAGATGGGGGATGTAGAAGCTCTATTGTTGGGAATGATGTAATCAAGCTTTGAGCGGATAGTGTTGCAATGCTAAAAAGAATCTGAATCACCTTGGATGGTGATCTACTTGCTGTTATAAGGAAATTTGATGCATTGGTGATAGGTAGAAGGCATAGCTTTCATAGCATGAATCTAGGGTCTACCTAGGAGGATGTTATAGGCTAGTTCCCTATCTAGGACTTGGCAAACAATGTCCTTTATCACTAGTCCAACTTGTATTGGTAACACCACTATTCCTTTAGTAGTTCTTTCTTCTTCATCATAGGCCTTGATAGTGATCTTTTTCCTGGGATCCACTGCAGTTTTAGAGAACCCCAATGTAAGGACTAGTTTGATCATGCAAATATTTAAACCAGCTCCTCCATCAATAAGGACTCTTTTGATACAGTGTTTATGAATGAAGGCGACAATATGCAAGGGTGTGTTATGGGGCTGAGACACTGAAAGGTCATCCTATTCGGTAAACGAGATGGTGCTAGAGGACATTAGATTTCCTACCATGGCTTGAAACTTCTCTTGGGCCAGATTCGTGGGAACAGTTGTTTCTACTAGGGCTTTATTGAGAATTTCCTTGTGGGAGGGAGACAGACGCAACAACTCTAGGATAGATATGTGGACAGGAGTTTTCTAAAGTTGGTCTATGACACTGTACATATGGGAGTTAGATGGAGAAGGTGACAACCTTGGAGGAAGCATGTTTAACGTGACCTTACCACTATAGGTGATGATGCTACAATCAGTTTTGTTGGGTCTTAATTGTTGGTTGAATGTGACCACATTGACTTATGGGATGTGCTCCGATATGTAGTTGATAGTATAATCGAATGGCATGCTCACGTAGTTAGCATTGTTGTGTCTATTGTTTTGATTCTACCTGTTGCGATTGTTATTGTTGTTGTTGTTGTATGGCCTGTCATGATTGAGGAGTCGATCCTTGTATGCAACATGTGTCTCATTAGAGGTATGTTCCTTAGTGAATACTTGATTTTGGTCAAGTATGTCCTGAATGATGTGTTTCAGATGAATATAGTTGTTGGTCGTGCGGCCTCTTCCTCTATAATACTCATAGAAATTAGTTTCTTTCCAATAATGAGGTTTCACTTGTGGTTCATAGTTGCTAGTAGGAGGAAGAGTAATCTCATTGTTGGCTAATAGCTTTCTTAACGCAAATTCTTGGGACTCCCCTAGAGATCTGAATTTTCATCTAGGATTGGAGGTGAACCATGGCTTTGGCTTGTGAGAGAAGGTTTTGTTTGGTGTAACATTGCTTTCTTCCCCTTTGAGAGTGAAGATTGGTTGTTGTTTGGGAGCTGCCACTTTGGCATCAACTACTCCATCATTAACGACATTTTTTTTCTTCATCCAAAACTTTGACTTGTCCATGGTGTAGTTAGAGTTAGGGGTGTCCTTGTATAACTTTATTTTCCCCTTGGTGATCATAGCTTTCTCAATAAATAATCCCATCTCAATGACTTTTGTAAATGAGGTAGGGCATTGAATTTGGATTTGGTAACTTAGATCAGGGTTAAGGTTGTGGACAAACATCTCTGTCAATTGCTTCTCAGGTACGTTATATGAGCATTTACTCATGAGTTGTCTCCACCTTTGTAAGAAAGTGGTGAAGGATTCACCACCCTTTGCTTTGTACTGCATAGGTCAAGCATAGAGACTTCGTGTTCAATGTTATATGAGAAGTGTGTGATGAAGTTGTTTACTAATTCATCAAAAGTTTTGATACCTGGGGGAAGTCATGAGAACCACTCCATGGC
Source organism: Cunninghamia lanceolata (assembly GCA_027924645.1). Taxonomy (NCBI): domain Eukaryota; kingdom Viridiplantae; phylum Streptophyta; class Pinopsida; order Cupressales; family Cupressaceae; genus Cunninghamia; species Cunninghamia lanceolata. The sequence goes on from BSBN01001752.1 coordinate 9,749,148, forward strand.
TTGACCACCTAGAGATCTAGGGAATAGTCTCATTAGGAAGGTTTCGTTGTGAGCTACTTCTAGGCATGTGGTGTTAAATTCCCTAATGTGATCCCTTAGGTCTCCTTTCCCTTTGTACTTGTCAATCTTAGGAACTTCAAACTGAAAGGGGAAGGGCACCATGTTCAAAATTTTGTCAAAGAGATATGGTGCAATGTCTTCCAAGGAATAAGTTTTAGCGGTTGTTCCTATTTTTAGATCCGTCATTTGCTACGCTAGGTTCTCAATTTGTTTCTGCAATGTTTCCATAGGTATGTTTGGGTCTGTGACTTTCTTTCCTTTGTCCTCACTAGTGTGGTTTTCATGAGTTTCCTCTATGGTCTCTTTTAGTTTGTTGAGATCAAAGTTTGTGGGGAATTTAAGTCCTAAGTTTACAAGATGAAGAAAGTACCTTTAAGGGTCCTCTGTGAGCACTTTTTCTAGAATGCATTGAAATTTCTGATTTTGGAGGGTTCCTTGGAAATCTTCATGAGAGATTTCCTCATCACTATCATGAGGGGATATAATGCAGTTGGATGTTCCGGCCATTTCAAGTTGTTTTTGGCATTGGGATCTAGTTAAGACCATGTGAGGCAATGTGGGAAGAAGTGGGGTGAAACTAGAGATTTTGGTAAGGTGTTGGTGGAGGTTGGTGAGAAGAGGGTACTTGTGTTGATGAGATTCAGACAAGGGACTTTGATCAATGATTCCAAGTAAGTTGGTCGACACAAGATGATAGCCACAAGTAAGGATAGTCAGTACCCATTTACTATGTAGAGACTAGTCTTGCACCAAGACCACTAGTGAAGTTATATGACTTACTAGGGTTACTTGAATCTGAAATGATTTGAAAAAGGTCTTGCACTAATCTGATATAGGAACTTTGACTTGTTTATGGAAAACCTGGTAGAAGGTGGACAAGATGACTGATGAAAGAGAGGGTATGCTATGGAAACAGATGGGAGAAGCAACTACACAGTAAAATCTGATCTCAAAAACTAGAGCAAGGCTGAAATGGGTATCTAGAAAAGCTAAAAATTTTCTCTCAAAAGATGTGAAAATGCTCACTGTTGCAGATGTGCAGCTACAGAGTGTTGAAACAAAAGGTAAATGCATAGCAAGTTGATGCAAAAGCACAGCTCTGGTAGGTAAAAGCACAGTAATAGATGATAAAAGCATAGAAAGTTAGTACAAATGTGTAGCTGGTCGAGATGGATGCATAGCTCTGCAGAAAAGATGCGTAGATCATCTTTTTTTTACTATTTTTGCAATTTTCTTACACATTTTTTGGTTTTTTTGGTTTCTTGGTTGCAAGTTGGTGTTTTTGATCTAATTTTCTCAATTATGGCAAGTAAAACATAGCAAACACAAAGAAGTTTTCATGATTTTTTTGATCTTTTTTTAAAAAAATTTGGAATCTTTTTGACTCAAAAGCAAGTACAAATCCTAGGCTGGCTAGGACAATATAAACCAAATTCTCACTATTTCTAGATGAGGCATCTTCGGGAGGTGATAATCACCCTTCCCTACACTGGCTTATAGGGGTTTTTGGCTACTAAAAACAAAGGATGATTAATAAGAGCAACTGTTTGAGTGGTTATACATGCGGCAACCTACTCTCTGTTATGGAGTCTCCCATCCTACAAGGGTTGCACCTTGGAGGGTTTTGGGGGAGGTTGGCTGTCGGTATAACACAACTTCACTTGTTATTTGAATCTTTCACTCCAAACACAATTTATTTATAGTGGCTTGGCAGGGCTTGGCTTTAGCCTGGTACCACTTAAGGTCATTCCCACTTGGACAGAAGGGTATCCAAGGGTAGGTGGTGCAGGAGCACCCCTACAAGACAGGTTCATTGTCCGCATGACAGGACATTAGTCTATTTTGAGCATGTTTGACTTCATAATGTAATAAGGTCCATTGGACCAATGCATATGTATTAGATCAGCCTAGGAGAGTGTGCAGGCAGTTAGAGTTCGTTATCAGGTAGTATGAGCTATCCTCTCCCAGCCGCTGGGAAGCTCCCAGCCGCTGGGAATCGAGTTGGTAGTACTCGTAGGATATTGCTATAAATCACTCAGATCAGTTAGGGTTTGAGATCAGATAGAGAATATCATATCAGAGAGAGAGTAGTAGTTGTGTTATGTTGTACTGGTGATTGAGTGAGATCCAGAGATCAGTCCAGACATTGTGAAACATTGTTGTAGAAACAGGACATTTGTGTTTCATCTGAATAAGATCTCATCAATTGCATTATCTGGTTTATCAGCTGTTTATGTTTTGATTTCTATTCTGATTACAAGTTGATGGATTCTTTCAACCCTTCCACCGGTTGATTCTGCGAATCGGTGGAATGGTCATGCATGTTAGTTTAGGTTGTATTTTAGTTTTCTGTTTATGCATTTCATTGTGTGGGAGATCGATTGGTAGCATGCTATGAATCAACCTAGCATCCTCATGTGCTAGGGTTACGAAGATAAACTGTTAAGTTTTGATCTGAAGGTGATCCAGCCCGATCATCATATTTTCTTTGTGAAATTGTGCGGTTCTGTGAGTTTGCATGCAGCTGACAGATATACAGGGTTCTGCATGTGCTTGTCCAGACGGAGTGAATCACATCGTCATCTGTGAGTATATCGCTATCCGGATCAGGTTATGAAGCTGACAAAAATTGCATGTTTCAAGTGCATCAGGATGATATAGGTTGGATATACACTCAGTGTGTATATCGTCGTCAGGATCATCTTTCGTGTGTACCCATCATCCGCATATCGCTATCGTATGCGGAAGTGAAAGTTCATTTTTTGGCTAAGGATAGGAGAGGTCATCATCAGGATATTGAAAAGGTCATCAGGATATTCATTATCATGTTGCGGAGGATATAGGTGTCTTATATCCTGTTGACATCATCATCAGGTGCATTGACATCATCATCAGGTGCATGTGACGTCATCGTCATCAGGATATTACGAATATCACCCTATGCAAGTTTATCCTGCTGTCGCTAAGTGTTTTGGCATCGGCGTAAGTCATCGGCATAAAGTTTGGGTAACATCATTAGGATGTTTCAATATGACCGGATAAGTCATATCATGATGCTGTTGTTTGTGTAGTCAGATATCAGGGTGACGTAAGCATTGAAGGAAAGGTGCTTGAAGCTGTCGTCATCAGGATATATCGGAGGAACCGGATATTTTATATCCTGCTGATGAAGATGATGCTGAACATCATGATGATGAAGATAGAGGTTGGCGGTAAGATGAACAGTGAACATCAAGAGGATGTTTGCGCTAGCCGAATGTGATGATGCTGCTGACAGGCGAAAGGCGAAAGGCGATAAGGAAGTGAACAGTAGTTAGCAGGAGGATATTTCATGCTTGTTTGAAATATGATGATGCTATCTGTGTTAGCAAGAAATATGATGATGATGTTAAGCCGATAGGAGAGTGTGCAGGCAGTTAGAGTTCATTATCAGGTAGTATGAGCTGTCCTCTCCCAGCCGCTTGGAAGCTCCCAGCCGCTGGGAATCGAGTTGGTAGTACTCGTAGGATATTGCTATAAATAACTCAGATCAGTTAGGGTTTGAGATCAGATAGAGAATATCATATTAGAGAGAGAGTAGTAGTTGTGTTATGTTGTACTGGTGATTGAGTGAGATCCAGAGATCAATCCAGACATTGTGAAACATTGTTGTAGAAACAGGACATTTGTGTTTCATCTGAATAAGATCTCATCAATTGCATTATCTGGTTTATCAGCTGTTTATGTTTTGATTTCTATTCTGATTACAAGTTGATGGATTCTTTCAACCCTTCCACCGGTTGATTCTATGAATCGGTGGAATGGTCATGCATGTTAGTTTAGGTTGTATTTTAGTTTTCTGTTTATGCATTTCATTGTGTGGGAGATCGATTGGTAGCATGCTCTGAATCAACCTAGCATCCTCATGTGCTAGGGTTAGGAAGATAAACTGTTAAGTTTTGATCTGAAGGTGATCCGGCCCGATCATCATATTTTCTTTGTGAAATTGTGCGGTTCTGTGAGTTTGCATGCAGCTGACGGATATACAGGGTTCTGCATGTGCTTGTCCAGACGGAGTGAATCGCATCGTCATCTGTGAGTATATCGCTATCCGGATGGGGTTATGAAGCTGACAAAAATTACATGTTTCAAGTGCATCAGGATGATATAGGTTGGATATACACTCAGTGTGTATATCATCGTCAGGATCATCTTTCGTGTGTACCCATCATCCGCATATCGCTATCGTATGCGGAAGTGAAAGTTCATTTTTTGGCTAAGGACAGGAGAGGTCATCATCAGGATATTGAAAAGGTCATCAGGATATTCATTATCATGTTGCGGAGGATATAGGTGTCTTATATCCTGTTGACATCATCATCAGGTGCATGTGACGTCATCGTCATCAGGATATTGCGAATATCACCCTATGCAAGTTTATCCTGCTGTCGCTAAGTGTTTTGGCATCGGCGTAAGTCATCGGCATAAAGTTTGGGTAACATCATCAGGATGTTTCAATATGACCAGATAAGTCATATCATGATGCTGTTATTTGTGTAGTCAAATATCGGGGTGACGTAAGCATCGAAGGAAAGGTGCTTGAAGCTATCGTCATCAGGATATATCGGAGGAACCGGATATTTTATATCCTGCTGATGAAGATGATGCTGAACATCATGATGATGAAGATAGAGGTTGGCGGTAAGATGAACAGTGAACATCAGGAGGATGTTTGCACTAGCCGAATGTGATGATGCTGCTGACAGGTGAAAGGCGAAAGGCGATAAGGAAGTGAATAGTAGTTAGCAGGAGGATATTTCATGCTCGTTCGAAATATGATGATGCTGTCTGTGTTAGCAAGAAATATGATGACGATGTTAAGCCGATAGGATTTTAACATGCTGGTTGTGTTAATGACTCCTCTTTCCCATTTGTAAGCTCCTATTGCATTTTAGCTCTGCATCATAGTGGTATCAGAGCAAAGGAAGGATCTTCTGGAAAAGATAAGGATATAGCAGGATGTCAGGTGACAAAGGAACATCTGAGTTTCTGGCAAGGATGACCAACGTTGAGTTGGCAATTCTGGTGAAGAAACAGATTGTAGAGAGCAAGGCCGTGAAGGCTTAGAATCAGGAATTGAAGGATGAGTTAGTGAAGTTGAGGAGCAGAGTAGGTTCTGGTAGAGAAGAAGATAGGGAAGAAGAAGAGATCCCTAGTTGGAGCGAGGAGGTCGTTCCTGTAGACCAGAGACCACTGTTGAACGCCCTCAAGGCCATGGAGAGGAGAACCATGGATGTGAAACTAGATTTGCCAGTGTTTACAGGAAAGATGGAACCTGATTCAGTGATGGAGTGGATAGACTCCTTGAACAATTTCTTTGAAACAGAGGAGATACCAGAACAACAGAGGGTGAAGGTAGCCCAGTCAAAAATGAAAGAAGCTGCCTTGACATGGTGGAATTTCATCCAAGATGATAGAGTACAGGAAGGAAAGCGTAGAGTCGCTACATGGAAGAAGATGATGGCATTAGTAAAGGAAGCTTATGTCCCATTGGATTACAGTATCCAATTACACAAGAGGAAGCAAAACCTGAAGCAGAAGGAGCTAGATGTCAGCTCATATACAGAAGAATTCATGAAACTTTGTATGAAAACAAAGGTAAAGGAAAGTGAAGAAGAGAAGGTAGCCAGATACCTTAATGGATTGAGGTTCAACATTCAGGAGGATTTAAGTCTGCATAATCCAGATACAGTTCAGAAATGTTTTCAGTTGGCATTGAAAGTGGAAGAGAAGTTAAAGAGAAAACAAGAACAACACAATAGAGGAAGAGGAAGACAACAAAGGGGTGGAAGAGGTCCTTTTAGAGGTAGAGGACATGGACATGGATATCAAGGAGAATCCAATCATGACAATAGTAAGGGAAACAATAGTCAGAACCAGAGGGAAAATTATAGTCAGCAAGGAAACTTCAGAGGTAGAAGACCTTTCAGAGGAAGATCCCAGGGCAGAGGATCCATCAGATGTTATAACTATAACAAAGAAGGCCATATAGCCAGCAGATGTCCAGAAAAGGCCACAAGCTCAACAGGAGAAAGGAGAACAAATCTGATCCAAGAACCTGATAATCAAAGTATGACAGGCTCTAATGATTTTCACAGAGTGAATGCTCCTGATAATTATGGATACCCAGAAAGTGGAGACTCCCTAATGATGAGAAGAACAATGACTACCATGAAGGTACCTGACAAAGAATCCCCTCAAAGAAAGTCTCTTTTCAGGACTATTTGCAAAGCAGGAGGTAAGGCATGTAAAGTTTTGATTGATTCTGGTTCTACTGAAAATTTTGTGTCTGAAGAAATGGTGACAAAGCTTAAGCTTAGGAGATTGCCTCACCCATCCCCATATAAAGTCTCATGGCTTACCCAAGGTCAGCAGACAACTGTAGAAGAGCAGGCTTGGGTAGAATTTCAGATTGGAGCATATAAGGATAAGTTGTTGTTTGATATTACCACAATGGATGCTTGCAATCTTTTATTTGGTAGACCATGACAGTATGATTTGAAGGCACAACATGATGGTGTTAGAAACACCTATACAATCACTAAAGATGGTAAGGATATAAAGTTACTACCATTGACAGAGAAGGAGGAGAAATCTAAAGGAAAAGAGGTGAATGTAATGCTGATGGAAGGTAAACAGTTCATGAAAGAAGTAGCAGCAGAAGGTGCAGTTGCATATGCCCTAATCCCATGTATGAGGGTGAATAAAGAACAGCAGCAAGAAGTCAAGGAAGAGAAGAAGCAAAGGTTCATAGACCCAGCTATCCAAGAGCTATTGGATAAGTACAAAGGTATCATCTCAGAGGGAATGCCAAGATCCCTACCACCTGTAAGGGATATTAGTCACTGCATAGACTTAATTCTAGGGTCAACACTTCCAAACAAAGCAGCCTATAAGCTCACTCCAGAACAGAATGTAGAAGTAGCCAGACAAATTGAAGAATTATTGGATTCAGGTCTGATTGGGAAAAGTTTAAGTCCATGTGCAGTACCAGCTGTACTAGCACCAAAGAAGGAAGGTACTTGGAGGCTTTGCACAGATTCCAGAGCTATTAACAAGATCACAATTAGGTATAGGTTTCCAATCCCTAGGATAGAGGATTTACTTGACTGTTTGGGAGGTGCTAAGTATTTTACAAAAATAGATCTAAAGAGTGGATACCATCAGATCAGGATTAGGACAGGAGATGAATGGAAAACAACATTCAAAACTAATGAAGGGTTATATGAGTGGAAGGTTATGCCTTTTGGTTTATCTAATGCACCTAGTACTTTTATGAGGTTGATGAGTGAGGTTTTGAAAGAGTTCATTGGTAAGTTTGTCATAGTATATCTAGATGACATTCTGATTTTCAGCAACACAAAAGAAGAACATCTCAGACACATAGATTTGGTTCTTAAGAGGTTACAGGAAGAGCAGCTGATGATAAATTTAGACAAGTGTTTGTTCATGCAAGAGGAGATCACATATTTGGGTTTTGTCATTTCACAAGGAAAGTTACAAATGGATAAGGAGAAGGTAAGTGCCATATTGTCTTGGCCAACCCCAAAGACTATGAATGATGTCAGAAGCTTCCATGGGTTAGCAACCTTCTACAGGAAGTTTATAAGAGGGTTTAGTCATATTTGTGCACCCATGCTTGATACCATCAAAGGAGGACAGAAGTGCAGATTTGTTTGGACTCCAAGAGCAGATGATTCTTTTGAAACATTGAAGAAGAAGGTGGCACAGCAGCCAGTCCTTGCACTTCCAGACTTTAACAAAATCTTTCAGGTGGAATGTGATGCCAGTCACATGGCCATTGGAGTAGTACTCAGCCAAGAAGGTAGACCTATTGCATTTTTCAGTGAGAAGCTCAATGATGCTAAAAAGAGGTATTCCTCATATGATTTGGAAATGTATGCTTTAGTCCAGTCACTCAAGAAATGGAGGCATTACTTGATGCCAAAGGAATTCATAGTATTCACAGATAACCAGGCTCTGAGTTTCATAAACAGCTAGGAAAAGTTGAACCACAGACACATGAAATGGGTAGAAACCTTACAAGCTTTTACTTTTACATTGAAGCATAAGAAAGGAGTCAAGAATAAAGTTGCAGATGCTTTGAGTAGGAGAGTTCTCACAGTCAACCAGATTCAGTTAGAAAGTGTTGGCATTGATTCACTAAAGACCATGTATGAGACTGATGAAGATTTTGGAGAGATATATCATGTATGTACTTCTTTTGGAGAGAAATATCATACTGAATTCTCTGAATTTTTGATTCAGGATGGATTGTTGTTCAAAGGTGGACAGTTATGTATTCCAAGGTGTTCTATGAGGTTAAACATCATTAAGGAGAAACATTGTGGAGCTATGGCAGGTCATTTTGGTCTAGATAAGACTCTTGATCTTGTCCGAAGACATTACTTTTGGCCTAAGTTACAATCAGATGTCAGAAAGTTTGTAGAGGCATGTGTGATATGTCAGAAAGCTAAAGGCAGGTCGACTAATACAGGTTTATATCAGCCCTTACCCATTCCTTCCAGACCATGGGAAAGCATAAGTATGGATTTTGTCTTGGGTTTACCAAGGACACGGAAAGGGTTTGACAGTGTTTTTGTTGTAGTGGATAGATTCAACAAAATGGCACATTTCTTGCCATGCAAAACCACTGCTGATGCTTCATACATTGCAGATTTATTTTTCAGGGAGATTGTCAGAATCCATGGATTGCCATTGAGCATAGTCTCAGATAGGGATGTGAAGTTTATTGGTCACTTCTAGAGAACTCTTTGGAAGAAACTTGGAACAAATTTGTCTTTTTCCTCGGCATATCATCCTCAAACGGATGGACAGACTGAAGTAGTGAACCGTTCCTTAGGAAATTTGCTTAGATGTTTGACAAAACAACATGGAAAAAAGTGGGATAATATTCTATCTCAAGCTGAATTTTCCTATAATGATACTGTCAATAGGAGCACAGGGAAATCACCTTTCCAGATAGTTTATGGTATGCATCCAAGAGGAATTTTGGAATTGAGAAATCTACCTACAGTAGACCCTATTAGTGCAGAAGGAGAAGCTTTTGCAGAAGCCATCAAAGAGGTTCATGATCAAGTCAAGACCCAACTACAGCAAACCACCTTGAAGTATAAGGAATATGCTGATAAAAAGAAGAAGGATGTACAGTTTGATGTTGGAGATTTGGTATGGGTTCATTTGAAGAAGGACAGACTTCCTAAGGGAAAATATACTAAACTTATGCAAAGAAAAGTTGGACCATGTTAGATCTTGCACAAGCATGGATAGAATGCTTATGAGATACAAATCCCACCTGCTCTTGGTTTGTCCCCTATATTCAATGTATGTGATTTAACTCCATACAAGTCTTATTCAGATGCAGATCAGGAACTCCTACAGGATACAGTCGATGATGACATTCCCAAGCATGATCCTCCACAGTTGCAGAAGGTTTTGGACACCAGAGTGGTCAAACAGACCCGGAACAAACAGTGCTTGGAGTATCTAGTCTCTTGGAAGGGAAAACCGAATTCTGAAGCAGTATGGATGACTGAAGAGCAGATCCAGAAACATGGTGCAGATCTTCATACTCTCATCTCAAGTGGACTTGAGATTTCTTCTTCTGGGGAGTATGGTGCAGGAGCACCCCTACAAGACAGGTTCATTGTCCGCATGACAGGACATTAGTCTATTTTTAGCATGTTTGACTTCATAATGTAATAAGGTCCATTGGACCAATGCATATGTATTAGATCAGCCTAGGAGAGTGTGCAGGCAGTTAGAGTTTGTTATCAGGTAGTATGAGCTGTCCTCTCCCAGCTGCTTGGAAGCTCCCAGCCGCTGGGAATCACGTTGGTAGTACTTGTAGGATATTGCTATAAATAACTCAGATCAGTTAGGGTTTGAGATCAGATAGAGAATATCATATCAGAGAGAGAGTAGTAGTTGTGTTATGTTGTACTGGTGATTGAGTGAGATCCAGAGATCAGTCCAGACATTGTGAAACATTGTTGTAGAAACAGGACATTTGTGTTTCATCTGAATAAGATCTCATCAATTGCATTATCTGGTTTATCAGCTGTTTATGTTTTGATTTCTATTCTGATTACAAGTTGATGGATTCTTTCAACCCTTCCACCGGTTGATTCTGTGAATCGGTGGAATGGTCATGCATGTTAGTTTAGGTTGTATTTTAGTTTTCTGTTTATGCATTTCATTGTGTGGGAGATCGATTGGTAGCATGCTATGAATCAACCTAGCATCCTCATGTGCTAGGGTTAGGAAGATAAACTGTTAAGTTTTGATCTGAAGGTGATCCGGCCCGATCATCATATTTTCTTTGTGAAATTGTGCAGTTCTGTGAGTTTGCATGCAGCTGACGGATATACAGGGTTCTGCATGTGCTTGTCCAGATGGAGTGAATCGCATCGTCATCTATGAGTATATCGCTATCCGGATCGGGTTATGAAGCTGACGAAAATTGCATGTTTCAAGTGCATCAGGATGATATAGGTTGGATATACACTCAGTGTGTATATCGTCGTCAGGATCATCTTTCGTGTGTACCCATCATCCGCATATCGCTATCGTATGCGGAAGTGAAAGTTCATTTTTTGGCTAAGGACAGGAGAGGTCATCATCAGGATATTGACAAGGTCATCAGGATATTCATTATCATGTTGCGGAGGATATAGGTGTCTTATATCCTGTTGACATCATCATCAGGTGCATGTGACGTCATCATCATCAGGATATTGCGAATATCACCCTATGCAAGTTTATCCTGCTGTCGCTAAATGTTTTGGCATCGGCGTAAGTCATCGGCATAAAGTTTGGGTAACATCATCAGGATGTTTCAATATGACTGGATAAGTCATATCATGATGCTGTTGTTTGTGTAGTCGGATATCGGCGTGACGTAAGCATCAAAGGAAAGGTGCTTGAAGCTGTCGTCATCAGGATATATCGGAGGAACTGGATATTTTATATCATGCTGATGAAGATGATGCTGAACATCATGATGATGAAGATAGAGGTTGGCGGTAAGATGAACAGTGAACATCAGGAGGATGTTTGCGCTAGCTGAATGTGATGATGCTGCTGACAGGCGAAAGGTGAAAGGCGATAAGGAAGTGAACAGTAGTTAGCAGGAGGATATTTCATGCTCGTTCGAAATATGATGATGCTGTCTGTGTTAGCAAGAAATATGATGATGATGTTAAGCCGATAGGATTTTAACATGCTGGTTGTGTTAATGACTCCTCCTTCCCATTTGTAAGCTCCCGTTGCGTTTTACCTCTGCATCAGTAGGCCTCTCTAAAGGTTTAACACAATTAAACATGATATGTCTAGCATTTTAATCACCCAAGATAGGGGAAAGCATAGGCCTAGTATCATTCCCAAAAACATAAAAGACTGTGGTTCTTTTCCCCTAATTAAAATAAAAAAGACTAAATGTGTTAATCTACTTGGGCACACACGCAAGTTGTTAACTTTGAAAGCAAGATAGCAATGGTTCAATTTTATCCTCCTATCATTGGGACTATATTCAATTTGTTGATGCAACAATATCAAATTACTCCCTTCCTAGTTAGATCTAGATGCGATTTTGCATGAACATCCAATTACTATCCTTTAAAAAAGTATGATGTGTGTTAACAATGCAACTAGAATGTCTAAACCAACTCCTAACCTGCAAGTAGATCAAAGAAAAAACCTACGAGAAGTGTCAACAGTAGAAAAATCACAAGAAAACTCAAAAAGTCACTGTCAGAATCAGATGCATTGGTACAGAGATTAGATGTGTAGAGACAGAGATCATATGCACAACTATTATAAAAGTGCTAAGACAAAGGTCAAAAGCACGAAAATAAAGAGCATATGTGCAGTTTAGTAGATGTGCTATAACAGAACACAGATGTGCAGCTTTAGGAGGCAAATGCACTGAAAGGGTAGATGTGTTGAAATAGAGCTCAGATGTGTGTTAGAATTGATTAGATGTGTTGAATCCTCCTATGTACAGAACCTTTGCACAAAAAACTCAGTTTTTAGGTTAAATCGGGGCAAGGCCCCATGGTGAGCACCAAAAATGTTACCAGAAATATTGTCAAAGTTATTAAATTCAATCAATAAACCAATAATCTCAATAGAAATTGCAAATAACAAAGATTCAAATAACAAAGAACAAACCATGCAAACCTTGTTACTTTGCTGCTTCCATTGTTCACCTAGTCTGAATCGATCTTTGTATGTGAATTGAAGCCCTTAGAAGATGCACTTCCTTTCTTTATTTTTCAAGATGATGATGGAGAGATGGCTATGATACTTCTTGTAATGAAGATGAGCTTCAATACAATAAAAGGGTGATCACAAGCTATGGAATGGATTTGGGTGCCAAAGGCGCACTGTTAATTCTGTAGAGTAATGATACTAAAAGCTTGGATGATTGAAATGGAAGAATTGGGTTCAATTTATAGACTCACGAGAGAGAAGATCAATGGTATAGAAAGAATGAGAAGATCATCGATGTAGAAAACTTGAGAGGATGTGCACGAATAGATAGAAGACAAGTGTCACACAAAAACTGTTTTGTTTGAGTTAATTACTTTCCTTTATAAAGATAAGATATGCTTTCATAAATTAGAATGTTTTTTTCTAATTTAAGAGTAATTGATAAAAATAGGGTTGGTTGAGTCAGTTAACTCAACTTGTGATTTGCTTTTGCATGATTTGAGAGAAATTAAATAATAAATTATTTAATTTTGTGTGCATGAAGGAGAAGACTTATTTTTAGAAGATTTGGAAGATATTTGAAGAATTTAGAAGGTAAGAAAGAAGATTAAATAAATAAATTTAATTGTTTGTGCATGCTTTGGAAGAATAAATAAAATATTTGATTGTATTTTATTTTTAGAGATTGAGAGAATTTAAATAAATTTGATTTATTTATTTAAAATTGGAAGAATAAGTGACTTAATTAAATAATTTAGAATTATTTAATTGTTTGGAAGAATTAAATTAAATAAAGGATTTTATATAATTTTGACTTTAGAAGAGGTAATTAAATATTTTGACATTTAATTAATTTAGAGGAATATGAATTGAATAAATAAATTTGTTTATTTATTTATTGATAGAGGAATTAGACTTAAATAAATATTAAGAATATTTATTTAGACAGAGTCATGTCATTTTTAGGTGTATACACATTTCATGTTTAGCTTGTCAACCCGATTAAGAGATAAATCTTGTTGCGGATATATATATATTTGATGGATTTCAGTTTTGGAAGTGTGTGTGATGCAATGATGTGTGTGTATGTACAAAGCATGTGAAGATAAGGTGACAAAAAGTAGAAGAAGAGAGATCTTATCTCCAAGTAAGAGCAGAGCAGCAAAAAGGGCAAACAAAGATGAAGAGTGTTGAATCAGTATTTTGTACTTCACTAGAACTATAACCATGCATGTGTAGATGCAATATGAGCAGTTCAATCTAGCAGTGAGCCATCCTTCCCTCTTGTTTCTTTCTCTAGGTAGTGAGCCTGTTTTGGCAGTGAGCCTTTCTTGTAGTGAGCATTTATTTGGGCAGTGAGCCCTAAGGTAGTGAACCTTATTGTAATTCGGTATCATGCTATAATAATATATTGTGAGCTAACACTCATCGTGGTTTTTCCCTTTTGGGGTTTTCCATGTAAAAATCCTAGTGTTCATATGTTATGTCTTTATGGTTGCTGTTCCTATGCTTATTTTGTATTCATATTATTAATTTTGGAAATTGGATTAATAAACTTGTTAAGATATGGTTTTGTGGAATGTTGATTCACCCCCCCTCTTAGTATTCCTTGCTATCAAAATTCTCATGCAGAGGATCTACCTCATCATTGTGATTATCCTCCATGTCTGATGCTTCTTCTTCCTGAGACTCATTGTGAGGTTTTGAAGAAATGGATTCTCTTAATAGATCTGCCTGATGTTTTTCTTGTAGTTCTTGAATATACTTAGAGAGTGAAAGATTTCAGAGACTTGTGGGAATTCCAAAATGGGGTGTAGTTTCCAAGGTAGGTTCTAAGTGTTCCTCTTCAACAAGATCTTGTGCCACCCTACTGCTTTCACCTATAGTTTGCTAATCAGGTGCTTGTTTTATGTATCTACCTTTTGAATCCCTAGGCCTAACCATACAGATTCAATTGAATCTAAAAAGGACTGCTAACTAGGGTTTATTATTAACATAGTTATTCCTTAGTAACGGCACCAAAAAATGACAAGGGTCACTATACCTTGGCATTTAATCATGTTTTTCTTGTGTCAAGTCTAGGGTTGTGTCCTAGGTTGTCTTCAATAAGGAACTTCATAGCCAACAGTCCTTTAACTAATCCTAATGATTTGATTGTCCTAAGGGATTACTGTTGCTAATTATCTACTATGAAATGAAATTTTGAAAATACCAAAATAACGCTAAAGTAGGAGATCACTAAAAAGAATCTATTCTAACTCACACAAAGCTGGAAATATGCATTTATTAGAAAACAACTATTAAACAATAATTGACCTATCTTATGGAAGCAAGAAAATTGTACTTCTAATGAAAATTGTAAATGAGACAATGAAGCAAAGATAATAGCCTCTTGTCTGTTGGTGGGAGTGGGCCCTTGCTCCACACCTTCAGAATCGAAGGCTAAATAAGGAACTCAAAATAGGAATGCAATAACACAATTTTTCGTTAATCCAATCTCATAAAAGTATGTTGTATTCAAAAGTATATGCTCTATTCTAAAAATGAAATTACAATAATACTAATGGCAAAAATCTATCTTTCTGTTGTTCCTATCAAAATAAATATTAGTCCAAGCGATAAGATATCTTTTGGAACTAACTATTCTATCTATAAGTTCATCTTTGAGATATAACCAATCTCTTATTCTAACTAAGACATACAACTATCTAACTGAAAAGTATAATCATGCAAACTTGAAAAGGCTTTAGTGGTACTGAAGTTCCACTAAATCAAGAGTTTTAACTTAAACAACAATGAGCAGCAAGGCCCTGAAATCGAGGTCTTAAACAAGTCTTTGAAACTCATACAATAACAAACAAAAAGGGGATCAGATCCCTGGTAGACAACTAGAGTCTTCACAGTAACACTTTTGTGTTGGATGAACAGAATCCATAGCAATACAGTCACCTTCGGAGATGTAGGTTGTCACCAGTGTCAGAGACTCTGTACTGTTGCTAGTAGCTTTGGAGACTATGTGATGTTGCCAATAGCTCTGGAGATGCATCCATGAATCCACTGAGGCCCGACTCTAGATATCACCACCTCCTTTTTCTCTCCTACTCCTTCAAAAATCCTCCAACACTTTAGAAAATGTTGGAGTCCAATGTAGTGATCTCCATATATGGCTTTGGAGATAATTAGGACTACCTCCAGAGATCTTCAAAATTGCTTTCCGCCTATGTAGTTATACCTATGAACTGAAAAATATATTTTTCTACACAATTTCATTAATTTACTGTAACATAAGTCCTTTCATCAGAATAATAATATTTAGTAATTCATCTCTCATTAGTATAATTAAAACAAGACTTTATAGTTTCTATAGTGCAGAATACTAGGACAAGCAGAATGTAAAGATGGAAAAAGGGAGTAAAAAGGGTATGTTTATCTAAGTGCTACCTGGCAATCATCATTTTTTTGGATTTTTAAGAAAGATTTTAAATGTATAAACCTAAACTAGAAAGCATACAACTTAATCTACAAAGCATTTGAACTTAACCCATAAAGCATATGAACTCTAAACTAGGAATCAATACATAAACTCTTTAATTAAGAATTTGAAAGAAATAGGCTAATCTAAGAAAGAAGGAAATTCTTTAAATCAATCTTGCACTATCAACTAGTCTTGAACTTCTAAGCAGGAGCTTCGAAAATTGTAGAAGAACACACATAACTTCAAAGACTGCAACTGAAGATTTCATTATGCTGAAATAACTAAACATAATATCCTATAGGTTTACATTAAAATCATTCTACCAGTTCACTACAAAATAGAAGATTATAGAGTTCTGACGGAAACATCCATAGAATAGAACATAAACAACACTTTCACAAACATTAAAATACTTAACATAAACAACACATTCACAAAATATTTAGAATACTTATCTATCCCTAATTCCTTCGAGTGGCCATCTCTCCAGAGATTTCTTCTTGGTTCAAATCACATTCACCATTGATAGCTCAAATTCCATTCCACATACATTATTCAATAACACTTAGCTTTACACAGAGCACAATCTGATTCTATTCATTCCCAGTATGATTATTTTGAAAAATAACCAGATAATCTATATCACTACCAAAATCCTAGATTCTAGGGCAGCTTCATCAATGCTGCTAAAAAAGTCTTCAACAAGATAAATAGAATTTAACTAAACTAGTTGTCTTTTAAATACAACATATTAAAGGATCCGAGTGGAGCTATAAAATGTCTTAAGTGCTTTCAACAATAGAAAATGATAGAAACTGCTAGGTGGTTGGATGCAATAATAGACTAAAATCCACAATCATGTATCTCCTATATTTCTAGCGCCCTAGTATTTCGGTGTTGCTGACTCCAATTGGCATTCAAGTCTCTTCCTCCCACTAAGCCATACTAAAAAACCTACATAAATACATAGATCTTTTCCACAAAATCATGTCAACATTAGTGACAAACTCTAATCAATTCAAGAACAAAGATTTGTACATCATTCTTCTAAAAATAAACAAATATTGCATATAAGACTAATAAATTGGCATGGTTTAGGTAGTTTAATAGCACAAAAAGGGTCATATGGTTAATGATAAAAATGAGGTTATTTATACCTCATCAATATCCTTTCCCAATCCATGGACCATGTTAATGCAACATCCTTAAGAGTTGCTAGAAATATATTCAAATGATGAGAATTAATGATGTAATCATAGCTTCTATAGAGGAAGTCAACCTTGAATAAGAAAGTAATAGGATCTTCAAAGATTAAGCCATGAAAATTTGGCAAGGCAAAGAGTGAAATATTGTTCATTTTTACTTCCCCCTCTTGATCAATGGGAAATTCAAAGGTTGAGAGCTCATTTATATTATTTTGAAGAACCTTGTCAGCGATTTTGTGTTGAACTAGTTCATGCCTAGAAGTTCTTCTTGATAAGGATATAGGCATTTGTGATAAAAGTTCTCCAAATAGGGCTTCAAGGGACTAGCTTTGGAAAAAATATTATGGGCTAACTAGGTACTCAACTTTTGAGTGATGGCTACCTCTTAGGGAATTTTTGGTAGCTTCTCTTTTAGTTCACTTTCTTTCTCTTGAGTTCCTAATGCCTCAACTAACACTCCTTGGGTTGTAGCTTCCTTGGTATAGGAGGTGGTTGTGGTTATAAGTGCTTCACCTTGAGCAATAATAGCTATATTTTCACTATATTATGGAAGGAATCATCCTTGTTGGTCTCTCCTTCGTGACATGCAATTTGTTCTAGAGATGGATAGTCACTACTTGTCTACACAATATTAGTGAAAAAGGGTTTTCTTGTTTTGTTTTGATATTATGGTTTTCTATGGTTATTCCTAAGCTGCAAGAATTCAAATTTTAATCTAAGAAAACAAAGAAAATCTATCTCAAAATTCTAAGAGTCTAAGACTTGATGCCATGCCCAGCAACGACACCAAAAGTGATGAGCTCAGATAATCCCCAATTAAACCTAGTGGAGAAACAATTCAACCCAATGAATAGGTTATCCACTAATTAGGAAACCACTTGGTTCATGTTGTGATTCATTTACTTGTCAACCTAAGGATGTGTTTATTGGCATGGTATCTATACTATATGTACATCTTTTGGATTTATAAGAGATGAAGGTTCTAACATTGTATACAAGGAAAGAAAATATAGAATTTAAGAAAGTAAATTCTTAACACACAAAGGAAACCTATCCTTAGACTAGAAAGCTTCTAAAATTGATTAGAGAATACACAAGTTAATGGATACAAATTGAAATCTCATGATAAAAAGTACATATAAGTACATATAAACTAACTAGGGTAGAGACCCAACTACAATCCACCACATGTGGGCCCTTTCTTGGATAGAACTGAGCCTTCCTCTCTCCCTCTTACTAAGATAATAACTAAATCAAAACTACTTGCAACAATGTACTGAAATGAATAAAATAGAAATTCACTCTTCTATTGATTTCACAAAAGCTATTTCATTCAATTTGTCACAATGTCTTCGCTATATTTCTCTATATCCTCTACTATATCTTGTCTATCATATATATGTATTAATACTACTACATGCATCTCCACAACTTGGATATGTGGAAGGTGGATGCTTTATTTAGGAAATAACAAAAAACCATAAAACTAATCCTTGGATGGGTAAGAGTTACTTTTCCACCAGGACTAAACAACATTTAATTACATATGATCGAAAGAAGGATGATAGGGAATTTGTTGAGAAGAATAAGGTTGAGTCAATTAGCCCATCTATGCATGTGAGAAGTCAAAGTTCTCTAGTTGTACATGTTCATCACTTTTCTATAGGCATGCTATAGTCTGAACTACAAGTTTGCTACAGTCTTGGCTACAAATGATCTACAACATTGGCTACAAGAAATGAATATTGGTTATTTTGGGCTAGTGACTAACTCTGCTACAATCATTATTTTTCATTCAAACAAATTAGGAGCATAAAAAATATCACAACTAAGATAAGAGATGTTACATTACCTTGAAAACAACTACTTTAAATATACAATCATCCAATAAACATCATACATATTAAACTTTGTGCTTTATAGGATAAAAAGGGTATTAAAAGAGTGCAATTTTATATGAAATACAAGCTAAAGCAAGAGATAAAAAGTATCAAATAGAGAAAATTCTAGGGCTCATCAAAAGTAAATATGGAAGATCTCCTTGGAAAAAGACATTGGTTGAAAGTTGTTGAAAATATACAAAGCCATTTGTAATTTTTGATGAAGATTAGTTAAAGTTAGACAAGAAGACATGAGGAACCATTTGATTGTGTCTTACAAATTTCGTTCTCTTGAATGTTTTTGAAGAGACCACTACATACAAGTCATGGAAGAGGATAGGTGATATTTATCAAACTAAAAGTCTAAAAAATAAATTGTATCTCAAAAGATAGTTATATTCTTTGAAAATGAAAGAAGGTGATTTAGTTGTAGATCATTTAAATGCATTAAACTTGATTTTGAGTAAGCTAACTTTTGTAGATATTGATATGGAAGAAGAAGATAAATGTATCTTACTACTTTGTTCTTTACCCAAAACTTGGGAAAATTTAATTGTTTCCATTAGTGAAGGTGGTGTAGAGTTAAATATGTAAGATCCTATTGATTCTTTTATTTCAACAGAGATGAGAAGATAATGCATGAATGATGGATTGAAGGATGCCTTGCATGTTTATGGAAGGCCCAAGGATAAAGGTGGGTCTAATTGGGATAGGAAGAAATTAAAAACTAGATCAAAATCAAGAGGTCAATCCAAAATCCTAAGGAAGAGTAGAGTAAAGTGTTGGAACTGTGGGAAGAGAGGGAATGTGAAGAAAGAATGTAAAAGCATAAAGAAATCTTTCGATTCTTCCATAGGAAAATATTTTGATGATGATGATAGTCATGCATTGTTTATTTATACTAACATATGATGATGCTTGGATCATTGATTCATGTTGCTCCTACCATTGGACTCCTCACAAGGAGTGGTTTTCATCTAACAAGGCTTATGATAGAGGATAATTTTTCCTTGGTGACAACAATACCCATTGGTTTGTTGGAAAGGGAAAGGTACCATTGTGTTCAATGATGGGAGGATTAAATCTATTGACAATATTTTGCACATTCCAAGACTTATGAAAAACTTACTTTTTGTATCTAAGTTGAATGATTTTGGGATGAATGTGACATTTGACAAGTTTGGTTGTATATTGGTGAGAGAAATTTTGGTGGTAGCTAAAGGACCTTGTGTTGGGACTTTATTTAGGATGAATGCGTCCACATTTTGTAACTCTACTAATGTAATTGATGAATCTAAAACTACATGTATGTTATGGCACCAACATTTGAGTTACAATGGTGAAAAAGGTCTTAGAACCTTGATTAATAAAAAGATGGTTGACAAATTTTATTAATTTGATGAGCATTTTGATTTTTGTAAACATTGTGTGTTTGGTAAACATTATAGATCATCTTTTCATTCTAGAAATTATAAGGCAAAGAGTTTCTTGGAAATCATTCATTCAAATGTGTTTGATCCAATGGATGTGGGTTCTATGGTAAAATCCCATTATTATGTTGCATTCATTGATGATGCCTCTAGATACACTTGGATTTATTTTATGCATTCTAAATTTAAATTTTTCATTAAGTTTAAGGAATTTAGAGTCTTGGTTGAAAAGAAAATAGATTATAAGATAAAGGTGTTCAGATCAGACAATGGTGGTGAATATTGTTCTAGGGAATTTGATGAGTTTTGTAAGCATGTAGGTATTGTTTGGAAAAATACAACCCCCACATAGCACAAAAAATGGGGTTGTAAAAAACCTTATGAACCAAACCTTAATGGCAAGAGCCAAAAGTATGTTGAGGGGTATGTAGCTAGATTTTTTCTTTTGGGTAAAGGATATAAGTACTGCATGGTACTT
This sequence comes from Cunninghamia lanceolata, assembly GCA_027924645.1. Taxonomy (NCBI): domain Eukaryota; kingdom Viridiplantae; phylum Streptophyta; class Pinopsida; order Cupressales; family Cupressaceae; genus Cunninghamia; species Cunninghamia lanceolata. The sequence goes on from BSBN01001752.1 coordinate 9,769,949, forward strand.
GATTAATAGATCTCCTTGTTTGGCTCTTGTTGATAAAAGTCCTTATGAATTGTGGACAAGTAATAAGCCTTCTACTTCATATTTAAAGGTATTTGGTTGTGAGGATTTTGTTCATGTGCCTAAGAAGAAGTGATCTATATTGGATCCAAATGAATAAAAAATGCATCTTTGTTAGTTATGGTGAGAATGTAAAAGGTTATAATCTTTGTAATCTAATAATCTAAAAAATGATCTTTTCTAGAGATGTGACTTTTAGGGAGTTTAGGGCATTTTCACATCTTTAACAATCAAAGTAGAAAAAGGGAAGAAAATGTAGTGTTCTAAATTGTGATCACTCACAATTTCATGCTTTATTTGGCACTCACTTTAGTGTCCACTCCCCTAGCGTGTTTTTAGGATCACCTGCCAAGTCTAGCCTTACCCCACAAAGACGCTTTGTCAATACTACTTTTATCCTTTCTCCTTGTCCTATACAAAAAGCATAAAAGTGTCATAACCTTGGAAATGCCCCAAGTCATCCAAACATTCTTAGAACTAAATTAGGATGGACAAAAGTGTTGGGCATGGATGTCAATGCAGAACGCTGACATCTTGAAAGAATCTTTTTGTTTTTCAACCATTTTTAGAAGGTGTGTTTTTACTTGCATAGCATCCTGAGCTTTTCTTGATGTCTATCCACACCCAAATGAATCTTGTACTAGATTTTTGCCTATTACCTCTTCTATAAAACCCTATCAATTTACCATTTGAAAGGATAGATCTCACATGCTAGTGAAGCTCTACCAAAATTACTACTCACTCTTATTTTACTTGTGCTATTGTTATTCTATGCTCACTTTTTAATGCAAATTATTGGAAATATTCAATTAATGTGATTTACTTTAGTTCCTTGCATTCTTAAAAAGGCTCTCCTTCAAGATCACTATCCTTCTGAACAAAGATTCATTTTGTTCTTTGATGTGATACTCTCCCAATGAGATCCTCATAACTTCTCTCCTTACCTTTGTCAATCCATTTAGATTAGAATTTATCTTTATGGGTTGAATATCATTTCCTTACTTGTTGATATCAATATCACATTATTATTTTTTCACTACTTATTACAATGCTAGATGCACTTAGTATTAAGAGCACACATTGTTTTATCAGCATATCAATCAATCTAGCTATTGTTGAGGTGGAAATACCAAAAACAAGGTTTGACTAAGGCAAACTCCTATACAACCCAACCCTTCTTCTTTGTTTGTGATTGTAGGTTGTGTGAGGAAAGATTTTGAGCACATGAGTGTTTGTGTTTTCATTTCCCCTTTCTTGTCATTTCTATTATTTCATTCTCATAATATCATTTCTATCTATTTATCTCATCTGTAAGTCTCTGTGTAATAATCATTATGTTTTTTGTCAATAGGAAACTCTTGAAATCCATGCAAAGCTATACAGATCTAGGATTGTGATTTCTAGCACTGTACAAACTACAACATAGTTCATAGATGTATGTGCCACATGCTATCATCCTGGATAGTGAGGTTGTCTTCTTGGTGCTAGGCTCCTTGTGATCTATTATTTCTATTTCTACATTTATTTTTGTGAATCACTTTAGCAATCTCTGTATTTTCCCAATTTTCTCATGTCTTTGTTACTTTTAATCAATAGTATTTAGTCATTTCAATTCCAATTGCAACAAAGGGATATAGCCCAGATATTATTGCTCTTCCAGATTGGATAATAGAGAAATATACATCTTCATTGGCTAGTATCCTAATGTGTGACAAGAAATTGTATAGATTAGATATAGTTTAGTTAGAGTTAATTTTCCCATATCACATTTTGGTGAACCTGACATGTTTAAAACACTTGAAAACTATAAAAAAAACATTGCTTCTCTTCTTCTTAAAAAAAACTTCTCTTTTTCATCTCTTAAAATAATTATTTTTCATCCAATCTTCAAATTTTAGAGTACTTGTGCATTGGGGAGCTTCTACTAGTTTATGAGCTTCACAACCTAGTGCTCTGACACAAAATTTACCATTAGTAGAATTTTAAGATTACTCATGGCTTCCCATGCTCTTGGTAGCTCTAGCTCCACATAATTAGAAATTGTCATCTTTAACTTCTTGATGGGAAGCTCTAGAGTATAACCACTTTTCTTCTCTTTCTCTAACACACCTGTAATCCCTAGACCATAATCTTTTAGAGAGCCTCTTGATATAGATGCATCCGTGGCTCATGTGTGTTGCAAGTATGTGGCTAATTGGTGTTGTCATTGATGTCAACATATTCTTTCTATCATTGGTGTCAACTATATCCTATTCCATTACTTGTTTAGAAGACTTGTATGTTGAGGATATTGAGAAAATTAGCCTCTCTAGAAGAAACAAGTAAGCCACAGAGACGGGCAATACAGACAATGAGTTGTATGCTGAAGAACAGTCTGGGAAACTTCTCTGCATTTGTTCCTGCTTGAAGATCATGGTTTGTGGATTGGAATTAAGTTAGATACATGTCTGAGGATGCTACATTTTAGGTCTGAGCCATCTGTATAAATATCTAAGTGAGTTGTGTTCACCAGAGTGAAGCCTACTTTTTCTGTAAGTTCAGTTGAGATAGGAAGACAATATCTGGCTCTGCATTCCTCCACAATAAAGTATTTTACTATGTGGTTCTAGAGGGAAGTATGGGATGATAATAAGTGACTACAATTGCAATGGTTTAGGGTTTGGTAGTTCGCAAGCTATCTTTCTTTTATGATAGTTGAAGACAGTAAAGTTCATATACTCTGGTGAGAAGATTCTGATGAATAAAGTGGTTAAGGTTTGTGCGGTTGCTCCTGATGATTATATTGTGCTTGTGGATGTCTCCTAATCATGTTCCTATCTGGACTTTGGTCCGCATTAAGAAATTGATATGGTGTGTGAAGATTGTTCCCAGATAACATAGCGTGTAACCAATCTTGGTCAACCTGGTTGATCCCAGTGATTGTGGAGATCTCTAGAAGATTGTGGAAGAATGTTGTGGTGTGGAAGATCATGCTTGAGTCCCAACTAAGGCATGGCATGATCCGCATTTCATTCCCTTTGCATGATGTTGCAATAGGTCAGGACCTATTTTCTAAATGTTTATAATAGTGACCTTGGAGATTGTTCCAATGGTTGATGCCAACCTTGATGATCATTCCAAGGTTGATGTAGTGTATAAATACTTGTAGCTGAGTTGTGGAAAAGTTGTCCTTGTGTAAAAATGAGAATATATTAAGAAAGGTCCAAAGGCAGAGTAGAAAAGAGGCAGAGGAAAGAAGAGAAAGAGCAGAGTAGAGGAAGAGCAGGGTAAAGGATGAGCTGAGCTGAGGAATTGTTTATTCACAATAAAGAAAAGTGTCGATCATGGTAGTGAATCTGGAAGTAAGCCACCAGTAGGGTTTAACAACCCTCAAGGTTTAACAGCCCTTATTGTAATCTTGCCAGGTTTAGGGTTGTGGCAATGAGCCTGCTAGACCTAGTTGTTCTTCATGGGAGTAAGCCAGTATGTTTAGGCCTATGGGGTGACCAAGCCTGAACATCACTATTTCAAGATTACAATATATATTGAGAGTTAATCCTCTCCATGGTTTTTCCCCACCTTGGGGTTTTCCACGTAAATCTGGTGTCTCTTGTGTTTGATGTTGTTAAGTTTCTAATTTCATGCACTCATTGTTAAATCATAATAATTGTGGATAAATGATGAATGTTTAATTGTAGAAAGTGTTTAAGTTTTTGTGACAACTAATTCACCCCCCCTCTTAGTTGTCCAATGCATATCAACAATTGGTATCAGAGCCACATCCCTTTGGAAAGAGTCTAACAACCCAAGGGAGATCTAAATGGAAACAAAAGGAAAGTAAATACTCTCTGATACAACTAAATGCTCATCAAGAGATGTCAAGAGAAGATTGTCCAAGGAAGTGATTCATGAAGATCAAAATGACAACCATCAAAGATAGTTTGAAGCTTGTACCAATGATGAAGATTGTTGGATTATTGATAGTAGCTTCTCAAACCATATGACTAGAGACAAAAGCAAGTTCATTAGTATGGAAGAATACAATGAAGGGCTAGTCAGGGTTGGAGATGACTACACTGCTGAAGTTTGTGGAATAGGATCAACAATTTTTGGCAACAGACAAATTTCTGAAGATGTTCTTTATGTAAAAGGTTTGAAACAAAATCTCTTAAGCATCAGACAGTTATGTAGGAATGGATTCAAGTTTGTATTTGAGAATGACTCTCTTGAAGTCAAAGAAAAATCTGGAGCTACAATAGCAATTGCAAAAAGAATTGAAAAGAACCTCTATCATCTTAGAAAAGGTGACTTTCTTAGATACACATCTCAAACAAATGAAAGTTTGGTTTGGCATAAAAGACTTTGCCATACAAATCTTGATGACTTAACAAACTCAGTTCAGATTGTGAAGGATCTACCAGAGATTGATTACTCAAGCAACATCAGTTGCAAGAAATGTCAAAGATTGTTAAGAAAAGCATGGAAAGATAAAGAATGATCCTCTACTAAATGATTGGAATTAATTCATGCAAACTTTTGTGGTCCTACAAGAATACCAAGCCTCCATGGTCAAATGTACTTAATGTTTTTCATTAATGACTTTTCTAGAATGACTTGGGTCAATTTTTTAAAAGATAAATCAGAGATTCTGGAGGCACTCAAAATTTTTCAAGAAACCCTTGAAAATGAGCTTGGTATGAACATCAAACGCCTAAGAATTGGAAAAGAAGAAGAACATATCTATAATGATTTCAGTATATTTTGTGAAACCTATGGGATAGAAAAACAACTCTCGGCCAAAATTTAGATAATAGAAGAAGCAAGTAGAACTATTCAGGAGAATGCAAAATTAATGATGGAAGAAGAAAATTTAACAGATGTATTTTGGAAGGAGGTAATACAAAACACTATCTACACATTAAACAAAGTTCAAGTAACAACCAAAGAAGGAAAGACCCCTGCTGAGTTATGGTGTGGATCAATACCCACTGTGAAATATTTCAAAATCTTTGGAAGCAAATGCCTCATCAGAATGGAAAAGGACAATGCTAAGTATGAGGAAGACATTTTTCTTGGATACTCATCTTGGACCAAAGCTTATCAGTGTTACAATAATAGATTGGGAAGGATCATGGAAAGTACAAATGTTAAGGTTATTGAAAACATCTAGGAGAATTCAGTCTCAACCAACAAGAGTTTACACATTGAAAAACAAGAAGGTTCCCAGACCACCGAATGTAATATGAGAGACCACAAAGCTATTGTAAATTAAATGAATATGTGCTTAATTACCAGTATTGATAGAGACAACTCAAGAACTGTAGATGAAGACATAGATTTGAAAGAAGATTTAAGAAGACAAATTAGGTAGTTACAACAAACTCTAAAAGAGAACATTGAAGAAAAGACAAAGATTGAGGATTGTCTAAAAGATAAAATTAAAGACTGCATAAAGCTTGAAGAAGAGGTAGAAGACTTGAAAGCTAATCTGAAACATGTACAGGCTCAAAGAGATCAATTCAGTGTGAGTGCTACTAGATATGATAGGTTAATAGCATAACAGAAAAATGATAGAGAAGGCATAACATTTGGAAAAGACAAAAGATTAAGAACAAGTCAAGAAGAGGAAAAGATTAGATGGACTCAGAATCAAAGAAGCAGAAAACCATCAATCAGATAGCCAAATGCTCAAAGATACTTTTCTATCAATGGTTACTGCAATTTTTGTAACAAATTCGGTCACAAGACTAGTTGGTGTAGAAATAGGGTGAATCAAAATCTCCCATCCTTCTCTAGTCAAAATTCTATTAGATGCTATGCTTGCTACAAAATGGGACATAGATCTAATGAGTGTAGAAGCCAAGTGAAAAAAGGCTATGGGACAAATGGGAAAATGGAATCCTTCAGTGGCCACTTTTATATATGCAATAAATTTAGGCATAAAGCTAACCTATGTAGGTCAAGGATGAAAGAAAGGAACAATGATCAAAAAAATACTATATACTCTATTTGCAACAAGCCTGGACACATTGCAAGATTTTACAGAAGTAAGAATATGAAGAAGGATAATCAAGAAGAATTGAAGAAATCAGTGGAAAAAGTTGATCCGATAGAAGTCAAGGAGGAAATGAACAAGGTTTGGGTTAGGAAGGAAACAAATGAAGAAAGAGATGAGTCTGCTCCAAGCTTCAGAGCAACTACTTCCTCCAAGAAGTAGATTGTGAGTCATGGCTTAGGAGGAGCTGTATTGAAAATTCTAAATCCCCTAGCCAGATAGTTAGTGCTGAGATTCAACACAAAGATATGAGGACTTACATGGTAGATTGCTTGAAAGGAACTCTATAGGTCAAGGTACAAAAGGATTATGGTCTGGAAGCCTAAAATGACTAAAGTATGAGCAGTAAGTAATAGAGATTGAATCAATATGCTTCCGTAGTTGATGATCATTATATGTGGTTTAGAGTTAAGCCTGAAACAGTATAAAGCATCTAAGTATTTTTGTCTGCATTCTTCCACTATTGAGTATTTTGATGTGTAGTTATGAAAGTATGTTAAGAGGTCAATAATGATTGTTGGATATGAATTCTGGAGTTTCATGTGGAAGTTATGACATCACAAACGAATTGGTCAAGTGTGCACTTAAGGGACAAGCTGATAGGTTATGAATTTTGGCTAAGTATCTAACCAATAAAATCAAGTGACAGGGCTTTGGTATTCTAGTCCACTTAGGTTTGCCGTTGAAGATAATGTTCTGTAGTTCTGGCATATGGTTATTAATCAGTGACTACACCTATATCCATAAATTTGTCTAATCTTGAGAATAATGAGTAACTTTGGAAACCATTAGAAAATATGTAGATGAGCTCAGAATAGAATGACTATGAACTAGATGAGCTTTCAAGGCAATGACTAGGAATGAGATACAACTGAAGATCTAATGCTTAAGATCTGATAGTAGAGGTGAGTTCACAATTCAATATTTTCTGTAAAGAACAAGGGATAAGGAGACAATTGTGTGCCAAGACTCCTTAGTAGAATGAAGTTTTAAAAGGAAATATAGGTCAGTCCAAGAGGCTGCTAGATCAATGACGGAGGAAACTAACCTATCAGATGCATACTAGAGAAAAGATATACATACTACCAAAATAGAGTTCAATTCAAAAGTGCTACAATAAGAGTCTGGGAAAGATCATTGAGAGTGCTATTATGAAGGTTGATGAAATTAGAGAAAGAATATCATATATGAGTAGCTACAAATCAAATGAATCTATTAAACAAGAAGTCAGCCAAGTTGAAGAAGAAGAAGTTTTGGAAAGAATTCATGACATCCCTAGAGATTGTGTAGAAGTACCACACTGAAGACTAGTTCTTGGGTAAGAAGAGCCAAGGTGCATTGGAAAAGAAAAAGAATTGTAGATGAATAGACAAATCTCTGGATGAGGTATGTAAGGATAATTTTTCAGTCAAAGAAATAAAAGGAAAAAGGTGTAGTAGTGAAGGTGACAATCAGAGATGGTTGCTAAAGTCAAGAAGATTATGAAATTATCTCCCAAGGGAAGCAGGTAAATGATGCTAATATGAATTTCTGATAAAGAGCAGTAAGTATTGCAGCATTGATGGCAGAGAAAATAGGGCAATAGTAGCAAGATCCTAAGGTGAGAATTGTCAAACCAAGAAGGAGTAAACTTCACATAAAGAACCAAAGTTGCAGTCGCCAAAGAATCAAGTAAGGGGGAGTAGTCAGTCAAAGAAAGGTCAAAAGAGAGATTAGATTAGAACAGAAAAGTTCAAGTATGTACCCTTTGCCATTGATGTCAAAGGGGGAGAGAAGTCATGTGAAAAACTTAGAGTGTAGATGTGTAAGAGAAAGGGGGAGAATTTTGGAGAAAGAAAGAGCGCAGGTGTGTAAAGAGAAAGGAGGAGAATCTTGTCTTGATGGCTGTTGTAGTTTTTCACATCATATGTTGCCATCAATGACAAAGGGGGAGATTGTTGCAAGTACGTGCCTAATCAGTGTGGTCATTGATGTCAACATATTATTGTTGTCATTGGTGTCAACTGTATCCTAATCCATTACTTGTTTAGAAGACTTGTATGTTGAGGATATTGAGAAAATTAGCCTCTCCCGAAGAAACAAGTAAGCCACAGAGGAGTGCAGTATAGACAGTGAGTTGTATGCTAAAGAAAACTCCGGTAAACTGCTCTACATTTGTTCCTTCTTGAACATCATGGTTTTCTAATTGGAAGTAAGTTAGAGGTATGTTTGAGGATGCTACATTTTAGGTCTAATCCATCCATATAAAGATCTAAGTGAGTTGTGTTCACCAGAGTGAAGCCTGCTTTTTCTGTAAATTTAGTTGAGACAGGAAGACAGTATTTGGCTCTGCATTCCTCTGCAAAAAAAAGTATTTTGCTAAGCAGTTCTAGAGGGAAGTCTGGGATGATGATAAGTGCCTACAATTGCAATGGTTCATGGTTTGGTGGTCCACAAGATATCTTTCTTTTATGACAGTTGAAGATAGTAAAGTTCATGTACTTCAGTGAGAAGATTTCTATGAATAACATGGTTAAGGTTCATGGGGTTGCTCCTGATGATTATAGCATGATTGTGGATGTCTCTTAATCATGTTCCTATCTGGACTTTGGTCCATGTTAAGAAATTGAGATGGTGTGTGAAGATTTTTCCCAAATAACGTATCATGTAATCAGTCTTGGCCAACCTGGTTGATCCCAGTGATTGCGGAGATCTCTAGAAGATTGTGGAAGTGTGTTGTGGCATGGAAGATCATGCTTGAGTCCCAGCTAAGGCATGGTGTGATCCTCATTTCATTCCTTTTGCATGATGTTGCAATAGGTCATGACCTATTTTGTAAATGTTTGCAATACCGACCTTAGAGATTGTTCCAATGGTTGATGCCGACCTTGATGATCATTCCAAGGTTGATGTAGTGTATAAATACTTGTAGCTGAGTCATGGAAAAGTTGTCCTTGTGTAAAAAATGATAATATATTAAGAAAGGTCCAAAGGTAGAGCAGAGAAGAGGTAGAGGAAAGAAGAGAAAGAGCAGAGCAGAGGAAGAGCAGGGGAGAGGATGAGCTGAGTTGAGGAATTTTTTATTCACAATAAAGAAAGGTGTTGATCGTGGCAATGAATCTGGTAGTAAGCCACCAGTAGGGTTTAACAAACCTTATTGTAATCTTGCTAGGTTTAGGGTTGTGGCAGTGAGCCTACTAGACCCAGTTGTTCTTCATGGCAGTAAGATAGTATGTTTAGGCCCGGGGGTGACCAAGCTTGAACATCACTATTTCAAGATTGCAATACATATTGAGAGTTAATCATCTCCGTGGTTTATCCCCACCTTGGGGCTTTCCACGTAAATCTGGTGTGTCTTGTATTTGATGTTGTTAAGTTTCTGATTTCATGCACTCATTGTTAAATCATAATAATTGTGGATAAGTGATTAATGTTTAATTGTAGAAAGTGTTTAAGTTTTTGTGACAACTGATTCACCCCCCTCTCAGTTGTCTAGTGCATATCAACAATGTGCCCCAAACCTAGATCTAGACGTTGGACAATCACTTGGCCAACTTTCAAGACTTTTAGGTATGGAGTACCTAGCTGGTGAGGCTATCCCTCTTGTAGAGAACCTCTGAAAGTTGTTAACTAGTGTTCCACATGTCATGGATCTTCTACATAGTCTAGCTTACATTATGAATAGCAATGTGCCATCGCTATCTAGCTGCATAGAAATCATCAATGAGTCACATTCAAACACATTATAAGCTCAATTATTGGTTCCTATACCAACTTCTTCTACATTCACATTCATTTATTCCCAAATTTCTACAAGCGCTACTCAATCAATAAATGCCAATACAAATTCTATTGGAATGTGTGGGAACCCTATAAATCAATATGGGTTTATTCCCCTACTTCTTCATTATCATTTACTTTTCCTAGATCTAAACTCAAAGTTTCGCAGGCACCCAACAATACTATTCAATCTATTACCCAACCTCAATCCACTCATACCACAGACCCTCTTATCACCCAAATCATTCAAAATGTAAACTCCTTGCAACAATAAGTAGCCACTATATCCACACATGCATCCCAGCCAACAATCCCATCATACTACACTATAAGTCTTTTATCCTTAGCTATTGTCGCCTCTCCCCTTCCCCAAAACTTCAAGGATCGACACTTTGAGAAGTACATTGGTAAAGAAGACCCATAATTTACCATGTGTCGGTATTTACAGCCTTGTGCACTAATTTCATCTTCTAGGATTATCTGCTAGAAAGATGTTTCCCATGGTCTCTCAATGACACCACATTGGATTGGTTTTTCTCTCTTCTTGATCACTCCATCAATTCTTTTCAATAACTTATCAATCAGTTTCTCCAACACTTCTAGGAAAATATTGGACTGCAGGTCACACTCACTAATCTCATCCACTATAGGAAAGGAGTACAAGAGAAAGTCAATGATTTCCTCAACTACTATTAGGCCCTCTTTTTGTAGATCCCTTATGTACTCTTAGATTCTGACATGCAGTAGGTTTTCATTAGAAACCTCCAGCCTCAAATATGAGATAAAATTCTACTAATGTGTTATGATTCATTTACACACCTCTACATGGAACTCCATGACTACCAAGAATCATTTAGTCAGTATGAGGGATCTTCCTCATAGACTCCCACTAGGTAGTCTAATGCCCCTTCATCATTCCAAAATCATAAGAAAAAAAATTACATTAAAATAAATTCTTCTAATAATGTTCAACAAGTAGTGGCCACTACACCAACCCAAAGTGCTATGACCCTCTCCTCACAAGATAAACCAAGGACTCGACAGTTCAACCCACTTTCTAAATCTTGCTATTCTATAATGCAGAAGATTTAAACAATAACCTCATCCAACTGCCACCAATCTGTCATGTCAACACCACCAAACCCCTATTCCCTTCTTATGACTCAAAGGCCTTTTGTTAGTTCCATAGAGTAAATGGACATGACACTGAGTGATGCATGCATCTTAAACATAACATGCAAGACCTTATCAACCAAAATGTCATCCAAGTTTCTGGGGTGAATGATAGAGGAAACAAATTTGTTTTTCCACCTAATCAAAACATCCAGATTTAAACAAACATGTTACCACATCACTCCACAAATCTAGTTGAAAGTCCTTCTAATCCTATGGTTACTATTGTGTCTACTTAAAATCCTGCCACCTCCTTAGCTAGGATGATTGCCATGGTGGATGGTCACCCTTTCCCTAGTCAAGCATGATCTATTCCTGAACCAGTCATCTCTTTCACACCCATAGATGTGTTGGCAAGAGACACTGCTACGCATGACAGGTGTTGTCATTGATGGCAACTAAGTCTATCTTATACATTTGTATTACATGATTTGTTCATACCAGAAGTCAAAGTGAAGATTTGTCTAAGTCTGGGTAGTCAGAAATAGAGCATGTAATAGGGTCCAGTATCTTGGTCTGGATCTCTCTAGTGGTAAATCACAGTGTCTTGCGGATCTGAGGGAGTGATAAGGATTGTCAAGACTATCTAAATCTAGAAATTTAGCCTCTGGTGATGAAAGATTCAAAAGTTATAAGCATCTGAGTATTGCATTCCAGTTAGTCAATACAGTCAGAAGAATAGGCTGACCTAGTATTTGATCTTGGTCTGGATGAAGAAAATTTGTTGGTTAAGCAATTTGTGATAATCAGTGGTATTGGCTGACATGATTGATGATTTGAGAACACAAGGTTTTGGTCTGTGTTGTTGATTGTGCATGGATTCAGCCGATAGAGCAGAGTTCTTAATAAATGTTCTAAGTTTTCTTGAAGACGACTATAGTTGATTGAATTTCTTGATGCGGATATATATAGCTGATGGATTTGAGTGTTTTGAAGTGTGATTGTGATGTGGTGATGGAGTAAGTGTGAAAAAGGTAGAAAGAAGTGTGAATGTGAAGATCGAAGCTCAGATTATGGATGAAGAGTGAAATGGGTCAGAGTAAGGATGAAGTGTAATAATTCAGTATATTGTGCATAACTAGAGCTGAATTTTTGCATTGGTAGATGTCATTTCTCAGTTCAAACATTTTAGTGAACTTTTTAAACTAATTCTATAGGTAGTGAGCCTCTTGGAGTAGTGAGCTCTGGGCAGTGCGCCCTGAAGGCATGTGCCTTCCCCATATGTAATACTTTTAATAGAGTATAAATTCTTGTGGGTTAACCCCCACCGTGGTTTTTCCCTTAACCGGGTTTCCATGTAAAAATCCTAGTGTTCATGTGTTGTGATCTTGTTGTTTCTATTCTTGTATTCATGCTTCTTTCTTTTGGATGTATGTGGTAAATTAATAAAGGAACAAAGTAATAAGTTTTGCAGAACACTGATTCACCCCCCTCTCAGTGTTCCTTATTCTCAATAATTGGTATCAGAGCCTGGTTCCTTAGAAGAAGTTTAATAGCTTGAGGAAGATCTAGGAAGGTGCTTTCAATGGGTTCATTCAAGCATGCTGATGGTATCAATCAGCAACTACAAGTAGCCTTAAATGATCTTGACCTATCCAGAGATGAAATCAGAGATCTACAAGAGAACCTTAAAGATGCTAAATATTTCATTGAGACCTTAAAATAAAAATTGAGCAAATCTAATGAAAAGAGGAAGGAGCTACTTCTTCAACTAGCAAACCAAAATGAAGACAATGACATGGATGAGGCCCTGAAAGAGAAGACAAAGGAATGTGATAAGTTAGCTAAAGAAGTTGTCCTAAAGCATGAGATGGAATTTGGGGTGATGAGGCTAACCAAGGAAATTGAAGAAAGGAAGAAGACTGAAGAAAAACTGAATCAATCTCTGAAAGAAAGAATAGAAGAATGTTGCAGATTGGACAAAATAATTGGTCATCTAGAGTCTGATCTACATGAAAGTAGGGACAATGAGGAAGAACTTGAAAGGTAAATTGTCATTCTCAAACATGACCTAGAAGTTACAAATGAATATAAAGATAAATTCAAGATAAGCTTAGCTAAACTTGAGGTGTTGCCTAACAGTCAGAAGAAGGTAGATGATAAGCATGGTCTAGGATTTGAGAAAGGTGAAAGCTCTGGATCTGGTCAAAGAAATTCTAATGCAAGAAATCAAAGAAGGAATCCTAAAAGACCTCCGGTAAGACAACCTAATGCTTAAAGGTATCCATCTTTCAATAGCAGTTGTTTCAAATGCAACAAGTATGGTCATAGAGCTAATCAATACAAAAGTCAAGTGAATCAAAATGCAACATCTTTCTCTAGTCAATGCTTTAATTGCAAAAAGATAGGTCATAAGGCTGAGGAATGTAGAAGTGGATCAAGGAACCTTCCTACGAACAAACAGGTGTTCAATGGAAGATGTTTTACTTGTAATAAGTTTGGGCATATTGCAATGCAATGCAGATCTAAACCTGCTTCAACATGTAATTGTCAGAAAAATAAGATTGTGTGTTTCAACTACAACAAACCCAGACACATTGCTAAATTTTTCAGAAACAAAAGGGAGAACTCATAGGGAGGTAAAGGAAAAATAGAGTAGAAGTTGGACAAAGGCAAGGGTAAATTTGATATGAATGAGATGTACAATTAAATGAATAAAACATGGGTGAAGAAAGGTGAGATGAAAGTTGACAATAAGTCCGCATTGGAATACAGTACTGATAATTCCTTTGGGAACTGAATCAAGAGCTCTAGCTCAGGGGGAGCTGCATTGAAAATCTAATCCCCCCTACCAGTAAGTGGGTGCCTAAATCTGGCACAATGAATGAAGATAGAGAAGCCTATTACAGATCTGTTGAAGCAAATGTGATTGATTGCGGAGCAATTGAAGATTGACTGCATGCAAAAATAGAGTAACTAGATATATTAGGGTAGAGCATTTATTACAATAATGAATTAGGTTTTGCGGAGCATAAAAAGTCATTCATTAAAGCATTTGAATCACTTTGCATTTGAGGAGAACAAGGAGAAGAGCATCTGAGCTAAAATTCTAGAGATTTGAAGTGCAAAGAACGAATTCGACTGCTAACCCTAATTTCGTGAAGAAAAATGTATTTTTTTGCAAATCTTTTAACTTGTGATCTTTTAGCAATGGCTACTCCATTGGTTGTGGATATCACTGAGCAACCTAGGACAAAGTTTAAAAAACATCCACACAAATTAGTAGAGATCAATCCGATAGGTGCCTTTTCAAGTGTTCCATATGGTGTGTTGCATGTTGAAGATATTAGGGCCTATATTCATGCCAGCATAGATGAGTTTTTGGATTCAAAGTTAGTAGATTTTTTCAAGAATCATCTAAGGGATGAAATTCATGGTCTCAAACCTGAGTATAAGGTACTACAAGATAAACACTTCATTCAAATTATAGGGTTTCCATCCTTAGATGAAGATGAGTGGGTCTGGTATGTGCTGAGTTGGATGCACGATGAGTTTATGTGGTTAATGAAACCTTTCAAGATCACCAAGGACACCATCAAGGCCATGACAGGGTTAAACTCATCTGGTGAACTGCCAATGTTGAAGTTAGTAAAGAATCAAACTATAACTAATGCTACCAGTTCAAGGTTTGACAAAAGGGCAATGACAATAAATGACATCACTAATCTAGATGTCAAATTTGCATCAATGGTGATTGGATATGGTGCAGGAGCACCCGCACATGATCAGGATATAGGTCCGCATGATGACATACATGATCAGGATATAGCATAATTATCAGCATGATGACAGGATAGCCTATTTTTAGTATGTTTGACTTTATCATGTAATAAGGTCCATTGGACCGATGCTATGTATTAGATCAGCATAGGAGTATGTGTAGGCAGTTAGAGATCGGGATAAGGTTATCTGAGCTGTCCTCTCTCCCAGCCGCTTGGAAGCTCCCAGCCGCTGGGAAGTGAGTTGGTAGTACTCGAAGGATTTGTTATATATACCTTCGATCTGTTAGGGTTTAGACATAGTTCATATTGAGTTTGATAGATGTTATGTTCAGGAGAGTAGTACTGGTGATATGCTGTACTGGTGATCAGTCCAGATATTGTGAAGCAGAATTGTAAAAGCAGGACATTTGAATCTCAATTGAATAAGATCTCATCTTTTGCAGTATTTGAGTTGATCAGTTGTATCTGTGTTGATTTTCCTTTCTGTTTGCAAGTTAATGGGTACTTTCAACCCTTCCACCGGTTGATCCTGCAAATCGGTGGAATGGTCCTGTATCATAGCTTAGGTTGCATTTGTGTTTTCTGTTTATGCATTGCATTGTTCAAGAGATCTGTTAGGAGCATGCTGTGAATCAGCCTAGCATCCTCATGTGCTAGGTATAGAAAGATAAGTTGTTAGACTTTGGTTTGAAGGTGATCCGGCCTGATCGTCATATTGTAATTGTGTAATTATGCGGTTCTGAGTGTTTACATGCAGTGGACGGATACACAGGAGTCTGCATGTGCGTTTCCAGCCGGAGCAAGCCGCATCGTCATCTGCGAATGCATCGCCATCAGGATCGGGTCGTGCAACTGTTGAAGTTTGCAAGTTGCAAGTACATCAGGATGTTTTGAGTTGGATATATACTCAGTGTATATATCGCAGTCAGGATCATCTCTCGGAGAAGCTCATCATCCGCATATCGCTAATAGATGCGGGTGTGAAAGTTTAGTTTTTGTCTAAGTATTGAAGAGTTCATCAGGATGATGTGTGACGTCATCGTCATCAGGATATGACGTCATCGTCATCAGGATATTAAGAAATCCCTCTATGCGAGTTTATCCTGTTGTCGCTAAGTGGTTAAGTATCGGCGCAGGCAGGAAGTTGTGAAACATCATCAGGAGGTTTTGAGAGAACCGAATAAATTAGATCATGATGCTGTTGCTTGTATCGTCGGGCAGTGGAGCATCGAAGGCAAGGTGTTAAGTTGTCATCATCAGGATATTGGGAGCAACCGGATATTTGGATATCCTGCTGACGAAGGTGATATTGAATATCATGATGATGCCGCTAGTGTTTGGCACCCGATGAACAGTGCAACCGGAGGATGTTTGCGCCCGTTGATTATCATGATGATGATGATAGGCGACAGGCGGAGGAGGTGAACAGTAGTCGGCAGGAGGATAATTGTGCCCGATTGAAATATGATGATGATGCTGAGCCGATAGACATTTTTATCATGCTGTTTGTGTTGTTGGCAGCTCCTTCCTGTTAATTAGCTTCTGTTGCGTTTCACTCTGCATCATAGTGGTATCAGAGCAAAGGTTAGGATCTTCTGGAAAGGATAAGCAGGATGTCAGACGAAGAAGGAACATCTGAGGTTCCAGCAAGGATGACCAACGCTGAGTTGGCAGTTCTGGTGAAGAAACAGATTGCAGAAAGCAAGGCCGTGAAGGCTCAGAATCAGGAGTTGAAAGATGAGTTAGCAAAGTTGAGGAGCAGAGTAGGTTCTGGTAGAGAAGATGATAGGGAAGAAGAAGAGATCCCTAATTGGAGCGAGGAGGTCGTTCCTGTAGACTAGAGGCCACTGTTGAACGCCCTCAAGGCCATGGAGAGGAGAACCATGGATGTGAAGCTGGATTTGCCAGTGTTTACAGGTAAAATGGACCCTGATTCAGTGATGGAATGGATAGACTGTCTGAACAATTTCTTTGTAACAGAGGAGATACCAGAACAGCAGAGAGTGAAGATAGCACAGTCAAAGATGAAAGAAGCTGCCTTGACATGGTGGAACTTTGTTCAAGATGATAGAGTACAGGAGGGAAAACGTAGAGTTGCCACATGGAAGAAGTTCATGATCAGGTCAAGACCCAACTCCAGCAAACCACATTGAAATATAAGGAATATGCTGATAAGAAGAAGAGGGATGTTCAATTTGATGTTGGCGATTTGGTTTGGGTTCACTTGAAGAAAGACAGGCTTCCTAAGGGGAAGTATACTAAGCTCATGCCAAAGAAAGTTGGACCCTGTTAGATTTTGCAAAAGCATGGACAAAATGCTTATGAGATCCAACTCCCACCTGATCTTGGTTTGTCTCCTATCTTCAATGTATGTGATTTAACTCCATACAAGGCTAATTCAGATGCAGATCAGGATATCCTCCAGGATACAGTTGCTGAAGACATTCCTCAACATGATCCCCCACAGTTACAGAAGGTTTTGGACACTAGAGTGGTCAAACAGACCAGGAACAAAAAGTACTTGGAGTACCTCGTCTCTTGGAAGGGACAGCCGAACTCTGAAGCAGTATGGATGACTGCAGAACAGATACAGAAACATGGTGCCAACCTTGATACTCTCATCTCAAGTGGACTTGAGATTTCTTCTTTTGGGGAGTATGGTGCAGGAGCACCCGCACATGATCAGGATATAGGTCCGCATGATGACATACATGATCAGGATATAGCATAATTATCAGCATGATGACAGGATAGCCTATTTTTAGTATGTTTGACTTTATCATGTAATAAGGTCCATTGGACCGATGCTATGTATTAGATCAGCATAGGAGTATGTGTAGGCAGTTAGAGATCGGGATAAGGTTATCTGAGCTGTCCTCTCTCCCAGCCGCTTGGAAGCTCCCAGCCACTGGGAAGTGAGTTGGTAGTACTCGAAGGATTTGTTATATATACCTTTGATCTGTTAGGGTTTAGACATAGTTCATATTGAGTTTGATAGATGTTATGTTCAGGAGAGTAGTACTGGTGATATGCTGTACTGGTGATCAGTCCAGATATTGTGAAGCAGAATTGTAAAAGCAGGACATTTGAATCTCAATTGAATAAGATCTCATCTTTTGCAGTATTTGAGTTGATCAGTTGTATCTGTGTTGATTTTCCTTTCTGTTTGCAAGTTAATGGGTACTTTCAACCCTTCCACCAGTTGATCCTGCAAATCGGTGGAATGGTCCTGTATCATAGCTTAGGTTGCATTTGTGTTTTCTGTTTATGCATTGCATTGTTCAAGAGATCTGTTAGGAGCATGCTGTGTGTAGACACCCAAATTTGTCCATGTCTAGCGACACCTTGTTACATCCCTAATCCATTATCCAATTAATTAAATAAATTTTATTTATTTAATTAAAATCCCATTCTCATTCACTTAGCCAATTAATTAAATAAATTGTATTTATTTAATTAATTCCACATCATGTCTTATCTCATTTTATGCATTCATTATATTAATTAAATAAATTTCATTTATTTAATTAATTTCCAACTCATATCCCACTAATTCAAATACTTTATTTGAATTAAGCCTTTATCATTTATCACATTTCAACACTTGTCCATTTCCCATTTATCATGTGTTGTAAGACAACTTTCATTTAAAATCCTTCACATGTACAACCAATTGGACCTAAATTTAGTAACTTTCAATCTTAGCCATTCACATAGCCTTTGAATCTCCACCGTTGATTGATCTTGGTTGAGTCCTATATAAACAGCCTCTCATTCCATATGAGAGATCCAGAGATCCAGAAATCTAGAAATCCAGAAATCCAGAAATCTAGCAATCCAGAAATCCAGCAATCCAGCATTCATATAGCAACTCCATTATCATCTTGAGCATTCGAGCACTTGAGCTTTTATCATCCATCAATGGCAGCTTTCAGCTTTGTGATTGTTTATCGTTGAAGAAGCAGTCCACATTTCCCTCTCAAACAAGGAATCGCACGGTCTAGGTGATGTTATGCTTGCATTGCATTGTTCTTTTGGCTTCATTTAGATTAGATTCCTTGATGATGGTAGGGTTAGGGTTTTATGACTATGTCTGATCTTCCACACCTGACTTTCACCTATCACATTTTGGCACGCCCGGTGGGACTCACGTCCCTGATTAACTTCATTTTTTGGAGTTGTTTCCTTGAAGATCAGATTTTGCAGGTGCTCGCAGAAAATTCCAGCCGCTTTTAAAGGAAAATCAGCCGCTTCGAGATTTCTGCGTCGCTTCTGAGCTGGATCAGGCCGCATATACCTCTCTGGATCGCCTTTGACCTAACAGTCGTCGCCTCAGGTAAAACGCATCGCTTTTATCATTAAAATGATCGCCTCGGACTGTGTTCACTGTATTCGCCGCTTTTGATCTAACAGTCGCCGCTTTTGCGCATAATCAGATCGCTTTTAATCTAACAGGGGTCGCCTTTGCACAAATCCGCATCGCTTTTGACCTAATGGCGCACGCTTTTATCCTGATATGATACGCTTATGAGCTAATAATATTCGCCTGTGCAGGTTAGGGTTTTGATTTTTGTTTTGCAGAGACAGGTCGCTTTCGACTTCCAACTGGTCGCTTCTGGTATATTGCGATCGCATATGAGACGACAAATGCCGCTTTTGAATATATTTGTGTCGCTTATGGACTAATATTATTCACCTGTTAGGCTAGGGTTTTTGTTTATCGGCTTTGTTTTTGCAGAAACAGGTCGCATCCAGCCCTCAACCGATCGCTTATGGAAAATATGCATCGCTTATGAGCTAACAGGCGTCGCATACTGTGTTTTTGCGCGTCGCATATGATCTGCAGTCGTTCGCCTATGACATAATAGAGGTCGCTTTTTGATCAACAGAGGGTCGCATCTGGTAAAGCTCTGTTGTTTTCAAGCCTGTTTCAGTTCCAGTTTGATTTTTGGCTATTAACTGGGTTTTTGTGCAGCATCTTATCGATCTGTCCAAGAAAGGAGGTTATCAAACTACTGACATATCTGTTGCAGGTTCGATCGGTCCAAGATTTGTGGTTTTTTTTCACTAAATTAGGCATATTTGGGCTTGGTGCTTAAAATGAATTACTGTTTGCTCCGTGCTTGATTTATCTTTTTGATTGCTTGCATGTGCCTGATTGTAACCCAAATTTAATGACAAAAGTATCCTCTCCCCTTGCCTATCAAATGGATCTTGGGTGCATGAGAACTTGTCATTATCTTTAGAGGGCCTGCCTTCCCGGTGTGAGAAGGGATACGACCCAAGCGGTAACGGGCTAAAGCCAAGTCCTTCCGAACCGCTATATAAGAAAAGTGTTTGTGTCGAAAGCCACAAACAACGGGTGCAGTTGTGTTATACCGACAGCCAACCTCCCCCAAAACCCTCCAAGGTGCAACCCTTGGAGGCTGGGAGACTCCATAACGGAGAGTAGCGCTGCCGCATGTATAGCCACCCGAACGGATGCCCTTATTAGCAACTTTGTGTAGTAGCCAAAAACCTTCTATCTGTTGACGCAGAGGGCAAAACCCTTGAAGCGGCCCTGATTCATGCGGTTCTTAGCCGAGGTAGCAGGGACAATCTAAAGGTTTGGAGAGGGTCAAGCCTTATAAGAATCCCGGATCTTGGTATGCGTGAGAAGTGTGTGCAAATGTAAGGAGGAGCCGGTGCTATCAAGATCCTGGAGCTACCCGCTTTGAATAGGCGCAGCTAGGGGATTCAACAGATACTGTCCTATCCTAGCCTAGGTTGTATCAGTTTGTGCTTGTTGTAAGTGTGAGTGACTGTTATCATTGTTTTCTTGCTGAAAAAAAAAAAACTGCAAAAATCAGACCACCGGTACACAAACACAGTCGCTTTTGAACCTAAACTGCTCGCACAGACCATCAACATCGCTTCTGAACTGTAGTGACTCGCATTCTGCCTGAACTGCATCGCTTTTAAATAACAACTGCCCGCATACTGCTTAAACAGAGTCGCTTTTAAACCGTAGTTGATCGCCTTTTGCCTGAACAGAATCACTTCTGAACCACAGCTGATCGCCTACTGTCTGAACCAAGTCGCATCTGATTCATTACCAGTCGCATATTGTTTCAGCCAAGTCGCTTTTAATCCACAGTTATTCTCCTGATTCCTGAACAAGCTCGCCTATGAACAACAGACTGTCACCTTTAGGGATATCTGAGTCGCCTCTGAACCAACAGTAATCGCCTTTGAACCAACAGTCATCGCCTCTGGCATAGCATTCGCTTCTGGTTAGCACTGTCATTTTTCTGTCGAAACTAAACCAGGTCGCATTTGAGCTATCATTAATCGCCTTTAGCATCCTCTGAGTCGCCTTTGAGCTATCATCAGTCGCCTGTAGCTAAAATTCTTGCAAATCTCAGTGCATCAGCTAAATTAGCCTCAGGACCAGCTTGCTTGAATCTCAAACATCAGCTTTCAGACTTACCTTTGATCAACAGCAAACACCTGGACTTTGTCTCCTATTTTGAGTTTATCAATCAATCACAACTCATGAGCTTTTCCATCTTTTTGAGATCCCAACCAGCAAATCAGACATCAATCCAATCATTTCGATCAACAAACAACCTTCAGTTTTAGCTTCAGCCAACAAACAACCTTCAGCTTCAGCTTCAGCAAACAATCTCTTTTTAGCTTTAGCTCCAACAAACATCAACAGCAAACAATCTTTCCCTTGAGTGATTAAGCTACCTCTAGGGACAACCAACAACAACTCAGCCAAACCAAATCAACCAAGCAACTTAGCCAAACTAGCAAAACCAAAACAACAACCAATCAGCCAATTATCATCTTTTGGGTCTTAAAACTTTGACAAGCTCAACTTCATCATCAACATCATGCCTCAAACTAGGAGTCAATATCGAGCTGAAGTAGAAGCCAAATTGAAAGCTGAAATGGATGCCAAATTGCAAGCTGAGATGAAACAATTCACAACACCTCTTAAGGACGCAACTCAATTCACAACTGGTATGCCTTCTCATATGTTTATACCTCAAGGGTACACTAGGGGCGAATCATCTTCACAACAAATGCACCCTCCACCATCTTTGGAAACTTTCGAAGAACAATCTCAAGACGACTCATCAGAATTTCAAGATACCTATCTATGGGACCAAGTTGAGAAACTCATGATATCTGAGCCTGATCGCTGTTTTCTCCAACTTGCTCGCATGGGTGCCAAACTACCTAAAGACTTTGATATATCCACTATTAGAGAGCACGATCCCAACACTACTGCTGTTGTTGCGAATAAACCATCTACTATAGTCACATCATCTCCTATTACCTCGCAAACACCATCCTCATTGCCTCTTGTTGCTTCATTTGAGTTACCACGATCAGAGCATACCTTAGAACCATTGATAGTGCCCACCAATGTGCTTCCTCTCATGTCACAAAATCTCAACATCCCACCTTTTCATGTCCCTCAACATATCTCTCCTTCTACCATGACTGTTTCCATGCCTCACGTCACACAAGCTGTCCATGTCACGCAAGCACAAACACTTCGAGCATCACAAGCAATTCCCATATCTTATGGTGTGCATACCTCTCAAACCATTCCAACAACACATGTCCTCCATGCTTCACAACCATTGCGATCTACCACATCTCATACACCAACTGCTAATTCCTTCATGTTATCCTATAATCCCAATGTTAGCCTTATTGACATGAGTGATCCCCTCATTTCTCAAGCCAATCCAAACAATCAGATCGCTTATGTTGATCAACTTACATCCATGCTGTCCTCTTCTTCCAATCCTTCACACACTATCAATCCATCTTATGCTACCCAAGGCTTCTCTAATATCACCCAACACATGACATATACCAATCCTCATATTGTCCAAAATACCAATCCCAATGTTCACCCTTCTGTTGTATCTACCAATCCCTCCGTCACTTACCATGTCATGAATTCAATTCCAACTTCCCAACCATCTGCTACTATCAATCCCACATCCACTTCTCATGTAATGCACACCCACTTACCACTTGTGTCTCAAGGACAGCAATCCTCTAACACATACATGTCACATAACACTCCTTTGACATACATTGTGGGCACACAACCCCAACAAACTGTTACAGCTTCATACATCCCACAACCACAACAAACTGTCACAACTCCACATATACCACAACCGCAACCACAATATGTTTCGTATCGCACTCCACCCCCTTTGCAACAACAGCAGTTATCCTCAGCCGATATCCAACAGATGATTGATGAAAGGGTAGGACAAGGCAAGAAACCCTTCTCTCTCGAAAACATATGCGCTTATCCATTTGACAAGTCTCTTAATATGATACCTTTTCCACCACACTTTGAAATCCCACAATTTGATAAGTACAAAGGGAAAGGAAATCCGGATGACCATCTTCGAGCCTTTTTCGTGGCATGTCTCGATGTTGCCTATGATGATACATATCTTTTGAGACTATTTCCTCGAAGCTTAGCAGGACAAGCTCTCGAATGGTTTTCCCATTTACCTCCAGGAATTAAGACTTTTCCCAAATTGGCAACCAAGTTTCGATCACATTTTGCCTTCAATATTGAACATGAGGTAAACATGAATGACATTGTCAACAACAAACAACGCAATGGTGAAACCTTTTCCTCATTTACCCAACGATGGTGTAATATGGCTAGCAAATTATCATGAGAAATCCCTGAGAAACAACAGCTTGACATCTTTGTTCAAAATCTTCATCCTGAGCTGTCATTCCAATTACAATTGCAAAGTGCTAGCACCTTTGACGAACTAGTTTCCAAAGGAGTTATTATTGAACGAGCCTTAATTGCCAAAGGAACTATCAAGATCTTTCGTGATAACAAAGATTCTCCCCAAAATTCCAATGATAAGTCTCGCTTTTGGAACAAGAACAAGAATGTTGTCAATGACGGTATTGTTGATACAAAGAATATCCAAACTATGAGAGCTCCTATCAACATTCAAGCAGCCTCTCCACCAAGACAGTCTTTTCCACAACGAAGAAACCAACGCCAAACTTCTAATCCACGCCGACAATTTACACCATTAGTGGAACCCATGGAAGTTATTCTTCGAAAGCTGCTTCAAGCCGGAGATGTTATTCTACCCGATGCACCACCAAATGGCGAACCACTCTTTCGAGCTCCTTGGTACAAAGAGAATGAGTATTGTGATTACCATCGAGTTAAAGGACACAAAACAAATGGTTGTATGCGCTTAAAACATGTTATCCAAGATTGCATTGATCAAGGTCTAATCAACGTCACACCTTCAACACCTCAACCTGCTCAACAATCCACATCAAACTATGATCTAGAGACTTTCAAGAATCCACTGCCATCTCATGATCAGACAAATAACCTTCAAGCTGGAAATGCTATTCCCTATAGCTATGCATCATCTACCATTGGCCGCATTGACCATGCTCGCATTTCTACCATTACCATCCAAGGAGCACCTGATTGTGCCGTAACCACGTGAAGAGGTCGAGTTACCATTCAAGGAGCACCTCCTCATCCTCCTCGACCTCTCTCTGACTATAACCTTTTGGATCACCTTGGCAAAACCCTCGCACACATATCTATCCTTGAGCTGCTCCGCCTATCCCCCGCACATAAAGCTATCCTTGATAAGGCCTTACAAGAATCTTCGGTGCCTAATAATATTAATATCACACAATTTCAATCCATGGTCGCTAGCATTGCAGCCCCTTGTCATTTAACCTTTTCTGACAAAGATCTTCAACCCTCCATGCATCCGTCACACAATGAGGCCCTCCATATTGAAGTATTTGTTAACCAACGCCGTATCAAACGAGTCTTGATAGATGGGGGAGCTGGTCTAAATATATGTTCTTTGAAACTTATCAAACAATTGGGATATTCTGAGAAAAATGTTGACACCTCCAAGGTTATAACTATCAGAGCATATGATGACGCTGAAAGAGATACTGAAGGGATCATCTTATTGCCTATTCAAGTTGGACTGGTCATTACAGAAACTCGCTGTCAAGTCCTTGATATTGATCTGCCTTACAACATCATCCTCGGTCGCCCTTGGATCCATACCCTTAAAGCAGTTCCATCTACATATCACCAATGCCTTAAATTTCCGCATAAGGGTGTTGAAGTTACCATTCAAGCTGATCCTAATCCATTTGAGTTTTGCCGTGCTTTTCAAGCTAAATATCAGAGTCCAAACCGTATCCCTCTCAACACCGAGGCATATCCATCATCCTCCTACGTCGACCCATCCGATCTCCTCAAGCCCTCATCTAGCAAAGCCGCTTCCAACCTCCATATCAAATATACCGAACATGGCCCTGGTGAGTACAAATTGCAGGAATCCTGTTGCGTTGGCACCCTTCCGTTATCTCCTAAATCCCACGGTAAGCTTTCTATATCTAAGCCCACTTCATCCTCCGCTGTTATCAAAGCTCCCCCTACCGTATTCATTAAAGGTGGTTTCTTGGATGACGAAGACATTGAGGACATAGACTCTTGGATATTCTTTGATGAAAATGACCAAGTCCAACTTGAAGTAGAGCGATACAACAACGGATTTCGTATCATCAAGAACATGGGCTATAAAGGGCATGGCGGCTTGGGATCACAGGAACAAGGACCTATTGAGCCCCTTATTGTGTCTAAGAAGTTTAATAAGCAAGGCCTTGGTTACCAACCGGAGGTACCGCGATCCAAAGACATTAAGTGTATTTCCGATATTGACGTTGGATCTTCTTCGGTAGGAGAGACTTCTAACTCGGATACCATCGACGACTCCTCCCTTCATATCACCGACCTCTTTCAAGAACATTCCATCTTCATGTTTTCTGCAATCTCTTCTAGCCATCACGATCCCTCCATTAGCCTCTCACTCGTATATCCTGACCTCATCGATTGGGACCAACAGGGGGCACCGATATTAGATACATTTGAAAATGACGAAGCCATTGCAGAATTCATGGGTTTGAGACAAGGTATCCCATTAGGTGATCACAAAGCAGGTTTCATGATGGAATTACCTAAACTAGCATATTTTGGCAGAAGTATCAAATCCTTCAGTCGCAAAAGTGAAATAAACAAAATTCAACAAAATAGGTCACTAGGTGAAAACCGCAAGGCGCCTCTTGACCGTGAAAAAGTAAAAATAAAGGACGTATCCGAAGGTGAAAACCTCTCTGAGGCACCTGAGGATGAGGGATTTGATCTTCCTGTCACCGCTGATTACCATGAGAAATCAACTGTGCTAGTTGAAAAATCACAAGACATGAACTTGGGAACAGAACAAAATCCGAAGATCACCTTTTTGGCAGCATCACTATCAGAGCAAGAACGAAAGAACTTCACAGCATTTTTCCTGAGACGAGCTATAAATTTTGCATGGACTTATGCAGACATGCCAGGACTAGATCCTTCACTTGTGGTACATCATTTAGCAGTATTCCCTGACGCAAAGCCTGTCAAACAAAAATTGCGCAAAATGCATCCACAAGTTGCCTTATTGGTTAAAGCAGAAATTCAGAAACTATTAGAAGCAAAGTTCATAAAGCCTATTGATTATCCAGAATGGGTTTCAAACTTGGTACCTGTAGCAAAACCAGATGGACGAGTTCGCTGCTGCACGGACTTTAGAGATCTTAACAAAGCATGTCCTAAAGACGATTTTCCATTACCAAGCATAGACAACATTGTCGATCTTACAGCAGGACATGAAATGCTATCTTTGATGGATGGATTTTCTGGTTATAATCAAATCAGAATAGCAGAGGAAGATCAAGATAAAACGTCTTTTATTTGTCCATGGGGTACATATTGCTGGGTTGTAATGCCTTTTGGTCTCAAAAACACTGGAGCTACCTATCAACGAGCCATGACAGTTATTTTTCATGACCTTTTTCATACTATCATGGAAGACTATGTTGATGACATCCTGGGAAAATCTAAGACAAGGGAAGGACATCTACCAGTATTGGCACAAATTTTTGATCGATTAGAGAAATACCAAGTCAGACTAAATCCAAAGAAGTGTGTATTTGGTGTAACATCAGGAAAACTATTGGGATATATTGTGTCTCGACGAGGCATAGAAGTGGACCCAGCTAAGGTAAAAGCTATCATAGAAATGCCTCCACCAACGAATCTAAAACAGCTTCGCAGTTTACAGGGTAGGCTACAATCTATCCGCAGATTTATCTCACAACTCGCAGATAAATGTCATCCTTTTCAGCATCTTCTTCGCAAGGGTGAACCTTTTAAGTGGGATGAAAAGTGTCAACAGGCTTTTGATAAGATAAAGGAATACTTGGCAACACCTCCTGTGTTAATACCTCCTGTACTTGATCGTCCATTACTGCTTTATATATCATCAACAACCGCAGCATTAGGTGCACTTCTAGCTCAACATGATGATTCAGGAAAAGAACAAGCCATCTATTACATTAGCAGAACTCTTGTGGGATATGAACTTAATTACTCATTTATGGAAAAAGCTTGTTTAGCATTAGTGTTTGCTTCCCAAAAGTTGCGACATTATATGTTGAACCAAACAACAAAGCTCATCTCTAATGTGGATCCCCTCAAATATCTCCTTTCAAAAGCACTTCTCACAGGGAGATTAGCAAAATGGGTTATGATCTTGAGTGAATTTGACATACAATATGTGAACCGTAAAGCTATCAAAGGACAAGTCATTGCTGATCAATTAGCTGCAGCACCTATCACAGACATTCA
Source organism: Cunninghamia lanceolata (assembly GCA_027924645.1). NCBI lineage: Eukaryota > Viridiplantae > Streptophyta > Pinopsida > Cupressales > Cupressaceae > Cunninghamia > Cunninghamia lanceolata. Next base: position 9,797,466 of record BSBN01001752.1, read on the forward strand.
GCCAATATATCCCGAATTCCCTGATGAAGGATTGTTTACTTTCAGCTCTCCAACACGATGGCAGCTATACTTTGATGGATCATACACTCAACACGGATCTGGAGCAGGTATCTTGTTTGCCACTCCCCAAGGAGACTGCATACCTAAATCATACAGAATAGCATTCCCCTGTACCAATAACATAGCAGAGTATGAAGCTTTAATCACAGGTTTGCGCATGGCAGTACAATGGGCTATCAAACAGTTACGAGTCTTTGGTGATTCTCAGCTAGTTATCAAACAGGTCTTAGATGAATATCAAACAAAAGACGAGAAGCTTCTTCCATACAAACTAATGGTGGATGATTTCAAGCAATATTTCGAGGACATTACCTTTGAGCAAATTCCAAGACTACAAAATAGAGCAGCTGATGCCATGGCTATGATTGGGTCTCTTTTAGATATGCCATCCAACACCCATAAATGTGAATTCTTGGTCGAACAGCTTTTGATCCCCGCATTTGAAGTTCCACAGTCTGAGCTTATATGTGAGATTGTTGGTCCCAACTCGTTGTGGTACAAAGATATATACGCGTATCTCCGTAATCACACCTTGCCTCTTCAACTATCCAACACCCAACGTAAAACTTTTATCCGTCGAGCCTCTCGTTACACTATCTTAGGAGACACCCTTTATCGCCGAAGTCTTGATGGTATCCTTCTTAGATGTCTTGATTTTGAGGAAGCAAAAACGGCCTTACGTGAAGTACATGAAGGTGTCTGCGGTTCGCATTCCGCTGGCCCTGGCCTTGTTAAGAAACTTCTGCGAGCAGGATACTATTGGCCAACTATGGAAAAGGATGCCCAACAATTTGCAAAGCGATGTCTACAATGTCAGAAACATGGAGATCTAATACATGCACCAGCACATGAGCTTCAGCCTATTGTCACTCCATGGCCTTTTTCGCAATGGGGACTTGATCTTGTGGGTAAAATCCATCCTACTTCATCAAATGGTCATAAGTTTATTATCACTGCCACTGAGTATTTCACAAAGTGGGTAGAAGCCATACTAATGACCTACATCACAGGTAAACAAATAGCTAAATTCATCCTACATTACATCATCTGCCGTTATGGAGTTCCTCAAGCTATTGTCACAGATAATGGCCGGCCTTTCAAGAACCAAGAGGTTAGAGATCTTTGCAATAAGTTTCATATTCAACATAGGTTCTCTACGCCTTATTATCCTCAGAGCAACGGTCAAGCTGAAGCCTCTAATAAGACAATCATCAAGATCCTTAAAAAGACTGTTAACGAAACTGGTCGAGATTGGCATCTACAACTGCATCCTACTTTATGGGCATATCGAACTAGTGTCAGAACTCCTACTGGCGCCACACCCTATGCTCTAGTCTATGGCACTGAAGCTATTTTGCCTATCGAGGTTGAGATCCCCTCTTTGCGCATATCCTTGCAACATACTGTTTCAGATGAAGAATATCGAGTCTCCCGACTCCATGATCTTGAGCTCTTAGATGAACGCCGCCTTACAGCATTGAATCATCTTCAAGTCTATCAAAACCGGCTACGCCGCAGCTACAACAAAAAGATCAGAGAACGCAGGTTTCAGGTTGGTGACCTTGTCCTTAAAGAAAACCAAAGGAATCAACAACATCGAGAGAAACAGGGCAAGTTTGAACCAAATTGGCTTGGTCCTTTCATTATCACAGCAGTTTATGGATCTGGTGCATACACTTTGTCAACACCTGAAGGCATTCCCTTGGATGAACCCGTCAACAACGTTCATCTCAAGAAGTTTTATCCATGAATCTCAGCTATCCCACAAAAACACCAAAAAAAAAAAAAAAAACATAAGATAAATAATCCGTCCTCTGGTGAAAACCTGGTAAACAGGCGCCTTGGATAAGTACCATAGTGAAAACCTGGCAAACAGGCGCTATGTGTAGTGACCAGCTTCCCTCATTTGTTTGGTTCGTTTGATCATTTTCCCCACTGCATCTTGTATAAGCTATTTTCATAAGCCCTATCGCAATCTCACACATAGCCTTTCCTCTTCATCCTTTGCCAATGCTAGTTATCATATGTGAGACATTGTCGTGATATCTATATCTTTTGGCACCTTAGCATCTTGGCCACATCTTTTCTGCATTGTCGCTTCTGCATAATAAACTTCATCCCACACTGGGGGCATTTGTTGAGTCTTATTTGGAAGTGGATCCTGTTATCTCTAGCTCATAACACATCAACCAACTCAGCTTTCAACACAGCACACCTTATCAACTTCAGCCATGGCACATGTCCACCGACAACTATGACCTAACGACTTGCAACCAGGACTCATACCGTCACAATTCATCCACACTCATCCAACAATCGCAACAAACATCGCTTGATCAAACATCCAATCGATTAGCCACATCAATAAGAACTACATCCAGCTCTATCGTTGACGCCTTGATCCCGTGGATACAGGGTATGTAGGCAATCTGAGATGCGAAGGAAGCACTCTGATTCAGGCTAAGACGATAGCCCCTTTCATCAGTCATCTGTCATTCTAAACATTCTTCAATCTTTCAGCTCATATTCTTCTATCTTTCATCACTTACATCATCAATAAAACCCAGAACTACATATTCATCATGTCTCATCTTCATCGTAAATGTGCTTTGATCCCGTGGATACAGGGTATGTAGGCAGTCTGGAATACGAAGGAAGTTTCCAGTACTCAAGCACCGATGATCCCCCCATCTTCTTCATCTTCATTCATCATCCATCTTCTCCTCTTTGATCAGCTCGAACAGGAAGCAATCCATGTGTATATTACAAGCTCAAGCACTTTAACCAATCATAGGTAAGCCAGAAGCTATTTGTCCGAATGCCTTAAGCCAACATTTGCTATAGCCATTTATCAACAACTTTAGCCTTCAACAGGATGTAGCTTTCCTCTTAACAAGGCGCCAGCTCAATCTATCCACGAGCACCCAAATTTGGCAAGAGAACGTGATGACAGTATCTTTTGTTTTATCTTTTGATTTATCTTTTGTCCCTTTTCTGTACCTAGTCAAGACTGCCTTGATCTATTTATATCTTGGTATGTTGCGATGAAGTAAGGACTGGGGCATGGTCATATAGCTTTCGTATGCCGTGTTTGCGGGATGATCTTATTCTCTTCCTATGCGTCTTGGTATCTTGTACGTGTTGGGATTAGCATCTGACATATCAATATCTCTAGCATCTGAGAAGCTAAACAGTCTCTTATGCATTAGAGACTATTCTATGTTAAGACTAACTCCATACATATAACCAGCAAGCTATCATTATGTGTAGTGGAGATAAGCTCAAACCATTGTTTGTAGCGTCAAAGTCCAACACTAGCTGTTATTCATATCTTGTGTATGTTGGCTCACCATCTTGACCACATGCGTTCAGACAAGATTGTAACACGTTAGTTACGCATTGGATACCTCGACACCTTGGTCTCTTATACCCTGGTGCATAACATCCATATGCTATATCAAACATAAGGACTGCATTTCGTTTCATTTTGAGCAATTACTTGAAAGCTGCCCATTATCATCTTATCTTATCCATTTTATCTATCCATTCGTTCCGTCATCCTCAGCCAAGATCAATCATCTCCATCATCCTTTGTCCATATTCCTGCTCCTGCAAAACAAGTGTTAGCTATACATAAGTCCATTACATATCTTTTTCTTTACCATCTACCTATATGCATACATCTATTCATGTCATTACCCTTTACATTTTCAAATATTTTCTATCCATTACCATTTGCATAAATATCCATCCATACTCCATATATAATCCATACACATAACATGCATAGCCATCATAATATCAACATCACAACCATTATAACATCATATAGATCGCCAAAACTGCTATATATATATATATACATGTGTGTCAAAATACAAGTGTCTACAATACAAGCTGAGCCCTGAAAAGAATGAATGTACAACAATGGCTCTAGGCCTCATCATGATACAATGTCAACAAGGTGTGCCCTAGCGACTACTGCCAGCTCCCTCACCCTGACCACCACCACCAACAGGTCCTGTACCTGGTCCTCCATCTCTCGGTGGCCCCATCACTGAAGCTACTGACCGAGATCCACCTGATCTCCGTGAGCTCGAAGCCCCTGACCTGCTCCTGAAGCTAGGCTGTCTCTGCTCTGCCGGCACAGCTCCATAATATAAGCCTCTATAATACTCAGCCTCACCCTGCACTCTCCGAAGCTCGGCCTGTATTGCTGTCAACTATGTGGCTAAGTACATAGTAGCTCCATCAGTCCCCAAGGCAGTCACTGCTCTATCCCGCTCACTAGTCATAACCTGCAGCTGCTGTACTGCCCTATCTCTCTCAGCTCACAGACTATCTCTCTCCGCTCGCAGACCATCTCTCTCTGCTCTCATAGCCTGCTCCTGCTGTACTGCAGTATCTCGCTCAAGCCTCATCATCTGCTCATGCTGCCTAGCTGTATCCCTCTCTTCTGTAACTCTCGCGAGCGCACCATCCTCCTGTCCATCTCCTCTCTGCGCTCCCAACTGTAGTTGCGTCTGATAAGCCTGTGCCTGTGCTCTAGCATGCCTCAGACTGATCACGGCCTGATGCCTATCCATCTCCACCCTCCTCAGCCTCATCTGTGCTCACTGCCTCCATCTCCTCTCCTCTCTGATCCGTCTCCGCAGCTGCTGAATGCCCACATCATCCCCTGCTCCGATCTGTGCCTGTGGCTGTGCTAATATAGCTGGCTGACCTGGCACCTGCCCTGGCATCTGTATCCCTGGTGCAGCTGGCACTATTGCCTGTGCTGGTGGAGCCCGTCGTCGTCGCCTCCGAACTGGTCTCTCCATCCCAATCTCCCCAATCTCTCCATCTCATGTCAACCGAGTCGGCCTAGCTGTCGCCCAGTATGCATCATACTCTGGCAATGTACCTGGCTCTGCCGGACCCTGTCTCCACTGCCATGCTACTGGCTGCAATCCATCTCTCTCGGCCAAGGCTGTGTCCACCACAACCTCTGGACCCCAATCGAACACCTCCTGCCTCGTCCTCCCAAAAATGGCATCCCCTACAGGTACTGCCTGTGCCTCTCCAAACTGTCTCAGGGCTCTCTCTGGCAAATAGCGCTCGATAATGTACAAGCCGCGTCCAAAAATGTACCTCGCCTGTCTCGCATAAGCAAGCTCGGCATCCTCCTCCTCCCACTGCTCACATCCTAGCCATGGCCTCCATACAAACCTGTCTATCTCATCCAACCTCCGTCGCCAGTATACCACCCCTCGGCGCTGTCGATACGTCAAGGCTCCTCTATACATCCGTGCAAATGGCTCTCCTGCTGCTCTAGCCACCCATCCCTCTGGTCTCGTCACTGGAATGTGCTCATAAGCCCATACGTGCAACACTGTCACTCCTGCTGACATACTGGCTCCGAACATATATGCACAATCATGTAGGTAATGATAGAGCTGTCCCAACACGCACTCTGCCCATGCATATCTCGTGCCATAGGAGAACATGCCCTCCATCACTGTCCCCCATCCTACAGGAAACCCTCTCGCTCTCCTATCACCCACTAGCCATCTAATGATAGCCACTACCACTCGCTGCAACCTGTCACAGAGCTCCTCCATCCTCCCCATCGGTATCTCCGAACCCTCTGCTCCGATGTCTGGTGTCCCAAACAATCTCCTGAATGCAGCTGGGCCCATCTCTGGATCATAATCTACCCGATCCCCATCTATCGGAATCCTCAAAATCCGGAACACATCCTCTAAGGTGATGGTCGCCTCTCCTGTCGGTAACAAGAATGAACTGTGCTCGCTCATCCATCGCTCCACCATCGCAGTCATCAGTCCTCGATGTGCCTGCACTGGCTCTAATCGTGACACATGCTCTAAGCCCAGGATCTCTAACACCAGTAGCTCCTCTGCATCCAACTGTCTCACTAACCGCAAATCTCTCGGATGGGGCTCCCGTGATAGTAATGGCGGTAGTACATCCTGCATCATCCATTTACTCTTGTCAGTCCATTCCGTTAATCATTCATATCCAAATCTGCCTATCTATCTGCTATTTTCTCCTACACCTATCATATGCGGTTCACTTTACCACAAGCGACCTCTTTCTGCTCATTAGCGACCCCTTTCACCATATGCGCCTCTGTTTTGCCTACATGCGAGCTCTTTTGCACATGCGCTCACTGTTTTCCTAAACGCGACCACTATTACCATATGCGTTCATCCTTACTTTACCTGCGAGCCATATCCCACATGCGAGTCTTTTTACTCCAAACGCGAGCCCTTTTCCTATATGCGCCTATTTTCTCCTCATAAGCGAGCCAACTCACACTAAGTGACCATTTTCGCCCTATATGCGCGCTATCTACCATATGCGATCTATTCCTAGTCCTATGCGAGCTAAACTACCCTATGCGACTACTATCTGCTCATAAGCGACTCGTTTTCATCTACACGCGCATTTCCGCTGCTATTTTCCCGCCGACAGGATGCGACCACTTTTTTCCTAAGCGACCTACCCGCGCCCATAAGCGACCTCTATTACTCTAAGCGACCTCTACTCCTACATAAGCGACCTATATGTGCCAGGTCCTAAACTAGTCGCTTTTGGTGACGTGTGTGAATTAATTACGCTTCTAGGCTATTAAATGCACGCTTTTGGGAAAAGTTTTGAGACATACCGGTGCGCCTGCTCCCTCTGGTCGTCCATGTGTCCTCACTCTCTCCGCACGATGATCTCTGCGTGGAATCACCATCCCGCTAGCTCTGCCACTCTCACTCTCAGGAGCTCTGGATTTCTCTAGGTTTCTAAGCACAAATGAGCACAAATGAGCCTATTTGCCCTTGCAGCCTCTACTTATAGCCTTTCTCCAAACCCTAATTCTTCTATACCACAGCCTATTTTCTTCGCATTTGCCCTCTTTTCTGCCTTTTCTTCTATCGAGCACCAACCCAGTCTTTCCTGGTTCGCCTGGCTTACCTCTCGAGGGGGCATCACCTGCCAGTTACACTGGGGCATAACTTGTTTATCGAACATATCTCACATCTTCTTTGACACAACGTTCTATCGAACATTGTATCAAAGAGGGGCAAAATGTAGACACCCAAATTTGTCCATGTCTAGCGACACCTTGTTACATCCCTAATCCATTATCCAATTAATTAAATAAATTTTATTTATTTAATTAAAATCCCATTCTCATTCACTTAGCCAATTAATTAAATAAATTGTATTTATTTAATTAATTCCACATCATGTCTTATCTCATTTTATGCATTCATTATATTAATTAAATAAATTTCATTTATTTAATTAATTTCCAACTCATATCCCACTAATTCAAATACTTTATTTGAATTAAGCCTTTATCATTTATCACATTTCAACACTTGTCCATTTCCCATTTATCATGTGTTGTAAGACAACTTTCATTTAAAATCCTTCACATGTACAACCAATTGGACCTAAATTTAGTAACTTTCAATCTTAGCCATTCACATAGCCTTTGAATCTCCACCGTTGATTGATCTTGGTTGAGTCCTATATAAACAGCCTCTCATTCCATATGAGAGATCCAGAGATCCAGAAATCCAGAAATCCAGAAATCCAGAAATCTAGCAATCCAGAAATCCAGCAATCCAGCATTCATATAGCAACTCCATTATCATCTTGAGCATTCGAGCACTTGAGCTTTTATCATCCATCAATGGCAGCTTTCAGCTTTGTGATTGTTTATCGTTGAAGAAGCAGTCCACATTTCCCTCTCAAACAAGGAATCGCACGGTCTAGGTGATGTTATGCTTGCATTGCATTGTTCTTTTGGCTTCATTTAGATTAGATTCCTTGATGATGGTAGGGTTAGGGTTTCATGACTATGTCTGATCTTCCACACCTGACTTTCACCTATCACACTGTGAATCAGCCTAGCATCCTCATGTGCTAGGTATAGAAAGATAAGTTGTTAGACTTTGGTTTGAAGGTGATCCGGCCCGATCGTCATATTGTAATTGTGTAATTATGCGGTTCTGAGTGTTTACATGCAGTGGACGGATACACAGGAGTCTGCATGTGCGTTTCCAGCCGGAGCAAGCCGCATCGTCATCTGCGAATGCATCGCCATCAGGATCGGGTCGTGCAACTGTTGAAGTTTGCAAGTTGCAAGTACATCAGGATGTTTTGAGTTGGATATATACTCAGTGTATATATCGCAGTCAGGATCATCTCTCGGAGAAGCTCATCATCCGCATATCGCTAACAGATGCGGGTGTGAAAGTTCAGTTTTTGTCTAAGTATTGAAGAGTTCATCAGGATGATGTGTGACGTCATTGTCATCAGGATATGACGTCATCGTCATCAGGATATTAAGAAATCCCTCTATGCAAGTTTATCCTGTTGTTGCTAAGTGGTTAAGTATCGGCGCAGGCAGGAAGTTGTGAAACATCATCAGGAGGTTTCGAGAGAACCGGATAAATTAGATCATGATGCTGTTGCTTGTATCGTCGGGCAGTGGAGCATCGAAGGCAAGGTGTTAAGTTGTCGTCATCAGGATATTGGGAGCAACCGGATATTTGGATATCCTGCTAACAAAGGTGATATTGAATATCATGATGATGCCGCTAGTGTTTGGTACCCGATGAACAGTGCAACCGGAGGATGTTTGCGCCCGTTGATTATCATGATGATGATGATAGGCGACAGGCGGAGGAGGTGAACAGTAGTCGGCAGGAGGATAATTGTGCCCGACCGAAATATGATGATGATGCTGAGCCGATAGACATTTTTATCATGCTGTTTGTGTTGTTGGCAGCTCCTTCCTGTTAATTAGCTTCTGTTGCGTTTCACTCTGCATCAGGATATAGGATATACCATTCCATCAGGGAGAATTCTGTATCTGGTACAACTATCTATGCAACTTATAAGATGTTGAGAGAGAATGCTGACTATGACTTGTATGAGTTGATGTAGAACCAGTTGATGGAGAATCTGAACAAAATTAAAAAGGACAAGAAGAATACTTTCAAGTATGGTAAATTGGTATTATGTTTATTCTTCTATTTCATGAATGAGTTACTCGACAAGAGAAACATATGTTGGACCAGTGATAAGACTATTGCCATTCAAATAAGAGAGCTCTTGAACAGTATTGGTGACTCCAATGCCCAAGAGACTGCTCTTTGGGGATTCTTCAAGAATTTTTAGAACATGATGCAATCAAGGGAAATAATCCCTACATCTGTGGTTGAAAAATACAAGGATACAGTCTATTTTATGGTAGATACAAATCAGTGTTTAATGGAAGTAGTTGAACCAAGAACTGTGTGGATCATGCCCATGGGGTATGAAGTGGATGGAAAGGTACTGGAGCTATATGCACAACATCTGTTGAGTTAGCCTAGGGATCCAGCTAAGGAGAGATTTGGAACATATAAAAAGATTTCACTAAAACTACATCTTGAATTCAAGGCTCCTGAAATCAAAAGGAAAGTAAGGAAAGAAGTTGAGCAATTGGTTGAGAATCTAGGTCTTACTAAAGAAGTTGTGAGACAAAATAGGGAAATGATTAAAAAAGCTGAGAAGGAGAAACAGGACAGAGAATAGAGAAGTGTTCTGGTGGAATCCACTCCTAAAGCAAGGTCTACCAGGAGTTCTAGTTCTACCTTCTGTGTGTCACCTTCCCTTGCTGTAGAAAAACCCACCGGTAAGGAAGGAAAAAGGACGAAGGTAAAGGGCAAAAGAACATATGTTAGTTTGGAGAAAGTAGATGAAGAAGAAACTGACTCAGATGATGAGGTTAAGGAGTTGAAGGGCTTAGGCACCAAAGCTACTAAAGTATCTAAGGAGAAGCCCTCTAAAAGAATAAAGTTAAGTAAAAGGCATAAGATAGAGGCCTATGTTGAGAAGCCCACTCTCTCTATGGATTATATCATTAAGTCAATCACTATAGATGGAAACTTGAAGCCAATGACTGAATTTTATGATCATTACAGTGATGCTGATAAGAGAGTCTTGGAGGAAGCAACAGTCAAATATTTGAATATCTATAGTAAGACTCTATTTGAAATAACTTCTAAAATTCTAGAATTAAGAAAAGAGAATGCAAAAGCTAAAGATTTTGAGCTCTAGGAGCATGTGTTAATAAAATTGTGTCCTCAAATTATTCCAGATCAAAAGAACCTGATATTCAAAGAAGTGAAAGAGGACTTCAGGAGTAAGATCAAAATGAATATGCTCATGCTGGGAGAGATTGATAAGGTAGTTGGAGATATTCAGGGGATTTTTCTGAATGCATTGAAAAAGCATAATCTTCCCACGGTTAAAGAAGAAACTAGTGTTGAAGTTGATTCCTCCATTCCGGATATTGAGGAACTTGATAAATTTGATGATAATGCTGACATTGAGGATACATTAAATCCTCCATAAGAGAATGTAGAAGATATTTCTGATATAAATGAAAGCAAGGATGCCTCTACTGATGATGTAGAGAAGCCAGAAGTAAAGAAAAAGAATGAAAGTGATGAGTAGAACATTGTGATTGACTCTGAAAAGGGATAAGATAGAGGCCCTGAAGAGTACAAGTCTGAAACATCATTTTGGGCAAGAGACACTTTAGATGTAGTGAAAGAAATCTTGGAAAGAGATAAACAGATTGCAGAAGATCGGGACATAATACAAGGACCAATCAAGTTTGATGCTTTATCACCGGTGCAGGAGATAAAATTGGCCTCTATTGCACAAGCTAAGGCTAGAGAGGATATTTTGAAGTCCCATTTAGAAGATGGTGAGCTGCTTGGTCTTGCATTTGGGATTTTGGAGAAAATCATGCCCACATTTCAAAAGGATTCTTTAGCATCTCCCTCTAGTCAGTTGAAAAGCTTGATAAACTTTGTAAGCTCTCATTTTCAAACCTTAGAGAAGTCAGAAAAAGTTAAAGTCAAAAGTGAATTTAATGAGAAGAGGTTTGCTGAAATAAAGAAAATAATTAGCTATGATAGATCTGGGCTTGATATCAATGTAAAGAGTATTCAAAATGCCCTATCTAAAGGTGCAAAGATCTATAAGTTTTGTCTAAATAGATCTAAAGTTGTTGAGGATATTAAGAAAAATATTAAGGACATAGAGCTCAAACTGTATAATATATCTCAGACATATAGTCCTTTAACTGAGTCTATCATTACCAAAGAATACCAAGTAGTGAGTCTGCAGAATGAATTGAGTAACCTGAAGAAGGAAAAGGCTAGAGTTTTGGGCAGATTGGATGAGCTCCGGGGACTAATCTCCCCTAAGCTAGAAACTATGTATGATATATTGTTAGAGTCCCAAACAACAACTGCTACTAGTGATCCTACTAACCTTCAAAAGGTAGAATCACTGGCATTTTTGTTCAGTGGGCACATATCTATCTTGGGCAGTATTAAAAAGGAATTGGGACAATGAATTGACAAAGGTAAAAAGCATTTTTGGTGATATCTTTTTTCTGATGAACAAAGCCTAAGAACTGTATGTGGAAGTATGTAGAGTTTTGACCCTTGTACATAAATTTTTTGCATAAATTTTCATTTGCGAATCCCACCCTTTGCCATTGATGTCAAAAGGGGAGTGAAGAACAGTGAAAAATGAGGAATCCAGCAAGGGGGGAGAATTGGAGAATAGTGAAAAGCATAAGTATACATAGTAAAGGGGAGTTGTTTCAACACTTAGTTATTTTTCACTAAGTGTTTCCATCAATGCCAAAGGGGGAGATTGTTGGCAAGAGACACTGCATTGCATGATAGGTGTTGTCATTGATGGCGACCAAGTCTATCTTACACATCTGCATTACATGATTTGTTCATACCAGAAGTCAAAGTGAAGATTGGTCTAAGTTCAAGTAGTCAGAAATAGAGCATGTAATAGGGTCCAGTATCTTGGTTCGAATCTCTTAGGTGGTAAATCACAATGTGCTACAAATCTGAGGGAGTGATAAGGATTGTCACAACTATCTAAATCTAGAAATTTAGCCTCCATTGACGAAGGATTCAAAAGTTATAAGAATCTGAGTATCCCATTCTAGTTAGTCAGTACAGTCAGAAGAAGAATAGGCCGACCTAGTATTTGATCTTGGTTCAGATGAAGAAAAGTTGTTGGTTAAGTAATTTGTGATAATTAGTGGTATTAGATGACATGATTGATGATTTGAGAACACAATTTTTTGGTCTGCATTGTTGATTGTGCATGGATTCAGCCAACAGAGCAGGGTTCTTAATAAATGTTCTAAGTTTTCTTGAAGCTGACTACAGTTGATTGAATTTCTTGATGTGGATATATATAGCCAATGGATTCAAGTGTTTTGAAGTGTGATTGTGATGTGGTGATGGAGTAAGTACAAAAAGGGTAGAAAGAAGTGCAAAGGTGAAGAGCTAAGCTCAGATTATGGCCGAAGAGTGAAATAGGGTAGAGTAAGGATGAAGTGTATTAAGTCAGTATATTGTGCATAATTGGAACTAAATTTCTGCATTGGTAGATGTCATTTCTTAGTTCAAACATTTCAGTGAACTTTTGTAACTAATTCTATAGGTAGTGAGCCTCTTGGAGCAGTGAGCTCTAGGCAGTGTGCCCTGAAGGCATGTACCTTCCCCATTTGTAATACTTTTAACAGAGTATAAATTCTTGTGAGTTAACCCCCATTGTGGTTTTTCCCTTAACCGATTTTCTACGTAAAAATCCTAGTGTTCATGTGTTGTGATCTTGTTGTTTATGTTCTTGTATTCATGTTTCTTTCTTTTGGATGTATGTGGTAAATTAATAAAGGAACAAACTAATAAGTCTTGTAGAACACTGATTCAACCCCCACTCTCAGTGTTCCTTATTCTCAACAAGATGCACCCATGCCGTCTACAATGGACATATGTACATCACTGCCTTAGTCAATGAAAAACCCACCAAGGGCATATTAATTAGCCCTATGTGTATGGTGAATGTAATCATAGAGGAATTTCTATACATACATGAACTCTATCAAGACAATTACGAGAAATCAGAATTCTAGATAGAAGTGCATGATGGGTCCTCTCATTGCACCTTGGGTTTGCTTACCCTTCCTATTTGGGTGGGACCAAAACTCCTGGATATTCTCTTCTCCATAATTCCCACCTCCAACCAATTTCATGTGAATTTGGGCCATCCGTGGCTCTCTTCCATGAGAGCAGTCCCCTCCATAATCCATAAGTGCCTGAAATTCCCTCATGACAATCAGGTGCACACTATTTATCATAGTGGATTTAAACCTCTCCAATTAAGAGGAAATCTCTCCTTGGATTAATTCTTGTCGATACTGATTGAGCCATTGCGACTACACAATTATTTATTGTTTCTCTCATATCATAATTTCAAAGTGAACTGCATAGCTTAGTTATTTGTCAGTGCTTCTTATTCGACCCAATTAGCTGCTACCCTTGAGCTCCCTTAATCTCCACTGGATGTCTCTTTCCCTCCTCCTGTCCCACAAGCAGAGAAGGGAAGATAGAATGAATCAATTGACCTTCCCCATCCCTGAGCATCTAAAGTTTATGTGGAAGTCCCACCTCTAGTGTCTTACCCAAGACCTAGAGGCACATGACCCACACAATCCAGACCTTGCTGGCCTTTAGTGACTACTCCTGTTCCTCCTACCTCTTTAGAGATTCGAGGAAAGAAGCCCATGGTGTAGGACCCTTCCCATTTATTCCCTTAATCTTTAGTGGTAGCCTCTATTCCTCCAACCCCTTCTATGGCTCAAGGAAGGTAGCTTGCATTGAGAGACCCTCCCATGGTAGTACCCTAGCCTTCAGTGGCTCCTTATGTTCCTCCTCCCACTCCTAGAGTGATGGAAGAAAAGGATTCTATGTTGGAAGACTCCTTGGTTCCTCCTACGGATGCTTTGAGTTGCACTCATCGTAACCAACTTGTGAGAGATCACAAATGTCACCGATGTGTTGTAGTTCATGAGAGTGTGATAGGAGATGAACCCCTTACCATGTACCCTCCTCCTATGTGGTTGGCCCCAGACTTGGCTCCACCTTGTTGCAAGTATGTTGGTGTAGTCATGGTTAGGAGGGTCCATAGAGTAAACTATCCAGGCCGTGCAGCTAGAGTAAAAAAATGGAAACAACTCCAAGATATAAAGCAAATGGAAATTCAATCATTTAGTATATCATAGAATTCAAATACAAATTGGCTAGCAACATGCGGGCTTATAATTAGGGCTCACATGCCTAATTTCATAGTTACAAAATATGCACAAGATATAGCTTTGAAGTGCCTTCACAAAGAATCCAAACTATCAAACTTGTAAAATATGCTCATTACTTTCCTAGGCATCTATTACATGATTATATACCATCTCTAGAACATAAGATTCCTTCGTGTTGGCCAAGGAAGATCACAAACTCCAAAGAAGAGTTGTAATGTGTGTACATGGATAGGTCAGACCTAATCATATAGAACTCCTCCGCAAATGAATGAAATGGCGTGAGGATCTCAGGGAAGGTCGGCCATGATCCAAACAACATTAAATGATGTGTCATTTAGCTCCATCACTTGTGAAATGCTCTGCAAGTATTCTCCTTTAGCTGATTATCTGTGACTATCAGGATGCTCTATTATGAGAAAATATTCAAACTTCTGATAGCGATATATTTCTGGTACCTAATCCAAATGATCTAAAATTTGGATATGATCTGCATGAATGTGTCTAGATACTAAGTCTAGCTCCATAAGATCTTAAATGTAACTATGGTAGAATGCAGACCAAAATATAGAAACTACTACTAACTGAACTGACTGAAATGAACTGGAAAATGAGAAAGAAACAAACTGAAATGCAAATGTTTTTGGTTGGTGCAAGATTGCTCTTGAACCAGGGATGCTCCTGCATCAGACACCCAGGGTTGTTGAAAAAGTGATTCCCTCACTTTGCTGGGGCTAGAGGAAAACCAAAATGGTCCACCTTAGCCTGAGAAATCTAAGATGAGTCTTCTTTTGGTCTACCTTTCCACTTTACAAGATGTTCTTTGTATTGCTTGCCTCTGGAGCTACATCCAACTCTACTGTCCAAGATGTCTTCAATCTATTCCAATGCTTATTATGGTAACTGCTTCTTCAATTCTTCTTCAATGTTGTCACTAAACTTTGCTTCATGATACTGATATAGGTCTATAATGTTGAAAATAGGTGATATAACCAATGTCTCTAGTAACTCCACATCATATGCATTTCCTGAGTCAAACTTTCTAAGTATCTTACATGGCCCAAATTTCTTCATCTTCAACTTGTTATATGTCCCAACTAGAAATATTTCTTTTCTCGAGTACACCATCACTCCATCTCCCACTAAAAATTCTTTGTGTCTCCTCTTCTCATCTTCTCTCTCTTTGTACTTACTGTTCATCTCCTCCAAATGTTTCTTGACTTGATTATGCACTGTCTCCATGTGTCCTATAAATTCTTCTACTTCTGTACTTCTCTTATCTTCCACACTGATGTCTATTAACTCTACCACTCCTCTAGGGTTAGTTCCTATCACAATCTCAAATGGTGTTCTTTCAATACTCCTATTTACTGAATTATTATATGCAAACTCTGCTTGTGAAAGAATAAAATCCTAGCTTCATGCCTTCTCTCCAACCAAACATCTCAATAAGTTTCCCAAACTCCTATTCACTACCTTTGTCTATCCATCAGTCTGTCGATGAAATGCTAAACTGAACTTCAAATCTATCTTCATCTTCTTCCAAAGTGTCTTCCAAAAGTATCCAAGGAATCTTGTATCTCTATCTGAAATTATGCTCTTAGGTAATCCATGCAATCTCACAATCTCGTTCAAAAATAGGTCAGCCACATGCATCGTATTAGTTGTCTTCTTACAAGGTATGAAATGTGCCATCTTTGAAAATCTGTCCACCACTACAAATATAGAGTCATGTCCTCTCTGTGTCTTTGATAATCCCATTATGAAATCGATGCTTATCTTTTCCCAAGGTCTTTCTGGTAATGTCAAAGATTTGTACAAACTAGTACTCTGACTACTTTGTTTTACAACTTGACAAACTCTACAACTCTACACAAATTTCCTAACATCCTTATGTATCTGAGGCCAAAAGTAATTTTCACTCACCAAAGCTACTATTTTATCAATGCCAAAGTGTCCTACCAATCCACCATTGTGCTTTTCCATGATCAAATTGTCTCTCATTGAACTCCTAGGTATTCATAACTAGTTTCCTTTGAACAACATATCTTCCTAAATGAAATAATCCAACCACTTACTCCTATCTATAACAACAAGTTCCTTACATGCTTTCCAAGGTTCTACAAAATCAAGATCTTCCTCATACATGTTCTTCAATTCTTCAAATCCTAACACTTCAACTCTCATCTCTGTCAACAAGTTCCTTCTCCTACTCAGTGCATCTACAACTTTGTTTGATTTTCCACTCCTATGCTTCAATACAAAATTATAACTCTGCATGAACTCTACCCATCTCATATGTCTTTGATTCAACTTTCCTTGACTGTTCAAATATTGTAAAGCTTGATGATCTATATACAACACAAACTCCTTAGGCAACAAGTAATGTCTCCACTTCTTCAAGGCTTGAATTATGGCATAGAACTCCTGATCATAAACTAAATATCTTCTCCTTGCATCTTTCAACTTCTCACTAAAATATGCTACAGGTCTACCTTCTTGACTTAACACTGCTCCTATTGCATTTCCACTTGCATCACAATCTACTTGAAATACCTTATTGAAATCTGGTAATGCCAAAACAGGTTGCTCTGTCACTTTCTACTTCAACAATTCAAGACTTTAATTTGCTCCTGATGTCCACCTAAAATTTTTTTGTCACCTCTCATTGTCTCTGTCATAGGGTTATATACTAAACTAAAAAATTTTATGAACTTCCAGTAGAAACTAGCTAATCCATGAAATGATCTGACTTCTCCAATGCTCTCGTGTGTAGGCCATTCAACAATTGTTCTTACTTCTTAGGGTCCATCTTCAACCCTTTTGCAGAAATCACAAATCCCAAGTATACCAATTCTTCCTTCATGAAACTACACTTCCTGATGTTTATCAGCAATTTCTCTTCTCTCAGTCTACAATACTTGTCTCAGGTGCCACAAATGTTCTTCTTTTGTCTTGTTGAAAATCATAATATCATCCAAATATACAATAACAAACTTACCCAAGAATTTCTTCAAGACTTCATTCATCAACCTCATGAAAGTACTCAGTGCATTTGTCAATCCAAAAGGCATCACTAACCAGTCATACAATCCCTCATTTGTCTTAAAAGTAGTCTTCCATTCATCTCCTTCTCTAATTCTAATCTGATGGTATCCACTCTTCAAATCTATTTTTTAAAAATATTTGGCTCCACTCAAACAATCCATAATATTATCCATCCTAGGTAAAGGGAATCTATACTTAACTGTGATCTTGTTGATTGCTCTACATTCTATACACATTCTCCATTCTCCATCCTTCTTCGGTGCTAACACTACGGGTACTACACAAGGACTCAAACTTTCTCTATTCAAAACTTTCCTCAATAACTCATGTATTTCTCTATTCAATTCTTAATTTTCTATCGGTGTCATTCTGTGTGCTGCTTTGTTAGGCAAACTAGCTCTAGGTATAAGATCCATGTGATGACTGATACCCCTAATTGGTGGTAATCCTTCAAGTACATTGTCTGATATGATGTCTTCATACTCTGTCAGCAACTTAGTTATCTCCTTCGATTGTGATTCTATAGTCTCTGTCTTCAAGGTTTAAGGCTTCTTAGGAATCAAAGCATAACACATATTCTCATGTATCAAACCATTTAGAAATTTTCTTCCATCTACCAAACAGATTCTAGCATTCCCACATACTTCACTCTTAGGATCATCTTCCAAAGGAATCAAAGTAATTCTCTTTCCATTTGATGTTATAGTATATGTATTCTTTCTCCCATCATGTATAGCTTTTCTATCATACTACCATGGTCTACCCAACAATATAATGAAAACATCCATAGGCATAATATCACACAATACTTCATCATGATAAGATCCAATATGAAATTTCACCAAACATTGTTCACTATCCAGTACCTTATGATCATCTTGAATCCATGCTATCTAATATGGCTTAGGGTGTTTCAATCTTTCCAACTTTAGTTTAGTCACTATCTCCTCTGAAACTA
The DNA here is from genome assembly GCA_027924645.1 of Cunninghamia lanceolata. NCBI lineage: Eukaryota > Viridiplantae > Streptophyta > Pinopsida > Cupressales > Cupressaceae > Cunninghamia > Cunninghamia lanceolata. The sequence goes on from BSBN01001752.1 coordinate 9,815,723, forward strand.
GGTTATCTAAACTACCACTATCAATTACAACTTTACAACATTTAACTCTTGATTTACATCTGGTTCTGAAGAAACTTTTCCTCTATAGTGGTTCCTCATTTGTCTCTTCTTGAAATAGTGCTCTCCTCATGACAAGTGATTCTCCTTTCTCAAGTTTACCAATTGAATTGGGTGATCCAACAGGTTCTTCTTCAACATAGGCTGCTCTTCCACTATTCTCTATCCTTTTGCTTGTACTCCCTTGATTACATTCAAATGCTCTATGTCCTTCACCTCCACATTTAAAACAAGGTCCTATGAATGTTCTCCTATTAGGTCCTCTTCCTTCTCTTCTGTATCCTTCACTCTGGTATGGACTAGGGTTACATCTGTGGTAGAAAACTCTATCATCTCTCCAGTATGCATCGTTATCTCTGTCTTCCTTCTTGAATGTGCTATCTTGTCTATTTTGCTCCACATAAGATATCTCTCCTCCAAAAAATGTTTGCCTCTCTAAAATTTACCTCCTCTACCTCTCTATCTCTGATCATGTCTCTTGTTCAACTTTTCTTCAACTTTCAGGGCAAACTGATATGCATCTTCCAATCTTGTCATCCTCACCAAACTTAGTTCTTCTTGAATGTTCAATCTCAGTCCATTGATGTATCTGGCCACTTTCTCCTTTCTTGCTTCACTATGTCCTATCCTTACGATCATCTTATGAAATTCTTTAGTGTACTTCTTCACAGATTTCTCCTTTTGTCTTAGGTCTTGCAATCTCTTCAACAATTCCAACTCATAGTTAGTAGGTAAGAACTGATTCTTCAACTTTGTCACCATTCTATCCCACTTTGTAATCTTTTCCTTTCCTCTTTTGTTTCTATCCAATTGAACTTCTTTCCACCATATAGTAGCATGCCCTTTCAACTTTGTCTTTACAAATTTTGTTGACAAGAGACATTATTTGGCTTCATAAGTTTTGTCATTGATGGCAACAAAGTCTATCCCACACATCCACAGTACATAATATACCTATATTGGAAGTCAGATTGAAGATTGTTTTGATCCAGTAAACAAGAATAGAGTATGTAACAAGGTCTGACAATCAGGTCCAGATCTCTCAGATGGTGTAACTCAGTAAGTTGCAAACTTGGACAAGTCAAGAGGGGTATCATTACTATTGTATTCCAAAGATTTAGCCTCTGGTGATAAAGCATGAAAAAGATATGAGCATCTGAGTGTTGGGTTCTAGTCAGACATAGTAGATAAAGGAAGAACTGACTGACAGAGTATCAGACTTCAATCCGGATGAGTAAGAGGTGTTGATGAAGAAATTTGTGGGATTATACATTGTTGGCCGACATGATTAATGACTTCTATGCTTAATCTTTTGATATGCATCACAAATCAAGCATGGATTTAGCTGACAGATCAATAACTTGCAAATAGATTGAGTATTTTTGTTGCCGACTAGAAAATTGATGAAAATCCTTGATACAAATATATATACCAGATAGATTCTAGCATGTAGGTGTGTGTGTGTTGAAGATGTGAAGAAATAAGGTGCGAAGAAAACAGGGATAAGTGTGAGAACATCAATTCAAGTCTAATATGTGACTAAATAACAAGATTGAATAGAGGAAGAATGAAGTGCATCAAATCAGTATATTGTGCCTAACCGAAACTGAACTCTTACATTTGTAGATGCTTCTCCTCAGTTCAACCACTTGATTATCTTCTGTAAGTTATGTAGACAATGAGTCTCTTGTAAGCAGTATGCCTCTTGTGAGCAGTGAACCCTAATTGGCAAGTGCCATTTTGTACTCCTTTATTCATTTAACAAAGAATATAATCTTGGGTCAGTCACCCTATGGTTTTTCCCTTAACAAGGTTTCCACATAAAAATCCTTGTGTTATGTGTGTTAATTTTATTTCTACTCTCATGATTACATATGCTTTCATGTTTTGATATAACACTGAATATTGAGATAACGAAAGAAAAGAAAATTAAGGAAATTTTGAGATAACTGATTCGCCCCCCTCTCAATTATCTACTTTGTTTTCAACAATTGATATAAGAGCTTGATTCCTCTAAACAAAGCCTAACATCTTGAGGAAGATCTGGGAATCTCAATGGATGCATATGGTATGAAGGAACAACTTCAGTCTGCCCTAGACGATCTTGAACAATCCCACTCTGAAGTCAATAATTTGAGAGAAAGACTCAAACAAGCTGATGAATTTATAAATGAGCTAAAAGAAATACTTAGTATCTCTATGAAAAAGAGAAAGGAACTACTTCAAAAATTAGCCAGAGTGAAGTCAATGATACTAATGAAGATCTGAATGAGAAAAATAAGCTATGTGAGAAGTTGTCAAAAGAAGTCATTATGGTAAGGTATGAAATGGAATCAGGGGTTATGAGATTCACCCAAGAAATTGAAGAAAAAAGAAATATTGAAGATAATCTAAAACAATCCCTCAAGAAGAAAACAAAGGACTGCCACAAAATGGAAAGAATAATCAGGCATCTTGAATCTGATCTTGAAGAAGCTAGAGACAATGAAGAACAACTTGAGAATCTGATAGACACTCTTAAACAAGATCTTCAAACTGTAAATGAATACAAATAAAAATTCAAGATAAGCTCAGCCTAACTTGAAGTTCTTGAAATCCAAAAGAGGGTAGATGATAAGCATGGCTTGGGATATGAGAAAGGTGAAAGCTCTGGATTAGGAAATCAAAGAAACAGGCCTACAAGACCTCTAGTAAGGCAACCAAATTCCCAAAGATATCCATCCTTCAATGGATACTGCTTCAATTGCAACAATTTTGGTCATAAAGCAACTCAGTGCAGGAGGAGAATGAATCAGAATAATCCATCCTTCTCTAAACAATGTTTTAATTGCAAAAGGTATGGTCACAAATCTCATGAATGCAGAAATATGCAAATAAACAATTCATTCAATGGTAGATGCGTTGCATGCAATAGAATGGGACATATGGCTAATCAATGTAGATCAAAAGGATATTAATCAAATAAGCAAAGAAATGTTGTATGTTACAATTGCAATAGATCTGGTCATATTGCCAAATTCTACAGAAGCATAAATTAGGATAGAAAAGGTTCGGTGGAACATGATCAGAAACAAGATAAGGGCAAAAGTAAAATAAATGCGAATCAAGTTCAAAAGGAGATGAGAAAGATTTAGGTAAAAAGGAATACAATGAATATTGGGGATGGATCCGCACCAGAATCCAGTGCCGATATTCCTTCTAGAAACTAAAAAGGGTGAGCTCTGGCTTAGTGGGAGTCACAGAGAAAAACAATTTCCCCCAACCAGTTAGCTAGTGCCTAAATTTAGCACATTGAGTAAACATCTAACACTGTGGATTAAAGGGTTCTTTGAAAAACCTCCAAATAACCTTTAGTCAAAATATGAAAGATCCGCATGAAGTTTTGTAAGATTTATAACCGCTCAAGTTAATCCAGTTCTGACAGCTATCTGATAAAGCAGAATTTCATAGATAGATCCGGTATGATTCAAAATTGAAATGCTTTGATCTGGGGACCCATGACATGATTAAAGAAAAGAAGACACGTTGTCAATCCTCACTGATAGTGATTCTAAGTTCCGCACAGTGATTCAAGAAAATCTCTCTCAAAATAGGACAACCGGATAACTTAAGTTGTGTATTTATTACAAAAGGAAATTAGGGTTTGCGCAAGGATAAAAGGGTTCTTTCACTCATTATTTACACACTTGCATCATGAAGAAGAAAAGAAGAGCTTTGCAAAGAAGATTCCACAATTCACTCAAGATCAACTGAAAATCAAATTCAATCAACGATTCATTCCAGCTCCTACTTCAAACCCTAAAGCATGAAAAGGTACTTCCATTCTAAAAAACTCTCTCTAAATCTCTTTCAAAATGGCTACTCCAATGGTTGTCAATATTTTTGATAGGCTGAGACCTAAATTCAAGAAACACCCTTACAAATCTCTAGAAGTTGATCCCTTGGGGTCATTTTCTAGCATTCCGCATGGAGTATTACATGTAGAAGATGTTAGGGTTTATATCCATGCAAACATTGAAGAATTTGGATACTCAAAATTGATGGACATTTATCACAAATAGCTACTAGATAAGAATTTTGAACTCAAACCTGAATTCAAGGCCCTCCAAGACAAACACTTTAGACATTGCATACATTTTCCATGTTTTGCAGAAGATGATTGGGTCCGGTATGTTCTAAGTAGGATGCAAGATAATTTTATGTGGCTAATGAGGCCATTCAAGCTAACTATAGATGCCATCAGGGCAGTGACTGGACTGCATTCATTTGGTGGGTTACTCGCACTCAAATTTGTGAAGAACCAACTAGTAACTGAAGCCACCAAATCTAAATTTGACAAAAGAGTAATGACTATAGATGACATCATAGATTCGGATGTCAAGTTTGCCTCAGGGACAATTGGTTACAAAATCTATCATTCGAGGAGGGAGAATTATGTGTCTGGTACAACAATCTATGATGCATATCAGATGTTGAGGGAAGATGCAGATTATGATCTATGTGAGCTTCTTCTAAATCAGCTATTGGAGAACTTGCAGAAGACCAAAAAGGATAAGAAAAATTCCTTTAAATATGGTAGTCTAATACTATGTCTGTTCTTCTATAATATGAATGAGCTACCTGGATCAAATGGCTGGGTCTAGCAAAATGACAAACCTGTTGCAATTCAGATCAGAGATTACATGTATGGACTTAGTGATGCTCAAGCCCAAAACATAGCTCTCTGGGGTTACTTCAAGAACTTTCAAAGCATGATGTAAGCCAGAGAGAGAATACCATAGTCCATAGTTGAGAAATACAAGGACACAGTTTGCTTTATGGTTGACACTGATCAATGTCTAATGGAGGCAGTTGAGCCAAGAACTATATGGATAATGCCTATGGGATATGAGGTCGATGAAAAAATCTTGGAGTTGCATATTCAACACCTACTGAGCTAGCCTAAGGACACTGAAGTAGAAAGATTTGGCACCTTTGAAGAACTAAGTATAAAAATTCATGTTGAGTTAAGAGAGCCGAAGATGAAGAGGAAAGTAAGAAAGGAAGTTGAACAAATTGCCAAAAGATTTGGCTTATCAAAAGAGGCAGTAGATTCAAATAGAGAGAAAATGGTGAAGGCAAAGAAAGAGAGACAAGAAGCAAAGAAAGGAAACATTTTGGTACAAGCCTCCTCCCGGACTAGATCTTCCAAGAGCTCTGCACCTGTCACTCCTAAAAGCTCAAAGGCTATCAAACCAAAATTTAAGCCAATCGAAAAAAGTGAAAAGAGAATGAAGACCAAAGCCTCAAGAACATATACAAGCCATAAGGATGATTAAGAAATAGAATAAGATGAAGAAATCAAGAAAATGAAGAAGAAGAAAACATCCAGGAAGTTCTCTTCTAGCAAAGATGAGGAAGAGAAGGCAGAGGAATTTGTTGAAAAGCCCACTCTTTCCATTGATAACATCATCAAGGTAGTTACTGTGGATGGGAACCTGCAGCTGGTGACTAAGTTCTATGATGCATACAATGATGCTGACAAGAGAATTTTGGAAGAGGCTACTGTCAGGTACTTGGACATTTACAATAAATCTTTCATTGAAATTATGTCATTAATTCCTAAGAGCCTAGAAAAGGCACTTGAGCTGAGAAAAGAGAATGCAATGGCAAAAGACCTAGAGATTCGGGAGCAGATAGCAATTTAGCTTTATCCTTCCATCACTCCAAAACAAATGGACATGATTTTCAAGGAGTGTAAGAATGAGTTCCAGAGCAAGGCAAGAATGAACAAACTCATTCTTGGAGAAACTAACCAAGTAGCAAGAGTAACAAAAGATATCCTTTGAAATGCCTTGAAGAGATTCAATCTTCCTATAGTAGAGGAAATAGATGGAGAACATTCTACCATGGATGTTGAAGGATCAAATGATGTCAATGAAAAACCTTCTGACAAGGATGTTGAAGGATTAAAGAAAATAAATGAAGAAATCTCTAAGAAATTAAACTCCTTAGTTCCAGAAGAGGAAGTTCATGAAGTAGCAAACATAGGTGACATCTCTCCTCTAGATCCCACTGCAGCTATGACAAACATTCCAGACTCTGAAACTAAAGGGGAAGGTAGAAAAGAGGAGAAGAAGATTCAAGGAAAAGAGGATAAAGGGAAAGAAGAAGAACAAGAAGAAAAGACTAATGATGATTGTTCTGATATTTCAAAAGGAAAGAAGTCTGATCTCTAGCAAGAGACACTACAGAGACAATGAAGAACTTCTTAGATATAGAAATGATGGAGATGGATGAACCTAAGCTATTTCAAGGACCACTAAATTTTGATTCTCTCTCTTCAGTCCAAAAAATGAAAATAACATCTTTTGCTCAAGCCAAAGCAAAAGAAAAACTATTGAAATCTCACATGGAGGACTGTGAACTGTTGGAGATTGCATCCGAGATGTGGAGAAGATCATGCCATCCTATCAAAAGGATCCTTTAGCCTCACCATCCGGTAACTTGAAAAACATAGTAAATTCTATTAACACTCATTTTGAATCTCTTGAGAAATCAGTAGAGGCAAAGATCCGGAAGGAGTTTCTGGGAAAAAGATTCACTGAGGTGCAAGGACTTATTGCAAATGATAGGAGGAATCTAGATATTTGAATAAAGAGCCTTGAAAATGCTCTCAAATATGGTGGGGACCTATTCAAATTTTGTCTGACTTAGCCTAAAGTGACAAAAGATATTAAGGAGAAAGTAAAAGAACAAGAAGAAAAACTGTCAAGCCTAGTTCAGAATTTTGACCCTCTTTCCTCCTCTTTAATGAAACAAGAATGCCAGGCTATTGTTATCATGAATGAAATAAAGAAACTAGACAAAGAAAAGAAGAACATAATGAAGAGAATGGGTGAAATCAGAGGGATAATCATCCCTAAGTTAGAGGCAATGCATGAGGCCTTGACAGATGCTCAGACCACAGCCTGAACTAGTGATCTAGCAAATTTAAGAAGGACAGAAGCATATGCATTTTTGTTGAGTGTTCATATATCCATTTTGGATAGGATGAAAAGGAGCTGGACCATAGAGTTTGTATAGCTAAAGACTACGTTTGCAAATATACTCAAGTATATGTAAGTTTATCTTATGATTTGTATGTACTTATGCGACCATGTATAGAATAATTTTTGTAAAATTTTGGTATACGGATTCCACCCTTTGCCATTGATGTCAAAGAGGGAGTGAAGAGTAGTGAAAAATGTGGAGTCTAGCTAAGGGGGAGCTTAGGTAAAATAGTGCAAAAGACAGAGCATCAGCTAAGGGGGAGTTACTGCGATACTTAGCCACTTTTCACTAAGTGTTGCCATCAATGCCAAAGGGGGAGATTGTTGGCAAGAGACACTGTGTGGCTTCATAAGTGTTGTCATTGATGGAAACAAAGTCTACCCCACACATCCACAATACATAATATGCCTATACTGGAAGACAAATTGATGATTGTTTTGATTCGGTAAACAAGAACAGAGTATGTAACAAGGTCTGAAAATCAGATGGTGTAACTCAGTAAATTGCAGACTTGGACAAGTCAAGAGGGGTATCATTACTATTGTATTCCAGAGATTTAACCTCCGGTGATATAGCATGAAAAAGATATGAGCATTTGAGTGTTGGGTTCTAGTCAGGCAAAGCAGATAGAGGAAGAACTGGCCGACAGAGTATCAGACTTCAATCCAGATGAGTAAGAGGTGTTGATCAAGCAATTTGTGGGATTATACATTGTTGGCTGACATGATTAATGACTTTTGTGCTTAAGATTTTGATACGCATCACAAATCAAGCATGGATTCAGCTGACAGATCAATAACTTGCAAATATCTTGAGTGTTTTTGTTGCTGACTACAAAGTTGATAAAAATCCTTGATGCGGATATATATACCAGATGGATTCCAGCATGTAGGTGTGTGTGTTGAAGATGTGAAGAAATAAGGTGCGAAGAAAAATAGGGATAAGTGTGAGAACAACAATTCAAGTCCAGTATGTGACTGAATAACAACATTTAACAGAGGAAGAATAAAGTGCATCAGATCAGTATATTGTGCCTAACCAGAATTAAACTCTTGCATTTGTAGATGCTTCTCATCAGTTCAACCACTTGATTATCTTCTATAATTTTTGTAGACAGTGAGTCTCTTGTAGGCAGTGTGCCTCTTGTGAGCAGTGTGCTCAGGTAGTGAACCCTAATTGGCAAGTGCCATTTTGTACTCCTTTATTTTTTTAATAGAGAATACAATCTTGGGTTAGTCACCCTGTGGTTTTTCCATTAATAGGGTTTCCACGTAAAAATTCTTGTGTTATGTGTGTTAATTTTATTTCTGCTCTCATGATTACATATGCTTTCATGTTTTGATATAACACTGAATATTGAGATAACGAAAGAAAAGAAAATTAAGGAAATTTTGAGATAACTGATTCACCCCCCCTCTTAGTTATCTGCTTTGTTTTCAACAAAATTTCACCTTCTCTGCATCCTCAATTTCTTCATACTCAAAGTATTCTTCTAGGTCCTTTATCCAGTCAATCAACTCCTCAGGATTCAAAGTGCTAGTATAGTTTGGTACATCTACTCTAGGTCTTTTCCCAATCTTTGAAATAGCTCGCAACATCTTGAATTGATCTAATTCTTCTTCTTCATCTCCTTTGGTTACTTCATTTTGATCATTAGATTGAAATTCTTCATCATCATCACTTTCAACATTAGGTCGAGGTGTCAATCCTCTTCTCTAATATTCTTCAATAGCATCCAAGTGAACTCACATTATTTTCATCATCTCCATCATCTCATCCATTCGTCTAGCCATTGTTCCAACAATAGGTATTCTCCTCAGTAGCATTATTCCTTGGATCAAGTGTAATTGCCTCAAGTTTGGTGATTGGGCTACAAGGTGACAACTACCTCACAATCAGTGATTGGTTGACAATACAAATAACCTGCCTCAGATTTGGCAATCTATTCACAAGATCTTACAGAATTCCTTCACCAACTTCACTCAATTCACTCCCAAAGATTCAAAACTTTGCTTTGATACCACTTGGTGTAGTCACGGTTAGGACGGTCCACAGAGTGAACTATCCAGGTCATGCAACTAGAGTAAAAATAATGAAAACAACTCCAAGATATAAAGAAAATGCAAATTCAGTCATTCAGTATATCATAGAATTCAATTACAAATTGGCCAGTAAAATGTGGGCTTACAATTAGGGCTCATAGGCCTGATTTCACAGTTACAGAATATGCACAAGATATAGCTTTGAAGCACCTTCACAAAGAATCCAAACTATCACACTTGTAAACTATGCTCACTACTTTCCTAGGCATCTATTACATGATTATATATCATCTCCAAAACATAAGATTCCTCCACGTCGGCCAAGGAAGGTCACAAACTCCAAAGAAGAGTTGTAGCATGTGTACACGGATAGGTTAGACCTAGTCATATAGAACTCCTCCACAAATGAATGGAATGGCATGCGGATCTTAGGGAAGGTCAGCCATGATCCAAACAACATTGAATGATGTGTCATTTAGCTCCGCAAGTCATGAAATGCTCTGCAAGTCTTCTCCTTTAGTTGATTATCTATGACTGTCAGGATGCTTTGTTCTAAGAAAATAATCAAACTTCTGATAGCGATATCTTTTCGTTACCTGATCCAAATGATCTAAAATTTTGATATGATGTGCATGAAGGTGTCTAGATGCTGAGTCTAGCTCCATAAGATATGAAATGCAATTGTGGTAGAATGCAGACTAAAATACAGAAACTGCTATTGATTGAACTAACTAAATTGAACTGGAAAATGAAAAAGAAACAAACTAAAATGCAAATGTTTTTGGTTGATGCAAGATTGCTCTTGAACTAGGGATGATCCTGCATCATATGTGCTAACCGGTGTTGTCATTGATGTCAACATCCTTGTGTTGTCATTGGTGTCAACTGTGTCTTCTGATATTGCTGATTGTTGCTTGATTGAGTTGTCATGTTAAAATGACTTGAATGCCTTATAGAGGTGTTGATGATGTTAGCATATTGTTCGTATTGCTGGGTTTCCAAGTGCTTTTGAGAAAATTTGCTCTCCAAAGGAAACAGTGTGTTGCAGAGTATTCTAGCTTGTAGGATATTGTCTGAGTTTTAGCTCCACATTTCTTCTATGCTGAAGACAAGAGTATGAGATTTGGATGTTTTAGAGAAGTGTTTGAATATGCTAAATCTAGAATGTGATGGTGTAGATCACTGTGCAGTGGAAGTTATGTTCACCAGTTTGAACACTGTAATTGACAGAGTTTTTGCGTTGTGCAGAGGTGTCTAGGAGAAAGTATTTTGCTCTGTATTTCTCTGCAAAGTGGTTTCAGGTGTTACGGTTCTGGACATATGTTTATAATGTTCTTATCTATCTTCATTCCAAAGGATTTGTGATTTGATGCTCTAAAAAACAAGTTATTGTGTAGAAGAGTTCAACAATGTTGTTTGTAAGAAGACAGTGAACCTTCTTCAGGTGAAAGGTGTTGTGGATTATTTTGTTGGTTCTCAGGTGACTTAAGATTGTCCGTGGATGTCTCTAGGTCATGTTGAAGGCTTGTTCTTGGTCTACAAGTTATGGTTGTGTTATTGTAAGCGTGTGCCTAAAGATCCTATTGTTAACACTAGTTTTGGCCGACCTGGGTGTTTAGACTCTTTGCTGATGTGCTTCGTGGATTGTGGAAGCGTGTTGAAGCATGTGAAGATGTATTTAGGTCTGAACTAAGCTATGAAATGTCTTACCTTCATTCCTTTTCTTCACAAGAATGTTTAGGTCTAGACCTAATTTGAATTGTGTATGTTTTCTGATATTGGAGACTGTTCCAAAGGTTGTAAAATGTGTTGCCAACCTTGATGAATGTCTCAAGGTTGATGATTGATATAAATAAGTGAAAATAATTCATGTGTAGGATAGCATATGTGAAGATGAGAATATTTGTGTTGTAAGGCTACGAAGGTGATATGTATTGTGCTTCATTGGAACTAAACTTAGACAAGTGGTAGATGCTATCATATCAGTTCATGGAAATGAGCCACCTCTTTTGGCAGTGAACCCTTTTGGTAGTGAGAAACCTCTTTTGGTAGTGAGCATTCTTTTGGGTAGTGAGCCTCTTTGTAATTTGGTATTGATATGACTTTATATTATGAGCTAATCCTCACTGTAGTTTTTCCCTTTTAGGGTTTTCCACGTAAAAAAATAGTGTTCTCTTGTGCATGGTGTTGCTGTGTTTAAGTTTTGTTATATACATTTCATGTTTAACCTTCACAATAGATTAAGGATTTAAGTAAATTGATATGGATGTGTTTAAGTTTATGAAAGTTTGAAGTTTTTAATACAATTGATTCACCCCCTCCCCCCTCTCAATTATCTTATGCATTCAACAATTGGTATTAGAGCTAGATTCCTTTGAAGAAAGCTTAATAGCTTGAGGTAGATCTGGGATGATGCACAGATGGATGTTTCTCTATTTGATCTTTGAAAATGAGGATAGTAAGCCATCTAATCTTTCTTGTGTATGAAGTTTGGAACTTAGTTGTAACTACAATCAAGACTGGTAGATCTAAGAAGATTATGGAAGTGGATTAGAAGATTGCTAATGATATGGAAGCTAACTTTACTAATAAGCATAGGGATAAGTTGTCTCTCAACTATTTCAGTTGTGGTAAGATTGGTCATTATGCATCAAGATGTCCAAAAATAATTTTGAGAGGTAAGAAAAGGAAAAATGAAAGCAGAGTGCCTAAGAAAAGCTACTATGTGAAAATGGATACAAGTATATCCGAATCTGATGTTGAAGACAATGAAGTTAATGACTGCTTGATCACTAATTCAAAAGATGACACTTGTGGTGTTGACCCTGAAGGATGTACGAAAGAAAATACTTTGGAGGTAAGTCTTAATAGTGAAGATACTTTTCAAGACCAGAACTATTAGGTTATTGACAATAGTTGCTCAAATCATATGACCCGTGATAGAAGCAAGTTTGTTAATTTTTTAGAAATGTAATGAAGGATCAGTTATATTCGGTGATAATTGTACTATTGAGGTATGTGGAAGAGGCTCAATCAGTCTTGATGGAAAACATATTACTAATGATGTTCTTTCTGTTGATAACTGAGAGGGGGGGGGTGAATCAGTTATCCTAATTATTTCCCTTATTGAACTTTCCTTTTATTTGAGGCAGCATAAAATCAAACACAAAACATTAACCATGAAATAAGAAACACATGACACAGTATTTTGACGTGGAAACCCTGTTAAGGGAGAAAACCACGGGGTGATTAACCCAAGAATTATTCTCTGTTAGAAGAATAGGAAATTACAAAAATGGCACTTGCCAATTAGGGCTCACTCCCCGAGCACACTGCTCACAAGAGGCCCACTGCCTACAAGAAGACACACTGTCTACAAAGTGATGAGAATCACAGTCTTGAACTGATTGGAAGCATCTGCATATGCTGGAGTTCAGTTCCGGTTAGGCTCAGTATACTGATCTGCTGCACTTCATCTTTCCTCTGTTCTTTATTCTGCTATCTTTCACATACCGGATCCTTTTTGCTACTTCTCCTCTTTATCTGGACTTATTCGCATTTACCTCCACACTTACACACTCTTCACAACTAAATCCATCCTCTATATATATCCGCACAAGTAATTTCATCACCTTTCTAGTCGGCATCCGGAACAGTCTAGTTTCTTACAAACTCTCATTCTGTCGGCTGAATCCTTCCTCACCAAGCAATGCGGATCAAGCATATACTTGTAGATATCATTAATCATGTCGGCTAAACATGATTCATGCCTTCACAACCTCTGTCATCAACAGTAACCCATCCGGAAAGCAGTCTGATACTCTGTCAGTCAGTTCTTCCTCTGTTTTCACTGTCTCTCAGGAATCCGGTACTCAACCATTCATATCTTTTTCCTTGTCCATCACCGGAGGCTAAATCCTTGGAATATACCACTAAAGGTAGTCCTCTTGACTTCCCCAAATCCGCACTGCACCAAGACACTTCCTCTGAGAGGTCTGGACCAATCTGTCGGACCTTGCCACATGCTCTGTTCTTCTTCACCGGACCACAACATTCTTTATTCTGACTTCCGGTAGAGACACATTATGACTTGCGGATATGTGGGATGACCTTTGTTGCCATCAATGACAACAACCATGAATCCATATAGTGTCTCTTGCCAACAATCTCCCCCTTTGGCATTGATGGCAACACTTAGTGAAAAATGACTAAGTGTTTTCATTATGCTCCCCCTTTGCTGATGCTCTGTCTTTATATACAATTTCTGGAACTCCCCCTTAGTTGGATTCCTCATTTTTCACTGCTCCTCACTCCCCCTTTGACATCAATGGCAAAGGGTAGGGTCCGCACACCAAAATTTTCAAAAATTTTCTCTATATAGCCGCATATTTACATACTCACATGTATTGAAGAATGTCTGCAAAGGATGTCTGCAATTGGATCATTTCTGTAGCCCAACTTTGCTTCATTCTATCCAAAATTGAAATGTGACCACTTAGCAAAAATGCAAACGCTTCTGCCCGCTTGAGATCTGTCGGATCTTTTGTTTGGGCGGTGGTCTGAGCATCACTGATGGCCTCATGCATGGTTTCCAACTTAGGGATTATAATCCTTCTAAGTTCTCCCATCCGGTTGGTGATGTTCTTCCTTTCCTTCTCAAGATTTTTTATTTCATTCAGGACTGCAATGGTCTGACATTCTTGATTTATTATAGAGGAAGAGAGAGGATCAAAACTTTGAGATAAGCTTTGTAGCTTATCCTGTTCCTCTTTTATTTTCTTGTCAAATGCTGCTGTTGCCTTTGACCAGGATATACAAAATTTGTAGATGTCACCGCCATCCTTAAGAGCATTCTCTAAGCTCCTTATTCCAATGCTTACAATCTTCCTATCCTTAGAGATTAATTCTAATATTTCTGAAAATCTCTTATCCAAAAATTCCTTCCGGACCTTTTCTTCAGCTGATTTTTCTAAAGAATCAAAATGTGTATCAACACTGCTGACTAAGGTTTTTAGATTACCGGAAGTGGAGGCTGTCGGATCTATCTGGATTGATGGCATGATCTTTACAAGTATTCCGGAAGCAGCCTCTATCAACTCACAGTCTTCCATATGAGACTTCAGGAGCTTTTCATTTGCCTTGGCATTTGCAAATGAAGCTATCTTCATTGTTTGTACCGGAGAGAGAGAGTCAAAATCAAATGGACCTTTTAGAAGCTCCGGTTCATCAATCTCTAGAGTTTCTTTACTCAAAAATTGTTGAACAGTTTGTGCAGTGTCTCTTGCCGGAGACAGATGTTTCTTTTCTTCTGCAGTCTTAGAACTGTCAACCTCTTTGTCTTTCACCACTGCTTCCTTCTCCTGTAGTTGCTCTTCTTCTTTGGATCCGGAGACTGTAGGGGAAACCGGAGGAGAGATGCTAACTTGTTCATGGGCCACTTCTTCTGGAGCAGAGGGTCCCAAGTCCTCACTTGTCTGTTCAGGGCTCACTTCTTCCGGAACAGAAGATTCCAAATCAGCAGCTGTTTCTGCACCTAAGTCCTCTACAACAGGAAGATTGAACCTTTTGAAGGCCTTCCGGAGGATCTCTTCTGTTTCTTGGGCCACTTTGTCAGTCTCACCAAGCATGAGTTGATTCATCCTGGCTTTGCTTCTGAACTCATCTTTGCAGTCCTTGAAGATAATGTTCATTGTCTTGGGATCAATTTGAGGATATAGCTGAATAGCTATCTGCTCCCGGATCTCAAGATCTTTAGCATGAGCATTATTCTTTCTTACTTCCATTTCCTTCTCTAGGCTTTTAGGAATGAGAGATATGATCTCAATGAAAGCCTTATTGTATATGTTCAGATATTTAACTGTGGCTTCCTGCAGAGTCTTTTGGTCAGCCTCACTGAAGTCATCATAGGATTCAGTCATTGGTTGAAGGTTTCCATCCACCGTGACCGACTTGATTATGCTCTCTAGTGACAGAGTGGGCTTTTCAACAGTTACCTCTACCATTTCATCCTTGTCTTGGCCTGTGGAGGGCTTACCGGATCCTTTCTTCTTCTGTTTCTTTACTTCTCTTACTCCCTCATCTGATTCTGTTTCCTCTTCATCCTTTTGGCTTCCATAAGCCCTTGTGGCTTTTGTCTTGGATCTCTTACCGGATGCCTGGACTTCCGGTTTTGAACTTTTGGTTGAGGGAGGTGCAGATCTCTTTGTTGATCTGGTCTGGGTGGGAGCTCCAACCGGAGCACTTTCTTTGCTTTTCTCTTCTTCCTCGGCCTTCCTCCTCTTTTCCCGGCTGGCATCAAGTGCCTCCTTTGAGATACCTAGGCCTTGAGCAATGTGCTCTACTTCTTTTCTTACCTTTCTTTTAATCTCAGGTTCCCTGAGTTCTACATGTATTTTTACACTCAGCTCCTCAAAGGTTCCAAACCTTTCTGCCTTAGGATCTTTGGGCTGACTTAACATGTGTTGAACATGCAGCTCCACTATCTGTTCATCAACTTCATACCCCATGGGCATGATCCAGACAGTCCTTGGCTCCACTGCCTCCATTAGGCACTGATCAGTGTCAACCATAAAGCACACTGAGTCCTTGTATTTCTCAATGAGAGACTGGGGAATTCTCTCTCTTGCTTGCATCATGCTCTGAAAGTTTTTGAAGTATCCCCATAGAGCTGTATTTCTCGCTTTTGCATCCCCAAGTCCATGCAAATAGTCTCTTATCTGGACTGCAACAGGTTTGTCATTTTGCCATACCCATCCACTTGTTCCGGGTAGCTCATTCATGAAGTAGAAGAATAGACATACAATCAGAGTACCATACTTAAAGGAATTCTTCTTATCCTTCTTGATTTTCTGTATATTTTCCATTAATTGGCTTAGCAGTAGTTCGCAGAGATCATACTCTGCATTCTTTCTTAGCATCTCATAGGCAGTGTATACTGCAGTTCCGGATACAGAATTCTCCCTGCTAGAGTGGTAGATCTTGTATCCTATTATCATTGATGCATATTTGATATCCGGATCGGAGATGTCTTCAATGGTCATTGCCCTTTTGTCAAATTTTGATCTGGTGGCCTCAGTTACAATGTTGTTCTTGACAGATTTGAGGATAGGTACTCCTCCGGAAGAGTATAGGCCAGTTACTGCTCTAATTGCCTCTTTTGTGATCTTGCAGGGTCTATCTAGCCATAGAAAGTTGTCATGCATTCTGCTCAGTACATACCGGACCCATTCATCCTCTTCAAAACAGAGGAAATGAATAAATTGCTCAAATTGTTTCTTCTGAATATCCTTATACTCTGGTTTAAGCTCAAAAGCATTGTCAATCAGCTGCTTGTGATAGAGGTCTCTTAATTTGAATTCCCCAAATTCCTCAATGTTTGCATGTATGTAAACCCTAATGTCTTCGGTGTGTAAAACTCCGTGGGGAACACTAGAGAAGGCTCCTAGTGGGTCTACCTCCAATGATTTGTAGGGATGTTTCTTGAATGAGGGGCGAGGTCTATCAGAGATCTTAACTATGTTTGGAGTAGCCATTCTTCAAAGATTTGCAGTGAGGTAATGAAAAACGGAGAATACGCCTTTGGTTTGCACGGAGTGGTTGGATTGATTTCTTTATGCAATAGCTTCGGCAGGAGATCCTTGGTGCTTGATGAACCTTGTTGCAGAGCTCCACTTTTTGCTTCTTCTCGAGTGCAGAATGAGCAAATGACCTTTGAGAAATCCCTTAAATTACTCCGCGAACCCTAATATCTGTCTGCAATAAATGCTTCACCTACATCATTCCGGTTTGCCTTGTCTGGATAGTTTGGAGTATCCCGGATTGGTTCTGATCTGAGGATATCATCCGGATCTTTCAATCATGAATAAATCGAGGTAACATATTACAAGAGCATCCCAAACACTCTGTCCAATCCGCAGAACAAGATAGTGCATTTCCGGATCTTTCCGGACCTTTTTGTAATCCTCTATCATACCGGAGCATCTCCCTGAACAGGTCTTATTTGATCGATCACAGCTTCTTCATAACTTCATGCGGACCTCTGAAAACTTGACTGAAGTATCTCAAGACTCATATCTACAAACCCTTTGGTCCGCATCTTGTGCCACATCTGGTACCACTTGTTTGGCTGGGGGAACAAGATTTTTTTGAGTCTCCCCCTGAGCCTGAGCTCACTTTTAATTTCCGGAAGAAATATCAGCACCAGAGTCTGGTGCGGATCCAACCTCTACATTCTCTGAACTTTTCTTCACCCAAATCTTGCTCATCTGATTCCTAACCTCATCCGCATTCATCTTTTGTTTACCCTTGTCTTGATTCTGATTATACACCAGACCTCTTTTGTCTTGATTCTTGTTTCTGCAGACTTTAGCATTATGACCGGACCTATTGCAGATTTGGCAAATAACATTTCTTTGCATATTTGACTGATATCCTCTTGATCTGCATTGATTAGCCATATGACCTATTCTATTGCATGTGAAGCATCTACCTTTGAATGATTTGTTTACTTGCATAATTCTGCATTCATGGGATTTGTGTCCATACCTTTTGCAGTTGAAGCACTGTCCGGAGAAGGATGAATTATTCTGATTCATTCTTATTCTGCACTGATTAGCTTTGTGACCAAAGTGGTTGCAGTTGTGGCAGTATCCATTGAAGGATGGATATTTTTGAGCATTTGGCTGTCTTACCGGTGGTCTTCTAGGCCTGCTCCTTGGATTTTCTGATCCAAGATTCTTCTGACCGGATCCGGAGCTTTCTCCTTTCTCATATCCCAAGCCATACTTGTCATCTGTCCTCTTTTGACTTCCAAGAAGAACTTCAAGTTGAGCAGAACTTATCTTGAATTTCTCTTTATATTCATTTGCTGTTTGAAGGTCTCTTTTGAGAGAGACAATTTGATCCTCAAGTTTTCCTTCATTATCTTTGGCATCTTCAAGATCAGATTCAAGGTGTCTGATAATCCTGTCCATCTGGTGGCATTCTTCTGATTTTTCTTTAAGAGATTGTCTTAGATTGTCTTCAGTCTTTCTTTTTTCTTCAATCTCTTGAGTAAACTTTATAGTTCCTGATTCCATTTCATGTCTTAACATAATGACTTCTTTTGATAACTTTTCACATAACTTGGTTTGCTCAGTCAATTCTTCATTTGTATTGCTTTCTTCACTTTGTCTTGCCAACTGTTGAAGCAGCTCCTTTCTCTTTTTCATAGAGAGACTTAATTTGTCTTTTAATTCTCTCATGAATTCATCAGCCTGTTTGAGTCTTTCCTTTAATTCACTGACTTTAGAATTTGACTGTTCAAGATCCTCAAGGGCAGTCTTGAGTTGCTCCCTTAAACCATATGCATCCATTTGAAATCCCAGATCTTCCTCAAGCTGTTAGGCTCTATTAGGAGGAACTTAGCTCTGATACCAATTGTTGATAACTGAGAGGGGGGGTGAATCAGTTATCCTAATTATTTCCCTTATTGAACTTTCCTTTTATTTGAGGCAGCATAAAATCAAACACAAAACATTAACCATGAAATAAGAAACACATGACATAGTATTTTGACGTGGAAACCCTGTTAAGGGAGAAAACCACGGGGTGATTAACCCAAGAATTATTCTCTATTAGAAGAATAGGAAATTACAAAAATGGCACTTGCCAATTAGGGCTCACTGCCCGAGCACACTGCTCACAAGAGGCCCACTGCCTACAAGAAGACACACTGTCTACAAAGTGATGAGAATCACAGTCTTGAACTGATTGGAAGCATCTGCATATGCTGGAGTTCAGTTCCGGTTAGGCTCAGTATACTGATCTGCTGCACTTCATCTTTCCTCTGTTCTTTATTCTGCTATCTTTCACATACCGGATCCTTTTTGCTACTTCTCCTCTTTATCTGGACTTATTCGCATTTACCTCCACACTTACACACTCTTCACAACTAAATCCATCCTCTATATATATCCGCACAAGTAATTTCATCACCTTTCTAGTCGGCATCTAGAACAGTCTAGTTTCTTACAAACTCTCATTCTGTCGGCTGAATCCTTCCTCACCAAGCAATGCGGATCAAGCATATACTTGTAGATATCATTAATCATGTCGGCCAAACATGATTCATGCCTTCACAACCTTTGTCATCAACAGTAACCCATCCGAAAAGCAGTCTGATACTCTGTCAGTCAGTTCTTCCTCTGTTTTCACTGTCTCTCAGGAATCCGGTACTCAACCATTCATATCTTTTTCCTTGTCCATCACCGGAGGCTAAATCCTTGGAATATACCACTAAAGGTAGTCCTCTTGACTTCCCCAAATCCGCACTGCACCAAGACACTTCCTCTGAGAGGTCCGGACCAATCTGTCGGACCTTGCCACATGCTCTGTTCTTCTTCACCGGACCACAACATTCTTTATTCTGACTTCCGGTAGAGACACATTATGACTTGCGGATATGTGGGATGACCTTTGTTGCCATCAATGACAATAACCATGAATCCATATAGTGTCTCTTGCCAACACTTTCTATTAAAAGTTTAAGGCAAAATCTCTTGAGTGTTGGACAGTTATGTAGAAAAGGATACATTCTTGTATTTTACAATGATGGTTTTGAGATCATAAAGAAGTTTAGAATTGTGATAGTTCATGGAAAGAGAATAGAAGGAAACCTTTATCATCTCAGAGAAGGTGACAGTTATTGCACTATGAATCAGATTAGTGAAAGTTGGCTCTAGCATAGGAGATTGTGTCACATCAATCTTGATAATCTGGTAACATTAAATTTAGTTCAAGCTATTAAAGATCTACCAAAGATTAAAAAACCTATCAGTATCATGTCCAAGGACTGTCAAGGTGGAAAGCAAGCAAGAGGAAGTTTACAAGATGAATAAAAATCTTCTACCGGATTGTTGGAGTTGGTCCATATGGACCTTTGTGGTCCTACAAGAGTTAGGAGATTCCATGATGATAAGTATTTTATGTTATTCATTGATGATTATTCTAGAATGACTTGGGTTACTTTTCTTAAAGAATAATTAGAAGTTGTAGATAGGTTTAAAGTATTTAAAGAAATGGTCAAAAATGAGTTGGCTATGAAGATCAAATGTTTGAGGTCTGACAGAGGAGGAGAGTTTACTTCTTATGAGTTTAATGTGTTCTGTGAGAATCATGGGATAAAGAAATAGTTATCTACTCCTAGAACTCCAGAGCAAAATGGGGTGGTTGAAATGAAGAACAGGACTATTCAAGAAGCTACAAGGACAATGATAAAGGAAGCAAATCTACCAGAAGTATATTGGAGAGAAACAATTCATATTGTTGTCTACATACAAAATAGAGTACAGATGAAAGCAAATGATACAAAGACTCCCTTTGAGCTATGGTATGGAAGGACTCCCATTGCTAAATATTTTAAATGTTTTGGAAGTAAATGTTTTATCAAAAGAAAGGAAGAAATAGGAAAGGATGATGCAAGGTATGATGAATGTATTTTCTTTGGGTATTCTACTAAGAGCAAAGCTTACCAATGCTATAACAAAGGACTAGGGAAGATTGTTGAAAGTACAAATGTTAAGGTTGATGAAGACATACAAAAGTATTTAGAAGAGTATGAATATGTATCAGACTCAGATGGGTTCTCTTGCAGAGAAAAGGAAAGTGATACAAAAGGGGAAGTACAAACTAAAGAAAAAGAAATGTAGGTTGAAGAACAAGAAGATCTAGAAAGAACCTCTAAAATGCCCAAGTACATGCAAAGGCATCACACTAAAGACCAGATCATGAGTGATAGAAGAAAAAGAGTATTGACACGATGTAAAACTACTCAAGAACAAATAAATCTATGTTTAATCTCTAAAGTTGAACCTAAAACAATGACTGAAGCTTGTGATGATGTTCCTGTAGAAGATGAATGCATGTATGCTAACATTGAAGAACTCAAAATTGCTCTTGAAGACCTAGAAAGATTTGAAGAAGAAAACATGGATTTGAAGGAAAATGTCAAAGAAGCAAATGAATGTATCTGAAATTTAAGAGAGAAAGTCAAGAAGCTTAAACAAAGACATAAAGAGGATAGTGAAAAATTGAGGTTAGCAAATGAATCCATGATTGATCCAAAATTTAAAGTTGAAGAAAAAGCAAGAATTGAGGAATGTCTAAAAAATAAAACTAAAGATTGTACAAAGCTTGAACAAGAAG
Source organism: Cunninghamia lanceolata (assembly GCA_027924645.1). Lineage (NCBI taxonomy): Eukaryota > Viridiplantae > Streptophyta > Pinopsida > Cupressales > Cupressaceae > Cunninghamia > Cunninghamia lanceolata. The sequence continues at coordinate 9,837,037 of BSBN01001752.1, forward strand.
TTGTGATCCTGAAGTCAGACTTGGAAAAGGCAAAGAGATATGAAGAAAAGTTCAAGATAAGTTATGCAAAACTTGATGAGATGATTGCTAGTCAGAAGAGTCCTAATGAGAAAGAAGGCTTGGGATCTGAGAAAGATGAAAGTTCCAAATTAGGTCAAGCAGTGAGTGCTGAGAACATGAAGGACAAAGGCAAGTAGATCCAGAATCAAATGAATGGACCTAGAAGACCACCAGTTAGGCAACCAAATGTGCAAAGGTACTCATCTTTCAATGGTTACTGTTATTTATGCAATAAGTTTGGTCATAAGGCTACTCAATGTAGGAGGAGAATGAATCAAAATGTTCCATCTTTCTCTGGTCAGTCCTTTACATGCAAGAGAGTTGGTCATAGAGCTAGTGAATGTAGAAGTCATATAAGGAATGGTTATAACAATGGAAGGAATGCTCAATCTTTCAATGGTAACTGCTCTAGATGCAATAGATTTGGACATAAGGCTAACCAATGCAGGAACAACAGTTAGAGGAATGTTGTATGCTATAATTGCAATAGGCCAGGACATATTGCAAGGTTCTGCAGAAGCAAGAACATGGAAAAGGATAATCCAATAGAAAAGAAGAAACTAGTGAAAAAGGTTGATTAGACAAAAACCAAGAAGGAGATGAACAAGATATGGATCAAGAAGGATGTCAATGAAGTCATGGATAAGCCTATGCCAGCCTCTAGTATAGATGTTTCCTCTGAGAACTGAGTTGGAGGCTACCTCTTAGGTGGAGCAGGTAGTGACATTGAAAAGTGTTACAGTCATAGGGAAGTATTCAAATCAGTTAAGAACAAGTGCAAGTATGTGTAGTATCATATTCAGGGGGAGAAAGCTTGAGAAAGGTGAATCACCCTTTTCTATTGATGTCAAAAGGGGAGAGAGCTCATGTGAAAAACAATGGGAGAGTAAGATGTATAAAAGAAAGGAGGAGAGTGAGATCAATGCAGAATTGTGTCATGATGGTTTTTCAAATCACATTTTTCTATGAATGACAAAGGAGGAGATTCTTGCAAGTATGTGCTAACTGGTGTTGTTATTGATGTCAACATGCTTGTGTTGTCATTGGTGTCAACTATGTCTTCTTATATTTCTGATTGTTGCTTGATTGAGTTGTCATGTTAAAGTGATTTGAATGCCTTATAGAGGTGTTGATGATGTTAGCATATTGTTCCTATTGCTAGATTTCCAAGTGCTTTTGAGAAAAGTTTCTCTCCAAAGGAAACAGTGTGTTGCAGAGTATTCTGGCTTGCAGGATATTGTCTAAGTTTTTGCTCCACATTTCTTCAATGTCAAAGACTGGAGTGTGAGATTTGGTTATGTTTTTTAGAAGTACTTGAAGATGCTAAATCCATAATTTGATGGTCCAAATCATTGTGTAGTGGAAGTTATGTTCACCAGTTTGAAGACTATAATTGACAGAGTTTCTGGGTTGTATAGAGGTATCTAGGAGAAAGTATTTTTTCTCTGCATTTCTCTGTAGAGTGGTTTTAGGTGTTGCGGTTCTGGACATATGTTTATAATGTCCTTAGTTATCTTCATTCCAAAGGATTTGTGATTTAATGCTCTGAAAATCAAGTTATTGTGTAGCAGAGTTCGATAGTGTTGTTTGTAAGTAGACAGTGAACCTTCTTCAGGTGAAAGGTGTTACAGATGATTTTATTGGTTCTCAGGTGACTTAAGGTTGTTCATGGATGTCTCCAGATCATGTTGAAGGCTTGTGCTTGTTCCACAAGTTATGGTTGTGTTCTTGGAAGCGTGTACCTAAAGATCCTAGTGTTAACACCAGTTTTTGTCGACTTGGTTGTTTACACTCTTTGTGGATGTGCTTTGTGGATTGTGGAAGCATGTTGAAGCGTTTGAAGATGGATTTAGGTCCAAACTAAGCTCTGAAATATTCTAACTTCATTCCTTTGCTTTGCAAGAATGTTTAGGTCCAAACCTAATTTGAATTGTGTATGTTTGCCAACCTTGGAGACTGTTCCAAAGGTTGTAAAATGTGTTGCTGACCTTGATGAATGTTTCAAGGTTGATGATTGATATAAATAAGTGAAAAGAATTCATGTATAGGATAGCAAATGTGAAGATGAGAATATTTGTGTTGTAAGGCTATGAAGGTGATATGTATTGTGCTTCATTGGAACTAAACTCAGGCATGTGGTAGATGCTATCATATCAGTTCATGGTATTGAGCCACCTCTTTTGGCAGTGAGCCCTTTTGGTAGTGAGCCACCTCTTTTGGTAGTGAGCCTATTGCAGTGAGCATTCTTTTGGACAGTGAGCCCTTTGGCAGTGAGCCTCTTTGTAATTCGGTATTGATACTACTTTATATTGTGAGCTAATCCTCACCATGGTTTTTCCCTTTTAGGGTTTTCCACGTAAAAATCTGGTGTTCTCTTGTGCATGGTGTTGACGTGTTTAAGTTTCTGTTATATGCATTTCATGTTTAACTTTCACAACAGATTAAGAATTTAAGTAAACTGATATGGATGTGGTTAAATTTATGAAATTTTGAAGTTTTTAATACAATTGATTCACCCCTCTGCCCTCTCAATTGTCTTGTGCATTCAACACTTCTTATCTTTCTGCTCCCTCTCCTCTATGTGATTCTCTCTTGTCACCCTGGTGCAGGAGCACCTACCTGACAGCTGGCCTCCATGAGGCAGTTAGTTTGTTATAGGTCTGGTTAATGTTTCCAAGAAGGTCTTATAAGACCAATGCATGTAATAAGGTCATGTTGACCATACTTTACTATTTTTAGGTAGTTTGTTATGACAGCTGTTATGCTGTATGTTCAGTTGGATCCTCCCAGCCGCTTGGAAGCTCCCAGTCGCTTGGAGTCGAGTTGGTAGTACTCACAGGAGATCCTATTTATGCATTAGGATCGGTTGGTTTTAGATATAGATATAGATGTTGAGAAGCTAGATTGTAGGGAGTGAGACAGAGTGAGACAAAATATTGTATTTGCATCTTTTGAAATCAATAAAGAGATCCTGTTTGTGTCCATTCTCTGTTTTGAATTCCATTGTGTGATCGATTTGCTGTTCTGGTGGTTTCATGGATTCGCTGATCCATTCCACTGGTTGATTCGTCAAATCGGTGGAATGGCTATGTACAGTAGTTTAGGATTTAGTTTGCATTTTCTGTTTGTTCATGTGCATGTTTGCAGGATCGCAGTCGAGAGGTGTTGAGAACCCTAGCATGGGTATGTGCTAGGTCGTGCTGATAGTTCGAGTCTGGAAAATTGTCCAGGAAGCAGATCGAGTCACCTCAGGAGGTTCGGCAGATTGAAAATTCGTTAAGGTTGGAAAATCCATCGCAACGGCATCATCAGGATATTTCTGTGTATATCCTGCGGTTACTTCGGGCGTCATCCGAGTAGATGGAGGTGAGCATGATGCAATCATTTGCATAAGGTGAATGCGTTTCGAGGTGATCATCATCAGGTGTTGCTGAGGAGGAGCGTATCGGCATAAGGTAGAAGATCAGGTTGATAAAACCATCGCGGGCCGATAATGTTATGTTTGGCCGACAGCAGGATATTGGAGGAGCTGCATGTGACGTCATCGTCATCAGGATAATCGTCATCAGGATATCAGGGTGACATAAGCATCGAAGGAAGGGTGCTGGAAGTTGTCATCATCAGGATACATGGAGGGAACCGGATATTTTATATCCTGCTGATGAACATGATGTTGAACATCATGATGCTGCAGATAGAGTTTGGCGGTAAGATGAACAGTGAACATCAGGAGGATGTTTGCGCTTGCCAAATATGATGATGCTGCTGATAGCTGAATATGATGATGCTGCTGACAGGCGAAAGGTCGAAGGTTTGTCTGCAGGAGGATATCGGTCGGCAAGAGAAAATATGATGATGCTGATAGTGTTAAGGGAAATATGATGATGATGATGATGGGTTGTAGACATACATGCTGTATGTCAAGGTTTTAGTGTAGATGCCTCTGCATCATAGTGGTATCAGAGCTCAGCAAAAGGTCTGGGCTGTTGTGTGTTGATTCTGTCACCGAAAGGGCAGAGGTAGAGTTGATTCTGTCACTGAAAGGACAGAGGTAGAGGAGTGAGAGGTTGACAAAATGCCTCCGAAAGGTAATGGTACTACAAGGGAGTTGCAGGAGATGAAGGAAAAACATGCCAGAGAGATGAGGAAGATGAAGGAGCTTGCTGAAGCACTTCAAGCCAGGCTTATAGCCCTGGAAAAGAACAAAAAGAGGGAAGTGGAAGACAGTGAGTCTGAAGAAGACGAAGATACTGTTGAAGAGTATGAAGAGGTAGCTGAAGAACTGGATGCTGAAGACCAGAGATTTGCAAAACTGTTAAAGGCAGTGCAGAGTGATAAACCTAAGGTAAAGGTTGATGTTTCCAAGTATAATGGAAGTTTGAATGAAGATGAGTTACTGGATTGGATTGCTGCACTTGATAATCACTTTGAATGTGAAGATGTTGCTGAGGATCAGAAGGTAAAGATTGCAAAGACCAAGTTAGGAGGTCATGCTTTGGTATGGTGGGATTATGTACAATCCGAGAGAAGGAAACAAGGAAAGTCAAAGACCACTTCATGGGATAAGATGGTAGCAAGGATCAAAGGTAAATTCTTGCCCAAGGATTATGAAATTCAGATGTTTAAGAAGCTGCAATTTTTAAGGCAGAAGGAAATGGATGTGAAGGCATATACTGAGGAGTTTTATAAATTGAGTATGAGATCTGGTCATCATGAGAATGAGGTAGAAAAGGTGGCTAGGTACTTGGCTGGTTTGAGATTGAACATACAGGATGAGTTAGTTTTAGCTAACCCTAAGAATGTGGAGGATTGTTACCAAATGGCAATCAGGATTGAAGAAAAGATGAATAGGAGACAAGATAAGTCCATGAGAGGAAGAGGCAGCAATATGAGGGGAAGAGGATTAGCCCCTACAACAAGGCAAACCAATGAGGGTCAAGAAGACACTGGTAAAGGACAGGGACAGTCTGATTTCAGAGGTGGATGGAAAGGTAATAGAGGCAGATTTGGAAGTGGTAGAGGTTCTACTACATTTTCAGGAAAGTGTTACACCTGTGGTGAGTTTGGTCATCCATTTTTCAAATGTCCAGAAAGCAAAGGTTCATCATCCAGAAATGATAGAACGAATGACAAGAGAGTACAACTTGTGCAAGAAGAGAAAGTAGAGCAAAGTGTGCAAAGTTCAAACACTTATCAAGGAGATAGAGCTCTTGACGGTTATGGATATCCTGAGGAGGGAGAAGCATTGATGCTAAGGAGAACTAGTTTGCAGGCATCAAAGGATATGATGCAAAGAAGAGCTCTTTTCAAGACCACATGCAAGAGCAAAGGTAAGGTATGTAAGGTTGTCATTGATACTGGTTCAACAGACAACATGGTCTCTCAGGAAATGGTGGATAAACTGCATTTGGAAAGGATTCCACATCAACACCCTTACAAGGCATCTTGGGTGAGTGATAGTCAATCACTTTTTGTCTATGAACAGGCATATGTGGATTTTCAGATTGGAGCATATCAGGATAGAGTTTTGTGTGACATTTTGCCCATGGAATGTTGTCACCTACTGTTGGGTAGACCATGGCAATTTGATAGGAGGGTACTGTATGATGGGTATGCTAATACCTACACCATCAAGAAAGATGGGAAGACTATTATGTTGATGCCATTGCAGGAAGCAGCTACAGCACAGGAGGCAGCCAAAATCATTTTAGTGGGAAAGAAGGAATTTGTGCAGATGCCTATAGGAGCAGGCATAAAGGCAGTTGAGGACACTGCAGGGAAAGGAGTTGTTAAGGACAACAGTTTGAAGAAAGTTTCAGTTGTGACTGACAGAGGTCAGCAGCAGGTTCAGAAACAGGTTTGCAAACAGCAACCAGTTGAGAGGAATGACAAGGATGTTGTCATAGTTGGGACTATTGTTTGTCCTCTAAAGGTTGAAAGAAAGATAGAGTTGAACATTACAGAAGTTCAAGAGGCAGTTCAGACAGAGGTTCTGGTCAGACAACCTGACAAACACAAGGTATGTGAGAGAAGGGCCTACATTGACAGGCATGAGGATTTACTTGCAAGAAAGCAAGTTACAGTTCAGAAGTCTTGGAACAGCCGAGAGCCAGCAGAGGATAAAGCTGGAACAGGTCAAGGCACTGCAAAGGCAAAGTGTAAAGGTGGAGGACTTCCACACCCAAACTCATGGGACATGAGTTCTTTTCTGTTGGGGAGTATGGTGCAGGAGCACCTACCTGACAGCTGGCCTCCATGAGGTAGTTAGTTTGTTATAGGTCTGGTTAATGTTTCCAAGAAGGTCTTATAAGACCAATGCATGTAATAAGGTCATGTTGACCATACTTTACTATTTTTAGGTAGTTTGTTATGACAGCTGTTATGCTGTATGTTCGGTTGGATGAGTCGAGTTGGTAGTACTCGCAGGAGATCCTATTTATGCATTAGGATCGGTTGGTTTTAGATATAGATATAGATTTTGAGAAGCTAGATTGTAGGGAGTGAGACAGAGTGAGACAGAATACTGTATTTGCATCTTTTGAAATTAATAAAGAGATCCTGTTTGTGTCCATTCTCTGTTTTGAATTCCATTGTGTGATCGATTTGCTGTTCTGGTGGTTTCATGGATTCGCTGATCCATTCCACCGGTTGATTCATCGAATCGGTGGAATGGCTATGTACAGTAGTTTAGGATTTAGTTTGCATTTTCTGTTTGTTCATGTGCATGTTTGCAGGATCGCAGTCGAGAGGTGTTGAGAACCCTAGCATGGGTATGTGCTAGGTCATGCTGATAGTTCGAGTCTGGAAAGTTGTCCAGGAAGCAGATCGGGTCACCTCAGGAGGTTCGGCGGATTGAAAATTTGTTAAGGTTGGAAAATCCATCGCAACGGCATCATCAGGATATTTCTGTGTATATCCTGCGGTTACTTCGGGCGTCATCTGAGTAGATGGAGGTGAGCATGATGCAATCGTTTGCATAAGGTGAATGCGTTTCGGGGTGATCATCATCAGGTGTTGCTGAGGAGGAGCGTATCGGCATAAGGTAGAAGATCGGGTTGATAAAACCATCGCGGGCTGATAATGTTATGTTTGGCCGACAACAGGATATTGGAGGAGCTGCATGTGACGTCATCATCATCAGGATAATCGTCATCAGGATATCGGGGTGACGTAAGCATCGAAGGAAGGGTGCTGGAAGTTGTCGTCATCAGGATACATGGAGGGAACCGGATATTTTATATCCTGCTGATGAACATGATGTTGAACATCATGATGCTGCAGATAGAGTTTGGCGGTAAGATGAACAGTGAACATCAGGAGGATGTTTGCGCTTGCCGAATATGATGATGCTGCCGATAGCTGAATATGATGATGCTGCTGACAGGCGAAAGGTCGAAGGTTTGTCTGCAGGAGGATATCGGTCAGCAAGAGAAAATATGATGATGCTGACAGTGTTAAGGGAAATATGATGATGATGATGATGGGTTGTAGACATACATGCTGTATGTCAAGGTTTTAGTGTAGATGCCTCTGCATCACACCCACTTGCATCTCTCCACTAATTTAGCATGACAAAAGCAACTTGTAGACAACTGAAAATGTCTTGACCCTGTTAACCATTTTCTTGCATCAACTACATTACTAACTACCCATTCCACTAATTAATTAAATAAAAATCATAATTATTTAATTTATTAACCCTAAGCCATCCCCATTTACCCCAAATTCACCCTTAGTAATGAATTAATTTACTTAATTCAACACTAGACCTTACAACTGTTGGTGTAATTAAATATTTAATTACACTTTAATAAGTTTACTTAGGGCTTATTTTTAGTCATAGGTTATTATTTTATTTAACTTGCAAATATAAAAGCAAGTTCTCACATGTAATTCATAGAATCCATTTCATTAATTTATCTAATATTGTGAAAATTAATTTCTCTTTACTTTTTTCTCTTGTGGAAGGTAAATATTAGGTTTTGTAGGTGATCTTGGTGTTATGAGTTAATTATCAACTCCAACATGGTGATCTTGGTGTTATTTTTAGCACTGCTTGCTTTTTTTCGGAGCAGTTTCTTAAAATTAGGCATAACTTTCTCATACGAACTCCATTTTTTGAAAACGAGATATTTATAGAAAGAGGACTCAGAAATCCTATCTGGGTATCTCTTAGTTTTTGAAAAAACTAGAACAAATTTTGAGAAAAATAGATTGCAATCTGCATCTCTATTTTTAGCCTCTGCTTGTGCTTTTTTGCCCTTTAAACCCTAAAGGGGCAGTTTTGGTAAATCTGGTATATCTTGAGTATACGGAGTCAAATTTTTGAAAACAAATAAGAGTTGGAAAGATGGTTCTAAGAACAATCTATTGGTATAGTTATTTTTTTGAGATTTTACTGTTGGTGACAGTTATTATTGTTTGAAGTCAAGGCATCTTTTTTGTCTTTCAAGCTTCATTCTTGCTCCAAGAATCTCTATTTTTTGAAAACAAATAAGTGTTGGAAAGGTTTCAGCAAGCTCTACATAGCCACCTATATAATTTTTTCAAATTCAGCATCATGTATATTTTAATTAGTTTGTTGATTTTATGACTTCTGTTGGATATCCTAGACATGCTGCCTCCTGGAAAGGTTCTATTTGCTTTGATAGGCTTCTGTTATCAGCATAAATCTATTTGCATGTTTTAATCTATAATCATCTAAGGAGATGGGATTCTACCATTAGCATAAATCTAATTGCAGATATTGTGGAAGCAATCAACATGAGAAAGAGATGTGTCCTCATTTCTCACATCATCTTTTTGAAATGCTTGCTTCGATCGCTTCTCCTCCTGATGAGATCATTGCTCCACCATCACCTATTGCTACTTTAGAGTTCAGTGTTGCATCATCATTGGCTTCTAGTGATTTTGTGTAGTAGGTCAATATTACTCTTCCTGATCCACCTCATTGGGATTCTGATCTTGCAGACATATCATCTCTGTTTGTGGAGTCTCACATTGATAATTTGTAGGACACATTTGAGGGTTTATCTCTCTTGTTTGATGCTATCTCAAGTGGCTTTGCATCACCACCTTCATCTTTTGTGTCTCCAGATGTCATTTATATCATATCCTCTCCCGGTTCTTCTTCCCTAATTGGGCAAACAGTTTTTGTTTTGGAGAAGACATATTTTCCCAGTATGAGGTCACTTGAGCTGTATTCAGAGGCACACATTTCGATATGGATTCCCTATTCATCCAAGATGTGGGAATGGCTTCTACATTCACTAGTGGATCTATTTCTTCTGAAAGGGAGAAATGTTGTTTGCAGGTAGTGGATTGGATTTTGTCTTCAAGATCTCTTGATTGGTTCTGGAGCTTCTTCTTGGAGGGGATTCATATTCTCTTTTCACTCTCTCTTATGGGGGGGCATTCATGATTGTACTTTTGTGATGGATTCAGTTCTTGGAGGATCTTAGTATTAGTCCTTCTTCCATCACATGTTCATGTACTTGTTTTTTCTCTCTTTTAGAGAGGAATTTTCTCCTGTTAGGTTTTTCTCCTTTCTCTCCACCTTATGAGAGATTCTTGTTGTTCATGGGTACCTAACATGGCCTTGTAGCTGGGACCCATTCTTGCATTAGTTGCATACTTTTCATTTCTCCCTAAGTTGTACTTATGGGGGGTATTGGTGTAATTAAATATTTAATTACACTTTAATAAGTTTACTTAGGATTTATTTTTAGTCTTAGGTTATTATTAAGTCATATTAGGGTTTTATTTAACTTGTAAATATAAAGGCAAGTTCTCACATGTAATTTATAGACTTCATTTCATTAATTCATCCAATATTGTGCAAATTAATTTCTCTTTTCTTTTTTCTCTTGTGGAAGGTATGTTGGTTTTTTCCTAGACTGGATGCTTATTCCCAGATTTCCCTACAAGGTAGCCATCAATGATTAATAGGATCTCTGGGCTAGGGGCCAATAGTGTAGGAGATAGACTCTATATTTTATCTCCTCTTCTTCTTCAGGCTCTGTAAAACCTAGGGGGTATTCCCTACTCAACATCCATGAGGATATACATACAAGGTTGGGATGCTGACAAAAAGCAGATAAGTCCTCCTATAAGTAGACCAAAACTGTAAGATAAGAGCAAAGGGGCTAGCTTTGGGCCTATTTGCAGTTGTAGACAGAGGACTTGGATCCTAAAACTAATTCTACTGTCCTAATGGTTGTTTTAGAGTTTGATTTTGATTTTAAGTTTGGATGCAAAGCTGGACATGGTTGTAACACAAACACAAAGCAAGATTGGTGCCTATCTAGGGCCCGGAGTCAGTAGACATACACCTGTGAATGATATGCATGAACAACTAAAACTAGATTTTAGGGGGATACATATGATACCTGTCTTACAGATATCTCCCAATACAGAGTGTTAAGCTATCTATACTTATGGCATCCCTACTGCAGTATACCCTTCCCAATGTTCAATCTAAGAACAATTTAATCTACCCCTTGAGCAGAAGTTAAGAGATCAGACATTCAACATAGGAATTCTATGTTCTAGAGTCTCAAACATTGCTTAAATATCCAGACTCAGAAGAAAGATACATGCAATACTGGAGACAGAATTAACAAAACACATGCTAACATAGCATTTCTCATATAGAATTAACCATGAAATCAGTGGATTCATGCAAAAACGTACAACAAGAGATACATAAACTCACAGGTTTTGCTATACAGAGCAACCAAATTAGCTATATTGTATTACAGAGCCAAATATTCAACTTTCAACAACCCAAACAATGGTAACAGAGTCTGCTTATATTAGCCAAAAAGTGTACCACATCAATTAATTACAAGGCTTTTACAAAAACCGCCAGATACAGATCCTTCAAAGGAATGGTGCTCAAAATTTATTAATGCAGTAGACAAAGGGGGGGCCTCGAGCCATGCGCCATCATCTGGGGTCTTCATTCAAAAATCAGGCAACTTGACCATGTGTACCATTGCCCACATCCCTGCATCGTCGCCATTAAGGGTCTCAACCACCCGCGGCCGCTTGAAAACTGTCACTGCATTCAAAAAGGATTTCCTGCCAAAACATGCTTCTCTGCAGGTTGAAAATACACAGGGGAATAATCCCACATGCATGGTGAAGAGATCACTTTATTAGTTTAAAAATGGGGCCGCATGCATACTAAGTGTCGAGCGCTTTTGCCGCGCTTGACACACAAGCCTTCGACCAAGAGCCCATCGCCGTGACACAAGCCATCGGCCAACTCCCAAATTCTCCTGCCGACCTCACTAGTTACTCCGATCGCACCTCCACAAGCCCCTATCGGCCAGACATAGTCTATCGGCTCGCCTCAAAAACCTCCTGCCGACCTCCATTGTCTCACTGATTGCTACACCACAATTCCCCATCGGCCAGAGATGCACCATCGGGCCAACCTTCTAAACTTCCACCGATAGCATGAGTCTCTCTGATCGCTACTCCAAACTACCCTGTTAGTGTGACTGACACCATCGGCCAACATGAAATTCCTCCTGCCGATAGAACAACTCCCGCCGATAACATATCGGCCTCCCATCTCCGTCGGTATGACCAAAGCCATCGGCTAACCTCAAAATGCCTATGCCAATACTCAATCTCACTCTGATGGCATACCACATCCTAGGTCTTCAGCGAGACCATCCTCCCTCAGAGCAACAAGAAAATCCCTGATTAATAGCACAAGCCCTACCGACGACCACCTTGAACATACCTCATCGGCCAGACACCTTACATCGACGGCCCAAAAATTTGCTTCGCCGATAGCCAAACACACGCCGATGACCACTCCAAATCCTCATCGGCCTGACACTACCCCATCGGCGGACCCTCCAACGGCTAGCCCAATATAAAACCTCACTCCAATGGCATTCCCCATCGGGGTGACCTCCTTCCATTGGCAAACCACAAAAGACTACTGCCGATATGCCAAAGCTCACCGATGAACACTTGAGATACCCTCATCGGCATGACCAATACCATCAGTGGAACCACAAACTCCATCGCCGATAGATCAAGCTCCTGCCGATGGACAGGAATACCTAGGGTTTAAATGAAGAAACCCTCCAACAAACAAGCTCAGCCTCCAGGTCAAAACGAGTGCTAACACTGGCTCCGAATGGGGACGTGCAGGTGAAAAACCTGCAGCGAGAACCAGATCTCCAGGCAGACCAGGCAAAAAAGCCAAAAAAAGCACGAACTGTATAGAACATTTACACTATATACATATTTTTACAAATGTGCACAGCGACAAGTCATCTATGCAAAATAGAACTTAAGGAATTGGCCATGCACAGGCAATTCCAGAAATTCACCATCTAAGGCCTGGAGGAAATAAGAGTCCTCCCCATGAGTGCTGCAAATCTGATATGGGCCCATCCATAAGGGTTTGAATTTACCATGTTTACCCTTTTCTTGACCTTTTGCATTCCATACGAGCACTAGATCATTGACTTGAAACTTCCTTTTTGTAGCTCTCCTGTCAAACTGATATTTCACATCTTGTTGTCTCTTAAGGTTGATCTAGTGTGCTTTCCTTCTATTCTCATCCAATGCAACCAGCTGATTCACTCTTTCTGTCATGGAGTCTTCAATCTCCTCATCATTTTCCTAGATGAATCTGTAAACTGGTAGGAGATTGTTTATGGGCAATCTAGCTGATGCACCATATACTAGCTCAAAGGGTGACATTCCAATAGCCTTTTTTACTATCACTCTGTCAGCCCATATTGCTAACTTTAATTTTGAGTCCCAAGCTCTCTTGTTCTTGTCCAATATCCTCTTGATAATTTTCATGATGCTTTTATTGCTTGATTCTGCTTGACCATTTCCTTGTGGGTGGTATGGTGATGCATATGATAGATTGATCCCATATTTGTTGCAAAAATCAACAAATTCACCTAATCTGAAACACATAGCATTATCAGTGACTATCTTGAATGGTACTCCAAACCTGATGATAACATTTTCCAGTATGAAATCCATCACCACCTTACTTGTAGCTCTCTTAGTTGGAATGGCCTCAATCCATTTGGTAAAGTAATCAGTTGCCACCAAAATCCAACTGTGTCCCCCACTTGACTTGTTTGCAATTTCACCTATGAAGTCAATTCCCCATTGCTGAAATGGAGCATCCACAGTTACAGTTCTGAGAGGTAAAGCACCATCATATCTCAATTTTTTTGAGAATCTTTGGCAAGGGTCACACTTCCTCACTAACCTTTGTGCATCTGAAAAGAGAGTGGGCCACCAATATCCTGCTCTGAGAGTCTTATGAGCTGTTGTTTGGGCAGTATAATGTCCACCACACAATCCTTTATGCATATCAATCAAAACATTGTTAGCCACATCTTCATCCACACATCTCAGCAGCACACCATCAGGGTTTTTCTAGTATAGCTCTCCTTGAACAATAACATACCTGATTGCATGTAACTTTAAAGTCCTCTTTTGACTGTCACTAAAATGGGAAGGACAATTCAGATTTTGCAAGTAGTAGATAATGTCCTTGTACCATTCAAATCTTGATACATTTACACTCTCATTTTGGACTGCATTAACTTGGCATGCTTCCAAGTTTGACTGTGCCATCATCTTGGCTAATCCTTGTCCTCTTACCAACTTGGTAATTTGTATGTCCATGTTGAACTCTTGCAGTTTGTTTATCCATCTGCACCTTCTTCCGGTCACCTCTTGTTGAGTGAATATGTCTTTGACTGCTACATGGGGTACATATGCAATTACATGTGATCCTACCAGGTATGGTCTGAAACTTTTGATGGCTCTGACTAGTGCATATGCCTGTTTTTCCATAATATCATACTTCAACTCAGAAGCCTGCAAGGACATACTGAAGAAAGCTATGGGTTGCTCAAAACCATCTTCATTTTTCTGTAGCAAACACGCAGCAACAGTGTGAAAGGAAGCAAATGAAAATACTTGGAATGGCCTAGAAAAATTAGGAGATTTAAGAACAGGGGCCATCTTGATTGCCTCTTTGATACTCTGAAATGATTCTATTGCTTCACTTTCCCAGTTGACAGTTGCATCCTTCTTCATCATCTTAGAAATGTTCCTTGTAATTTCTGCAAAGTTGGGAACAAATCTCCTAACAAAATTTATCTGTCCAAAGAAGGACTGAACTCCTTTTATAGTTTTTGGCATTTGAATTCTGTTAATAGCAGCCACTCTCTCTGGATCTATCCTAACTCCACCCTTGGAAACAATGTGTCCCAGAAGCTTTCCTTCAACTACCCCAAAGGCACACTTCTTTGGATTTAAAGAAATACCATACTCTAGTGCTCTTATGAAAATCTGCTCTAGATACAAACAATGCTGCTCTTCCTTCTTTGAATATGCAGTCAAGTCATCCTGATATACAGCCAGGATTGAATCAATCAACCCTACAAAAGCAACATCCATTGCTCTTTGAAATGTAGCACCTGCATTTGTTAATCTGAATGGCATTCTAACATATACATAAGTTCCCCATGGAGTGGTGAAGGCAGTCTTATACTATTCTGATTCCTTTACCTTCACCTAATTATAACCTGAAAATACATCCATCATGGATAAGAGTTCACAACCAGTCACTCTCTGCAACATAGCTTCCATATTATGCAGTGGATAGTTATCTTTTAAAGAGGATACATTCAAGTTCTTGAAATCAACACAAAGCCTAATATCACCGTTCTTTTTTCTGACTGGGACAAGGTTAGACACCCAAGTTGAATGTCTAATTGGCACAATTATTCTAGCTTCCCTAAGCTTTTTAAGTTCTTCTTGCATCTTTGGAGCTAAGGTAGGATTAATAGGTCTTTGCCTTTGTCTAAATGGCTTAGCTCCAGGCTTCAATGGGATCTCATGCTGGAATAGATCTTCCCTATAGGCTTTTAGGTCCTCATATGACCAAGCAAAAACATGTTTATACCTTTTCAGTAATGCAATCAGCATACCCCTGATGTGTGGTTTGAGCTGTTTACCAATGTATACCTTCTTGGGGGCCTGAGATGTCCCCAAATTTATCTCTTCTAAATCTTCCTTATTTGTGGGAGATGTCCTTGTGACCAATTTGTCTCTACTGTCAAAAGCTCTTTCCAAAGCTACTAACCCTCTAGGGATTTTATTAGTCTTCAATTGAATTATCTCTTTTCCCACAAGAGTTTCTTTTCCATCTATAGTCTCTACAAAAGCTTGGAAATCAATTTCTTGATTCTCATATTCATCTATGCAGTGCAAAAATTTTAACAAATCCCTATCATCATTAAACACTTGCCAACTGCATATATTTTCTAGTACTGTAGGCTTGATTTTAACTTCTACATTTGTAACATCTAATAGAGTGATGTCATCTGGCCTTATTGCAACATTAGCTAAGAAATCAGCCATAACATTCTTTGATCTCTCTACCTAGCCTATTGAAAATGCATCAAATAGTTCAATGGTATCCCAAACAGCATGCTTGTATTGTTTTAATCTTTTGTTTTTTGAAGCATACCTATCTCTAATTTGGGAAACAATCAGCTCAGAATCCCCAAATACTCTTAGCATTTTGATTCCATGTTTGAGAGCTATATTTAGGCCTAAGATTAAAGCCTCATATTCTGCAATGTTGTTTGTGCAAACAAACCTCAGCAAGAAAGAAAATTTGAGGAGCTTACCAGTTGGAGACAGGAAAACAACTCCAGCTCTAGAGCCTTCTTTTGCACAAGCTCCATCAAAATACATGGTCCATAAACCTTGCTGGTCTAGCTCTTTAATGCAGACATTTTTCTTTTTATCTTCTCTATCATCTGAGACAACCTTGAAGTTATCACAGTCAGTGTTTACAAAGCATATCTATTCCTCTGCTTCTTGGTCTTCCACTGTCTCTGATGATCTTTGTTCTCTGATTAGCTTAACATCCCTGCCATTTATTGGAATCATGGCATATGACAGGTCCAGCTACATACTTCCACCAATTAGTGTTGCCCATCTTCTTGACAGCAACATACCATACTGTGGCTTGATGTCAACCACTGTTATATTCATTTTATATCTTTTCTCGGGAAATGCTGCCAGTTTGAAATCTACATCCTTCATGATTCCAATAACTGGTACCTCTCTGGCATCCATAGCATAACATTTTCCACATGCCTTGTCGATTTTCAATCCAGCTTGTTGCATGACGGCTAAAGGCATGACATTTGTAGATGCTCCAGAGTCAAGCATACAATTTCTGATTATTTTTCCATTTATAACCAGGGATACATAAAATGATTCCACTTGTGAAGGACACTTTGTCATAGTCACTCCTAAATAGACTTCAGGAGCCTCATCTTCTTCATTACACATGACATGCTTCTCACCCTGGATCTGAACATTTTGTTTAGCTTGAAAAGGCACCCCTAAAATTAGGGATACTGTCCTATTCTTGATCTCTTCAACCTTCATCAGTTCCATAAGTGGAACAGAGACTTTTACCTAGGAGAGGACTTGAGCTATATCAAATGGAGCATAATTTTGTATAACAGTTGTAGCTTGCTCCACAATCTTGTTTTTATCCTGAGCTGATTTAGCTTTTACTTTCATAGTTCTCTGATCATCATTCTTGTCTTGGGAACCTTTGCTTTGATCTTCAGCCTGAGGGGTTCTATTTTCTGGTCCTTGAGATTCATGACCTGTTCTATGTCTAAAATTCTATTTATTATTACCCCACTACCTTTTTTGTGGTTTAATTCCCTTATGACCATGCACTGGCTGACCTACAGAAATACCTTCTAGCTGATGTGGGCTGCTTACTTGATTTTTACCTCTAAGAATGTAGTCACTCTTGACTTGGGCAACTGCTGCAACTGTGAAGGCCCTAATTTCCTCATCAGAAGGTCGTTGTAAGTTACTCAGAAAATTATGTGAGCTCTGAGCATACACATAGCTCTCTTCATTACCTTCATCATAAAAGTCCTGTTGACAGGCCCGAATTCCATCATCTGTACTCTCATCAGCATCATAAATGGGGAATCCATTATTTGTGGACATCATATTAACATCATCATCTTGCACATAATGTGGCTCATTACATTCATTACAAGATGTAGCATTATCACACAAGGACTGAGCAATCATACATTGTGACTGTGAATGTGGCATCTGACAAATTATACACCATGGAGTATCATCAACAATATTTACAGCTTTCTTTAGAGGATCAGGAGTTTCTTTGACATGTTGAGTCCTCTGATTTGTGTTGTTATGTGGGAATATAGGCTTACCATTATGCCAATTGGTATTACAAGGCATATCATGCAATGATGGCCTCTTTTCCTACCTTTGATAGACTTGCCTATCAGGACCTATCCCTTTTTCACTTCTAGCTAGTCTATAACTTAGGTCATTAACAACATTTGCTAATTTGTCTATCTTATCTTCAGGGGCAGATGTATTACCTTGAGTGTTCTGAGGCTTGTTTGGATTCTACAGAATTTTCACATCATCCCTTCTATTTGTCTTGCCTGATGCTTTCATGTTGTTCTCAATATTTACTGCAATTCTGAAAGCATCCCTGATAGTAGCAGGACTTTTATCTCTTAATCCATATGCAGTTTTTGCATCCAAGGCATTGATATATAATATTATGCACATTGGTTCATTTAGCCTCATGTGATGTGGCAATTTGTTTAACACTTTAGTAAATCTTGCATTAAAATCTGCAACCTGCTCATTTGACCCTTTTGTGATACTGGTAAACTCATTTACAAAAAAGCTAGGGTCAGTTTTGTCACCATACTGTTCCTTGAACATCCTTTTAAAATCATCCCATGATGAAATACTCTGGTTAGGCAGATTCTTATACCATTCCCTTGCCTCATCTACTAAAGATTGCATGAATGACTTCATGAAAACATCCTCATGTTCAACCTCAAAGTTATCCATGACATTTTGAAAGGCCTTTAGATGATCTTCTCCTGACACTGTGTTGTTTCCTGAAAATTTAGGCACTTGCAGCCTCAGATGCTTGTCAATGGGGTTAGAATACCCAAGAATACCATCAAATACCAGCTGTCTGAATCTATCTAACTGCATGGGTTGTCTGTCAAACTGATTAATATTAATATTTTTGTTTGCATTCTAGTTTCTTACATTGTTCAGTGGTACCCTAGCATCATTCGCATTTTGTCTCTCATCATTATGCTGATGTTGCACATCATTTCTCTGTTGATGTCTCTGCACATTTGCATTCTCAAGGGTAGGAATTGAATTATTTTGGGTAGTCCTTAAAGCTTGCACTTTCTTCCTCAGGTCATCTCTGATTGTTATTGCCTGCTGATATTCGAACTCGGCCCTTAAGCTCCTAATTTCATCAGCTAGTTCTTCCTCGCTAGGCCTAGAGGAGGATGGTTTTAACATATTTTGATCTTCATCTTCATCATCCCTCAGAGACTCTGCCTCTTCAAACCTTTCACTAGGATCTAGAAATGGGCGTTCTTGGAACACCTCTGACCTCATTCTCACGCTACCACCCTGTTGCCTCTCATATGCACCTTGAATATCAGCTTCTGCATTTGAAAAGTAAGGCACATGTTGTCCTGACAGCCTAGGGTTATCTTGCATATCATCATTTTTTCTGGGGGAACCCTCATGACTGACTGAGACAGCTCCCTTTCTTCTGTACATCATTCTTCTTATTACTGGTAACTCTTCAAATAAAGGATTTTGTTGGGATCTTCTCCCCTACATATAAGTTTTACTTTGACCAGTTGGGAGATTACTTCAGAGTCGCCACCTATTACTAGGAACTGTTTTCTTTTGAAAATCAGGGTTCTTTCACAAACTCCCCAGCAGAGTCGCCAATTTCTGTTGGTGACTCAGATGGGCACACAGATATTTCACCAAGGAGGACAAAAATAACAATTTTTAAATCACCATCCCCAGTAGAGTCGCTAATTTCTGTTGGTTTTTTCCCAGACTGGATGCTTATTCCCAGATTTCCCTACAAGGTAGCCATCAATGATCAACAGGATCTCTGGGCTAGGGGCCAATAGTGTAGGAGATAGACTCTATATTTTATCTCCTCTTCTTCTTTAGGCTCTGCAAAACCTAGGGAGGTATTCCCTAGTCAACATCCATGAGGATATACATACAAGGCTGGGATGCTAACAGAAAGTAGATAAGTCCTCCTATAAGTAGACCAAAACTGTAAGATAAGAGCAAAGGGGCTAGCTTTGGGCCTATTTGCAGTTGTAGACAGAGGACTTGGATCCTAAAACTAATTCTACTGTCCTAATGGTTGTTTTAGAGTTTGATTTTGATTTTAAGTTTGGATGCAAAGCTGGACATGGTTGTAACACAAACACAAAGCAAGATTGGTGCCTATCCAGGGCCTGGAGTCAGTAGACATACACCTGTGAATGATATGCATGAACAACTAAAACTGGATTTCAGGGGGATACATATGATACCTAACTTACAGATATCTCCCAATACAGAGTGTTAAGCTATCTATACTTATGGCATCCCTACTACAGTATACCCTTCCCAATGTTCAATCTGAGAACAATTTAATCTACCCCTTAAGCAGAAGTTAAGAGATCAGACATTCAACACAGGAATTCTATGTTCTAGAGTCTCAAACATTGCTTAAATATCCAGACTCAGAAGAAAGATACATGCAATACTGGAGACAGAATTAACAAAACACATGCTAACATAGCATTTCTCATATAGAATTAACCATGAAATTAGTGGATTCATGCAAAAACGTACAACAAGAGATACATAAACTCACAGGTTTTGCTGTACAGAGCAACCAAATCAGCTGTATTGTATTACAGAGCCAAATGTTCAACTTTCAACAACCCAAACAATGGTAACACAGTTTGCTTATATCAGCCAGAAAGTGTACCACAACAATTAATTACAAGGCTTTTACAAAAATCTGCCAGATACAGATCCTTCAAAGGAATGGTGCTCAAAATTTATTAATGCAGCAGACAAAGGGAGGGCCTCAAGCCATGTGCCATCATCTGGGGTCTTCATTCAAAAATTAGGTGACCTGACCATGTGTACCATTGCCCACACCCCTGCATCGTCGCCATTAAGGGTCTCAACCACTCGCGGCCGCTTGAAAACTGTCGCTGCATTCAAAAAGGATTTCCTGCCAAAACATGCTTCTCTGCAGGTTGAAAATACACAGGGGAATAATCCCACATGCACGGTGAAGAGATCACTTTATTAGTTTAAAAACGAGGCCACATGCATACTAAGTGTCGAGTGCTTTTGTCGCGCTCGACACACAAGCCTTCACCCAAGAGCCCATCGTTGTGACACAAGCCATCAGCCAACTCCCAAATTCTCCTGCCGACCTCACTAGTTACTCCGATAGCACCTCCACAAGCCCCTGTCGGCCAGACATAGTCTATCGGCTTGCCTCAAAAACCTCCTGCCGACCTCCGTTGTCTCACCGATCACTACACCACAATTCTCCATCGGCCAGAGATGCACCATCGGGCCAACCTTCTAAACTTCTCCGATCGCTACTCCAAACTACCCTGTCAGTGTGACTGACACCATCGGCCAACATGAAATTCCTCCTGCTGATAGAACAACTCCCGCCGATAACATATCGGCCTCCCATCTCCGTCGGTATAACCAAAGCCATCGGCTAACCTCAAAATGCCTATGCCGATACTCAATCTCACTCCGATGGCATACCACATCCTAGGTCTTCAGCGAGACCATCCTCCCTCTGAGCAACAAGAAAATCCCTGACCGATAGCACAAGCCCTGCTGATGACCACCTTGAACATCCCTCATCGGCCAGACAAAAATTCGCTTTGCCGATAGCCAAACACATGCCGATGACCACTCCAAATCCTCATCGGCCTGACACTACCCCATCGGCGGACCCTCCAACAGCTAGCCCGATATAAAACCTCACTCTGATGGCATTCCCCATCGGGGTGACCTCCTTCCATCGGCAAACCACAAAAGACTGCTGCCGATATGCCAAAGCTCACCGATGAACACTTGAGATACCCTCATCGGCATGACCAATACCATCGGTGGAACCACAAACTCCATCGCCGATAGATCAAGCTCCTGCTGATGGACAGGAATACCTAGGGTTTGATTGAAGAAACCCTCCAACAAACAAGCTCAGCCTCTAGGTCAAAACGAGTGCTAACAAGGTAAATCTTAGGTTTTGCAGGTTATCTTGGTGTTATGAGTTAATTATCAACTCCAACAACAACTATATCCACAATTAATTAAATAAGTATTTCTAATATTTACTTAGTTAATTTCTCCACCTTCCTAATCATGATTAATTAAATAAATCATGCTTATTTAATTAATCTACCCTACCCTATAGCCTAAACCTAGCCTAATTAAATGAATACTAATTATTTAATTAGCTACCCTAGCCTACATGACCCCTAGACTAAAATTAATTAAACAAATCCTTATTTAATTAATTTTAACCCCTCATTAGCCCATCCACTATTTTTTTTAGCCACATTAATCACTCAATTAACTTGGTCATACCCCACTTAATACCTTCTCCCACACGCTTGAATAAAAAAATATCTTTTATTCAAAAGAGTCACATGACCCTTCCACCTCACCTTTTCTCTTTCATGTTAGAGCTCTTTTTAATCCAAAGAGCTCACACATGTGTTTTCCAAATGCACACATGTGATCCCATGTCATCTCTTCTACTAATAAAATGGAATTTTTAATTCCAACACCTCCCAAGGAAATTAATTTTTAATTTCCTCATGTGTCTTAATCCTAATTAATGTTAAGCCTTCCCAAGGTAAATTTAAAATTCACTTTTTATCTCAACCCTCCATCTCATCCTCTCATCTCCACCATTGATCTTGAACTTTTAATTATAGCCATTGATCCCATTTCCTCTCCAATTTGCCTATAAATTGTTGCAAGTATGTAATAATCGGTGTTGTCATTGATGTCAACATGCTTGTGTTGTCATTAGTGTCAACTGTGTCTTCTAAGGTTACTATTATTTGTTGATTGAGTTATTGTGTCAAAGTTATTTGAATGGCTTGTGGAAGTGTTGATGATGTTAGTATATTGTCCATGTTACTAAGTTTCCAAGTGCTTTTGAGAAAATTTGTTCCCTAGAGGAAATAGTGTGTTGCGGAGTATTCCGGCTTGCAGGATACTGTCTGAGTTTTTGCTCCGCATTTATTCTATATTGAAGACCAGAGTGTGAGATTTGGATATATTTTAGAGAAGTATTTGAAGATGATAAATCTAGAATTTGATGTCTAGATCACTGTGCAGTGGAAGTTATGTTCACCAGTTTGAAGACTATAATTGTCAGGGTTTCTGGGTTGTGCAGAGGTGTCTAGGAGAAAGTATTTTTCTCCGCATTTCTTCACTTGATGGTTTCAAGTGTTTCAGTTCTAGACATATGTTTATAAGGTCATTATCTATCTTCATTCCAAAGGATTTGTGATTTGATAATCTGGAAAGCAAGTTCTTGTGTAGCAAAGCTTGACAGTGTTAGTTGTAAGCAGTCTATGATTTGTCTTCAGGTGAGATCTGTTGTAGCTAGATTTGTTGGCTCCTAGGTGATTTCATGTTGTTCATGGATGTCTCCAGATAATTTTGAAGGCTTGTTCTTTTTCTACAAGTTACGGTTGTGTTCTTAGAAGTGTATGCCTAAAGGTCCTAGTGTTAACACCATTTTTGGTCGACCTAGTTGTTTTCACTCTTTACGGATATGTTTCATGGATTGTGGAAGCGTGTTGAAGCATGTGATGACGTATTTAGGTCCAAGCTAAGCTACGAAGTGTTCTACCTTCATTTCTTTGCTTCACAAGAATGTTTAGGTCTAAACCTAATTTGAATTATGTGTGTTTGCTGACCTTGGAGATTGTTCCAAAGGTTGTAGAATGTGTTTCCAACCTTGATGTATATTCCAAGGTTGATGATTGATATAAATAAGTGTAAAGGATTCGTGTGTATGTGCAAGGATGCAAAGATGAGGATGTGTGTGTTGTAAGGCTACG
This sequence comes from Cunninghamia lanceolata, assembly GCA_027924645.1. Lineage (NCBI taxonomy): Eukaryota > Viridiplantae > Streptophyta > Pinopsida > Cupressales > Cupressaceae > Cunninghamia > Cunninghamia lanceolata. Next base: position 9,860,151 of record BSBN01001752.1, read on the forward strand.
AAGGTGGTATGAATTGTACTTCATTGGAATTGAACTCAAGCATGTGGTAGATGCTATTATATCAGTTCATGGCAGTGAGCCCTCTTAGAAGTGAGTCCTTATGGTAGTGATCCCTTATGGCAATGAGCTCTTTTTGCAGTGAGCATTTCTTTGGATAGTGAGTCCTTGGGCAGTGAGCCTCTTTGTAATTTGGTATTGATACTACTATATATTGTGAGCATCCTCACCATGGTTTTTCCTTTTTAATTTTTTCCACATAAAATCTAATGTTCTCTTATGCATGGTGTTGATGTGATTAAGTTTCTATTATTTGTTTTTCATGTTTAATCTTCATAACAGAATTAGGGTTTAAGTGAATTAATGTGGATGTGATTATGTTTGTAAGGGTTTAAAGTTTTTGATATAACTGATTCACCCCCACTCTTAGTTGTCTTGTGCATTCAACAATTAGTATCAGATAGAGGGTTCCTTGGAAGAAAGCCTAACAGTTTAGGGTAGATCTGGGATGGTGCACAAGAAAGACATTCCTTAGTTTGATGGAATCGACTATGCCTTCTAGAAGGTACAAATGCAAATTTATCTTGTTTCTCTTGGTTATAATGTGTGGAGAATGGTGGAAAAAGAAATACAAAGCACCTAATAATGGTCCAGAGACTTCAATAGAGATTAGGGCTTATGAGACTAATGGTAAATCTACAAATGCCCTACTGAATGCTCTATATAATATTGAAATGGGAAAAGTTTTGGATCTAGAATCTACTCATGAGATATGGGAGAAATTAAAGAATATCTATCAAGGAGATGAATTTGTCAAGAAAACCTAGATGTAGAACTTGAAGTCTAGATATGAAACTATGTGGATGTCTGAAGATGAGAACATAACAAGCTATATGCAAAAGGTTGATGAAGTTGTCAATGACATCAAAGGTCTTGGTGCAAATCTGACTGATGAAGAAGTTGTGAATAAAATACTCAGAACACTTCCCAAATCTTATAGTCATAAAGTGTCTACTATTGAAGAATTGCTAGATATAGGCAAGCTTTCAAAAGATCAATTGCTTAGAACACTGACTTCTTTTGAGATGAGAGAATTTGGCACTACTGAGGATCCTGTGAAAGTTGAGACTACTTTTAAGGTCAAATCAGAAAAGACTTTTAGATCATATAAGTATGATGTGGAATCAGATGAGGAAGACTTTGATGAGATTGAGGCAAACTTTGTAAATAGAATGAAAAAGGGAACCATAAAGTTTAGAAGTAAGTTACCTTTCAAATTTTTTAGTTGTGGTAAGATTGGCCATTATGCTTCAAGATGTCCTGATAGAACTTTGAAGATCAAGAACAAAGAAGGTAGAGGTAAGATGGTAAGGAAAAGTTACTATGTTAAAGATGATGAATGTGCAACTGATGATGAATCTAATTTTTAAAATGGTAATGCTAGTGAATGCTTGTTTATTGCTATAAAAGAAGAACCTGTTTGTGCTAACCTTGCAAGCTGTGTGAAGGAAGGAAGTCTAGAAAAAGAGAAAGAGATGTCTACATTTCATGCAAGAAAGGAAAAGGATGAATGGGTCATTGATAGTGGATGTTCAAATCACATGACAGGAGATAAGAGTAAGTTTGTCAAATTGGAAAAGTATGATGGAGGACTAGTTAGATTTGGTGATGATGCAGCTGGTAAGATTTATGGAAAAGGGTTAATCACTTTTGATGGCAAGAATAATACAGATGATGTTCTTTATGTCAAAGGCTTAAAGCATAATCTTCTAAGTTTTGGACAAATGTGTAATAAAGGATACAATCTAATGTTTAAGGATAATGGATGTGAGATAAGGAAAAGCTCTGGAACAATAATTGTTGCTGGTAAGAAGACTCGTGGTAACGTTTATCATTTGAAAGGTATTGACAATTGTTGTTTGTTGGCTTAGACAAATGAAAGTTGGTTATGGCATAGGAGAATGTGTCATATTAACTTCGCTAATCTGGTGAGAATAAGCTCAGTTCAAGCTGGAAGAGACCTACCTAAGATTGTGAAGCCTGCTAATGTCATTTGCAAAGAATGTCAATTTGGGAAGCAAACAAAGATAAGTTTTAAAAGCAAAGAACAAACATCTACTAACCCGTTGGAGTTGGTGCATATAGACTTATGTAGTCCTACAAGAATATGAAGTCTACAAGGAGATAGGTACTTCATACTACTTATTGATGGTTATTCAAGAATGACTTGGGTTACTTTTCTTAGAGAAAAAGAAGAAGCCCTAGACAAGTTCAAGGCATTTAAAGCAATTGTTGAAAATGAAATGGATTTGAGAATCAAGTGTCTAAGGTCTGACAGAGGTGATGAGTTTACTTCAAATGAATTCAATGCTTTTTGTGAATAACATGGGATAAAGAGACAATTGTCTGCCCCTAGAACTCCTCAACAAAATGGAGTACTTGAAAGGAAGACTAGAACAGTTCAGGAAGCTGCTAGAACAATGATCAAAGAAGATGATGTTCTGGAAGTATATTGGAAAGAAGCTATTCATACTATTGTCTACATTTAGAACAGAGTGCAAGTCAATGAAAATGGAACAAAAACACCTTATGAGCTATGGTATGGAAGAACTCCTACTATCAAGTATTTCAAAGTTTTTGGAAGTAAATGCTATATCAAAAGATATGAAGAGTTGGGAAAGTTTGATGCTAGATGTGATGAAGGCATATTCCTTGGGTACTCTACTAAGAGCAAAGCCTACCAGTGCTACAACAAAAGGTTGAGGAAGATTATTGAAAGTACAAATGTAAAGGTAGATGAAGATATTTAGAAAATCTGAGAGCCTGATGTATATGAGTCAGATGATTTTACTGATATAGAAGCAGCTGAAGAGGTCAAAGACAAGGAAGTTTAGATTGATGAAGAAGAAGCTCCAAAAAGAGTTCCTAAAACCCCCGAGTATGTGCAAAAGAATCACTTAGAGGATCAAATCATTGGTAAAAAAAAACAAAGAAGTTCTGACAAGAAGAAGAGTTGTAGAAGAATAGGTAAATCTATGTTTAATTTCAAAGGTTGAACCTAAGACTATCTATGAAGCATGTAAAGATGAACATTGGGTCAAGGAAATGGAAGAAGAATTGATGCAAATTGAAAAGAACAAGACTTGGGAACTTGTCCCTAGGCTTGTAGATAAGAATGTGATTGGAAAAAAGTGGGTTTTTAGGAATAAGTTGAATGAGAATGGAGAAGTGGTAAGAAACAAAGCCAGACTTGTATGCAAAGGCTACTCACAAGTGGACAGAATAGACTATGAGGAAACTTTTTCTCTAGTGGAAAGACTAAAATCTATTAGGTCATTTATGGCTTATGCAGCACATAAGGATTTCAAAGTATATCAAATGGATGTAAAGTCTTCTTTTTTGAATGGTGAGTTGGAAGAGGAAGTATATATAAAGTAACTGGATGGATTTCAATTATCAAACAAACCAGATATGGTATGTAGATTGAAGAAGGCATTGTATCAACTGAGGAAATCTCCTAGAGCTTGGTATGCTAGATTAGACAAGTATTTGTTGCAACAAGGATTCAGTAAAGGGTCTGCAGATAGTAATATGTACATCAAGGTAAGTAAAGATCAAATTTTGATTATTGAGGTCTATATGTTGATGACATAATCTTCGGTGGAAATGAATATATGTGTAAGAACTTTGCAGATGAGATGTAAAAAGAATTTCAAATGTCAATGTGTGGTGAGATGAACTTCTTTCTTGGACTACAAATTAATCAAATAGAAAAGGGAATTTTCATTTCACAATCAAAGTATGTTAGGGAATTGTTGAAGAAGTTTTGAATGGAAGAATCTAAACCAGTTTGTACTCCCATGACAACTGGTTGCAAGTTGAGCAAAAATAATGAATCTTCTAAGGCTAATCAAAGAAAATATACATCAATGATTGGAGGACTGCTATACCTAACTACGACCAGATCAGATATCATGCATGGAAAGATTTCAAGAAGATCCTAGAGAGTCACATGTCATGGCAGTAAATAGAATATTCAAGTATTTGAAGGGCACTCAAGATCATGGTTTGTGGTATCCTAAGAACAATGACTTTAACCTAAGTGCCTACACAGATGTAGATTGGGACGGATGTGTAGATGACAGGAAAAGTACAAGTGGTGGTGTATTTTTTGTTGGAGATAGAGTTGTGTCATGGCAAAGCAAGAAGCAATATTCAATATCCTTATCTATTGCAGAGGTAGAGTACATTGCAGTAGCATCATGTTGCACACAAGTGCTATAGATGAGACAAACTATGAAGGATATCAAGGTTGAGTATGATGATCCAATTCCTATTTTCTGTGATAATACTAGTGCCATTAACATTTCAAAGAACCTAGTGATGCATTTAAGGACAAAGCATATGTCTATCAGGTATCACTTTCTGAGAGAGAAGGTTGCAGAGAAAGAAGTGAAGCTTGAGTATGTTCCTACAAAAGATTAGATTGCTGACATATTCACCAAGGTTCTTCTAAAGGATACATTTGAATATCTCTAGGAAAAGTTAGGGGTTATTACCCCTCCTTTGTTGAACTAGATGCATAAGGAAGTGCATCAATCCAGTGTGATGTAGGAGTTATTTCTTTTTTGGACTGATTGTGGAGGCTACCTCTCAAGGGGAGCAGGTAGTGACATTAAATAGTGTTACATTCAAAAGGAAGTATTCATAGTAGTTAAGAACAAGTGCAAGTATGTGTAGTATCATATTCAGGGGGAGAAAGCTTGAGAAAGGTGAATACCCTTTGCCATTGATGTCAAAGGGAGAGATTTCATGTGAAAAACAAAGGGAGAGTAAGATGTATAAAAGAAAGGGGGAGAATGAGATTAGTGTAGAACTATTTCATGATGGTTTTTCACATCATATGTTGCCATCAATGACAAAGGGGGGAGATTGTTGCAAGTATGTGCTAATCAGTGTTGTCATTGATGTCAACATGCTTGTGTTATCATTAGTGTCAACTATGTCATCTAAGGTTACTGTTATTGGTTGATTGAGTTACTATGTCAAAGTGATTTGAATGGATTGTAGAAGTACTAGTGATGTTAGTATATTGTCCCTATTGCTAAGGTTCCAAGTGCTTTTGAGAAAATTTGTTCCCTAGAGGAAATAGTGTGTTGCAGAGTATTCTGGCTTGTACGATACTATCTAAGTTTTTGCTCCACATTTCTTCTATGTTGAAGAATGCAGTGTGAGATTTGGATATGTTTTAGAGAAGTGTTTGAAGATGCTAAATCTAGAATTTCATGGTCTAGATCGCTATGCAGTGGAAGTTATGTTCATCAGTTTGAAGACTATAATTGACAGAGTTTCTGGGTTATGTAGAGGTGTCTGGGAGAAAGTATTTTGCTCTGCATTTCTCTACATAATGGTTTTAAGTGTTGTGGTTATGGAAATATGTTTATAAGGTCATTAGCTCTCTTCATGCCAAAGGATTTGTGATTTGATGCTCCAGAAAGCAAGTTCTTGTGTAGTAGAGCTTGTAGTGTTGGTTGTAAGCAGTCTATGACCTGTCTTCAGGTGACATTTGTTGGATCCCAGGTGTTTTCATGTGTTCATGGATGTCTCTAGATCATGTTGAAGGCTTGTGCTTGGTCCACAAGTTATGGTTGTGTTCCTGGAAGCGTGTGCCTAAAGATCCTAGTGTTAACACTAGTTTTGGCTGGCCTAGTTGTTTTCACTCTTTACAGATGTGCTTCGTGGATTGTGGAAGTGTGTTGAAGCATTTGAAGATGTATTTAGGTTTGAGCTAAGATACAAAGTGTTCTACCTTTATTCCTTTTCTTGACAAGAATGTTTAGGTCTAGACCTAATTTGAATTATGTCTGTTTGTCAACCTTGGAGACTGTTCCAAAGGTTGTAGAATGTGTTTCTGACCTTGATGTGTGTTCCAAGGTTGATGATTAATATAAATAAGTGTAAAGGATTCATGTGTATGTGTGAGGATGTGAAGATGAGGATGTGTGTATTGTAAGGTTGCGAAGGTGATATGAATTGTGCTTCATTGGAACTAAACTCAAACATGTGGTAGATGCTATTATATCAGTTCATGGTAGTGAGCCCTTATGGCGGTGAGTCCTTATGGCAATGAGCCCTTTTTGCAGTGAGCATTTCTTTGGACAATGAGTCATTGGGCATTAAGCCCTTTGGTAGTGAGCCTCTTTGTAATTTGGTATTGATACTACTATATATTGTGAGCTAATCCTAACCATGGTTTTTCCCTTTCAGGGTTTTCCACGTAAAATCTGGTGTTCTCTTGTGCATGGTGTTGATGTGATTAAGTTTCTATTATTTGTTTTTCATGTTTAATCTTCATAAAAGAATTAGGGTTTAAGTGAATTGATGTGGGTGTGATTATGTTTGTAAGGGTTTAAAGTTTTTGATATAATTGATTCACCCCCCCTCTTAGTTGTCATGTGCATTCAACATAAATGCAATCCTCCACAAGCCATTTTCATATCTAAGTTTGAAGCAATTTTACTACACCAAAATCCCTCCTCATTTCATATCCTCTTAGCTAGATTATGTCAAATTTGTGTCCAATTTGAGAGCATTCCACACATAATCATCACATTTGGGTAAAGCTAGGAGACTTTGGGTGCATTCTACTCAACCTTATCAAGGAGTGAGGGAGATTTCAAGGCTTGCAAAGGTATAATGCTTTGTATTTGTGTTTCTTTTTCATGTTTTTGATTCCTTACAATATTTTTCATCTTCATTTGGCACACCCGGTGGGACCCCCTAGTCCTAAACTAACATTTTTTGTGAGTTTTTGTAAAGATTTTTTATGTACAGGTTAGATTTAGTGTACTTGGCTCTCGCAGTCGTGCCTTCTGTGAGGGTAAAATAGTGCATCAATCAAATGAATAACAGATGACCCAAACATCAACAGAATAGAGAAACAAAGAAGATTCAAATGAACAAAGCAATGAACAAACACAGCAAACCTCTTCCGTTTCGAAACTTCTGTTGTTCGCCTATCACGAATCGTCCTTTCGCAGATGAGATGAGCCCTCAGAGAGTGCAATCTTTTAAAAGCTGTTGGAGGAAGTCGATGGTGAACGGCTATGGTGTGATATGCAATGAAGGTGAGCTCCAATGCAACAATGGTGATCTCAAGCTTGTGGATGACAAATGGGTGCCAAAGGCGCGCTGGTGATATTTCTGCAGAGTAACGATGTCAAAAGCCTGGATGATTAGAATGAAGGGATGAAGCTTCATTTATAGACCTGGAGGAATAGGAATCAACGGTTGAGAGAAGATATGAAGATCAACGGTTGAGGATGGTTGAGGAATGTGCAACCAGTGGAAATGTGACAAGTGTCCCAGCTCCATCATGAAAGGTGGGATGTGACAAAACTGATTGGAGAGTTAACTCCATTGACTGGTCTGTTAACAGAATTGATTGATCAGTTAGAAGAGTGGATTGTGGAACTGACTGGATTGATTGAGGATTTGACTCAACTGACAGGTTAGTTAACAGATTTGATTGATTGGTTAACTGACCTCTGATTGGAGAAGAAATAGGCCATGTGGGTGAGGGAAAATAAGATAATTAAATATTAAATATATTTAATTACATGTGCAACCTGATGAGGTGGACAAGGTGAGGTGGAAAGGTGACATGGAATTTTGAATTTAGAACTTTAGGATAGAGGAAATAGGATTAATTAAATATGATGCAGAGCGAAACACAACGGAAGCTAACTAACAGGAAGGAGCTGCCAACAATGCAAACAACCTGATAAAAATGTCTATCGGCTCAGCATCATCATCATATTTCCTAGAAACACCAACAGCATCATCATATTTCGGTCGGGCACAATTATCCTCTTGCCGACTACTGTTCACCTCCTCCGCCAGTCGCCTATCATCATCATCATGATAATCAGCGGGCGCAAACATCCTCCGGTTGCACTGTTCATCGGGCGCCAAACACAAGCGACATCATCATGATATTCAATATCACCTTCGTCAGCAGGATATCCAAATATCCGGTTGCTCTCAATATCCTGATGACGATCACCTTCAACACCTTGCCTTCGACGCTCCACTGCCCGACGATACAAGTAACAGCATCATGATCTAATTTATCCGGTTGTCTTGGAACATCCTGATGATGCTTAACAACTTTCTGCCTACGCTGATACACCTCCTGATGAGGTTTCACAACTTTCTGCCGAGAGCCTTCGCCGATACCTAAACCCTTAGCGACGACAGGATCAATATGCATAGGGGGATATCTCAATATCCTGATGACGATGACGTCATATCCTGATGACGATGACGTCACACATCATCCTGATGAACTCTTCAATACTTAGACAAAAACTAAACTTTCACACCCGCATCTGCTAGCGATACGCGGATGATGAGCTTCTCCGAGAGATGATCCTGACTGCGATATATACACTGAGTATATATCCAACTCAAAACATCCTGATGCACTTGCAACTTGCAAACTTCAACAGCTTCACGACCCGATCCTGATGGCGATGCATTTGCAGATGACGATGCGGCTTGTTCCGGCTGGAAACGCACATGCAGACTCCTGTGTATCCGTCCGCTGCATGTAAACACTCAGAACCGCATAAGTTCACAAAGACAATGTGACGACCAGGCCGGATCACCTTCAAACCAAAGTCTAACAACTTATCTTTCTATACCTAGCACATGAGGATGCTAGGCTGATTCACAGCATGCTCCTAACTGATCTCCTGAACAATGCAATGCATAAACAGAAAACACAAATGCAACCTAAGCTATGATACAGGACCATTCCACCGATTTGCAGGATCAATCGGTGGAAGGGTTGAAAGTACCCATTAACTTGCAAACGGAAAGGAAATCAACACAGATACAACTGATACAACCAGATACTGCAAAAGATGAGATCTTATTCAATTGAACTTCAAAAGTCCTGAATTCAGATTCACAATGTCTGAACTGCTCTCAACTCAACATAACACCAATACATCTATCAACATCAATCTCAATATCAATATGAACTATATCTAAACCCTAACAGATCGAAGGTATATATAACAAATCCTTCGAGTACTACCAACTCACTTCCCAGCGGCTGGGAGCTTCCAAGCGGCTGGGAGAGAGGACAGCTCAGAGAACCTTATCCCGATCTCTAACTGCCTACACATACTCCTATGCTGATCTAATACGTAGCATCGGTCCAATGGACCTTATTACATGAGAAAGTCAAACATACTAAAAATAGGTTATCCTGTCATCATGCTGATAATTATCCTATATCCTGATCATGTATGTCATCATGCGGACCTATATCCTGATCATGTGCGGGTGCTCCTGCACCATACTCCCCAAAAGAAGAAATCTCAAGTCCACTTGAGATGAGAGTATCAAGGTCGGCACCATGTTTCTGTATCTGTTCTGCAGTCATCCATACTGCTTCAGAGTTCGGCTGTCCCTTCCAAGAGACGAGGTACTCCAAGTACTTTTTGTTCCTGGTCTGTTTGACCACTCTAGTGTCCAAAACCTGCTGTAACTGTGGGGGATCATGTTGAGGAATGTCTTCAGCAACTGTATCCTGGAGGATATCCTAATCTGCATCTGAATTAGCCTTGTATGGAGTTAAATCACATACATTGAAGATAGGAGACAAACCAAGATCAGGTGGGAGTTGGATCTCATAAGCATTTTGTCCATGCTTTTGCAAAATCTGACATGGTCCAACTTTCTTTTGCATGAGCTTAGTATACTTCCCCTTAGGGAGCCTGTCTTTCTTCAAGTGAACCCAAACCAAATCTCCAACAGCAAATTGAACCTCCTTCTTTTTCTTATCAGCATATTCCTTATATTTCAATGTGGTTTGCTGGAGTTGGGTCTTAACCTGATCATGAACTTCTTTGATGGCTTCAGCAAAAGCTTCTCCATCTGCACTAACAGGATCTGTTGTAGGTAGATCGCACAACTCCAAAATTCCCCTGGGATGCATTCCATACACTACCTGAAAAGGCGATTTCCCTGTGCTCCTGTTGACAGTATCATTATATGAAAACTCAGCTTGAGACAGAATATTGTCCCACTTCTCTCCATGCTGTTTTGTCAAGCATCTAAGTAGATTCCCCAAGGAATGGTTCACTACCTCAGTCTGACCATCCGTTTGAGGATGATATGCAGAGGAAAAAGACAAATTGGTTCCCAGTTTCCTCCAAAGGGTTCTCCAGAAGTGACCCACAAACTTCACATCTCTGTCTGAAACTATGCTCAAAGGCAACCCATGAATTCTGACAATCTCCCTGAAGAATAAATCTGCAATATATGAGGCATCAGCAGTGGTTTTGCATGGCAAGAAATGTGCCATTTTACTGAATCTATCCACTACAACAAAGACACTGTCAAATCCTCTCCTGGTCCTTGGTAAACCCAAAACAAAATCCATACTGATACTTTCCCACGGTCTGGAAGGTATGGGTAAGGGCTGATATAACCCTGCATTAGTTGACCTTCCTTTAGCCTTCTGACAAATTACACAGGTTTCTACAAATTTCCTGACATCTGACTGCAACTTAGGCCAGAAATAATGCCTCCTGACCAGATCAAGAGTCTTGTCTAGACCAAAATGACCTGCCATTGCTCCACAATGTTTCTCCTTGATTATATTTAATCTCATGGAACATCTTGGGATGCACAACTGTCCACCCTTGAACAACAATCCATCTTGGATCAGGAATTCAGAGAACTCAGCATGGTATCTCTCCCCAAAAGAAGTACAGACCTGATATATTTCTTCAAAATCTGCATCAGACTCATACATGGTCTTGAGTGAGTCAATGCCAACACTCTCTAACTGAATCTGATTTACTGTGAGAACTCTCCTGCTCAAAGCATCTGCAACTTTGTTTTTGACCCCTTTCTTATGCTTCAAGGTAAAAGTGAAAGCCTGCAAGGTCTCTACCCACTTCATATGTCTATGGTTCAGCTTCTCCTGACTGTTGATGAAACTCAAAGCTTGATTATCTGTGAAGACTATGAACTCCTTTGGCATCAGGTAATGCCTCCACTTCTTTAGGGACTGAACTAAAGCATACATTTCCAGATCATATGATGAATACCTTTTCTTAGCATCATTGAGCTTTTCACTGAAAAATGCAATTGGTCTACCCTCTTGGCTGAGTACTGCTCCAATGGCCATGTGACTGGCATCACATTCTACCTGAAAGATCTTGTTGAAATCTAGAAGTGCAAGGACTGGCTGCTGTGCCACCTTCCTCTTCAATGCCTCAAAGGAATCATCTACTCCTTGAGTCCAAACAAACCTGCACTTCTGTCCTCCTTTGATGGTATCTAGCATGGGTGCACAAATATGACTGAACCCTCTGATGAACTTTCTGTAGAAGGTTGCTAACCCATGGAAACTTCTGACTTCATTCATGGTCTGTGGAGTTGGCCAATTCAATATGGCGCTCACCTTCTCCTTATCCATCTGCAGCTTTCCTTGTGAAATGACAAAACCTAAATAGGTGATCTCCTTTTTCATGAACAGACACTTGTCCAAGTTTATCATCAGCTTCTCTTCATGTAACCTCTTGAGAACCAGTTCTATATGTCTGAGATGTTCTTCTCTGGTGTTACTGAAAATCAGAATGTCATCTAAATACACTATGACAAACTTACCAATGAATTCCTTTAGAACCTCATTCATCAGCCTCATGAAAGTGCTAGGGGCATTAGACAAACCAAAAGGCATAACCTTCCATTCATATAACCCTTCATTTGTTTTGAATGCTGTCTTCCACTCATCACCTAGTCTAATCCTGATCTGATGGTATCCACTCTTCAAATCTATTTTGGTAAAGTACTTAGCACTTCCCAAACAATCAAGTAAATCCTCAATTCTGGGGATTGGAAACCTATACCTGATTGTGATCTTATTGATGGCTCTGGAATCTGTGCAAAGCCTCCAAGTGCCTTCCTTCTTTGGTGCTAGTACAGCTGGTACTACACATGGACTCAAACTCTTTCCAATCAGACCTGAATTCATCAATTCTTCAATCTGTCTAGCTACTTCTGCATTCTGTTCTGGGGTAAGCTTATAAGCTGCTTTATTTGGAAGTGTAGACCCTGGAATCAAGTCTATGCAATGACTGATATCTCTAACAGGTGGTAGGGATCTTGGCATTCCCTCTGAGATAACACCTTTGTACTTATCCAATAACTCTTGGACAGCTGGGTCTATCAACCTCGGCTTCTTCTCTTTCTTGCCTACCTGCTGTTGTTCCTTATTCACACTCATACAGGGGATCAGGGCATATGCAACTGCACCTTCTGCTGCTACTTCTTTCATGAACTGTTTGCCTTCCATCAGCATGACCTTCACCTCTTTTCCTTTAGACTTCTCCTCTTTCTCCTTCAATGGGAATAGTGTTACATCTATACCATCTTTAGTGATTTTATAGGTGTTTTTAACACCATCATGCTGTGCCTTCAGATCATACTGCCATGGTCGACCAAACAAAAGGTTGCAAGCATCCATCTTGGTAATATCAAACAACAACCTATCCTTATATCCACCAATCTGAAATTCTACCCAAGCCTGCTCTTCTACTGTTGTCTGCTGACCTTGAGTAAGCCATGAGACTTTATAGGGAGATGGGTGAGGCAATCTCCTAAGCTTCAGCTTTACCACCATTTCTTCAGACACAAAGTTCTCAGTAGAACCAGAATCAATCAAAACCTTACATGCCTTACCTCCTGCTTTGCAAATGGTTCTGAAAAGAGACTTCCTTTGAGGGGCTTCTTTGTCAGGTACCTTCATGGTAGTTACTGTTCTTCTCATCATCAGGGACTCTCCACTTTCTGGATATCCATAATTCTCAGGACCATTCACACTCTGAAATTCATTAGAGCTTGTCCTACTTTGATTATCAGGTTCCTTGACCAGATTTGTCCTCCTTTCTCCTGCTGAGCTTGTGGCCTTGTCTGGACATCTGCTGGCTATATGGCCTTCTTTGTTACAGTTATAGCATCTGATGGATCCTCTGCCCTGGGATCTTCCTCTGTAAGGTCTTCTACCTCTGAAGTTTCCTTGCTGATTGAAATTCTCTCTCTGATTCTGACCATTGTTGCCCTTGCTATTGTCTTGACTGGACTCTCCTTGATATCCATGTCCTTGTCCTCTGCCTCTGAAGGGACCTCTTCCACCTCTTTGTTGTCTTCCTCTTCCTCTATTATTTTGCTCTTGTTTTCTCTTCAGCTTTTCTTCCACTTTCAATGCCAACTGAAAGCTTTTCTGCACTGTATCCGGATTATGCAGACTGAGATCTTCCTGAATATTAAACCTCAATCCATTAAGGTATCTGGCTACCTTTTCTTCTTCACTTTCTTTCACCTTTGTCTTCATACAGAGTTTCATGAACTCTTCTGTATATGAGCTGACATCTAGCTCCTTCTGCTTCAGGTTTTGCTTCCTCTTGTGTAACTGGATACTGTAATCCAAAGGAATATAAGCTTCCTTCACCAATTCCATCATCTTCTTCCATGTGGCAACTCTACGTTTTCCCTCCTGTACTCGGTCATCTTGAACAAAGTTCCACCATGTCAAGGCAGCTTCTTTCATCTTTGACTGTGCTATCTTCACTCTCTGCTGTTCTGGTATTTCCTCTGTTACAAAGAAATTGTTCAAACAGTCTATCCACTCCATCACTGAATCAGGGTCCATCTTACCTGTAAACACTGGAAAATCCAGCTTCACATCCATGGTTCTCCTCTCCATGGCCTTGAGGGCGTTCAACAGTGGCCTCTGGTCTGCAGGAACGACCTCCTCGCTCCAATTAGGGATCTCTTCTTCTTCCCTATCATCTTCTCTACCAGAACCTACTCTGCTCCTCAACTTTGCTAACTCATCTTTCAACTCCTGATTCTGAGCCTTCACGGCCTTGCTTTCTGCAATCTGTTTCTTCACCAGAACTGCCAACTCAGCGTTGGTCATCCTTGCTAGAACCTCAGATGTTCCTTCTTCGTCTGACATCCTGCTTATCTTTTCCAGAAGATCCTAACCTTTGCTCTGACACCACTATGATGCAGAGCGAAACACAACGGAAGCTAACTAACAGGAAGGAGCTGCCAACAATGCAAACAACCTGATAAAAATGTCTATCGGCTCAGCATCATCATCATATTTCCTAGAAACACCAACAGCATCATCATATTTCGGTCGGGCACAATTATCCTCCTGCCGACTACTGTTCACCTCCTCCGCCAGTCGCCTATCATCATCATCATGATAATTAGCGGGCGCAAACATCCTCCGGTTGCACTGTTCATCAGGCGCCAAACACAAGCGACATCATCATGATATTCAATATCACCTTCGTCAGCAGGATATCCAAATATCCGGTTGCTCTCAATACCCTGATGACGATCACCTTCAACACCTTGCCTTCGACGCTCCACTGCCCGACGATACAAGTAACAGCATCATGATCTAATTTATCCGATTGTCTTGGAACATCCTGATGATGCTTAACAACTTTCTGCCTACGCCGATACACCTCCTGATGAGGTTTCACAACTTTCTGCCGAGAGCCTTCGCCGATACCTAAACCCTTAGCGACGATAGGATCAATATGCATAGGGGGATATCTCAATATCCTGATGACGATGACGTCATATCCTGATGACGATGACGTCACACATCATCCTGATGAACTCTTCAATACTTAGACAAAAACTAAACTTTCACACCCGCATCTGCTAGCGATACGCGGATGATGAGCTTCTCCGAGAGATGATCCTGACTGCGATATATACACTGAGTATATATCCAACTCAAAACATCCTGATGCACTTGCAACTTGCAAACTTCAACAGCTTCACGACCCGATCCTGATGGCGATGCATTCGCAGATGATGATGCGGCTTGTTCCGGCTGGAAACGCACATGCAGACTCCTGTGTATCCGTCCGCGGCATGTAAACACTCAGAACCGCATAAGTTCACAAAGACAATGTGACGACCGGGCCGGATCACCTTCAAACCAAAGTCTAACAACTTATCTTTCTATACCTAGCACATGAGGATGCTAGGCTAATTCACAGCATGCTCCTAACTGATCTCCTGAACAATGCAATGCATAAACAGAAAACACAAATGCAACCTAAGCTATGATACAGGACCATTCCACCGATTTGCAGGATCAACCGGTGGAAGGGTTGAAAGTACCCATTAACTTGCAAACGGAAAGGAAATCAACACAGATACAACTGATACAACCAGATACTGCAAAAGATGAGATCTTATTCAATTGAACTTCAAAAGTCCTGAATTCAGATTCACAATGTCTGAACTGCTCTCAACTCAACACAACACCAATACATCTATCAACATCAATCTCAATATCAATATGAACTATATCTAAACCCTAACAGATCGAAGGTATATATAACAAATCCTTCGAGTACTACCAACTCACTTCCCAGCGGCTGGGAGCTTCCAAGCGGCTGGGAGAGAGGACAGCTTAGAGAACCTTATCCCGATCTCTAACTGCCTACACATACTCCTATGCTGATCTAATACATAGCATTGGTCCAATGGACCTTATTACATGAGAAAGTCAAACATACTAAAAATAGGCTATCCTGTCATCATGCTGATAATTATCCTATATCCTAATCATGTATGTCATCATGCGGACCTATATCCTGATCATGTGCGGGTGCTCCTGCACCAAAATAATTTATGATTATTTAATTGTGAAGGACAAATGGAAGGATTTTAATTAAATAAATTGAATTTATTTAATTATGGAACAATGAATCGATTAAATAAATTTAGAATATTTATTTAATTAATAGAAGAAGGGAATAAATATTTAGAATATTTATTTAGGATGATTTGTGTCATTTTTAGGCGTATACATTTTGCCCCTCTTTGATGCAATGCAGTTTACAGCGTTGCCTCAAAGAAATTGATAGTCTGAATGATGATACATGCCCCAGTTTGCTCCTGGTCTAGGTTAAATGACGATAGGATGCCCCCTCGGGAGATTGGACGGGAAAAACGGCGAAAGTTTTGGAGACGGACGATCTCACGACGAGGAAGGGGTTATGATAGGTTGGAGGAAAAGGGACGCGGTCAGGGATGTGGGAAGAAAACAGGAGGAAAAACGGACACGGGAAGTAGTCACAGTCATCACCTAGCCAGAATTAGGGTTTTGGAGGCTATAAATAGGAGCTGGGTCCACAAGAATAGTCATTTGCACACTTGGTTGATCTGGATTGGAGAAGGAGAGCTCAGAGCAAACCTAGAGCAGCATGGCGGCCAGAGCAGCAGACATTCCACACGAGGAGCACCGATTCGAGCGAGTCCGACGATTCAGGCGGCCAGCAGAGGCAGGACCCCCGGTATGTGCTTCGAAAAATTTCTCCTAGGGTCGAGTTTAGGTGTCATAAATGCTCGTAGAAAATAGGTGAAATGAATGCGCCGAAACGCAGAACGGCGCATATGCCTCGCGAAGCTGCGCTTTTGTGATTTCGCGGCGCATATGCCTGTTTCGGCGGCGCATGCGTGAAAGCTGCGCATGTGTTCATTTTGGCGGCGCTTTCGTAATTAAGCGGCGCTTTTGTATTTTTGCCGCGCATGCGTGAAATGTAGCAGCGCATTTGCTGAAGTTGCGCATACGTGGCTTTATGCGGCGCATGCGTTAGAACGGCGCATATGTGGCCTGTAGCGGCGCATATGCATTTTTGCGGCGCATATGTCGATTGTTGCGGCGCATATACCAGAAATGGCGCATTTACCACCTGTAGTGGCGCATTTGCTTGGGATGGCAAATTACTTAGCCAAACTGATTCGATTAGCGTCCTGTTTGACGTAGGAATCGATGAGCTATCTCCGAGATTGCAGGAATCTAGTCGAGAGATGTAGTGTGCTGTTTTGATCAATTTGAAATGCTAAGTTTAGTTGATATAGTCCAATAGATATGTTGAGTATGGTATATGTGGCTTGAGACTGACGCCTTGCTTTGCATGCATGCAGGAGGAGATACGAGAGACATTGCAGTCAAGGGAGACGTTCCCTATGCCTCTATTGCAGAGACATATGTTGACGGAGGCTGACAGAGTGGCGCTTGGTGCCATGGGCCTAGATTATGTTTGCTTTATGCCCGAGGTACGGGCGAACCGAGGACTATTGACAGCTGCCGTGGAGAGATTCCACAGCGAGGACGGGACCTTCCACTTCCCCACTGGAGAGATGACAGTGACGTTGGAGGACGTCTATAGGATACTGCACTTGCCCGTGGTAGGCGAGTTAGTGGAGTATGATGCACAGCGGGACGCGGGACTCGCCGAGTGTCAGCGAGTATTTGACGATCCCGAGCTGGTGGGACAGGTCATCCCTTGGCAGGACATATATGACTGTTACGACTACTTCCCTGGGATTGTGGCTGGACTGATTGCGGGCGTTGTATGCCCGGACAGGAGATCGCACGGGTTCCCTATTGGATGGGGCAGGATCATGGAGCGGATGGTGACTGAGGGCACTCGATACGCGTGGGGACCTTGCGTGCTAGCTCACCTATACCATGACATGCATCAGGTGGTGTACCACCGCAGCACGAGTCTATCGGCTGGGGTGTTGCTGTTACAGTTTTGGCTGTGGGAGCACATAGCGGTGACCAGGCCAATATGCGTCTTTGCTAGGCAGAGGGGAGAGCCGTACAGCTATGGCTACGCAGGAGTGATTTTCCAGCACAGGCTGGGGAAGCTAGAGTATTGGCGGCATACGTTGGATGGGATAGATGTGGTCGTCTAGCGACCATATCTGGACTGCGAGCCTTGGGATGATGAGGGAGATGAGCTGCCTTTCTGCTTTCAGACCAGGTGGTTGATAGGCCGGACACGGCACATCTTGGAGAGGCAGACGGTGGGCCGAGTACTGAGACAGTTCGGCAGGAGACAGGGCATGCCGCAGGGACAGGCCATGTTTGCACAGACACATGCAGAGAGGGTCCGATGGGGGCCGATGGCTTCTTATGAGGAGGCTCTGGCAGAGTTCCAGCAGTTGCCTTATGTGGCATGGGATATGAGGCAAGAGATTGCAGACGCGGGGGTTACACAGGAGTATGAGGATTGGATTACTGCACATCCATTCCTGAGATATTCAGGACCTGGCATGCTGGTGCCTCGCATTGACGAGGCGGATTCAGAGGAGGAGGGGGAGGCTGGCCCAGGGCGGAGGGCCGCTAGAGGAGGACGAGGACGGGGTGGCCGAGCTGCAGAGAGGCCGAGGCAGCGGAGGAGGATAGACCAGGCTGGGCAGGCAGTGCCAGGACAGGGGGAGGGACAGCAGCAGGCACAGATGCCACCACCCCAGCAGGTACCACAGCAGCAGGTGCCCCAGCAGCAGGGGCTAGGACAGGCAGAGGCAGCACAGGGGCCAGTGCAGGGTGAGGCACATGACAGGACTATAGCCAGTCTGAGGGGACAGGTGCGAGAGCTGCAGGCACAGCTGAGGAGAGTGGAGAGGAGGCGAGATACAGATGCAGCGGTGATTGCTGGTTTGACTCGCGAGTGAGACATGGCCGATGCCCGGGTACGCCTTATCCGAGTAGAGAGGGACACAACAGTGGCTGCCATGGGTACAGATGCAGCGAGCTCTTTTCTAGTTGGGCAGGTGCAGCAAGCACAGGCACAGGTAGGCCAGTTGCAGACGCAGTTGGCACAGGCGCAGACAGACTTAGCCAGAGCGCAGCAGCAGGCACAATACTACCGAGGCTTGTACCATGGTGCCGTGTCGTCGAGCCAGAGGGCAGGGAGTTTCAGGACTCAGTCTGGGGTGGCCCACGGAGCAGGTCCATCCCAGTCAGGGGCATCTGTCATGGGACCTCAGCAGTCAGGAGCTGGCAGTGGTGGCCCACAGCAGCAGGGGTAGTCAGAGACCAGAATTTGTACTTCTGGGACATGTATCACCATCTATTTAGACGTACATTGTATATGACACTTTGATTTTGAGAGAGATGGTGATATTGTATATTTGGACATCTTTGTATATGATAGTATGGATGATGATGCAGCTTTGTGTATCTATTGCATGCGTTTATGAGATGATTACTTCTATTGCATGATGTGGTTCTATTGCATAGTTAGATGGTTTATATGATGCTATATGAGAAATACTTTGATATGCTGCTATATGATGTCTATATGATTTAATGTGACAAATGAATGCCAAGTTAATATGATGTTCTTGTGATGATGCAAATGTACATATATGAAACATGATTTCTATGTTATGATGCTGTATGTGTGGTGTGTAGATGAGCGAATGCAGATGTGTGTATGGAACATGATTTCTATGTTATGATGTTGTATAGATATGTGAGATGCTATTGGATATTTATATGATGCAATGCCTTGAATGTAGGCATTTGTAACATGAGTACTATGGGGTGATGTAACTATATATGTGATGCACTTATGTTGTTTGATTTTCTGGGCTTTTAAGATTAAGATGTGATGCAATGTATTGGTGACTTAATGCCTTGGATGGTGCATTCTACTGACCTAATCATGTGCATGCCTAGTTTCTACGAATGATATGATATGCTCCTATATGCCTTGTTTTTGTGATGTCCAAATGTACTCTATCGACAGAAGAATGACATGATGGATAGAGGGATGGTTGCGAAAGAATGACTTAGGAATTTTTCTTGATATCGTTACTCTGCATAGTTTGAATAATGAGGATTGTATGGATGGGTGTATGGATATAGGACGGATGCTTTGCTTTTAGATTGCTTTATTTCATCATTGGGCATTTTGTGTTTTTTTGGTACTTTTCTGAAATGTTGTAAGTGAATACAAGCACCGAGGTATAATTGAACCAAGATGACCTGAGTATCGCTTACATGGAGGGTGATTGAGCAAGTTAATACAAGCATCTAGTCAAAATTTGAATCTAGATGACCTGAGTACCTCTTGCGTTTCAACAAGCAAGGATTGCCCCCGTTCGTGTTAGACCTTTGATGTCCTCGATGATCTTTTGCCGATCACGTCCTAAGACAAGGCTTCACATTACTAAAGTTTAATCCCCAAATAGCAAACAAAGAAAGTAATCATGCCCCCATCATAGCATCTCTAGCTGTTGGCATCCTCGAGTAGCATAGGAAGGTATGATAGCAAAATCAAGACTCTGTAACTTAACCCTAGGTTCCAATCTACAAAAGCACATTTGTGTTGATAAGTGTTTATTTCTTGCCTTAATTTGCATAAAATCATTTAGAAGACCTTGGGTGTTTGCTTTGTATTGGATAGGTTAAGATGCTCATTGTCGGGATTTCTGCTTGAAGTGCGGGTGTTTGCTTGCATTTGCTTACCTGACGAGAAGGTTGCACTATCCTTATTGAGAAGACGGACCCTAAGGGACTGACCTAGTGCCTCGGGGGCTCATTGCTAAATGGCCTTGCCTACGTGACGACGCAGAGGCAATGTAGTTCGGGGTAAACCCTAATGGACCATGGATGGACTAGAAGAAAGACGACAAGAATGAAGACAAGAGGGGAGACAAATGGGACTTTGGGAGAGATGGAAGCCTCGGGGGCGCATTAGAATAATGGCCTTGCCTACGTGACGGCGCAGAGGCAACGTAGTTCATGGATTCAGACCACAGACACTGACGAGAGACATTACGCTAGGCTCACTTCGAGGAGACGATATGGGACAAAACCTTGGTTGACAAGGCCACAAGCTGAGTATCAAGCCATGATAGGTAACTGTCAAGTGTTTACTGTGGGATGGATATGGGTTGAATGGGGAAAATAGAGGGAGAATGGGCTCAAGGTGATTGGATTCCCAAAGATGGAGAATGCGGTTTGTCACAAGTAATGCCTGTTTACCAGGTTTTCATCACTTGCTTTTATTTGCACGAGAAGCTAGAAAGTAACATGACGCCTGATTGCCAGGTTTTCATCAGGCTACCTATCCAAGGCGCCTGTTTGCCAGGTTTTCACCAAAGGACAATTTTTTTTGTATGCTTTCTATTTTTTTTTCAATTTTTTTTTTGTATTTTCTCTTTGTAACTTTTGATGATTTTTTTTTTTTTATTTTTTTTATTTTTTTGATTTTATTGTGCCCCCTTGCATTGGGGTTCTCTTAGGTATAGAACCTGCGAAGGTGTATGCTGTTGATGGGATCATCAAACAACTCACCTTCTGATGTGGCCAACTGATATGCCCCCGATCCGTAAGCTGCTACAATTACATAGGGTCCAAGCCAATTAGGCTCGAACTTACCTTTCTTTTCTCTGTCCTGCTGGTTGCGAGGGTTCTCTTTTAGGACGAGGTCCCCAATTTTGAAGCATCTTGGTCTAACCTTGTGGTTGTAGCTTCTTGACATCATCTGTTGATAGGCTTTGAGATGGTCAAAAGCTTTCTGGCGTCGTTCCTCTAGCAGTTCTAGCTCTTGCAGTCTGGAGACTCTGTACTCTTCATCTGATATGAGACCTTTCAACGACACCCGAAGGGAGGGGAGTTCGACCTCAATAGGAAGGATGGCTTCGGAACCATAGACGAGGGCGTAGGGTGTAGCACCTATGGGAGTGCGTATGCTGGTTCGATAGGCCCACAGAGCGGGATTGAGCTGGACGTGCCAATCGTGACCGGCTTCATTGACAGTCTTCTTTAGGAGTTTCAGAATGGTTTTGTTTGATGCCTCCGCTTGGCCGTTACCTTGGGGGTAATATGGGGTGGAGAAGCGATGTTGGATCTTGAACCGTTCACAAAGTTCCTGGACATCTTGATTTTTGAAAGGTCTCCCGTTATCCGTTATGATGGATGAAGGGATGCCATATCGGTAGATAATGTAATTCAGAATGAAAGAGGAAATTTGCTTTCCTGTGATGGTTGATAAGGGAACGGCTTCAATCCACTTTGTAAAGTATTCAGTAGCGGTTATGATGAATTTATGGCCGTTGGAAGAAGGCGGATGAATCTTTCCTACGAGGTCTAGTCCCCACTGGCAAAAGGGCCAGGGTGTCGTTAGAGGTCTCAACTCCTGAGCAGGTGCATGAATCAGGTTCCCATGTATCTGGCACTGTTTGCACTTTTTGACGAACTGATATGAATCCATTTCCATAGTGGGCCAGGAATAACCCAAACGCATGAGTTTCTTAGCTAAGGAAGGACCGCTGGAGTGTGTTCCGCAGATCCCTTCGTGCACGTCTCGCAAGGCAATTATAGATTCTTCCTGTTCTAGACAACGGAGTAAAGTACCATCCAGACCACGTCGGTAAAGGGTATTGGCGATAATGGTGTAACGGGAGGCTTGTCGGATGAAGGTTCATTTTTGGTTGGAAGAGAGGTCCAAAGGAAGGATATTGTCCTTGAGGTAAGTGTAGGTCTTACCGTACCAAGGTGAATCAGATCCCACTAGGTGGCAGATGGAATGGGTTTCAAGGAGATCATAAGCCAGCTGTCAAATTGTTTCTACTAGGAACTCATACCGTGACTCCTGTTCAGGTATCTCAAGAAGAGAGGCTATGGTCGCCATTGCGTCGGCTGCTTTGTTCTCTATCCTGGGTATTTGCTCAAACGAGATGGTCCCAAAGTGTTCTTTGAGATCGTCGACCATTCGCTTGTATGGGATGAGCTTCTCATCTTTGGTCTGATACTCGTCGTTGACCTGGTTTATGACAAGCTGAGAATCACCATAGACATGTAGTGCTTGAATTTTCCACTCAGTGGCCATCTTGAGACCAATTACCAAAGCCTCATACTCTGCTATATTGTTAGTGCATGGAAATAGCAACCTGTAGGACTTTGGAATTGTGTCGCCTTGGGTAGTGATAAACAAGATACCTGCCCCCGATCCATGGTTGGTGTAAGACCCGTCGAAGTAGAGTTTCCAAGGAGATGTGGACAGAGTGAATAGAGATTCATCGGGGAACTCAAACTGCATTGGTGAAGTGTCCTGTAATGGTGCCTCAGCTAGTTGGTCCGCGATGATTTGCCCCTTGATGGCTTTTCTATCCACATACTCTATATCATATTCGCTAAGAAGCATAACCCATTTGGCTAGTCGTCCTGTGAGAGCTGCCTTGCTGAGAAGATATTTTAGTGGGTCGATCTTGGCAATGAGTTTGATAGGATGTGCCAACATGTAGTGTCAGAGTTTTTGTGAGGCAAAAACCACCACAAGGCATGAACATTCCACCTGTGAGTACTGCAGCTCGTAGCCCACTAAGGTTCGACTGATATAGTACACAGCTCTTTCCTTGTTCTCATAGTCTTGCTGCGCTAGGAGAGCCCCAAGAGCAGTAGGTGTAGCGGATATGTAGAGGATCAAAGGTTTTCCTTGGATCGGAGGCATGAGTATAGGAGGATTCGTGAGGTACTCCTTGAGCTTGTTGAATGCCTCTTCGCACTGCTCATCCCATTTAAATGGAACGTTCTTATGTAGAAGGTGGCTGAAAGGATGGCACTTGTCGGCCAACTGTGAGATGAACCTGCGGATGGCCTGTAGCTTGCCCTGTAAGGATCTCAACTGTGTTAGAGTTTTGGGCAGAGGCATGTCCATGATTGCCTTGACCTTGGCCGGGTCTACCTCTATGCCATTTGCTGACATGATGAAGCCTAGCAGCTTGCCTGATGTGACCCCAAACACACATTTCTTCGAGTTCAATTTTACTTGGAATTGGTCCAGCCGTTGGAAGACTTTCTCTAATGTGTCCAGGTGTGAGTCCCTGGTGAGTGATTTTGCCAAGATGTCGTCAACATAATCTTCCATGGTCACATGCATCATGTCGTGGAATATAGTTGTCATGGCCCGCTGGTATGTAGCACCTGTATTTTTCAGCCCAAACAGCATGACATTCCAGCAAAAAGTACCCCATGGACAAGTGAAAGCGGTTTTGTGCTGATCCTCTGGTGCTATTTTGATCTGGTTGTACCCTGAGAATCCATCCATAAGTGACAACATTGTATGTCCCACCGTGAGGTCGACTATGATATCGATGTTAGGCAAGGGAAAGTCATCCTTGCGGCATGCTTTGTTTAAGTCTCTAAAATCGTTGCATAGTCGAACCCTGCCGTCTGGTTTAGACACTGGTACGATGTTTGATATCCATTCGGGGTAATCAATGGCCCTGATGAACCCCACGTCTAACAATTTCTTGAGTTCTTCCTTGACCAGGAGGGCAATATGGGGATGCATTTTTCTCAGTTTTTGCTTTACGGGTTTCACCCCTGGATCCAATGGCAAGTGGTGTAGAATCAGGTTTGGGTCCAAACCTGGCATGTCGGCATATGACCAAGCAAAACTGCCTCTCTTCTTTTTAAAGAATGGTATAAACCTAGTTTTCTCAGGTGGCGTGAGAGATTTTGCAAAGTGGATTATCTTAGGCTGCTCTTCAGACCCAATGTTCACTGGCTCTGTTGGCTCTACCACGATCTGTGACCTTTCTTGATACATGTCACTTGGGAGGGTGTCAAGCAATCCATCGTCAGGTGCCACAGTTGGGTTTTCACCTTCAGATACGTCCTTTCTTTTTACTGTTTTATGATCTGACACTGCCGCATGGCAGTTTTCACCGTCAGATCCCTTTTTGATCTTTACATTCTTGCGACTAGAAGGCTTGGCACCCTCCCCAAAGTATGCTACAGTATTGAGTTCGATAGTGAAACCGGCTTTATGATCTCCTTTTGGTAAATGATCTCGAAGTCCCATATAGTCAATGTAGGCATCATCGTTCTGGAACACATCTAATTGAGGGGTCCCTTTCAGGTCCGAGTCAATAAGCTCAGGGTGTAAGAGGGGAAGGGAGTCGGATGAAAGACCTGATTCGTTGATAGTGTGGATGGAAATACTAGGAGCACAGGTGGGGGTAGTGTTCTGGGTGGTACTTTCTTCCAGGTTGTTTATCGCAATGGAATCGATACTTTCCTCGAAAGCCATAACTTCAGGGAGGGGCAAATCAGACTCCAGTGGTCTGTCCCGTTGCGTTTGTCTCTCATGATATGGGCTAAGGGTTTGGATGGTATCAATCTCCTTGTCATCGTAGGAGTGTTCTGTCAGCTCGTCCCATTCATACTGATTGGAATCATCTGAATCTGCGTCACTATCCTCTTGGAGTGTTTGAATTATCTCCACTAGGCAGGCATTTTCTTTGGCTTTACCTTTACCTTTGTAGCCTAGGCCAGTCGTGTTTCTAGCCGAAGAGGAGGAAGAGGGTTGTATAGGTTCGATGATCCCCTCTTTTCTGAGGCCGATAGGGCCTTGTCCTTCATATCCCATCCTATGCAAGATGGTTTCACCTCGCCCATAGAGCTCTGTAGGGAGTCTGGGTGGATCTTGGGATGTGTTTTCTTCTTCGGCATAGAGCCATTGTAAGAGATCTCGCTCCTCTGATTCATCGGATAAGGTCCCCCATTTTACAAAGGGGTTTGCGGGAGTTGTAGGAGGAGCAGAGGGCTTTGGAAAATGCCTGGGTTGATGTTTGGGCTGGCCAAAGGAGCGAGGAGACAAGGGCATTTTTGCAAGGTTGAGGCTGTGCTCAATCTGGTATTCCCCCACTCCATTTTCTTTTATGGTGATTTTCATTGGTTTGGGCTGTGAAGAGGAAGCTTCAGCAGTATGGTCTTGTGGCGGAGTAGGGGAGATATGGGCTCGGTTGTTGGGAATGACACATTCCGGTTTGGCTTGGAATGAGTTGCAATGCTGGTAGGGGTCGGGGTCGCCGTGTATGGTGACCTGCTTGCCATCGTGTGGGAACTTTATGCATTGATGGTAGGTGGAGGGGACAGCTTTCATGGCATGGATCCATGGTCTCCCTAGTAGAATATTGTAAGCAAGCTCCCAATCAAGGACTTGGCACACCACATCTTTAATTACCGGTCCCACTTGAATGGGTAGGACAACCGTGCCCTTCGTGGTGCGCTCCTCCTCGTCATAGGCCTTTATGGTAATCTTTCTCCGTGGATCCACTGCCTGTTCAGAGAACCCCAATGCAAGGACTAGCTTCAAAGTGCAAATATTCAAACCGGCACCCCCATCAATGAGAACCCTCTTGATACGGTGCCTGTGTACGAATGCGACAATGTGTAGAGGAGTGTTGTGGGGTTGAGACATGGAAAGGTCATCTTGTTCTGTGAATGATATGGAAGGGGAGGATGTCAAATTACCCACCATGGTTTGAAACTTTTCTTGGGCTAGGTTAGTGGGGACAGTAGTCTCCACTAAGGCTTTCTCAAGAATCTCCTTATGAGAAGGAGATAGACGCAGGAGCTCCAATATAGAAATATGAGCCGGAGTCTTTTGCAATTGGTCGATGACATTATATGGGCGGGGGTTGGACGAAGATGGCGACGACCTTGGAGGAGTGGTGTTGATCATGACTCTACCACTGCGGGTAATGATACTACAACCAGTTCCGTTAGGTTCTAGTTGTTGGTTGGGGGATATGACGTTGACTTGTGGAACATGCTCAGAAATGCAGTTAATGGTGTACTCAAAGGGAACGCTTGCATAGTTAGCATTACTCGACCCACTGTTCTGGTTTGGCCTGTTACGATTGTTGTCATTATTGTTATGACCATTGGAGTTGTTGCCATTGTGACCATTGTTGTGGTTGTAACCATTGTTGTTGTGGCTGCCGTTGTGATTGTTGTTATATGGCCGGTTGTGGTTTAGGAGAGGATCTCGGTAGGCCACATGAGATTCATTGGAGGTATGCTGTTGTGTTCCTCCCTGATTTTGGTCCAGTATATCTTGTATGACGTTCTTAAGACGGATGCAATTATTGGTTGTGTGCCCCCTTCCTCGATGATACTCACAATAGTCTGTGTCCTTCCAATAGGGAGGTTTGACTATAGGCTCATAGTCACTTGTTGGCGGTAGAGAAATTTCATTGTTAGCCAACAACTTCCTGAGAGCAGACTCTTGAGATTCTCCTAACGGCATGAATTTTCTCCTTGGGTTTGAATTGAACCAAGGTCTAGATTCCCGAGGGGGTGGCTTGTTGAGTGCACCATTATTTGCTTCTTCCTTAAGAGTGAATATGGGTTGTTGTTTAGGGGCTGCCGCCTTGGCATCCACTACTCCATCGTTGACCACATTCTTGTTCTTGGTCCAAAACTTTGACTTGTCAGTTGTGTAATTGGAAGGAGGCGTGTCCTTGTAGAGCTTGAGAGTTCCTTTAGCGATCATAGCTTTCTCAATGAATAGCCCCATTTCGATGACTTTGGTGAATGAGGTAGGGCATTGTATCTGAATTTGATAGCTAAGATCGGGATTCAAATTGTGGACAAACATTTCCAATAGTTGTTTCTCAGGCATGTCATAAGAACACTTGCTAGCTAGCTGTCGCCATCGTTGTAAGAAGGTGGCGAAAGACTCTCCACCTTTTTGTTTGGTGTTGCATAGGTCGAGCATAGATACTTCGTGTTCTATGTTGTAAGAGAAGTGCGTTATGAATTTATTGACAAGTTCATCAAAAGTTTTGATTCCAGGTGGAAGACGCGAGAACCACTCCATAGCCTGACCCCCTAAAGATCTTGGGAATAGTCTCATTAAGTAGGTCTCGTTGTGAGCTACTTCTAAACATGCTGCAGTGAATTCCCTGATATGATCTCTAGGATCCCCCTTCCCTTTGTATTTGTCAAATTTCAGGATTCCGAACTGAAAGGGGAAAGGTTTCATGACCACACTTCTGTCAAAGGGGTATGGTGCTATATCTTCCAAGGAGTAGTTCTTGGAACTGGTGCCGATCTTAAGGTTGGAGATTTCTCGCTGGAGACTCTCAATTTGTTGTCTCACATCCGCTATAGGAGCATTTTGATCTATGTGTTGTTTTCCGCTTTCATTGGCCTGGGGGACCGTGTCATTTGTGCCTCTCTCATGTGCCTTTGGGACTGTGTCATTTGTGTCCCTCTCATGTTCATTGTCTGCATTTTCCATGATGGAGCTAATGTCAAAGTCTGCGGGGAGTTTGAGTCCGAGACTAGCAAGATGATGGAAATATTTGGTGGGATCCTCAAGGAGTACTCGCTCCACTAGGCGTTGGAATTTGCTATCTTGCATGTGTGCCACTAATTCTTCACGAGAAAATTCTTCATCATCATCGCATGGTGGGGCGATGTGATCGGAAGGGTCGGCCATTTCAGTTAGCTTGTTGTACTGGGATTGAGTAAGAACCATGCAAGGTGGGGTGGGATGAAATGGACAAGGATTAGAAATTTTGGCAAGGTGCCGACTAAGACTGTAATGAATGGGATATCTAGGACAAGACTTGGACAAAGGGTTCTCTCGCTCAATGACTTCAGGTAAGACGGTTGACACAAGACTCCAGCCACTAGCAAGGGTAGTCGATACCAGTCTCACTGTGTAGGGCTGAGTCGTTCAACAAGACTACTAGCAAAAGGTACTGTGACCTACTAGGCTTACGTGAACTCACTAAAGAAGGACCTATGTCGACTTGGTATGGGACAGAATGACGATGGGGTAAGAGTGACCAGGACGGAAGGCGACGGGGACGACCGTCGAAAGAGAGATAAACGGGTGAAATGGATGAAAGTTGGCTGCAAGGTTGATTCTGACCTCAGAAAATGGAACTAGGCTGAAATGGGTACTCCGAACAGCTGACGAAAATTTCTCAAAAATAGAGCAGATGCTCACTGTCACACATGCGCAGAAACAGATGCGCAGCAAGAATAGGTAAATGCGCAGTAAGTCGTTGTATAAGCGCCGCTTTGGTGAGGTATGTATGCGCGGTAACAGTATGCAAATGCGCAGCAGGAAAGTATATGCGCAGCAGGTCAGCGTATATGCGCAGCAAGTCGCTGTAAAAGCGCAGCAGAACAGAGTATATGCGCAGCAGAAAGTACAAAAGCACCGTAAGTTGGTACAAAAGCGCAGTAAGTCGCTGTATATGCACCGCAGAAATGGATATATGCGCAGTTCTGGTATTTTTGGGCAAATTTTTGGGATTTTTCTCTGTTTTTAGGT
Source organism: Cunninghamia lanceolata (assembly GCA_027924645.1). Classification (NCBI taxonomy): domain Eukaryota; kingdom Viridiplantae; phylum Streptophyta; class Pinopsida; order Cupressales; family Cupressaceae; genus Cunninghamia; species Cunninghamia lanceolata. Next base: position 9,889,160 of record BSBN01001752.1, read on the forward strand.
ATTTTTTGGCTGGAATAAGTCTTCCTGATCTGATTTTATGAATTAATTTAGCAAGAAAACACAGCAAGCACAAAGAATGTTTTGTAGTTTTTCATTATTTTTGTAGTTTTTCGACTCTATTTTGGACAAAAGCAAGTACAAAATCCTAGGCGAGAAATGGATTATAAGGGATTTGGGCCACTAAAACAAGAGGTTTGTAATTCGGGCAACCGTTCAAGTGGTTACACGTGCGGCGGCGCTACGCTCCGTTATGGAGTCTCCCAGCCTCACAGGGTTGCGCCTGAGAGGGTTTTGGGGGAGGTTGGCCGTCGGTGTAACATAACAGCACTCGTTGCAGGAGGTTTTCACCTCAAGCACAATTTATTTTAAGTGGCTCGGTAGGGCTTGGAGTTAGCCTGTTACCACTCAGGGTCGTTCCCGCTTGGACAAGCGTGCATCCAAGGGCAGGCCCCTCCTAAAGGTTAAACAAGTAGAATGACAAGTCTGGCACTCTGATCACCCAGAAGAGGGGAGAGCATAAGCCTATTGTCATTCGCAAGCACAGAATACACTGATTAATCCACCCTAGTTAAAAAGATAAAAACTAAATGGGCTAAGCTAGTCAAACAAAACCTTGAAGTGATTTCAGCAATATTGCAGTGGTTCAATTTTAAGTCCCAGAAAGCAGTTGTGAGTTCAATTTTAAATCCACGTTGCGCGAGATTGTTAACTTTGAAATTCAGGTCTCAAGATATAGCAATGGTTCATTTTAACTCCAGAATGCAGTTGTGAGTTCAATTTTAAGTCCACGTTGCACGAGATTGTTAACTTTGAAATTCAGGTCTCACGATATAGCAATGGTTCATTTTAACTTCAGAATGCAGTTGTGAGCTCAATTTTAAGTCTTAGATAGCAATAACTTGGAAGTTTGTTTGCAATGCAAGCATGAAATAAACCAGTTTACTTCCTCCCTAATTAAGACTAGATGAAGATTTGTAATGAACAGCCATTTTACTCTTTCCCAGAAAATGAAAGGTGAGCTAGTTAGATGCAACTACATGTAACTGAACCCGAGCCTAACCTGCAAAACCGCTCCAGCAAACACCTGCAAAAGGGTTAGCGTTAGCAAAATACCCTAGAAAAGTACCAAAACCTGAGCCAGTTACAAATGCGCAGCTTCAGTGATCAGATGCGCAGAAGTGATCAACAGAAGCGCAACATTAACGAATGCGCCGTAAAAATGAACAGATGCGCCGTTAAAATGAACAGATGTGCAGTTTTAACGTATGCGCAGCAACAGTCGTCAGAAGTGCCGTAATAGACAACAGATGCGCCGTTTTAACGTATGCGCAGCAATATTATATGAAAGCGCAGCAAAAATCAACAAATGCGCAGTTTCAACAAAAGCGCAGCAACAGTCTATAAAAGCACCGTTACAGTCAACAAATGCGCAGTTTTACAAAAGCGCCGTAACAGTCTTCAAAAGCGCCGTAAAAATGAACAGATGCGCCGAAAGAACCTGTGCGTGACTCTGCGGGGTCTGTACGGAACCTGCCTTCAAAAAAGCTCAAAAACGGTAAAATAAAGGGGCAACGGCCCCACGGTGGGCGCCAAAAATGTGAGGGTAAAATAGTGCATCAATCAAATGAATAACAGATGACCCAAACATCAACAGAATAGAGAAACAAAGAAGATTCAAATGAACAAAGCAATGAACAAACACAGCAAACCTCTTCCGTTTCGAAACTTCTGTTGTTCGCCTATCACGAATCGTCCTTTCGCAGATGAGATGAGCCCTCAGAGAGTGCAATCTTTTAAAAGCTGTTGGAGGAAGTCGATGGTGAACGGCTATGGTGTGATATGCAATGAAGGTGAGCTCCAATGCAACAATGGTGATCTCAAGCTTGTGGATGACAAATGGGTGCCAAAGGCGCGCTGGTGATATTTCTGCAGAGTAACGATGTCAAAAGCCTGGATGATTAGAATGAAGGGATGAAGCTTCATTTATAGACCCGGAGGAATAGGAATCAACGGTTGAGAGAAGATATGAAGATCAACGGTTGAGGATGGTTGAGGAATGTGCAACCAGTGGAAATGTGACAAGTGTCCCAGCTCCATCATGAAAGGTGGGATGTGACAAAACTGATTGGAGAGTTAACTCCATTGACTGGTCTGTTAACAGAATTGATTGATCAGTTAGAAGAGTGGATTGTGGAACTGACTGGATTGATTGAGGATTTGACTCAACTGACAGGTTAGTTAACAGATTTGATTGATTGGTTAACTGACCTCTGATTGGAGAAGAAATAGGCCATGTGGGTGAGGGAAAATAAGATAATTAAATATTAAATATATTTAATTACATGTGCAACCTGATGAGGTGGACAAGGTGAGGTGGAAAGGTGACATGGAATTTTGAATTTAGAACTTTAGGATAGAGGAAATAGGATTAATTAAATAATTTATGATTATTTAATTGTGAAGGACAAATGGAAGGATTTTAATTAAATAAATTGAATTTATTTAATTATGGAACAGTGAATCGATTAAATAAATTTAGAATATTTATTTAATTAATAGAAGAAGGGAATAAATATTTAGAATATTTATTTAGGATGATTTGTGTCATTTTTAGGCGTATACACCTTCTACTGTAGTTTAGTGCCATCAGTCATTGTTTCAGTGCTATCTACATCTATCTTAGTGCCATTTGTTGCTCTGTTGGTGCCATTTGTCTCTATCCTAGTGCCTTTTGTGCCTGTCTTAGCACCTTTTTTCATGACAATTTAAAAAAAATTGTTCCAAAAATGTTTTTATCTCTAATTTTTAACACTGATCACTATCTACAGGCTTGAGTCTTTCTATTTTAATAGGGTTTTAGGCCTTAGGGTGCTTTATTATCACTTTATTTAACACATTTTGAAAAGAGTAGCTAGGTTTAGTTTTTGTCTTGCATAGCTCACATTATTAACTCTATTTTTAAGTTGAAATCTATTGTCTAACCCTTTGGACTAACCTTGTAGGTCCTCTAACACTTTGTTTGATCATTTGGTGCAAAAAGATTTTCTATTTTTGTGTAGGTCCTTCACTCTCTATCGGATTAGCGCCATCAAAACCCAGAACCACACCATTAACCTTTGTGACAGAGCCTGCAGGTATACATTTGCTATTTATCAATGTTTTGTGCATTCTGTCAGCAGCTTAGTACAATCTGTTACTATTTTAGTGCATTCTATTGTAGTGCTTTATGTCACTATGATAACACTTTTAGGCTCTATTTTATCACTATTGTTCTCTATTTTAGTGTCATTTTCTATCTATTTAGTGCTATCTATTTGTCTATTAGCACTTTTTGTCTCTGTATTAGCGCCATTTTTTTGACAGAGTTTGTAGGTATATGTAGGAGTCTAACTTGTTTGTGCAAGCACTAAGAACATTTTTCTAAGACTGACTTCTTAAACTACTAAATTATCTGGTGCAAATTCACTTGTCCAAGTTTTTTTTTCACTAGATCTTAGTTGCACTAAAGTTAGATTAGTTGGAAATTAACCTTGTTTTCCATGTCTTGTTTGCTTGTAGATGTATGCTCTCTCCTCGCACCTTAGGGTGATCTTGGGGATCAAAAATCTACTTGCAAACTTGTTCTTACTTTTAATTGTATGCTAAAGGGGTTATCTTTTTTGTGTATGCTCTCCCCTCGTGCCTAGTGCGATCTTGGGTGATCAAAAAGAAGGGGCAATTTCTTCTTAGGAGGCCTACTTGGGGATTTCATTACCCCAAGGGACAACCTCAACCACATGTACCGGTAGGGTATATCAAAGGGGGGAGAAGGAAACTTGTACCCCAATCTAGTTGCATTGTCATTAGGATAGCCTTGGGGTCCAGGTGATTCTAGACACAAGGTGAAGTGGTGCTTGCTTAACCGCTTGGTGCCACATCCCTTCAATGGACTAGTGTTCATGGTTTAAGCCTCATGTACCTTGTGTATATAGAGTAGTCCCTAGAAGCTTATACTATCCTAGCTTAAGACCTTTCAGCTGTCATATCTTGTGGTGTACCACTACAATAGGAGGGGAAGATGCTCACCGTACCATTGTACTTGAGATAGGGTCTACTTTGGGTAAGACAAAAGTCTCCAACGTAAGGGGGTAAGGTGGTCCATGACCTTATTTTCCCTATCTATCCAAGCTATAGCATTATGGTATTAATGGGGGTGGGAATCTTGGTTCTATTTTGAGTTAAGATTGACCCATGACCGTTTTGTGATTCACAAGATATGACACTCCCACTTGACTAATTTCTAGGATGTTCATGTGAATGATGTGTCTTCTTTGTTGAAACCCATACAAGCCAAAAATCCAAGTCCACCCTCTGGAGTCAAGCCATTATATTTTCTTGAGCTTGATTTAATGCTTGCAAGGAACCTTTGAATCCAAAAGATCCAAAAAATTTCACCAAAATCAATCCAATCCAACCTTTGAATAGACAAACAACATCTTTAATCCTCTATTTGGTGCCATTGGAATCCCTGTTAGTACCTTATGCATGACTGTTAGTGCCATAATACCTTCTGTCAACTCCTTTAGTTTACCCTTTAGCACATACAGTTACTCTGTTAGCGCCTTTGGGCCATCCTTTAGCACCATTTATCTCTGTGTCCAAAAATCATTGACCTTTAGTTGATCTTCCTAGTAGAAATTTAATCATCCTTGTGATGTGACAACATTCCAAAAATCATCCCAAAATCACCCATCTAAGTCCATCCTTGCATCCCATATCATATCATTTGACCTTAGAGGATATCTTGATTATCACTTTGGACCTTTGACCTTAGCCCATCCATTCCAATTCCAAATCAACCATTATCTTAACCTTTCACCTCAATTCCATCCAAATCCAAATAAAAATTCACCTCATCCAAATCCTAGTCCAAGTCCATTATCCCACATCTATTCTCACCCAAATCAACAAAATCACCCAAACCCTTCATCTCAATTGCATCCAAATCAAAAATTTCAACATCAACCAAACCTTAGACCAACCCTAATCCAAATCAATCGTCAAAACCTTACCAAATCAACATTATCCAACCTCAACCAACCTTATCCAAATCAACATTCTCCTATCGAAATCAAATCAAATCAATATCCAAAATCATCCCTCAAGTCAAATTTGTCCAAACCTAAATATAGATCTCATCCTTTATCCTCTAATTTATAGAAAGCTTAAGCATTTGTCTACCTTAAGTTATTTTATAAATTGGCCTTATCAACCTTAGGATAAATTGTCTTAGGAGCCTAGATAAGGTAGCTCAGGATCCAGGGGCTTTATCAAGCTACCAGATCAAGCAGTGAGAATGATTAACACAAGATAACAAAAACAAATGATTCTTTATTCATATGCAAGAGAATGATTACATTAGGAGTACAATTATCATTACATATGCATTGGCCTTAGCCTTACAATAGTTTAGATTTAGACCAAATCAATCTTGCAATCTGGAGAAGTCTCTGGAAGCTCCCAAAAATGTACTATAGATTCGACCAAGGAGAATCTCCATTCGTAGTAAGAATCCCATGTATTTATAGACCTTTGAGGTGGCCACTAACCTTCATCACATGCTCCTACCATGTGTCACATCCTAATTTACCCTAGAACTAGCTGTACAGGCAGTTAAAACTAATTTTGTCACCTTTTGCACATTTAGTAGTGATTTCATGCCTCACCGGATGTGGGCTTTCAGGCCATGACCAGATCAGTAGGAATTTTGGCCCTTACCAAACAAAGTAGAAGATTTGAGGTTTGTAGGATATGTGCAGTGAGGCTCCATTTTAGCATTAGACTTTCACCCTACACTAGATTGGCGATAATTTTGATGTTCAATGGATATGTCCTGTGAGGGTCTCTTTTTGCATAGATCTAGTCAAGTCAACTTTTAGCGTTAACACCTATTTAATACTCCGGTGGGGAAATCCACTGTCACTAGACCGATGGGGATTTTGGTGTCTGTCGGACATGTCTGGTGAAGACAAGTTTTAGTGCTTATCCTATGCAGTGGTGTTTTAGTGCAAGTCTGTTATACCTTCTCCGGTGGGCCTTTTACCCTCAACTAGATTTGTGGGAGTTTTGGGAATCAAAGGATATGTCCAGTGAAGAGAGTTTTTAGTGCTAGTCTGGTGGTGATGATTTTTAGTGCAAAGTGCTTGAAAGTGTCCAACAGGGAATTGAGGCATCACTAGATATATCTGGTGCAGAGACTTTTTAGTGCAACTTTGGTGAAGTCCAATTTTAGCATAACTCTGGTGAAGGATGATTTTAGCGCCAGGTAGTCCAAACTACTCAGCAGACAAAATGAAGGTCATAGCATATCTAGTGACAGGTAAAAACTTTGTTGAGGCGTAACTTCTTCAATTTTTAGCACATTTTCACCAAATTTGAGATGTAGATACCCATTTGGGCCTTCTTCAAGATCAAGTCATCACTTGGCCAAAATCTTTAGGAAAACTCTCCGAAGTTGATCAATTCACTCCTGAAGCAACTCTTGTAGCAAAATAAACAACAATAAAGAAAAACAAATCTTTTGGGTTGATGAGGATTGCACATGAACCTGGATGCTCCTACATCACTAGACTACTCCTAAGTTAGTGAATTCTAAGGTTCCCATTTTTCTTCGAGGTCTTGTCTACCCCGAGTAAAATAATCCACATTCCCTTTTTTCTTAAGTGTCTTAGTCTACCTTAAGTAAAGAGAGGAATATCCTTGAAATCCATAAGATCTAGATTTATTTTTAGCCCTCTTTTGATTTGGTTATCCTTATCAAACATCATCCAAACTTACCCAAAGTATCCCTCACATCACTCATCCAAAATCATTATCCAAAGTATCCAAAATCATCATCCAAAGTATCCAAAGTATCCTTGAGCATTTATCATCCAAATGTATCCCAAATATCCCTTAATCATCCATCCCAAAACCATCTTCAAAAATATCCAAAGTATCCAAACCTTTAGTAATCCATCCAAAAATCATTCTCATACCCTATCATCAAATCATCCATTTATTTACTGATATTTGGTCTAAAACCTTTTGAAAATGAATCTCTAAGGTCATAACCTCCACTTATCTCTCATCACCAAATTAAACCAATTCATACCTTTTCATTGCATGCCACAATCAAGGTCCCAAGCTAGGAAGAACAAGGAAATAGACTCAAATAGGCCATGGGGAATGGTCCCTACCAATCAAAACAATGTCCCAATAGTCCAACAACAAACATCCTTTGACAACAATGCTATGATAAACCCTTGGGGAACCCAACAAATACAACCACCATCCAATACCAACAATGTTGATCAAGATGTAATAGATTTTATGCAAGATGTCAACTTCATGGATTTGTTAGACCACATCCTAAAGTCTGACCCTAATAAATATCTTGAATTCTTGATCCAAAAAGGTGCTAAGGTACCTAACCCACCTTCTACATCACAACCATCTTCCTCAAAAAAAGTCCCTAATACATCACAACCTTCAACATCTAAAACTACCACATCAACCACATAAATCCCCACCTCCACATCAACATCAACTATATCTACATCTACCCCCCAAATCACCCTTAACATCCCTAACAACACTACATATACCAATGCTTCCACAAGCGTACCACATTTGATGCCAACACCATAGCCTTCATGAAACAACTATTCTCACAACCACATTAAAATATATCCAACATCCCTAACAATAACTCATGCAACAACCCTTCACAAACATGTAATTTCACATAAACACAACCCCCCATTTTGCAACCTCCCATTTCACAACCACCTATTACATCCACTTCTACACAAAACACCCAACAACAAATTCTACCACATATCCTACAACAACTCATAGCTTACCAACAACCTCAAAAAAATCAAACCCCACCCCAACAACAACAAATCCCAAAATTTCTCCAACATTTAATCCAACAACAACAATCCAATGTACCACAACCACCCTCCCAAGATTTATCAAGCATTGTGCAAACCTTAATCCAAAGGTTTGAGGACATACAACATGGGAATAAAAGAAAGCAATATTCATTCAAAGACATTTTCCCATATCCATTTGATCACACCATCCCCATGCCTCCTTTCCCCAAATACAAAGGGAAAGGGGACCCTAGGGAACACCTTAGGGAATTTTACATAGCTTGCTTGGAAGTTTCCTACGATGATACATATCTAATGAGACTCTTCCCCTGAAGCTTAGGAGGCCAAGCCACCGAATGTTTTTCCCACCTTCACCCTGGTATCAAGACATTCCATGAACTTGCGAAGAAGTTTGTCAATCACTTCTCCTACAACTTTGAACACAAAGTGTCCATGATAGACCTTTGCAACACCAAGCAATGAAATAGGGAATTTTTTGCCACCTTCTTGCAATGGTGGAGAAGCTTAGCAAGTAAGCTCCCATGGCCCATCCCTAAAAAACAATTGGTTACCATGTTTGTGACCAATATTAACTAGGAGATGGGATTTGACCTACAAATCCAATGTGCATCTACCTTTGAAGAGGTCATTGACAAAGGAACCACAATTGAAAGAGCTCTCACAACCAAGGGAGCTATCAAAATTTATTGAGAAAATGACAACAAAAACACCAACAAAAAGGTCAATAGCAACAATAACAACAACAAAAATAACCCCAACATGAAAAACAACAACCAGTCACATGAAAAACCCCACTTTTGGGGCAAGAGCAAAAACACCCTTAACGATGGTATCACTAACGTTAGGAACGTCCAAAATGTACAAAATCCCACACCATCAAATCCATCAATAAGCAATAATAACATTATCATTCCAAAAGATCCATCAAGACAATCTAACGCACCAAAACAAAGATTCACACTTTTGGGTGAACCTATTGAAAAGGTCTTGAGAAACCTTTTGAAGGCCAACCTCATCCAATTACCCGCCATTAGACCATATTATGACAACCAATTTAAACCTTCATGGTTTAATGAGAATTCATATTGTGAATACCATCAATTCAAAGGTCATAAAACATCCATTTTCATGAGGTTAAAGAATTGCATTCAAGACCTTGTGGATTGTGGTGATATCACCATTGATGAACCACCCAAACGATCGCCTAATGAAAACCTAGGAGAATACAAGGGTTTGCTTCCCAATCACAAGGGTAAAGCCTCCTCATCTAATCAAGCCTATAACACCATTCATCCTCCTTCTTTCGACTTCGTCATGGATTATATAAAAGAATCTCATAACCAAGTTGCTACCATTACCATAAGAGCTAAAAATCCTAATTGCGTCGTTACTACCTGTCACAGCCGCATTTCAATTTGAGGAGCCCCAACCACCGATGATCAGCCTTCCACATCTACACCCACAAGCCACCCACCCACAAACAAATACAACCTCCTAGAGCACCTCATAAAAACTCCCGCACAAATCTCTATCTTAGAGTTGCTTCGCACATCCCCTCTCCACAAGGAAGTCCTTGCCAAAGCCTTGATGGAGACTCATATCCCTACTGACTTGAATATAAATCAATTCCAAGCCATGGTGGGACATCTCTCATCACCACATCATCTCACCTTTTTTGAGCAAGACCTTCCTACCACAAGCACATCCCATAATGAAGCCCTCCACATCGAAGTACACATCCAAAAACATACCATAAAAAGAGTCTTAATAGATGGTGGATCTGGCCTAAACCTTTGCACTCTTAAACTGATAAAACAATTGGGATATTCTTATGTGGTTGTAGACTCAAGCAAGATTGTCACCATCAAGGGATATGATGACACTGAGTGCCTATCTGAAGGAACCATCAAGCTTCCCATCCAAGTTGGATAGAAGATTTTGGAGACCAAATGTCAAGTGCTTGATCTTGATCTCCCTTATAATATCCTCCTTGGCCACCCATAGATCCATTTCATGTGAATCATTCCATCCACATTCCATCAATGCCTCAAGTTCCCATTCAACAACACAAAAGTCACAATCTATGTTGATCCACATCCTTTTCAATATTGCACTTTCTTAGAAGGACATGATAAAACTTTCTGTCCCTACAACAATGCCATCAAATCATCTACCTCCAAATCAAAACCATCCTCCAATTACATCAACCCCTCCAACATTGTATCCACCTCATCACCTTCACCCATTCCCAAGATCAAGATCAAAGAAAGTGACCTACAGTGTGAGAGTATGACCTACATGACACATTTTGTGTAGGGCAACTTCCACCATCCACCAAAACATTTGGTACACCTAAGACAATTTCCATGATGATCATCAAATGTAAACCATATCCAATCTTTGAAAGAAAACACTTGATGGAACAAGATGTCCTTGAAGACATGTCATCCTAGCTCTACAAAGATGAATATGAAGAATCAATAGTTCCTATCCTACCTGTCAAAATATATGGTAAGCGTCTAGATATTGTCAAAAATATGGGCTATAAAGGACAAGATGGTATGGACCTATACGAGCAAGGGATCCTTGAACCCATCCAAGTAACAAGGATTCCCTATCACTAAGGTTTAGGGTATGGAAAACAAGAGTCTACCCCCACTAAACTTGAATATATCTTAAGTGAGGTTGTGAGAGCTTTTCCCGTAATTGAAAACACTAGTGAAGAGGATTATCAAGACTCTTTTACCAATTTAGCTGAACTATTTGAATCATCCATAGGCACCATTTATAGCCTATCAACCACACCATCATCATCCAATGACCTTCCTCTCATCTATCTACAACTCATTGACTGGGACCAACAAGGACCTCTGGTCCCCAATATTGCACAAAATGATGAAGCAATAGCTGAACTTATGAGAGTTAGAGACCAATTACCCCTTGGAGATCACAAAGTTGGCTACATCATGGAACTAAACACATCCACATACCTTGGGGAGACATCCATATCTCTCAGTTACAAAAATATAAAGATAAAAAATACATCCTCTAGTGAAAAGCACTCCGTGGCACTTTCAGATGAAGAAAAAATCAAAATAAAGGACGTATCTCCTAGTGAAAACCTCACTAAGGTGCTAGGAGATGAGAGAATGGATCTCCCCAAGGTCCTTGAGCTATATCAAGAAAGGTCACCAATCCTTGTAGAGGAATCACAAGAAATGAATCTTGGCACCGTGGAGTCACCAAAGATCACCTTTTGGGTCACTTCCCTTACATCAGCAGAACAACAGGCCCTCTTGGTTTTTTTCAAACAAAGAAGTCACAACTTTGCATGGACCTATGTCGATATTCTAGGGTTGGACCCCACACTAGTAGTCCATCATCTTGCCATACATCCTGATGCAAAACTGATAAAGCAAAAACTAAGCAAAATGAATCCCCAAGTGGCATTCATTCTCAAAGTAGAACTCAAAAAGCTCCTAGACATGGGATTCATCTGTCCTATTGACTATCCTAATTGGGTGTCAAACATTGTGCCCATACCCAGTCATTGGGGGCATCCGCATGTGTATAGAATTCAAAGCCCTTAACAAAGCATGCCCTAAGGATGACTTTCCTCTCCCAAACATCACCATCATTGTTGATCTAATCGCTGGGCATGAAATGCTATCACTTATGGATAGATTTTCTAGATAAAATCAAATCAGGATAGCCGAAGAAGACTAACATGAGATGACATTCATATGTCCATGGGGAACATATTGTTGGGTTGTTATGCCCTTTGGCCTCAAGAACACAAGAGCTACCTATCAAAGAGCTAGACTGTGATATTCCATGACCTCTTCCATAGCATCATGGAAGATTATGTCGATGACTTATTGGAAAAATCCAAAACAAGGGATGAACATTTGCAAGTGCTAGCTAAAATATTTGACCAGCTAGAACAATACAAAGTGAGGCTCAATCCTAAGAAATGTGTCTTCAGATTCACCTCGAGAAAACTCCTATGCTACATTGTATCAAGATGAGGTATAGAAGTAGACCCTGCAAAAGTAAAAGCAATAGTTGAAATGCCCCCACCAAAATCTCAAATAGCTAGGTAGATTTCAAGGAAAGCATCAATCAATAAGATGCTTCATAACCCAACTAGTTGACAAGTGCCAACCATTTTAGCATCTCCTTTGTAAAAATGTGGCATTCATATGGGATGAAAATTGTCAAAGGGCCTTCAAATAGTTGAAAGAATATCTTGCTACACCTCCAGTCCTTATTCCACCAAAACAAGGATAACCCCTACTACTCTACATCTCCGTGATAGAAATAGTGATAAGGTCTTTGTTAGCACAACACAATGATTAAGGGAAAGAAAGAGCTATTTACTACATCAGTCATACCTTAGTGGTCTATGAACTCAACTACACTCCTATTGAATGAGCATGCCTTGGAGTTGTCTTTACTTCTCAGAAACTAAGACACTACATGCTCAATCACAAGATGAAGCTCATAGCAAAAATTGATCCACTAAAGTACTTTTTGTCCCACACAGCTCTTACAGGACGAATGACTAAGTGGGTGATGATCTTAAGCAAGTTTGATATAGAATATATAGAAAGAAAGTGGAACATCAAAAAATGTCCCCTTGGGGGTTTTTCCCTCATAAGGTTTAGCTCCTGAGTCTTTAGCATGCATTTAGGACATCTTAGTTCATATTTTAGCACCCTAATGGAATGAGACCTAGGTTAGATGACAAATTGGACCTAGGTGGACCCCTTGAGCTATACCCTACCCAAAATAGGGGGGAGGACTTGGGCACTCATGCCCTAGTCCTACCCTATTTTGGGGCAGCCCCAATTTCTGGGTGGCGATTTATGACCATTATTTGGGTCCTTTGCCAACACGATAAGTTTGAATTATGAAAATCTTGGTGGGAGTGTTTGTAGTTGCATATAAAAGCATGTTTAGGCATTCATTGTAAACTAGATGATCATTGTGAACTTTAGGCATTCTCAAGGTGATTCAAGGCTTTCATTGTGTTGCAAGAGCAGACTTATGTGGTTTATGTGTTTGTTGTAGATTTGAGCATCCATTTCATCATGGAATGAAGAGCATCTTCCTCCCATGATATCTTTCACTACAAAGTGACATTATTTTGTGTTTTCATCATTGATTGCTTTGGTTTTTGCCTCTGCCTCACAAGGGAACACACTCTCTATCTGACAACGGTGTTCAGAGACTTAAGTGTCCTCCGGGGCTTGACTGAGGCAAGCCTCTAAACACCACAACCCCCAAACCAAGTCTTGTGATTGTAGGTTACAGGTGTCATATTTGGGAAAAGTGGAGTTGTAAGAAGGATTGGCAGGCATCAAGGATTTAGGATCTAAAGAAAAGAAAGACACTGGAGCATTTCTAGGACTTGGGCGCTCACTCTAGTGTCCTCCGCAGCTGAGTTTCAGGAAATAGAAGTTATAGGGCTGATCAGTGTTGGAAGGAGGTCTAGATCTGATGAAGAAACTAGCACCTTGGACTTGGGTGCCCGCTCCAGTGTCCCTGACTGTTCTGCTTTGGAACCCCAAAAATAGATACTCTATGATTTGGTAATTTACTCCTGTCTGCAAGAGCTTTTTCTGTTGTTCATCAATTTGTTGCCATATTTGCATAATTAGTGTTTTAATGGTCAATTAAGCATAGGAGAAGGAAAATTGTTAATTAAATTTCCTAATCCAAGTTTCCCTACATCTCACAGTGACCTAGGGTATGATAGTGCTTGCCACTCGACCCTAGATCCTTGAATGTTAAGTGGAAAGGCAGATTTAAACATCAAAAAACTAAAATATTAATAAATCCAATTTTCCACCTAAACATTTTGGTGAACCTGTGTTTTTGGAATTAAATTGAAACTTGCTGAGTGTGTGTCTTTGGATTTGGATTTATTTCATTCATTCATATAGTCATTTATTTTATTGCATTAAGAAAAATTCAAAAAAAATTGAAAATTTGGAAAAATTCAAAAAAAAAATTGCATTGTTTGGCTTACTAAATTGCATCAGTTCTTCCTAAATTTTCCTAATTCATAATTTTTGAATCACATCTGATATAAACTACAGAAAAATACAAAAATTCAAAATTTTGCTTTGCATTTTCATCATTAATTTGCTAGGTTTTTGTGGAAATTTTGACAATTTTATATAACCTAGTAATTCCAAAATCTAGGGTTAGTAGGCAAAATCTTTTTTCAAATTTTTTATACTGATTTTAGAGACTCATTAAAATTAACATTTGGCTGTAGTATTTCATTTTAGTGTAAATTTGCATTTAGATTTAAAATATTTGCAATTTTGCATAGAAAATTTCAACAAAAACTAGCAATTTTAATGCATTTTCATTCAATTTGCATGGGCATTTTGCATGTTCAAGCTTCAAAATAATTTTCAGATCTAAGAGTATTTAATTTTCATCATAAATCAGACTTCAAAACATTCACATAGCATTTTGTCCCAGGATCTCAAACCTAGGGCTTCAAAAACAACGATTTTCACTAAATTTGGCCTTATCAACTCTAGAAACTTGCACCATAGGCATGTTGTGAGAAGTATTTTTGCATTAATTTTTTTTCATCAGGGTAATCATTTTCTTCCTCTCCTAAAAAGCTTCACAAAACCCTTTTATCAGGCTCTTGTAGTGAAAATTCAGTGAAAAACTACACATTTTGGCTATTTTTGCCCTAGGGTTTGACCTAGTTTGCACTCCAAGTGTGTTGTGATCAATTTTATGGATTCAGGTGACTGATATTATTGATATTTGTAGACATCTAAAATTGAATTGCTTTTGTAAACCAATTTATCCCTCCTATTAATGGAATAAAATCATTTTATCCCTAACCATCTGTCTATCCCTTGTGATTAATTAACTTAATTTATCACTAAGACCTTACAACACTATCCCTCATTAATCAAATAAATATTCCCAATATTTATTTGGTTCAATTCTCATTTTCCCTAATCTCCATTAATTAGATAAATCATGGTTATCTAATTGATCTAGCCTACTAATTGACCTACCCTAACCTACCCTAGCCTATCTCATCCTAGCCCTAGGATTAATTAAGCAAAACTTCTATTTAATTAGTCCTAACCTCTCATTTGGGTGGTCAAACCTAGTTTAAAACCCTTCCCCACATCCCTCAAATTTAAAATTGAAATAAATCACACATCACATTTACTTCTCTTACACACCCCTTACCTCACCCATCCTCATTCATTACCTCTTATCCCCAAATGAATTCTTAATTCATTTCCCATTCCCCAAATGAATTTTTAATTCATTTCACATTCATTCACATCCATACCTCATTTATCACCCCTTTTCCCAAAATGAATAAAAGATTTACTTTTATTCCTAGCCCTTGATCTCATCTTTCAATCCTCACCCTCCATCCTCTTTTCAGAAAATCTATAAATGAGACCCTCTCCAAGCCATTTGAGAGAGACTTCTTCATGCATCAAACCTCTGCCAAAATCACTCCACAATCTCCTCATCCTACCATCCTAATGTCAAAATCTTGCCTCATCTCTATCTCAATCTCCATCTATGTCTAAATCCTTCATCTCCATTGTGTTGAAAAGCCTTGAGCAATCCACATCTACACACTAGTCATGGGTAAAATCGGAGGAGACTATCGGGTGCAACTCCTTCCCTCTTGGCTTTGTGAGTTCATTATGAAGGTATAATCATTCTATTTTGTATTTGGTTTACATTTAATCTTCATTTTGATTTCATTAATCACATTGGCACACCCAGTCTTGGATCTAATCGTCGTTTTGTGAAGGTTTTGTTGTCAAAATCTTCATTTTCTAACTCTCGTTTTAGGAAGTTTTGCAAATTTAGGTGATAAACTATTACAGGTTGTGTCTTGGGCAAAAACAGACTGCATTATTGTGATCAGGTTGATATTTCTATGAATTTTGATAGTAAATCTGCCTAGGTTCTGTGATGAAATTTTTTGAAAAAATTTAAATTTTTTTAGGGTATAGTCCATATCGTATGGATCTGTGACCACCTGCTGTGCTAATCGGTGCATTCTCTATTTTCTACCATTGTTGGTTTGCAGGGTTAAGGTTTTTGGTTTTATAGCACTTGTTTAAAATTGCCACTGGGTTGCCACCACTTCATCACCCATCCCCCACCAGGTCACCGCCTTCTAAACCCCAACCACCACCTTCCCCCTACTCTCATCGCCTCTGCAAATCCAAACCACTGCTAGGGATACCCTTTCTGCTATGGCTGCTCTACCCTAACACCCCCGTGCTACCTGACCACCACCAACTTCATCCTCTGTTGTCTACCCTACACTCCACCCCCACTGACTCCAAAACCCCGTAGAACCCTACACCACCACCTGCATCTCCCGAGACCTCCGCCCGTTGAAACCCTGTGGATTCGTGCACATCGACCACCCCGAGCCTCATCCTCGCTGCCTGCAGCACTTCGCCCAAACCCCACTTCCTCTGCACATCGCTCTTCAACCACCCAAACCCCACTTCCTCTGTACATTCCCTACCATCGCTCGAGATTCTCCCCTCTGCCATAGTCGACTAAAGCTCCACCCACTGTGTGTTAACCCGCCGCCACTGTGATCCCTCCACCATTCAACAACTTCTATTCCACAACACACTTGTCACAACCTGCTACTCCCGGTGGTGCCGCCACTGTAAGCCTTCCTCCCGACCACCATCACACCTTGTTGTCACCTCCCAAAAACCTAATCCTAACTGCCTAAGCTTAACGCCTACCTCCTCCCACAGTCATCTCATCCCCTATCTTTGCCTTAGTAGTCTTTGCCCTAACTGTCAGTCACACAGGGATCTTAGCCCCCCTTTCACCTTTTATTTTTTGTTTGCTCCTAGCCCTCGGTCATATGAATGACCAAGGGCTCAACTTAGGCCCATTTATATGCCCTAACTACCAATATCAAACCACCTATGTTAACACTTGCCATGTGACCAAAATTTTCAAATAGCCAGTGGTTAAACATCAAACGGTTAGCTAGCCTTGTGCTCTCTTTATGCCCTCGGAGGGGCATTGTTTTTCCTTTTTCTATAAATTGGTCATACGAAGTCAAAAATTCACAAACAAGGACTTGCCGGAAAGCTGACAAGGGAAACTTTGCAGTTGTGAGGATTTTATCAGGTGACTATACCATTTTGACCATTTGTTTCGCAGTCAAAGTCAAACCTACTTCAAAACTTCAAATGCTCATATCTTTTGCGTTTTTGATCAAGTTTTCACAAATGTTTTTTTGAAATCACATAGAATCTATTTATGAACTTCTTTTTCCTATATCAGTTCATTTTTCATCTGATTTTATCAGATTATCAATTTTTGCATAACAATCTCCTATGCTAGTCTACTTGCTTTGTTTTCATTTTTGTGACTTGCAGGTGAACATTTGAAGCTGAAAAAACATCAGGATTAGTATCTATATCAATTTGGACAGAGATATTAATCAGGTGCACTCATTCTAGTTCTCATTTTTTCATAATCTTGTTTGCAAACACACTTCAATTTGGGACATAAAACAAATCTTTGTTTGCAAACACACTTCAATTTGGGACATAAAACAAATCCTTGTTTGCATACACACTTCAATTTGGGCTTATAAAAACAAACATTTGTCTTCATCACATATCAAAATTGGGCTTAAAATCAACCAGTGTCTTCAATCACATCTTCAAATTGGGCTAAAAAGAATCATTGTTTGACATGTCTTCCTCACATTTCAATTTCTAAGGGATAATTAACCACTGCAAGTGTGAATCAAGTGTGCGTGTGTATGCTCTCTCCTCACACCGCAAGGTGACCTTGGAGATCAAAAAAACCTCACTTGATTCGCTTTTGTTTACCCTTTCCTAGGAGGCCTGCTAGGGGATTTCATCACCCCTAGGGACGACCTCATCTGAGGCTGAATCAAAAGACACCCTCATTGAAATCAAAATCTTGTCACTCTTGGCTAAGCCCCAAATAACTTTCTACCTTTGGGAAGTGAAGGTGAAGGGTGGGTTACCCCCTTCTCCTGGCTATGTGACAAAATTTCACTTTCAATTCATTAGTCAACCTCATGTAAACATTGCCCAAACCTAATTGGCCATACACCATCAAAAAAGACATTAGGGTATGTTGATGTATCTTGCATGTGTGCTTGTTTAATCATCATCATATTCTTACAATTCAAAATTCAAAATTGTTTGTCTTGTGTGATCATTTCATTGAACATTGCCAAATCAAGATAAACATCAAATACATAAGACAAGTCATTCACCTCATTCTTCCAACACATTCAAATCCAATCACTCATCTATCCTAATCATCCTACTCACCTATCTTATCCACATCATCATCCAAATCATTCAATCTAATCTTATCCTAATCACTCTCATCATCCTTAATCCAATTCATCAACATCATTCTAATCCCATCTCATCCAAATCTAAAATCCAAAATCTAATCCAACATCAATCATCCCTTCTCCATTATCCACTCCAATCAAACATTCCAATTCCTAATCCCTAATCAACAAATCATCCTTAGCACATCAAACTTTGGTTAAGAACCTAGTCCCCTTCATCCTCCATCAATCCCCTCATCCAAAAACCCAACCAAAACTATCCACATCATTATCAAAATCCCTCAACATCATTATCATTCCAATCCAAAAGCCAAATTAACCCAATCAAAAAAATCAAGACCTTAGTCAAACACATAAATCCTCTTGCTTAAGATCATTAGTCTATCAAAAGCATAGAAAACCATCCAACAAAAACAAATCAAATTAAATCATCTTAAGGTCTTGAAATTTTGATTCCCAACATCACAATCATCTATTATCCCCCATCATCTCATATGTCTCCCACAAAATGGATCTTTATGAAGCAATACAACAATTACAAAGATGTAGAAAAGTCTATGAGAACATGGATCCTAATGCTAAGGAATAATACAGAAATGACATTAAAGATATACCCTTAGCACACCTCATTATTGGAGAATCCTAAGCCCCTACCCCATCTTCATCATATCAACCCTCATCATATCAACCTTCAACATCTTACATATCCACACCATTGACCTCATACCAACCTTCATCATATCAACAAACACCCTACACATCATCCCCATCCACATCATATCAATCTTCATTCTTTCAACCTTCATACCAACCTACATATTACATATCCACTCCATCAACCTCATATCAACCTTCAACCTCATACCAACTTTCATCATATCAACCTTCATCATATCAACCTTTACTCTCATATCAATCACCATCCCCTTACACATCCATGCCATCATACTTATCCAACCAATCAATACCTCCACCTTATCCATCCCCCAACCTTTGTCAAGATAACTTTGATCAAGGGAATACCAATCTAACACACCTTTTATCCAAAATCAAAACCTTATATCAACAACCAAATCCCCCATCTCCTAATCCCCATCCTCCAATCCTCCCATCACAATATCCCTTCAACATTATCAACCTTAATCCATCACCTTATGTATCTCCCAATCCCCCAATCCCTATCACCCATCCACCATCTAATCCACCATCAAATCTTCCAAGTCCCAACACTATCACATCCAAAGAATCCTTGTGGGATTTCCTCCAAAGAACATCACCTAAAAATGAAAGCAAAGAAAAGGAATCCCCCAAATCCTCCACCCCTCCAACACCACCATCTAGTCCAACACCTATCCTTGAACCCATCCATGAACCATCACTACCTAATCCCATCACCCACCTATCCAAACCCAATCCTAATCCTACACAATCCACCATCATTATCCATCCATTAAATTGTTCTTCAACCCATAAACTCATGAAGGATACCATCCATTGGCTATTATCAAGGAATCAAACACCCTTATGCAATCCAACATCCACCAAATCTCTTGAACAACCCCCTATCATAAGTCAAGAACCATCATGCAGCCATGTTCAAGAACCCATAAGTCAAGCACCTATTGCATCCATCCAAGCACCTATCACATCCATCTAAGCACCCACCACATCTATCCAAGTCACTTCCACTTCTATCCAAACAAATGAGCCATGTCAAGAATCAAATCCAAAGCATGTTGAAACATCAACCCCTTCTCCTAATCAAGATCTAACCATCCCATCTAATCTCATCCACGATCCCCTCCCATCTATTGATCAACTTATTGATCTCACACCATCTTCTACCACCCCTTTACCATCCCACATGAATCCTTCACCTCCATCTACCAATCCCATCACAAATCCATCCCCTTATCCACTTGGCAAAAGCACTTTCATCCGTGGTGACTCCCTTGTAAGAGGTGAACAACTTCCATCCAATCCCATCACAAATCCATCCCCTTATCCACTTGGCAAAAGCACTTTCATCCGTGGTGACTCCCTTGTAAGAGGTGAACAACTTCCATCCACCACCTATCTTTCTCCAATAAATAATGGACTCGCATCTTGTTTCCAAAGCACTAAACATCCCTTCGTATGTCACATACTCCAACACATGAACTATCAAGGCAAAGGCTTAGGCCTTCATGAGCAAGGCATCTTGGAGCCCATCCACACCACATTCCATCCATCCTCGCATGGCCTCGGCTATACATCCCAAGAGAAACAAAATGAACATGTTGGTACCACCCCCACACCTTCTAAAATCCATTCATCCAATCCCAAACATAGTGTATCTCATCGTACTCACAAAACATTTGTCGCTATCCCTCCTCCATCATCCTATCATTTGCAAAAGCATGTGACCATCCATTTTCCTCCATCAAATTTACCTCCACTACTTCCAACTCCAAATATCCCTATCAAACCCACTTTACCTCCACTCCTACCAACTCCTAATATCCCCATCCTCAAATCTCCTCATCCATTTATCCATAAATCCACTTTTTACCCCTCCCCCCATAAATCCCCTAAATTTCCCAATCAAGACCAACAAAAGTACACATCCTTCAAACATGAAGCTTCCCCCAAATCCATGGGATTCAAAAGTAATAATTTGAATGCCTCAATGCATAAAGCACAAAAGCCTAAAGATATTATCCCTTCCAATCAAAATGAAAAATCCAAAAGGCTATCAAAGCCCACACCATCACAAGAAAAAGCAAAAGCAAAAATGGTGTGGGTCCCTAAGAAAAGATAAATAAAAAAAATGAGGCATCCACATCCCAATCCACTCCAAACTTCCAAACATCTTGCTCCACATCTAAAAATCCCATAAATCCTAAGTCTATTTGGGTCCCTAAAACCCCAAATTGATCATACAAAAATCCCCCATCCTGATCCCCATTACTCCCAACTCCACATCCAAAGTACAAGCTTCCAAATACATCACAGTGTGTGCGACCGTTGGTCTTGGTTCCCCTCCATCACTTGACATTCCCACATACCCCCATCTCTTCATCTTTTGTTCACTATCCTACATATCTTTCCCATCACATTCCTATAGTCCATGCTTTTGCATAGTCCACATCATAATCCATTATCCACTATCCATTCCATCTTCTCCTATCTACCAACAATCCATGCAATCATCATCCATAATGCTATCCAACATGGGACCATCTTCTCCTTGCTATGGAAACAAACGCTAGAGTCCCCCTTCCATCAAAAAAGCAAAAAAGCAAAAAAAAAAGATCAAAAAATCAAGAAAATAGTAAAGAGAAAAAATTCGTCCAATGGTGAAAACCACTCCTTGTGGAGCCTTGGGCAAGTACCATGATGAAAACCCGTTGGGGGCATCATGGGTAATCCCTTCTCCATTCATTTTGTATCCCTACACTTGGGGGAAAAACCATCTAATCATCCACATCCATAATATCCTTTACACATCTTATCCACTATCTTATCCTTATCCTATCATATTCCTATCCACCATCCCCTATTTATCCTATCATTCCCCATCCATTCTATCCACTATATCTCCCACCTTAGATCTTGATAAAGACAAGGGGAAAAATATCAACAACATTCTTTGGAGACCTCTTGGCATACTCCCTTTGTAAGTATATCCTCCATTCATCTACTACAAAGTCCATCCATTCAAACATTAACACATCATGCAAAATTCTAAGCATTAGGGCATATGATTTCTTACAACCTAGCCCTTGGAGAAAATCCTAGAACCCCTCATCCATATATCATGCATACCTATCCTATCCTTCATCCCTATCGCTTGTCCATTTATATATCATGAATCAGTTATCTATCATCTTTCATCACCAATCCCCCTATCCAACCCCATCACCTTCACATCTAGACTTGGTGTTCCCTTGTCATTGGTATCTAGCATAAAGGTTATCCACACAAAATCCAATGCAACCATCTCATAATAAACCATTCCTTTTCCAAAACCAAAAAATCCAAAAACATCACAAAATCATGAAAATCCAAAAACATCACAAAATCATGAAAATCAAAAAACATCACAAAATCAAAAAATATCCAAAAATATCACAAAATTAAAAAAAAATATCACAAAATCAAAAAAGCCAAAAACATCACAAAATAAAAAAAAATACAAAAACAATAGAAAACACACAAAATTCCAAAAATAATTTATCCATCACAAAATCAACACTACTCCATCAACATCACATCATATTCCAAAATCACCACATCTATCCTCAATCATCCCACATCATCATCACAAATCAGAACTACATATCATAACCACCTGCATCTTAATGTGCCTTGATCCCATGGATATAGGGTATGTAGGTAGTCTAGAATATGCAGGAAGTTTCCAGTACTCAGTTACCAAAGATGCACCCAACCAACCCCCTAAGCTTACACTAGATCCAAGCATCGCATCACCTATCAAAGCATCATCCCTTATCAAAAATCATCTACTATCAAATCAGCATCAACCACAACTTGTCACCATCATATCTTGAGCCAATCTTACATCAACAAAGCATGATCCAATCATCTATCAATTCCTGCCTTAGGATATATCTTTCCTACAATAGGCAGAATCTATCAAATCATTATCCATCTTGGCAAGAGATACAATGGTTACTCGTTTGGTTCGTTGGTCTCTTTATTTTTGATTTTTATCTTTTTTCCTATTCGAAGATCACATCAAAGCTACCTTGATCTCACTATATCATGGTATGTGGCGAAAACATCTAGAATGGGGCATAGTCTTGCTTTCGTATGCTGTGCTTGTGGGCTGATTTCATTACTCCAAGCTAGTATTCATATCTTGTTGATCATAGGGTCGGTTCTAGCATATTGATCCCCTTATGCATCTAAGGTTCATCATACCTTTTGTGTACTAAGGACTTATGCTATGAGTCCCCTTCCCTCGTCAAGACAAGGTTGTACTATCTTGGGCATGCATGGGATCATCCCTTTGTTTACGTGTCTAGTCCATGCAAATGTTGGATAAACATCATCACCCCGGTCTTCTATACCTTGGTGAAAACATATCCACTTTGCTATATCAAACCTAGGATTGCTCTAAATCATTTTTCAACACAATGATCATCCACCAATCAATCTCCCGCCATAATCATTCTTTCACCTCACCACTTATCCTCCAACCACTTCAACCAATCTCTTCCATCCATTTCGAGAGCACAATCGTGTTCTTGCAACCTGCCTATCCTCTCGAGGGGGCATCACCCTTACCAATTATCCCCAAACCTTACCCTATTCTTCTAAGCCAAAATCTTTTTTCTATCCAATCCAACTCTCTGTTTTAACTTCTTTGAAATGATGTTACTTAGCCACAACACCATCTCAAAGAGGGGCAAATGTAGACACCTAAAATTGACTTGCTTTTGCAAACCAATTTATCCCTCCTATTAATGGAATAAAATCATTTAATCCCTAACCATCTGTCTATCCCTTGTGATCAATTAACTTACTTAATTTATCACTAAGACCTTACAACACTATCCCTCATTAATCAAATAAATATTCCCAATATTTATTTGGTTCAATTCTCATTTTCCCTAATCCCCATTAATTAGATAAATCATGGTTATCTAATTGATCCAGCCTACTAATTGACCTACCCTAACCTACCCTAGCCTATCTCATCCTAGCCCTAGGATCAATTAAGCAAAACCTCTATTTAATTAGTCCTAACCTCTCATTTGGGTGGTCAAACCTAGTTTAACACCCTTCCCCACATCCCCCAAATTTAAAATTGAAATAAATCACACATCACATTTACTTCTCTTACACACCCCTTACCTCACCCATCTTCATTCATTACCTCTTATCCCCAAATGAATTCTTAATTCATTTCCCATTCCCCAAATGGATTTTTAATTCATTTCACATTCTTTCACACCCATACCTCATTTATCACCCCTTTTCCCAAAATGAATAAAAGATTTACTTTTATTCCTAGTCCTTGATCTCATCTTTCAATCCTCACCCTCCATCCTCTTTTCAGAAAATCTATAAATGAGACCCTCTCCAAGCCATTTGAGAGAAACTTCTTCATGCATCAAACCTCTGCCAAAATCACTCCACAATCTCCTCATCCTACCATCCTAATGTCAAAATCTTGCCTCATCTCTATCTCAATCTCCATCTATGTCTAAATCCTTCATCTCCATTGTGTTGAAAAGCCTTGAGCAATTCACATCTACACACTAGTCATGGGTAAAATCGGAGGAGACTATCGGGTGCAACTCCTTCCCTCTTGGATTTGTGAGTTCATTATGAAGGTATAATCGTTCTATTTTGCATTTGGTTTACATTTAATCTTCATTTTGATTTCATCAATCACAATATTATTTTCTGTACCTCCTGAAATTAATTACAACACCCCTTTTGCTAGGTCTTGGAATTGAAAAACCGTGAAAAATAGCCTATTTTGCTATACTTTCGCTAGGGTTTGACCTTAAATGGCACTAAAAGCGTGTTGTGTTGGGTATTTTGGTACCAAGTGGTTGTTATTACTGATATTATTTTCTTTCCATCGTCACTTTCCTCACAACACCCTTTGTTATGCTCTCTTGCATTGAATTTTGGTGAAAAAAGTGCCTATTTTGACATATTTTCACTATATTTTGACTTGGCATTAACTTAAAGTCGCATCAAGAGTGTGTTGAGAAGGATAATTTTGCTGTTTTTTACTGATATAAGACATATAATTTGTGACCCTTGATCAAAATCCTTACAACACCCTTTGTTTCATTCATTTGCATTGAAAAAGTACAAAAACCAAGCATTTTTAGGCCATTTTTGCATACAGTTTTGTACTTGTCTTTGACATACTTTTGGGAAAACTTCTAAAATCTGATTTTGCATCTCATTATGGCATCTTCATGTTATTCATCTTTGAAATCTTTACATGAGTATATCCTAGATTTTGACAATTTCTCTAATTTCACTAATGAGAATCCTCATTTTCTAGAACACATAGCTTCTGCAAGTGGTATTGATGCTTCTATATGTTCGACATATGAGCTGCAATTACTTTGTTATACACATGATTTTAATAGCTTCACACTATTCATAGGAGCGTATCCTTTGATATTAGAAGATTTAACTAAATACATCAATAAGAATACTCATGAGAAAGATAGGTTTAGTAATTCCACTATTCTCCTTGGCCAAGATGATGCATTAGTGAATGAAGAGCTCCCTTTAACAAAGGACATCCAATGGTTGACAATGAACATTCATTTAACAATAATCAAAATCCTACCCTAGTGCATGAAACCTCTATGGATCATCCCATCAACCTTCTTCCTTTAGTTGATTGTTCACATACCTTGGATTTCATTAAGGAAGAGAAGACCTTTAGTGTCCCTCCTTTGTTTGAATATTCAAGTCATTTGGGCATCACTAAGGATGTAACACTAGTGGATGTGAAGAAGTCTCTCACATTAAATCCCTCAAGGATAGATGTTGAGGTCAATCAAAATAATTTGCTTCTCCCACCACCTAAGAGGATAGTGAATAAGTATACTAATGAACTTCAACAAAAACACATTCCACCTAACATAGAGTCAAACCAAGAAGCATTTAAGAATGAATAAAAGAATAATGATGAAGACTTAGCAATTGTACCTTATGTTTGCAATTGGAAAGAAAATGATTTAATTGTTGATGACTTCTAGCATGAAGATCCTACAGGTAAGTATCTCTAACCCTTTATCTCTCTCGTGATGTGCTTCCCTCGTGATGTGTTATATGTTGTTTAGGCCTCCTAGGATGACCTCGGATTCTCCCGTAAGGCCCAGGATACTAGGAGACCACCTCTATTGTGACCTTCATCTATTTGTATCATCATTCTTCTATATTTCCTCTCTCTCTGATTTCATTGTTGTGTGTTGTGTCTTACAGACATAGCGTTGTAGTTGGTGACCTGGGGGCACCCTCCTACATGACTGTCCCTAAGACACTTGTTTCTCCTCTCTTATTTATTGTTTCCCTTCCTCTATTGTTTCCACCTAGTGGGCAGATGACGAAAAACATTTATACTGATGTGGACCTAGTGTCCCTTTCGAGAGCAATCAAAAAATGGACTTAGTTCCTAATATGATGATGGGGTTGTATATTTTATCTGATGCTTGCCTAGTGGAAGCACTTGTGCTTTCCACTTAGTGAATTTGATGATGTTTCTATCACATTTACAAACCCTAACAATACTACTTCTCTGTGCACCTTTGTTTGCCTTTGAATCTGGCCTTGGTGGTACTTGATTCAGAGAGCTTCATGATATAGCCCCACGATTATCCTCGAACTCCAAACTCATTGTATAATCTTGGCTCTTTGTGTAGTTAATCATATGCATTGATGTTGTTGTTTATCATGATCTTGTAGCCATTAACATGTTTATTGCAGGGATGTGTTTGTGGGAACATTTGGCGATCGTAATGTACATGTCACTTCCAGGGGGCATGGGCTTTGCGAAAGTTGGTGTTCCCTTGTGTGTTTTATTCCTACCTTAACGTGCTTGATATCGATAACTGATATCAACCACCTTAAGGTGGGGGCATAAATAAGGTAAGCTATCTGTTATAGATGTTAGCAATGTGTTTGACCCTAGATGCAAAGACTTGCACCCCAAAGTAGTGCATCGTGCATCCTGAGCTTGTTTGCAATCAATCAATCAATAATGTAAGCCCTCTGTAGAGGTGGGATATCATGTATATCCTTTTTATCTTAAGCCCTCTATGGAGGTAGGGATGGTGTACTTCTTGAAGAAGATTGCATCATCCTATCATTTTAAAAAGTCTTCTGCAGAGGCAGGGAGCGGTTCTATGACTAACTCAACCCTTAAGCATGTCTTTGGTGATTGTTGTGGCAAAGCCCAATTGTCAGTGTGTACCTGTAATGTGCCTGAGATGGTGTTGGAACTAGAAATAGGTACACTCTATCGCTTGTTTGTCATGTTTTCTCCGTGTCTTCAAGTGTGTGTATTTTGCTGTGCTTTCTTTGTGTGGTGTGTTTGTTTCCCCATATGTAGAGACTAGCGCCCTCAGGTAGTGCTTCCTACATTTTGGGAGGTTTTTCATGTCTTGCATGTGTGTTGCCCCATATATTAAGAGACCTGAGCCCCAAAGTAGTGCATCATGTATTATGGGAGGTTTGCTTACTTTCCAGTACTTGCATTTACATTTCATATATATGAGAAAAAGAAAAGAAAAGATATCATTTCTGTCTTCCATGCATTAATGTGTCTTCTATGCATTGACTATATTCTCTATGTTCTACGTGATTGTAACTATCTTCTCCATGTTTTGTGTGCTTGTTATTATCTACTATGTGATTGGTGTGTCTTCTCTGTGCTTGGCATGTTTGTTGTGTTTGTGACCTTACTTTAATGCATGTATTGGCCTTGTGTTTATAAATACATTAAAGTGGGGGCTAAATGTAACATTAGAAAATGTCCCCTTGGGGGCTTTTCCCTCATAAGGTTTAGCTCCCAGGTCTTTAGCATGAATTTAGGACATCTTAGTTCATATTTTGGCTTCCTGATGGAATGAGACCTAGGTTCCATGACAAATTGGACCTAGGTGGACCCCTTGAGTTGTACCCTACCCAAAATAGGGGGGAGGACTTGGGCACCCGTGCCTTAGTCCTACCCTATTTTGGGGCAGCCCCAATTTCTGGGTGGTGGTTTATGACTATTATTTGGGTCCTTTGCTGACACAGTAAGTTTGAATTACAAAAATCTTGGTGGGAGTGTTTGTAGTTGCATATAAAAGCATGTTTAGGCATTCATTTGTAAACTAGATGATCATTGTGAACTTTAGGTATTCTCAAGGTGATTCAAGGCTTTCATTGTGTTACAAGAGTAGACTTGTGTGGTTTATGTGTTTGTTGCAGATTTGAGAATCCATTTCATCATGGAATGAAGAGCATCTTCCTCCCATGATATCTTTCACTACAAGGTGATATTATATTGTGTTTACATCATTGATTCCTTTGGTTTTTGCCTCTGCCTCACAAGGGCATGCACTCTCTATCTTAAAAATTGTGTTAAGAGACTTAAGTGTCCTCTGGGGCTTGACTGAGGCAAGCCTCTAAACACCACAACCCCCAAACTAAGTCTTGTGATCACAGGTTATAGGTGTCATATTTAGAAAAAGTGGAGTTGCAGGAAGGATTGGCAGGCATCAAGGATTTCGAATTTGAAGAAAAGTAGAACACTGGAGCATTTCTAGGAGTTAGGTGCTCACTCTAGTATCCTCCATAGCTGAGTTTCAGGAAATAAAAGTTACAAGGCTGATCAGTGTCAAAAGTGTTGCAAGTATGAGGTGAACCAGTGTTGTCATTGATGTCAACTTACTCATATTGCATTAGTAAGAAGGTTTGGATGAGTTGTGTGCTATTGTTATTGAGGAAATCAGTCTCCATCTGGAACAGTGAAGAACAGTGATAAGAAGAAGGCAAATATACTGTATAGGTTGAGAACTAGAGGATGCGGATCAAAGGGTTTGTAGATATGAGTCTTGAGATGCTTCAGCTAAGATTTTAGAGGTCGGCATGAAGATATGAAGAAGTTGTGGCTATCTATGTGGAACCGGTTCCAGCAAGTGTTCAGAAGTGACAAAGGATCACAGAAAGGTCCGGTGAGGTCCAGAATTGTATTATCCTAATCTGCGGATTGTAAGGAGTGTTTGGGATGTCCTTGTGATGTGTCATCTCGAGTTGTGTATGATTTTGAGGTCTGGAAGTACCTTTTGCATTATGACAGTGGCGACAGACTGTGTTCTTGAAGTATCAGATGATGAAGAGAAGAATTTTGGTAAGCTGATGAAGTGCGGATGGTTTTGATGATTCAGGGAAGGTTATGATGATCATTGGATCATATCTAGTTCATGTTGGCAGTCCGCATTGAAGTTAGAGTTGGATTTGATGTTATGGCTACCAGTTGTTGGTGTTCTTCCTGTAACAGGCTGACCAGATGTTCTACACGCCTTGTGGATGTTATTGTGATGTTTGCCGACTTAGATGATTGTTCCTAAGTCAATGTCTTGTATAAATAAGTGTTTGAGAATTCATTTTGAAGTGTGGATTGTGGGGATGAGTGTGGTATAGCGAAGAGAAGTGCGAAAGGTAGAGCAAGGGTTTTTGGGCTTAAATGGAACTAATCCGGACATGGTAGAGATGTCATTCTCCAGTTCAAGATTGTGATTCTTATCACTCTGTAGATAGTGTGTCTCCTTGTAGGCAGTGTGCCTCTTTGTGAGCAGTGTGCTCAGGCAGTGAGCCCTAATTGGCATGTGCCATTCATTTTTCTTATTCTTCTAACAGAGAATAATCCTTGGGTTAATCACCCTGTGGTTTTTCCCTTAACCGGGTTTTCCACGTCAAAATCTTAGTGTTCAGTGTGTTGATGGTTATCTACTCTTGTGTTTATGCATTATGCTTTCATGGATGGTTAATTGATATGATGTTAACTAACAAAGAAGAATCAAGTGTTTGAAGTAAGAGCAAGTTTTTATACAACTGATTCACCCCCCCTCTCAGTTGTATGCCCTAGATCCAACAATTGGTATCAGACCCAAGTTCCTCTGAAAGGAGCTTAACTGCTTGAGGAGATCTAGGATGTCATCATACAAGAAGGATAGTCCGAAGTTCGATGGAACCAACTTCACTCTTTGGAAAGGTCGCATGAAATGTCACTTGGAGTGTATGGGAAAAGCATACTTGGCCATGGTCTCAAAACCACATGTACCTCCACAGGGTGGTCTGACAACTCTGAATGAAATCATAGATGCTGAAAACAATCTACAGACCAAGGAAGCTCTTCTAAGCACATTGAATGACTCAGATCTCTCAAATGTTATCGACCTACCAACTGCATATGAGATCTTGACTAAACTAGAACTTTTGTATGAAGGAGATGAGTTTGTCAAAAGTGCAAGGTTGCAAAGTCTGAAAGGGAAATTTGAAAGATTGAAGATGAGAGAAGATGAAAACATCACTACATTTATGCCAAGAGTGAATGAGTTGGTATGTGGAATTAGAAATGCTGGTGGAACTCTGGATGAAAATGAGATTGTTTGCAAAATTCTCAGATCCCTTCCTGTTGCCTACAAAATCAAGGTTGCTGCCATTGATGAATTTAGAGCCCACACAACTATCACAAGAGAACAATTGGTTGGCAAACTAGTTGCATTTGAAATGACCGAGTTTGGAGATGATCCACCCAAGACTGAATCTGCTTTCAAAGCCAGTACCTATGTGAAACGCAAACAAAGATTTGATCCAGGAGAAAACTCTTCAAGGAAGATGTCATGGTATGATCAAGCAAGAAGAGACATGGAAGAAGAGGAAGCAGAAACAGCTCAACTTGAAGCCCTCATTGCAAAGAGACTGCCAAGAGGATCCGGTAAGTATGAAGGAAAACTACCCTTTAAGTGTTTCAACTGCAATAAGATTGATCATTTTGCTTCAAGATGTCTGAAAAGATCTGCAAGGTCTAATACTGACAGACAAAGGTTTCAAAAGAACTGCTATTATGTTCATGAAGAAGATGACAATGAAGGAGTAACAGATGATGAATCAGAACTAGGAAGCAAATCCGGAAATGAATGGGTGTTTATTGCCATCAAGGAAGAAGATTCAATATCCTCTGAATCTGTCAATCACATGGTTGTGGAAAGAGCTTTGGATGATCAAGTAGAAGAAAAGGATGATTGGGTTATTGACAATGGATGCTCTCACCATATGACTGGTGAAAAGAATAAGTTCTTAGATTTGGAAAGGTATGAAGGAGGAATGGTAAAGTTTGGTGACAATTCTGCTGGCAGAATCAGAGGTAGGGGAACTATTTCCTTTGATGGAAAGATCAAAACAGGTAATGTACTATATGTTGAAGGATTGAAGCACAATCTTCTAAGTGTTGGTCAGCTAGTGGACAAAGGCTATGATCTCTGGTTCAAGAATGGAAAATGCAGAATCTTTACAAGCTCCGGAACTAAAATTGCATCCGGTGCTCAAACAAAAGGTAATATCTTTCATCTAGTTGGTTCAAATAAAAGTTGTCTATTTGTTCAAGTTGATCAGAGTTGGTTATGGCATAGAAGAATGTGTCATGTAAATTTTGATAACATCATCAAGATAAGCAATATTCAGGCTGTAAGATATATTCCAAAATTGAGGAAACCTACAAATAGTTTGTGCAAAGAATGTTAGCTAGGCAAACAGAGCAGAGTCTCTTTCAAAAGCAAAGATCAGTCCTCTACCGGATTGTTGGAATTAGTACATACTGATCTTTGTGGTCCGACAAGAATCAAGAGTCTGCAAGGTGATAGATATTTCATGTTGCTAATTGATGACCATTCCCGGATGATGTGGGTTACCTTCCTAAAAGAGAAATCAGAAGCCCTTGAGAAGTTCAAAATCTTCAAAGCTATGGTAGAGAATCAAACCGGATTAAAACTGAAGTGTCTAAGGTCTGATAGAGGTGGTGAATTTACATCTGGTGAGTTCATTGACTTTTGTGAGAAACAGGGTATAAGGACACAGTTGTCTGCTCCTAGGACTCCACAGTAGAATGGAGTAGTTGAGAGAAAGAACCAGACCATCCAGGAAGTTGCCAGGACAATGATGTTGGAAGCAAATGTTCCTCAGATGTTTTGGAAAGAAGCTATCAGCACTGCAGTCTACACTCTCAACTGAGTTCAAAACAGAAATAATACCGGTAAGACCCCCTATGGACTTTGGTTTGGCATCACTCCTACTGTGAGATATTTCAGAGTATTTGGCAGCAAGTGTTATATTAAAAGAGATGAAGATCTAGGAAAGTTTGATGCTAGAAGTGATGAAGGAATTTTCTTGGGTTACTCCACTCAAAGCAAAGCATATTGGTGTTACAATAAGAGACTAAAGAAGATGATAGAAAGTACTAATGTAAAAGTTGATGAAGGAATTGAGAAGCCCTCAAGGTTCTATGAATGTGATGAAGATGATCAGAATGATCCTCTAGTGCAAGGAGCTCCTTCCTCCTCTGAAATTCAGATCCAGACTAATCCGGTAAATCAGGAAGAAGAAGTTTGTCTGAATGAGCCTGATCAAGAATTAGTAGTGCAAGAAACTCCCAAAGTTCCAAGGTATGTAACTCTAAATCACTCTAAAGATCAGATCATAGGTGACAAAAGTAAAGGGGTCCAAACAAGAAGAAGAATTGCTCAAGATTCAAATGAATACTGTCTGATTTCAAAGATTGAACCTAAGACAGTAAATGAAGCTTGCAATGATGAAAATTGGACCAAAGCAATGGAGGAAGAATTGATGCAAATTGAAAAAAATCATACTTGGGATCTTGTTCCCAGACCTAGAGACGGGAATGTGATTGGAACCAAATGGGTCTTCCAGAACAAACTGAATGAAGCTGGTGAAGTAATCAAAAACAAAGCTAGATTGGACTGCAAAGGCTACTCTCAAATAGAAGGAATTGATTTTGAAGAGACCTTTGCTCCTGTGGCAAGAATTGAAGTAGTCAGATTATTTCTTGCATTTGCTACCTTCAAAGACTTCAAGGTATATCAGATGGATGTCAAGTCTACCTTCCTAAATGGTGATTTGGAAGAAGAAGTTTACATTGAACAACCGGATGGATTTCAATTGTCTGATAATGATGATATGGTCTACAAGTTGAAGAAAGCCTTGTATGGATTGAAGCAAGCCCCAAGAGCATGGTATGAAATGTTGGATAAGCATCTTGTGTAGATTGGATTCAACAAAGGTACTGCTAATAGTAACTTATATTTCAAAATTGATCATGAAAATATTTTGATTGTTGAAGTGTTTGTGGATGATATCATTTTTGGAGGAAGAAATAGTATGTGCAAAACTTTTGTAAATTAGATGAAAAGTGATTTTGAAATGTCTATGCTTGGTGAAATGAATTTCTTCTTGGGTCTGCAAATTACTTAAACAAAGAAAGGGATCTTCATTTCTCAGACCAAATATGTGAAAGAATTGTTGAGGAAATTTGGTATGGAAGATTCAAAGCCAATGAACACTCCTATGGCAACTGGATGTAAGTTGAGCAAAGATGATGACTCTCCAAAGGCAGATCAGACAAAGTATAGATCAATGATTGGTGGATTGTTGTATCTCACTCAGACTAGACCAAATATAATGCAGGCTATTGGTCTTGTGGCAATATTCCAGGCTGATCCTAGAGAGTCTCATGTTATGGCAATCAAAAGAATTTTTAGGTACTTGAAAGGAATAGTTGAGTATGGTCTATGGTACCCTAGAGATCTGGATTTCTCTCTTCATGCTTACACAGATGCAGATTGGACAGGAGATGTGGATGACCAGAAGAGCACCAGTGGTGGAGCATTTTTTTAGGGAAGAGATTGGTTTCTTGGCTAAGCAAGAAACAAGATGCAATATCTCTGTCTACAACTGAAGTAGAATACATTGTAGCAGCAGGTAGTTGCACTCAAATCTTATGGATGAAGCAGATGCTAAGAGACATTAAAGTTGAATATGAGGAGCCTATCACAATTTTCTATGATAATTCAAGTGCAATTAATATTTCTAAGAATCCGGTATTGCATTCTAAGACTAAGCACATATCTATCAAGTTTCACTTTTTAAGAGAACAAGTGAACAAGGAAGAAGTCAGATTGGAGTATGTTCCCTCCAAGGATCAGATTGCAGATATATTTACTAAACCTCTTCCCAAGGACTCCTTTGAATATCTCCAGGAGAAGTTAGGGGTCATGGCCCCTCTGGTGATGAACTAGGATGCACTAATGTGCATCAGTCCGGTGGATATCACAGTCATATCTTGTGATCCGGATTGATGATGGGGAGCTGCTACTAAGGGGGAGCAGCTGGTATGATTCTGATGTATTAGAATTGCAAGTATGAGCCCTTTGCCATTGATGTCAAAGGGGGAGAGAAGACATGTGAAAAACAAGTGGTTGATGATCAAAGGGGGAGCAGTAAAGGAAGAGAAGACATGTGAAAAGTTGTTGTTGATAGGGGGAGCTGTGACAGAAAGGAGAAGTTCTTGTCTTGATGGTTTTTCACATCATATGTTGCCATCAATGACAAAGGGGGAGATTGTTGCAAGTATGAGGTGAACCAATGTTGTCATTGATGTCAACTTACTCATATTGCATTAGTAAGAAGGTTTGGATGAGTTGTGTGCTGTTGTTATTGAGGAAATCAGTCTCCATCTGGAAC
Source organism: Cunninghamia lanceolata (assembly GCA_027924645.1). Classification (NCBI taxonomy): domain Eukaryota; kingdom Viridiplantae; phylum Streptophyta; class Pinopsida; order Cupressales; family Cupressaceae; genus Cunninghamia; species Cunninghamia lanceolata. The sequence continues at coordinate 9,923,771 of BSBN01001752.1, forward strand.
AGTGAAGAACAGTGATGAGAAGAAGGCAAATATACTGTATAGGTTGAGAACCAGAGGATACGGATCAAAGGGTTTGTAGATATGAGTCTTGAGATACTTCAGCTAAGATTTCAGAGGTCCACATGAAGATCTAAAGAAGTTGTGGCTGTCTGTGTGGAACCGGTTCTGACAAGTGTTCAGAAGTGACAAAGGATCACAGAAAGGTCCGGTGAGGTCTGGAATTGTATTATCCTAATCTGTGGATTGGAAGGAGTGTTTGGGATGTCCTTGTGATGTGTCATCTTGAGTTGTGTATGATTTTGAGGTCCAAAAGTACCTTTTGCATTGTGACAGTAGCGACAAACTGTGTTCTTGAAGTACCGGATGATGAAGAGAAGAATTTCGGTAAGCTGATGAAGTGCGGATGGTTTTGATGATTTAGGGAAGGTTATGATGATCATTGGATCATATCTAGTTCATGTTGGTAGTCCGCATTGAAGTTAGAGTTGGATTTGATGTTATGGCTACCAGTCGTTGGTGTTCTTCCTGTAATAGGCCAACCGGATGTTCTACATGCCTTGCGGATGTTATTGTGATGTTTGCCGACTTAGATGATTGTTCCTAAGTCGAGTCTTGTATAAATAAGTGGTTGAGAATTTATTTTGAAGTGTAGATTGTGGGGATGAGTGTGGTATAGCAAAGAGAAGTGCGAAAGGTAGAGCAAGGGTTTTTGGGCTTAAATGGAACTGATCCGGACATGGTAGAGATGTCATTCTCTAGTTCAAGATTGTGATTCTTATCACTCTGTAGACAATGTGTCTCCTTGTAGGCAATGTGCCTCTTTGTGAGCAGTGTGCTCAAGTAGTGAGCCCTAATTGGCATGTGCCATTCATTTTTCTTATTCTTCTAATAGAGAATAATCCTTGGGTTAATCACCCCGTGGTTTTTCCCTTAACCGGGTTTTCCACGTCAAAATCTTGGTGTTCAATGTGTTGATGGTTATCTGCTCTTGTGTTTATGCATTATGCTTTCATGGATGGTTAATTGATATACTATTAACTAACAAAGAAGAATCAAGTGTTTGAAGTAAGAGCAAGTTTTAATACAACTGATTCACCCCCCCTCTCAGTTGTATGCCCTAGATCCAACAAGAAGGAGGTCTGGATCCCGTGAAGAAACTGGCACCTTGGACTTGGGTGCCCTCTCCAATGTCCCTGACTATTCTACTTCAGAACTCTAAAAATAAGTACTTTGTGATTTGGTATTTTACTCCTGTCTGCAAGAGCTTTTTCCATTGTTCATCAATTTGTTGCCATATTTGCATAATTAGGATTTTAATCATCAATTGAACATAGGAGAAGGAAAATTGATAATTAAATTCCCTAATCCAATTTTCCCTACATCTCACAGTGACCTAGGGTATGATAGTGCTCACCACTCGACCCTAGATCCTTCAATGTTAAGTCAAAAGGCATATTTAAACATCAAAACACTAAAAAATTAATAAATCTAATTTTCCACCTAATCTGAAAGGCCATCAAAGGACATGTCATTGCAGACTAGCTAGCCGATGCATCAATCCCTATAGAGTACCCACTCCTTTCAAAATTTCTAGATGAGTCAATCCTCACAGTGGCACCTACAACAGAGTGGAAAATGTATTTTGATGGAGCCTACACACATCAAGGCTCAGGGGGAGGAATCTTATTTATGACTCCTCAAGGAGATTGCATACCAAAATCCTACAAAATAACATTTCCATGCACCAATAATGTGGCAAAGTATGAGGCTCTTATCATAGGACTCTGAATGGCCATCCAATGGAAATTGAGAAGCTAATGGTCTATGGTGATTCCCAACTAGTCATCAAACATGTCAATAATGAATATAAGACAAAAGATGATAATCTCCTACCGTATAAGTGAATGGTAGATGACTTCAAAAAGTATTTCCATGAAATCCACTTTGGACAGGTCTCGAGGTTAAATAATAAAGAAGTAGATGCTATGGCTACCATAGGATCTTTGGTCGACATGTAGAAGAATAGATAGGGATGTGAATTCCTCATTGAAGAGCTACAAGTACTAGCTTATGATGTTCACCAATCCAAATTGGTGTGCGACATTGATGGTCCCTTATCCCTGTAGTATCAAGATATTTACCAATATCTCCATGACATCATCTCACCTAACCTATCATCCAACCAACACTGATCATCCATCTTTCAAGCCTCCCATTTCACCCTTATTGGTGACACATTGTATTGAAAGAGTCTTGATCGTACCCTTCTAAGGTGTTTTAATTCTTGAGAAGCTGAAATAGCCTTACAAGAGGTACATGAAGGTATCTATGGGGCACACTCTAGTGGACCTACCCTCACTAAGAAGATTCTCATAATAGGGTATTACTAGCTGACCATGGAGAATGATGCCAACTAGTTTGTGAAGAAATGCCTTCCTTGTCAGCAACATGGAGATCTCATCCATGCTCAGTCACAAGAATTGCAACCTATAATGACTGTGTGGCCCTTTTCACAATGGGGGCTTAAACTCATTGGAAAAATCCACCCAATATCATCTAATGGACATAAGTTCATTATCATAGCCACTGAATACTTCACTAAGTGAGTAGAAGCCATTCCACTTACTTACACCACCAGTATCCAAATCGCTAAATTCATCCTCCACTACATCATATACCATTATGGCATACCCCTTACCATCATTACTAACAATGGGAAACCATTTAAAAATCAAGAAGTACGTACCCTTTGTCATAAATTCCACATCCAACATCATTTCTCCACTCCATATTACCCTCAAGGTAATGGTCAAGTTGAAGCTTCAAACAAAACCATCCTCTAAATTCTGAAGAAGATAGTAAATGAAGTTGTCTATGACTAGCACCTACATCTTAATCCTACCCTTTGGACCTACCACACCAGCATCTAAAACCCCACATAAGCCACACCATATTCCTTGGTATTCTGGTTCGAAGCCATCCTCACGATCGAGGTCAAGCTCCCCTCTCTCAGAATCTCACTGCAGAATCTCATTGATGAGGAGGAGTATTGGGTTACCTACTTAAATGAGCTAGAACTTGATGAGTGCCAAGTTGCACCCATGAAATACATATTTTTACCTCCCTTTTTCTCCTTCCTGAGTCCATCTTTCCTAATGTTTGCACCCAAATAAGCTAGCAAGATTTCTTCTAGTTAATGATTAACTGAGATAGATTACTTAAGATTATAATTTCTGATTGAGTGGCTAATGTGCATGGAATTAATGAAAAAATGTAGAAACTTCTTTCTTTTTGAATCAACAGGTGTAGATGCCAAAAACAACAATTTTGTGCATCTCTGGAGATAGTCTTCAATAATCTCTGGAGACAATACCAAAGTACCATGACACTTGAAGTTTTGAAGAAATGAGGAAAGCCTCTCCAAAGCTTTGCAGGTGTCTGGAACATCTCCGGAGCTGAACAAAGAAAGCTACAGATATCTCTGGAGCTACAAACATATCTCCAAAGCTGAAGATAGGGACAGATATCTTTGGCGCCTCCTGAGAGCAGGGCATATTTCCAGCATAAGCTACTAATCAGGCACTCTCAGTAGTGATCATAATATGCCTCATTTCACTCAAATCATCACTTGAGTGGTGAAGGGTCATCCTTAACTAAACTGCTGGAGTTTTTATCTTTTTAAAGTTTTTGCATGAGTCATAGATAGAACTGATCAATCTCCATATTTTCAAAGCCTCACTGCCCAAATGTATTAAGACTCAAACTTAGAATTCTGAGTGGACTTCTGTTCCACTCAGTCTACTTTTATTGCATGATTATCTTTCATAGTTAAAAAGCTAGTGTAATAAAGAGATGGATGTCATCTCATAGAAGAATAGATAGATAAGATAAGTGATATGTCATCACTCATTTTAATATATACTGATAGGAATAGCAGAAGAAATATACAATGATTGAACTATTTTGATTCTCGGTAATCTCAATTTTGTGATAGCAATATTTTTCATGAATGCAAAGTCAATGAATTGGACTAGATCTAGTTGTGATCTTCTTTTGTGCTGATTCCCTACTATAGCCTTCAACCCCAACAGTGTGGAGCAAGGGCCCACTCTCACCACCAAGGCAGAAGGCTAGTACCACTGTTTTATTAATTTAGATTTTTTTGTGAAAAGTATTTATTGATTTTGATTTAAGTAAGTAACAGATGCATGTTACTATTTTCAAGATTGATTTAAGTAACTTCCTGTTTTATTCTATTTTCAGCATTCCTTAAATTCATTTAGTAAGTAGACAGATTAATCTTTTCAAATTGGTAGAAGTTGTTAAGATTAGTTAGGAAAACTGGTAACTATAGAATCCCTAGTTGCAGACAGCCGAGGACACAGCCCCTAGATTATTGACATTTGAAAATAGATTAAATGATGAGGTACAATGACACCTTGTCATTTTTGGTGTCATTGCTGGGGATGTATTGTGTTAATTAGGGAAACTTAGTTAAAATATTTTTTAGGATAGATCTGTATGGTTAGAGCTAGAGATTCGAAAGGAAGATATATAAAGTAGACACCCCAACAACAAGCCATAAGGGAAAGCAGTGGGGTGGCACAAGATCTTGTTGATGAGAGAAACCTAGAGCCTACTTTGGAAGTTGCACCTCAAAACAATAATCCCTTAGACCCTCCAAATATTCCACTTGCCGATTATATCCAAGAATTACAACAAAAGTTTCAGGCAGATCATTTGATAGAACCTAATTTCCTAGAACCTCAGGGAGAACAACCAGTACTAAACATGGACAATGATAATCATGAAGAAGAGAAAAATCAGACTCGAAGAACCTTCTCATATCCTATTGTTTTGGCTGTTGGAGACAATGCTACTATGAAGAATATCTGACCAGCACACCTACCAAACTTTAGAGGACTTTCTTTTGAGGATCCAGATCAATTTTTGTTTGAATTCAAAGTAGTCTGCCAAACTTATGATTATGGATCAGATAACCAAAAACTCAAATTGTTCCCTTCAACTCTAAAAGATTCTGCGATGAGATGGTTTATGGGTTTACCCCAAAATTCTATCCATTCTTAGGATCAGATGGAAACAGAGTTTTTGGAAAAATACCAAGAGTACTGTAGATCCAGTAATAAAAATGAAGAATTGTTTAAAATTAGGCAGGGGGAGGAAGAGTCCTTAGAGGACTATGTGGATAGGTTTAATTTTGCCTTGAGAAGGTATGGCAACCCAGTAGATCACTCCTTGGCTAGAACCCTATTTGTAAAAGGATTGGATAAAGAATCAAAACAGGCACTGGATCTAATGGGAAAAGGAAATATCAACAAAATGGATATACCTGCTATAGAAGAACTCTGCAAGAACTATTCTAGAACCCAAAATGGAGTGAGGTCATCCAAAACTTTTAAAGGGAAGAATGAAATAGGACAATTAATGGAAGAGATTGCAAATCTAAAAATAGACATTTTGGTCCAATTAAATACCACATTGGATGGGATTCAAGCAAAAAATAGAACAGCTGATCAACATAGAACAACTGAACCACTCTCCATCTATTGTCCTAGGTGTAGAAATAAGCATCTGTTGAGAGAATGCCCTTTGGACAAATCAGAAATTTGTTAGATCTATGAGAGGGAACATCCTACCAGTCAATGTAGTCAACTTCTAGCCTTGAAAAGATTGAGTAAGAAGAATGTTGTAATAGAAGAGGAATTGAACTATGTGGGACAAAAACAAGCTGGGAATTTCCCTTATAATTAGTATCCAAACTAGCCTTCTTATAGGGGTCCTTCTGATTGGGGAAATAATCAGTGGAATCCAACTTAGCATGGGCCTCAAAATCATCCTCCTTGAGGATAGCAGGATTAACCAAGTCAACATTGGCAAAACCAAAATTGGCAAAACTAAAATTGGCAAAATCAGCCTTGGAGAAATCAACAATGGCCACCACAGTTTGGATCACAAAACATGCAACCTCAATGGGGTACTCAAAAAGGATATAATCAACAATACCAGGGACAACCTAGACGTTTCCAACCTCAACAACAAGCTTTACTAACTGGACCCTCCAACACACAAGGTCAATCACAAAATGAACCAGTTAGTCAACCACCTTTACCAGCTTAGCCTATACCAAACCCACAAAATAAATAGGGAGCAGCTGTTTACATGATAGAGCAAGAAAATCTAGCTGGAATTAATGCTATATATTCAAATAATCTCAAGCTGCATTCTGGGAAAGCATTCCCAAGACCATCTTCTCCAACTATAGTTGAAGTAACCAATGATGAGGAACCTAAAAATTTGTCCACTCAACCCCCGGAGGAGATTACTAACAAAAAAGTGCTAGAAGAATCATCCTTGGAAAACTCTGGAGTTGCTCCTAAAAGACCGACTCCAAAGAACATTCCTAAAAACAATTTTGACAAGAGCTCCAGAGATGCTCCGGAGATGGAAAAATTAGCACCATACCCAGAACGGCTTGAACAGTATGTTCCCCAAAAAAAGATCTTACAAAAACAAGTCCAAACCAACCTGGAATCAGAACTTTTACAAGAAATCAAGCAACTAAACATTGAAATTCCTCTTCTCCAATCAATCAGAGATGTACCAGAACTAAATCAGTTCATTAAATAGTATTGTATCAAAATGTAGGGCAGGAAGAAAAATTTTCCCTCCACAATACAGGTGGAAGGAAAAGTAGTAGATCTATTGATGGGAGAAATTCTCCTTCCAAAATATGGAGACCCTGGAAATCATGTCATAACTGTTTTCATCTCAGGGGTAGAATTTTCAAATGTTCTGGTTGATTTGGGAGTAGCAATTAATGTGATGACAGTTCACACAATGGACAAATTAGCTCTATCAGGTATCCAATCCACAACTACAATTCTTCAACTTGCTAACTAGTCAGTAGTTGTTCCAAAAGGAGCAATCACTGATATACCAGTTGTGATAGATTCATGGGAATTTCCAGTGGATTTCCTGATATTAGAACCTAGAAACCAGAGAAATGCTTATCCACTAATCTTAGGAAGACCATGGCTGGCTATAGCAACAACATCTATTGATTGTCAAACTGGGGATATGGTCATTTCTAATGGGATAGATTTAAAGAAAATATCTTTGTATCCTCCACCTAAACCATCAATACATTATACAGGAAGAGTATGGGTAGATGAACAAGAGAATAATGATAACAGTGCCTCAGTAGCTATGGTAACCATCAAGAAACATTTGGGAGAGTTAGAAGAAGAAATATACTATGATACAATAGAAGACATCACTCGCATCCTAATCAATAAGGATGTGATGGAACTTGCCCAAGACTCTAAGAGAGAACTTCTTACTTCTTCTCATTGTAACCTCACCAACATCATTCCTTGTGGGGAAACCTTTTATAGAGACTTAGCCACTTTCCATATTTTGCTTCCACATTCTTGTCCTCTTAATACCATGACTCCAATGTACGGATTAACTACATCTATGGATCAAATCACAAAACAAGTCATGATTTTACTAGGGAAAACACTTAATATCAATACTCAGTTAACAACAGATGTCATGTCTCATACTTTGCATACTTGATTGAAAGGTTAAAATTTCAATAATTACATTGATTAGTTAAACTGATTCGCTTCGGCTATTTCCTTCGCTTCGGCTATATTGGGACTAACTTATTGATGGTCTTATGAGTTTGACTTTTGCAGCCTTGTCGACGACAAGAGCATGGCTCAGGTAGGAGTCCTAGCTTCGTGGCAACATCTGATGGGTTTTATCTGGGAATTCCACACACTCACGTAGTTTGCTTCATTTTGCATTTGCATTTCATGTGTTTTCGACAAGTAATGCTTGCATGTTTAATTCGTTGACTGTGCTTTACGTAATTTTGGAAGGACATCGGTGCTTCGTTTGTTTGGAATAATTTTGAATGTCTTGATTGTCATTTTTTCGAATTCGATACCTGTTGAGAAATGAAACCAACAAGTTAGTAGAGTTATTGCTTGTTTTAAAAAATAAAAATAAATGAATATTGTAATATCGAAATACTATTTATAGGCAATTAAATTTATGAGGGTTAGTAGTTCTGATAATTAATAGATTAAATTGAATAAATAAGTAATTTAAATATATGCAAAACTAATAAAGATATAATTAAAATTGTTATCTTTAGAATGTATTTTTTTTAATATATTATTTTGGTATAGGATTATATATTTAAATTAAATTAAAAAGAAAACCATTTATGTTCATGCAAATATCTAAATCAAGAATATTTAAAAATCGTATGAAATCATGCATTTTGGATTTTATATTAAGAGGAACAAGAAACTTTTAAGGAGAGAGGCATGCGAATCAAGAGGAGAAAAGTTTTATTTTTAACTAGAATGGAATCCTTGCATGAATTCGTGGGGGGTAGAAAAATTAGGTTAAGGAAGGTAAATAAGAAGAAGAAGAAAGTAGGGAAGAGTAGGCAGAGGAGTTTTGGCATCAGAAAGGACACTGGAAGAAAGAGAGGGTTACAAAAAAGGTTGAGAGAAGATTCAGCTTGCAGAACCAGGTAGGCTTTGAATATTTCTATTCGTATGTTGCATTATTCTCCTCACGATGTGCTTGGGTGTTGATGTGATAAAATGAAGATAGTTTTGGATTGTAAACTCTTGATTCTCTAGTACACCGATAGACGTATTTTGTTTCTTTTGTATCTTTTAAACCACACCTTACTGGCTCTCCTTGAAACCGAATGAAGTAAAGGGTATGTCGATCCCTACCGTAGCTTACGTTGGTATTACTCTTGCTGGGGCGAAAGATGTCTTTTTTTTTAGTTCTATAATAGTCTCTATTCCTGTCTGCTTGTGATTACTGTTCAGTATGTGGAGTGCCGTTAGATGGGAAACTCACCATCTTGATGCCTTTCGCTGTATGGTATGTCGTTGGTAGGTTTTTATTAGTTATTGTTGCTACTTTTTTTTTTCTTATATTTTCTTTGTAGGCAGTTTCTTAGCCACACAATCTATCATTTTCCTTGTGATCGCCCATGTAACTATTCTGTCAAACCTTGGTTGATGCCTATAGATCTAGGTTTAACGTGAAGCTACCATGCCAAGCGCTGAGTGCTGTCCAACTAAACTGCATGCTTTTAGCCTTCTAAACAACCTCTGATCTAACTTTGTTTCCCCTTGAATAGAGTTGCCTAAGAGAAGCCGAGGTCTTCTTGTAGTCGGTTGTAGCCATAGCATAGACTAAATGTAGTATATTTTGATCCTCTGAATGGGTGGCCAGGCAGCGATACCTTATGCCTGGAGCGATCCTCAGAAAGGTAGGAAGTCATTTTCTATGTGTTGAGGGTCTTTCTTCCTTATGAATAAAGTTGTAAACTGCAGGTTATTATGTCATCCAAATGCATCTATGCTGATCTCTATTGTAGTGATTCACACATACCACTTAATGTTAGTGTATACCGACCTCTATTACTAACTGTCAACTATTTTATTTTTCTTTTTGAAGCTGATTTCTGTTTCGAGATACCGATTAACTAGCAAGTAAATCGTTCATTGTTTAAACCGTCACGCACAGATCGGTGTTGTCTCTATATGAAGTTGAAACCTTTTTGGGCAGAATGTTGAAGCTTTAAAGCAATCTTTGTATATTACGATCTTAGTAAATTTAAAACATTTTTTGTGTAAAACAAATTGGTTGCTGTAAAGAGTAAACCCATAACAGTAAATAGATCAAATCTAATTGTAGCTAAAAATTTCCATAGAATTGTTTGACCATTGAAGTGGATGATATTTAAAGGAAACAATGATTAATTTTGAAACTAGATAGCTCAATATGATGACTCAAGCCAGCTGTCCTCATAAAGAAGATAGAAACAATTAAACATTTTGAACAGCTTCGATAACTGATCTAAAAACTCATGCAAACACATGTAAACGCTCTTTTGAAGCTTGACGAAAGGTAATCATTTCTTTTATATTCATTATCAACACAAGAATCTTTGTTCAAGAGATTAAGTCATTATTGCTCTAATTGAATCACATCTGGAATTGAAAAGACTACAGGAATTATACTTAAAGGATCAATTTATTGTCTCTTACACTGAAGTTTATTCAAATAGGGTTTATTTTTCTTCAAATTGACATGAGTTACGTTTCCAAAATGAATTGAAATTGCTTCGTTCTCTTCTTCGATATTTCTAACAAATGATGGTTACTATTTAGCGGGTGAGTTGTTTACTTTGATTTTGCTTACCTTCATCATTGTATTAGAATTATGAAGGAAAGATTGTCTTCTGGGACGAGTATCGAATGTGGGTTATTAGGGAAGTAAGTTTCTTTTTCAAACTTGCATGCCATTATTACGGAGTAACGCTTTGGCCAAAGCTAACAGAATGTTGAAATAGACATGCACCATTGAAATAGATGGACTTTTCCTAGCTATACATTGTATATTTTTTTCCTACCACATCCTATTGATGAGATGTTGCATTCATATTAGTGATGCATGTAGATTGATAGGCACATACCAGATTCCACCCTGCATATGTTTCCAGGTTGCTAGGCTCTTCAAGCAGGGTCGGGCATCCTTTAGTTTGAAGGATACTGGGGAAGCGCAAGCTTCGTGGTTCGGCGAAAAAAGCGCCTGAACCATGTTCTTGTCCTTCGACGTAGCAGATGGCCGGTTGGTTGATGGCAGTCAAGGACTCCTTGTTAGTTTATTTGACATTGATGAAAGTTGTACTTCTTGTATGTAATTGATTGTAAGGCTAGATGCCATTATTCGACACTTGTAATATTATTCCACATACTTTGTAAATGACTTCAAATGTATTTATGTATGCTTGTAATCATGGATGTACTTTTACTTTTGATTCTAAAAACTTGCTTGGACTCTTGAATGTTATCTCAATTTCTTACCTTCGCCATGATGATTAGAAGTTAATATTTTGTCATATTTAGAAATACTTTCAGTAAATCTTTGATTACTCCAGTTTCTTGTGTTGTGAATTTTTAGCACTTTACAACAAATCAGGAAGAAAAACTTATCCAACTTCTGATTTCCTATTCAGCATCTTTTGCTTGGGAATACAGAGATATGAAAGGCATACCTCCTGAGATCTGTACCCATCATATATACACTAAGGATATTAAACTTGTTAGATAGCCCCCAAAGAAGATTGAATCCTGCTTTAAAGGACATTGTCAAAAGTGAAATAGAAAAATTACTTCAAGCAGTGTTTATATATCCAATCTCAGACAGTCAATGGGTCTCACCCCTTCTCATAGTGCCTAAAAAGAATGGGAAATTGAGGGTGTGTATTGATTATAGAGAACTCAACAAGGCCACAAAAAAGGACTACTTTCCCTTACCATTCATTGACCAAGTTCTGGACAACCTTGCTAGGAGAAAGTATTTCTCTTTTCTAGATGGATTTAGTGGGTATAATCAAATTCAAGTAGCACCTAAAGATCAGGACAAAACCACCTTCACCTACTCTTGGGGAACTTTTTCTTACAAAGTTCTTCCCTTTGGACTATGCAATGCCCTAGCTACATTTCAGAGACTTGTTTTAGCTATTTTTGTTGAACTAGCTAATGAATGCATGGAGGTCTATATGGATGACTTTACTGTGTATGGGGATAATTTTGAAGAAGCTCTCACAAACCTTGAGAAAGTACTAAAATGCTGTGATAAAAATTAGTTATCCCTTAGCCATGAAAAATGATTCATGATGGTAGAGAAAGGAATTGTTTTAGGACACCACATTTCAGAAAAGAGGATCAAAGTGGATCAAAACAAGATAGAAGTGATCACATAGTTGCCTCCACCTAAAAATCAGACAAATGTTAGAAGCTTTCTGGGTCATGCAGGCTACTATAGGAGATTCATAGAAAATTTCAGCAGAATAGTTGCCCCCTTGTTTACCCTACTTAACAAAGACACAGAATTTCTATGGACAGAAGAATGTCAATCAACATTTGAAACCTTGAAAGAGAAGCTTACTGTCACACCAATTTTGAGAGGACCTAATTGGACTTTGCCATTTCACATACAGACTAATGCTTCAAATGAGTTCATTGGGACAGTTTTAGGACAAAAGGAGGAAGGAGAAAGTATGCATGCCATTTATTACATCAGCAAAAACCTTACCTCTGCAAAAAGAAATTGTACCACAACTGAAAAAGAATTCTTGGCAGTCATTTATGCTATAAACAAATTTAGGCATTATATCACTGGATATAAGATATTTGTACACACTGATCATGCAGCCATCAAGTACCTAATGAATAAACTAGCAATGGGTACAAGGATCATCAGGTGGTTATTGCTATTGCAAGAATTTGATATTACCATAGTTGATAATCCATGAAAGTTTAATTTAGTTGCTGATTTTTTGTCAAGATTGCATACAGGAGGAGAAAACCAACTAGTGGAGGACAAGTTCATAGATGAACATCTTTTTACTATCTCCTCTACTGCACCTTGGTTTGCTAACATAGCTAATCTTTTAGCTACAGGCTTGTATCAATCCCATTTTACCTCAAAATAAAGAAAATGTTTGGTTAAATAAAGTTTATCTTACAAATGGTTGAATGGTTTACTATTTAAATGTGGTCCTGATTTCATTCTACGTAGTTGTCTAAAAGCTGATGAGATTTTTGATGTGTTGGGAGCATGTCATGATGAACCATCTGGTGGCCATTACTCTTTCCACCAGACAGTCCACAAGATCCTTGAAGCTGGTTACTACTGGCCCTCTCTTCATAAAGATGCAAATAAGTATGTGCAGCACTGTGACCAGTGCCAAAGGATGGGACAGCCAACCTTTACCTAGGAGATGTTACTGCATCCTCAAGTCATGATGGAACCATTTGAGCAGTGGGGTCTAGACTTTATGGGACTAATTTCTCCACCATCATCAGGCAAGGAGTACATTCTGGTATGCACAGACTATGTTACTAAGTGGGCTGAGGTTCAAGCATTACAATTTGCAAGAGAAGAAAAAGTTGTTGATTTCCTTTATAATAAGATTTTCTTAAGGTTTGGAGCCCCAAGATCAATAGTTTCTGATAGAGGACCTCAGTTTACATCACAGGTAATCCAAGCATTCATAGATTTATATCAAGTTAAACACAGAAAATCTTCACCTTACGATCCTCAAGCGAATGGGCAAGTAGAGGTAACCAATAGGGAACTTGAAAATATTCTGACAAGGATAGTAGCAATGAATAGAAAAGATTGGGCTAACAGATTACCTGAAGCAGTTTGGGCTTACAATAACACTTGGAAGTCCATAACAAAGTTCTCACCATATGAATTAGTTTATGGGAAAAAGCCTATTTTGTCTATAGAATTTGAACTCCAGACACTTAAAACTGCATTGGATATTGGTTTACCATTGTCTATAGCTCAACAGAACAGAATTCTTCAGCTCAATGAGTTGGATGAAATTTGGACAGAGGCCATTCAGCAAACAGAACTGGTTCAGTATCAGAGGAAGCAATGGCATGACCAGCACATCAAAAGGACATTTCAACAAGGTGATTGGGTTCTTCTTTATGATTCTAAATTCAAAGAGTTCAAGGGGAAATTACAAACTCATTGGATGGGTCCTTATCAAATCAAGGAAGTTTTTGAAAATGGAACAGTAGCATTGCAACCTATTGATGGAGGCCTAGACACATTCTTAGTAAATGGTCACTGAATCAAACTCTGTAAAAGACCATCTACTAAAGAAGAGTTTCTTAATGATTTCTATTTTGATACAGTGGATACCTCCTCTGTCACAGTGTTGGATTAAAAAAAAAAGGAAGGTTGAAAACCATCAAATGGTTGCCTTCTAAAAAAAAACAAGGAAGGTTGAAAACCAACAAATGGATGCCTTCTAAAAAAATAAAAATTAAAAAAAAAAGAAAGAAAAAAAAATAGAGAAAGATGGAAAACCAATAAATGGTTGTATTTCTTGACCAAGGGAGTTGAAAACTAGCAAATGGCAATTCCCTTCTTCAGGACAGTTGAAAACAATTAAGCTTCAAAGATGATCAGGTGCCAGGAGTTAGTCAAATGCACCTCTGGCGTTTCCCAAACAAGGAGCACCTCTGGTGCTCTGTCAATAAAGAAGTCAATTTCAATAATAAGAGAGGGGACCCACCTCTCAAGGTAGTCGCGTACCAATGAAGTAGTGGACGTCATCTCCAGCCACCAAAAGTTGCTCATGTGCCACGATGCGTGTAGTCTCAAACAATGATGCAGCATCTCTGTCGTGTACATCACCCTCATCATTAAAACTAATCCAGGTAATTCTATCTTTATTAAGCATTAATAACAACTATCTTGTCTTTCTATTTTTAGGTGCCACCACTATGACATGTCCTCCTGCCATCATTTTCTTTCTAAAATTCACACATGCCGCCATCTATGTTGTACTACCACCTTGCCTCCGGAGTGTCTTGTCATTCTATCGCATTTATGACTGCCTAGGTACTTTAACTAATATGCATAAGCCTAAGCTGAGAAACATAACATTCCTCATTCGAACCTCCAAAGTCCCTGAAGAACAGAGCAAATTGAACAGTCCTTCAGAGCCTACAGAGCAAATTGAATAGTCCTCCGGAGCCTACAAAGATAAGAGGAAAGGATAAAGTGTAGATTGAGGAGGTGACAAATTAAGCACAGAAGGTGGAACTAATTTAGCAATGGGAGTAAAGAAGAAGTCTAAGCCAGAAAGTGTTGCAGGTCTTCTACAGGATGAAGCTATAGCAAACATTCTAAGAGCTGCAGGATGGTTAGACTTCCTAGAAAAATTTGAAGGGTTTCAGGAAGATGTTGTGGATGAATTCCTCAAAAATTTAAGGGACAATCAGATAGCTATCAGAGGAGTCCAAATCAATTTCTCCTCAGTGACTATCAGCCACATTTCTAGACTTCCTGAACAAGGTGAGAGGTTTTATCTCTTGAAAACCTCATACACTGATTTAATTAAGAATTTCTCTGTTCGTGGTGAACCTGCTATACAAATACATTCAAATAAAAATGAAGTAAAAGGAATTCTTAGGTCCACACTCCCAAACCCTTAGCAATCTGTTGCCACCTAGCTGATGAAATATTTTACTTGTGATGGTCAATTCTCTCTAGTTTTAGGGCCAATCATGAAAATGCTGATTTTTCTAAGACATGGGAATGGACACCCTGAGTTTAGCATAAACATTCCCAATATCCTATTTTTTGCCATTAGGGAAACTGCAGAAAGATTTTAGAAAAATAAGGGTCACATGAAACATCATGGCCTCATTTTTCTAGTAGTCAAAAACCACTTCCTGTCTCAGGCCAATGGGGAAGAATTATGGCAAAACTTTCTAGAACAAGATTCCCAGGACAGAGGACTAGAGATGGTGCAGCCAGGAGGTGAGGGCTTTGTTGATGATTGTTTTTACACATTCATAAGAAAAGTTAAAATTCATAAAATGAACCTAACTGTCTTAAAAGATATGAAGAAATCAATTAAGATTACTTAATCCCAAGTTTTCGTATGGTCAGGTCTTGACTTGTTGGATAGTTTAGTAGGTTACTATGAAGCTGTAATATGCAAGGGGCCTTACGTGATTTAAGGTGATTGCTAACTTACTGGACTCTATTTATGCAAATTGTTAAAAATATCAACAAATTATCTATCTCTTTACACAAACCTGTTACTGTATATCAAAGATTTGAATGATTTATGTTGAAACATGCTTTTCCTTTCAAATATGTATAAAGATTGCCAAATATCAACTCAATTGTTTTTAATTCCTTCAAATGTTAGACAATCTCCTTAAGATTCCTACGTTTAAGCTAAGTATTTCAAAGTTTGGGAAAAGTTAGAGAAAATTCAAATTCAACATCACTTGCTATAGGATCTAAATGCTCTGTTATGCACATGGTAAGGATTACAGTAAATTTAATTAAATCAGCAGACTAAATCGTTAAATGCAAATGTCCTGAGTATTTTCACAAACATGCATTCAAGATTGCGAGCTTTAAGAGAAATTATTTCAAATATAAAGAAGAGCTAGAAGACACTCAAAAAATAGACGTAGACTTCCAGATTCACTTATATTCAAAACACAATCGTAAATGATTTACAATATAGGAATGACTCTTAGCTTCATTAATCAAATTCACAAAAACTTACAATGTTTTACAGATACAATAAGAAAGCTAGATGTTCCACGCATTCCTTAGTGTAGACATAGGTGACCTCTAAACTAAAACACTCTTTCTACTCAAAGTTTCAGAACAAATTACAATTGCTAGCTATTTTCTATAAATCCCTGTGTAAATAATATACAAGTAGCCACGTTCTTTATATATATTTTAAACTTTCAAATTGCTACGGCTACCACTTTAATCCACGGTTGAGATCCTTCTATTTTTTATCAATGGTGTATCTCTGTTTCTAACCGTCTGCCAAAATATCTATTTGGAATCTTTTCCTTCCCTCAAAGGATGCCTTTAGAATCTTACAAAATAAGATTCCCCTTTTCTTTGTTGACTTTTCTCTCGCTGATGTTCTTTATTTGTCTTCTTCTCAACAAGCTTTACTATTGCTTGTCTTCTCACCTTTTCAAGTATTTCTTGAAATTTCTAATTACATTTTGCACAAAGGTGTGGTCCCCTCCTGGACTCTTAGCCAAAGTGTGCTCCTACATTACAACTCCTTCCTTCAACTTCTCTCTATTTTCTGAGCCCTCTCTTCTCTTCTTGTATTTCTTTATTTTAACACTTTCTTCCATTAATGTATCCATCATCTGCTTACTGAGATTCACATCAGGATTTCCTATGTAGGGTGCAAATATGGCATTAAACTCTATCAATGCCCTTTCTAAGTCATATACTGGCATTTCCATGCATTCATGTTGCAATAATCTTTCTGTTAGCCTCTTGTGTATCTTGATCATCTCATCTGCTCTCTCTCCTAAATCCTGTACAACTTCTGTACATTTTCTGAGGTTATCTTCCTCAAACTTGAGCTCTAATATTATTTGTGGCACTTGATTTGCCAATGTGACAGTAAGTACTCCTTCATTAATCAATTCTTCTGCTCTTCCTTCCACTTCTGTCAACTATTTAATTTCAGACCTGCATTCTTCTTTTCTTGTTTGGCACTTATGTGTAAGTATCATACACTTATTCTTTTCTTCTGCACTTACCTCCCAACTTTTTACAGCTTACCTTATTGTTTGCTCACCCTCTTGCATAAAATCATTAAACCATTCATCAAAAATGTTATCCTTGAGCTTTTTATTCTCCATATCTTTTATTTCCTCTTTTGATATTATTGCTATGTTAGTAGGTAATTCTGGAATTGGGGCATTGGGATCAAATATCCCTTTAATGAATTGCTGAAGTTGGACAATGTGTCCTTTTAAATAATCATGTTTGTCTTTATCTTTCTTCAGCATCTCTGTTGTCACCTGATGCATGTCTTCCCATTCATTAATATGTTGTTCTCTTGTGGAATGCCCCAGGTCAATATTCAATATCTTATATTCTTCAAAGGATATCTCACCTTTTGCTTTTTCTTTCTGTGGTATAGCTAGTTTTAACATTCTAGATCCACTTGGACCTCTCTGAATAGCAAACATCGTCTTATCTTTTCTCCTTTCTTTTCTTGGAGTAGTCTTTTAACCTAATAAACTTTTAATGTTGATTGGTGCTAATTGGACTTCTTTTTTCTCTTTTTTGATTTCTCCTCCTAACCAGGTAGGAATTTCCTTTGTGCCTTCTGCAACTTTATCTACATCAATCACCTCTTCATGAGGTTTCTATGTTTCCACTTCTTCCTGTTGTTGTTGTTGTTCATGTTGTTGCTCTTGTTGTTGTTCTTCTTGTTGTTCTTCTTGTTGTTGTTCTGGAATTTGTTATTGAAGTGGAGGCTCTTGTTTTGTAGGATTATTTGGCTACTCTCTTGATTCAACCTCATCTTCTTCCTCTTCTATTTCAGTATCCCCTCTAGCATCAATCTCTTTTTCATGAGCTTCTCCTTCTGATGACCTTTTCTCCTGATCATCTTCAACATGAGCTTGTTCTCCATCTTGCAGCTTAACATCTTCTGCTTGCTCATCAGGTTCATTTTCATCCATTCTTTCTATTTCTTCTGTACCTTCAGGCATCTTAACCTCACCTTATGTTTTGTTTGTATTTTCTATCTGTACTTGTTCTATATGTACAGGTGAACTTGTTTTTGCATCATCTTCTTCTACTTTTTCTTCTTTCTCTTGCATATTTTATGTATTCTTCTCTTCCTCACCTAGCTCACCATACATATTCAACATATATAAAGCATCAATACCTGAGGTGTCTTCTTTTGTTTCCTCTTCTGCTGAAGCATGTGTTTCTGTAATCATTTCTTCAGGCATCTCCTCTTTCTTAGATTCTTCAATTTTATGCGCTTCCTCCTGCACGTTCTTAATAATTTCAGGTGGCACCAAAGTACCAAATGGATCCACTGATCCTACTTCTTGTACTTGTTCTTCTTCATGTTCCATGCCATGCTCAATTCCTATTTTAGGTTGATTGCTTGGTCCTTCTTCACTCAGAAAATCACTGGAATCTTCTTCTATGTCAATCTCTTTGCCTTTATACATTTTTCTTTCTTCACTATCACTGCTCTCAATATTCACAGTTTCCATAGTTTGTTGAGCCTTGTGAATTTCTGCCTCTTGTTGCATCTCTTCAACCAATTCTTCTTTTACTTTAATATATGTTTTTCTTTGCTCAGGTGAAGTGGAGGCACTAGATATGCTACCCATCTTTTCACCTACTTCTTATGCTCCGATTACACCAGCTCATTTAGAAGTTTCACCTTTAGACAAACTTATTGGAATTGCTCTTCTAACTGGCTGTCCTGTAGTTTCTTTAGCAGTTTGTGCCTCTTCTACACTTATTTCATGACTCATTGATTTTGCATCAACAAAAGTATCTGATGCTACTTCTATTGTTATCCCCAAAGCATATGTATCCATCAAAGTAGCATTTTGATCTTTTTCTACAATTTTGGCCTCAACAATTTTTCTTTTCTTTTTATAAAAACATTGTAGGTCTTCACTAGGTTTCGCTTTTCTTTTCCTCCCCTTCTTTGGGTAGGTGACCTCTTTGCCTTCAGCTTTGAGTTCTTCAATTTTATCTTTCAGCCATGTTTTTGAAAATAATATTATTGGTTCATACACTTCATCCAGAGATGTATTCCAGGGTTTTGACTAATTAGGCTCTGTAATAGGAGCCAACCTTGCTACTGCATAGCTATGATGTAACAATCTATCATCATCTTGAACCTCTAGAGGCACATATATATTACCTATAGATTTCATCTGCTCAATAGTTAATCTTTTGTGAGCTCTTTTTCTTACCTCCCTGTCATTCTTGCAGTCAACCCAGAAATCTTCAATATGTATCAAATGTTTATAATTTTTATCTATAAAGTTCTGGATCCTATGGAAAGGATCAAATCTCCTTGTTAAATCAAACTCTTGAAAACCATAGTATTTTAGTTCTTGTTCAAAATACCCTGGAACCTCCTCATTGTAATAAGAGTATCTACCAATAGCCCAAGGTAGCTTCACATTTCCTCTATTATTGAACTTCTTTTTGTACATTCTAAAAACATTCAAATTCTGTCTTGAAAACTCTAACACAATCAACTTGTTGGAAGGATACCTAGGCAGCATAAATGGTTTTCCTTCAAAGCCCTCAGTCCTTATGTAAGTAAAATGTTCAAACTGTATGAACCAAGAACTGTGCAATCCAATTGCATCCTCTGCACCTTTAGATAACCTCTTGTCAGGCTCTTCTCTCAATATCCTTACTAGGTAAGTGTAAAAAACATCATTAACCAAAGCAAAATTCTTTAAGGCATTTTCCTCTTGTAAGACAGGGTAGTGTTCATACACTAATCTCTAATTAGGACCATTTCCTAAGGTACCTACCCTTTCTATTCCATGAATGTAGGGTCTGATTTCTGCAACACATGAGTATAATACATAAGAAGACAAATAAAAGGACAACATTTTCTGTTTTCTCTGCATGGCCTGCCTCTAGATAGCTGTGCTTATTACTTTGGCCTAGTGGATCTGCCCTTGCTCCTTTTTTCCTGTTCTTATGAATTCAATAACAGTGAACATCCACGGTTCACATTTAGTACCATCTCTCATTCCAACCAACCTATTCAGCATGGTGATCATCAAATAAATCTCTTCTTTAAAGTATATCCTCATCAGGTTTTTGGGTATTCGTGCTACATCTTTGGGTTTGTCTTTTGGGTTGCACCAGTTGTGAAATATTTTACTCTTGCATTCTCTTTCATTTGTATGGAAGTCCTCATTATATTGGTCAATATCAATGTCACTCATCTTCTCAGTAATCTCCAATCCAAAAGTCCTTGCAATGCCTTCTGTGGTTAGATCAGCAATCAATCTGTCATATAGCATGACCTTTCTTGTAGACAGATCATATAAAGTAACACAGTCCAGACACAAATCCCTAGCCTACATTGCTAGTGGGAAACCTGTAGCTCTATATAATCCACTTTGCCAGATATGTTTCATATCAGGAGAAGCATCAATAGCAGTGATTTTCTTTAGCACATCTTCTGCATCATAATTTCCAATGTTCGTGTCTGTGCCCATTCCACTTGTACTAATCAGCGATGGATAACCCCTATGACTGGGTAATTCCTCTTTCTCTACCTCCTTCCGGGGTTTCCTTTCTTTTTTCACCTCTTCCCTTGTATCTTTCTTCTGTTTAGGTGCCATCCTGTAGAAACATACCTCTTTTAACTTTCATTTCAATTTTTAGTCTAGGGTTTTTACCATGAATTTCTATTTTTACTATTTCACCCTAATTCATTTTTTCCTTTTTATGTTTTAACCTCTAAATTCATTAAGTGCTACTCAGCTAATTACCAATTAAAATAGTAATTTGACCAATGCTTACGTTTTGCAACAAAATTACTGAAATTAATAGTATTTTACCAACTAAAACTAAACAGCATTTTGGATAAATACCTATTTTTCGCGACCATTTACCCGTTGACTTACTTTTACCATTTTCACCTTTATCTAGCTACTGTAACTTTGTCACTATAGTAAATTTTGCTCATTCACTGCAACAGTTCTCTTTTCTACAATTTTTCACTCTTCACAATATATTCAAAAGTGAAATAACATAAAATTTCCCTAACCCTCATTAAATTTCACTTTGTTTAAGTGTTGAATTTGCATTAATTACAACAATTAATGCACTACAACCTTTGGCTTTCTCCTTCAGTGTTTAAGTTTTTGAACTTTTTACCGTTAGTGAAATTCAACATGCATACCTTTTTCTTTGGATATTTCATTGTATCTTCAAACATACAATCACTTTATGCATACAATTAAACTAACAAACATTTTTACCCTTTTTATGCTTTTTTGTACACCTTTGCATCTCTTGTTTTGTATATCTCACTTGTATATTCTGTTGTATAAGCACACATAAAAATGCCTTATACAAACATTTTCTTACCTTGTACTCTTTCGCAATGTCTTTGACCTTTTGTATATCGAGATTGTATATTATACAAACGCCCAAATATATAAAGAATTTTTCGTTATTTAATTTCTTTGACATCCGGGCCCTATATATTAGCTTGTATATAAGATATGCATTATAAACATACAAAACTAATATACAACTGATGGGTCTGCCTCACCTTTCAAATTGCTTTTCCACGATGTATATAACCTTCATATCACTTTTGGACTTTAACCTCATATAAATCATACTGTACTTACCTTCAAGTCCGTAATGTATATAAATCAATGCATCTCTTAATATACAAATTGGACGTAATGCATTGTATTCATCGTATTTCATTTTCCCTGAGTTTCGGCTTGTATGTATATAAAGCAATGTATGTTTTGGAACATACATACAAGCGTGGAAATATACAACAGTTTAACTTCATTATATAATTATTTCGGTTCCGGCACTTGTACAAAGTGCAATGTATATTGGCATGTATGTCTTAAAAAACCTTACATACAAAACTCAAAATATACATCCATTGTACCTTATTTCATGACTATCTCGATTCTGCTTTGTATATAAACCGCAATGTATATAACCAGCACATGCATATACAAAGTACAAAACATACAATGATTATGTCAACTTTAATACTTTTTCAATTTCGTGCTATGTATAATCCTTTGTCTATTAACTTTGTATGTCTTCCATTTGCCAGATATACAAAGTGATAAATACACAGTGGATTTCAACATTTATTCACTTCAACTTTAACTCATTTCGGGCCTAACTTGTATATAAAGATAAAACATTTAGCAAGAAATGTATGCAAGTATAACATGCAAAACCCAATAACTTCCCCTTTTGCGACTAACACAAAAGCATGATATACAAATGCATTTGTATATGAAATGACTTTGTATATACAAACAAATTTGTATATACAAACCACAAACCCTCTGATTGTACATTTACCAAAAATGCTTATAACTTGCAAAATACTGTGAATTTTAAAATGGTTCAAAAAACAACCTCTATTCATTTTTCATAAGGAATTCACCTATCCCATGCACTGGTACTCAATGTGATTTTTTCATTATTTTCAATCAGGTATGTAACTTTCAGTTCCCTTTTCCCTTTACCACCAAGCAAAAAACACACACAAATAAGCAACAAAAGCCAACTACAATAGGGGTCCTCATTTTGCTAAGAAGTAAAATGGGGCATGTTGTGAGCATCACAATAGGTTCCCCTACTCACCAAGAAGAAGAAACTGAGCCTTCAACCTCCTCCATAGTTATTCAAAGAGGAAAGAAGTCCTCACAGGAGGCCACTTCATCTGCAGCCCATGTTCCTGATAAAAAGAGGAAAGGCAAAGCAATTGCAGAGTCTGTTCCTAAATAAACCCTATATATGACTTGATCAGTTAGGAGAAAGATGACTTTAACTGAGGAATCTTTCCCTAAAGAATTAACAGAGGAGAGGTCAGGATAGAGAACAGAGGGAACCTAGTGGGCTGAAGAACCATCTCATGAGTCAGATGAGATCCCTCTAGTCAGGAAGAGAAAACAAAGAGAAGTTTCCCCAGTACCATCTGTTCATCTGGGGTCAAGTCCAATTTTAGAACCATCACGTGCTCTGGAGAGTCCAATTTTAGAACCATCATGTGCTCCGGAGACAAAAACACATACAAACTTTTACTATTTCCTCAAATTCTAAGGAAGAGAGACATTCTCTGGAGGCACCTACCTCACCTCTACTATGGAGGAGCAAAAGAAAAAGATAGCTCTCATAGGCTGAGAAAGATATTGCCCTCCTAGCCAAGGTACTCCTAGGTTTTAGAACATATGAGGATAAGGATGGGCCTTCATCGGTGCCATCAGAAGCAAAGGAACCCCAAGAGGACCCTCAAGACAGGCAGTCTACAGAAAAGGATGAAACAGAGCAAATTGGTACAATTGACAGTACAGGGTAGATGGCCATGGACAACCCTGATGATCAGCAAACAGTAACAGAAATAGCAAAAGAAGAAACCTTCTCTCATCCCTCTGATCAAGAGCATGTGGAAATTTCAAAAGAACAGCATATGATGGAAGAAATTAAAAACTTAAAGAGACTACTCTGGGGGAAGAATCTGATTATTACTAACCTCAAGAAGGTCAGAATAGAGGTAGAAATGGAGTAGAAACAAGTCATTGAAAATATACAAACAGAACTCCAAAGAAAAAACAAGATCATCCAAGAGAAAGAAGCAGAATTTGAGGCCCAAAAAATTGAGGAAGAGACAGAGTTGGAGGCACAAAAAATTGAGGCAACCAAACTGTTGGAAGAAAAAGAGAAAGAGGCAGCACAGAGTGTTTCTAAGCTCACCATGGCTAGAGACAATAGCCTCGCAATAATGGTAGCATTGATTGAGAAAATACAAAGCCAGGCTAGACAGTTAACTTGGGCCAACAATAGACTAGATGACCAGGAGGAATATATTCAAGAGTTGGCTGGCCCAAGGGCAACCAATAAACAGGAAATCCAAATAGATGCATATGTGGGTCCAATCCCCATTGACATTCCTAAAGCCCTGTTCCATTGGGAGAAGAAGTGTAGAGAATATGAGGCTTCCAAGCCTATGTTGCAATTACAAAGGGCAGTCACTGCCAAAACAAAAAGAATAGCAACTTTGGAAGGCAAAATCATTGAAATGGCCTCCCTTTCTTCAGAAATTCTATCTTGTAGACCTCCAAGTGCCAGCTATTCTATGTTCTTACAAGAAAGAGTCTTGCAGAGGAAATTCTCTTTAGTTCTATCTGACCTGGTTGAGGATACATAGACAACAGAAGGATTCATGATAGCATATACAAGGAGTAATGATGATGACAAGAATTTCCTATGTGAATTATACCTGCATGGGTTCTGTGTTAATGATATAACTTTCATTCTTAATCATTTTGTGGGGGAATGCCAGCTTAAGGCATTTATGTCCCTAATGAGGAATCATCAGATTTGGAATGAAAGGATGGAAGATCATCTCAAGAAAGATTTAAAAATAGATCTCTTCATCAGGAAGGAATGTCCCAATCCCAATGCTTTTAAGATTCAATTTAGGTCCCTTATCTATCATCCTAATAATAAGAACAAAATTTTACCATTATACCTAAAAAGTTTGCAAGAGTGCTCCATTGATTTTGGTCTTTTCATGATTAGTTCAGCAAATCCTGTACTTGCCATAGCAAAGAAAAGATGGAATATTTTGACCCTAGAGCACAAAATGAGAGAGGTGGTCACCCCTACAAAGTTAAGATTATTTATGAGAAAATAAAAGTTGATATCCAAACTGATGGATAACCATAAGTAGGAATGGATAGGTGGATGGTTCAGGCCCCCTCTAATAATTGAACCACTCCTTGTCTGGGCTGAATAGATGGAAGATGAGAAATTGTAGGACTAGTTGAAGCAGGTTGATCAATACAGAGGCAATGGTAATACCAACCGCACAACTTGGACCACCTATGCACAAGATTAAATCTTGACTGACAAGCCGCTTTGCCAGAATAAATCTAGAATGTGAGAAGTAGGAGGACCTACCAAACCTTAGGTATGGGGGGATGATAAGTGCTAAGTTGCACCCATGAAATACATCTTTTTACCTTTCTTTTTCTCCTTCTTGAGTCCATCTTTCCTAATGTCTGCACCTAAATCAGCTAGCAAGATCATTCTAGTTAATGATTAATTGAGATAGATTACTTAAGATTATAATTTCTAATTGAGTGACTAATGTGCATGGAATTGATGGAAAAATACAAAAATTTCTCTCTTTTTGAATCAACAGGTGTAGATGCTAGGAACAACAATTTTATGCACCTCTGGAGATAGTCTTCAATAATCTCTGGAGACAATACCAAAGTACCATGACACCTAAAGTTTTGAAGAAATGAGGAAAGCCTCTCTGGAGCTCTGCGGGAGTTTGGAACATCTCTGGAGCTAAACAAAGAAAGCTACAGATATCTCCAAAGCTACAGACATATCTCCAGAGTTGCAGACAGGGACAGATATCTCTGGCACCTCCTGAGAGTAGGGCATATTTCCAACATAAGCTATCAATCAGACACTCTCAACAGTGATCATAATACCCCTCATTTCACTCAAATCATCACTTGAGTGGTGAAGGGTCAACCTTAATTAAACTGCTAGAGTTTTTATCTTTTTAAAGTTTTTACATGAGTCATGGATAGAACTGATCAATCTCCATATTTTTAGGGCATCACTGCTCAAATGTATTAAGACTTAAACTTGGAATTCTGAGTGGACTTCTATTCCACTCAGTCTACTTTTATTGCATGATTATCTTTCATAGTTAAATAGCTAGTGCAATAAAGAGATGGATGTCATCTCATAGAAGAATTGGTAGATAAGATAAGTGATATGTCATCACTCATTTTGATATATACTGATAGAAACAACAGAAGAAATATACAGTGATTGAATTATTCTGATTCTTGGTAATCTCAGTTCTGTGATAGCAATATTTTTCATGAATGCAAAGTGAATGAATTAGACTAGATCTAGTTGTGATATTCTTTTGTGCTGATTCCCTACCATAGCCTTTAGCCCCAAGGGTGTGGAGCAAGGGCCCACTCTCACCACCAAGGCAGAAAGCTAGTACCACTATTTTATTACTTTAGATTTTGTTGTGAAAAGTATTTATTGATTTTGATAGATAGATGCATGTTATTGTTTTCAAGATTGATTTAAGTAACTTCCTATTTTATTCTATTTTCAGCATTCCTTAAATTTATTTAGTAGGTAGACAAATTAATCTTTTCAAATTGGTAGAAGCTGTTAAGATTAGATAGGAAAACTAGTAACTATAGAATCCCTAGTTGTAGAGAGCCGAGGACACAGCCCCTGGATTATTGACATCTGAAAATAGATTAAATGATAAGGTACAATGATACCTTGTCATAACTCCTAGGTGAGAAGAACCTCAATGCTCTTAATCACCTATAGGCCTATCAAAATTGGCTCTATATAAGTTATAATAGGTGACCTTGTCCTCATGGAAAATTAGAGAAATTTACAAGAGCACCACAAGAAAGGCAAGTTTGAACCTAATTGGTTGGGACCCTATTTCATGATAGCTAGCTATAGATCAGAAGCCTATCAACTTGTAACACCTGAGGGGAAGCCTCTAGATGAGCCTATGAACATCATGTACTTGAAAATGTTCTACACTTAACCCATTAGGATATCCCAATCAAAAGATACAAAAAAATTAAAAAAGAAAAAAAATCAAAAAAATCAAAAAATCAAGAAAAAACCAAGTGCAATAAAGTCGTCCAATGGTAAAAATCACTTTGATGATGCCTTGGATAAGTACCATGGTGAAAACTTGTCTTAGACACCATGTGTAGTGGCCAGTTCTACCATCTAATAAGTCATCACCTTCACAAAATCACTCCATACCATCTCCATCCCATGGCATGGAATTATAAACATTCAGCATCAACCATCCCACCCTTCATCACCCTCCTATGGTAGATTCCTAGACAAGTGGATCCTTGTATGCCCTCCTTGTACAGTAGAAAACCCAAAAATCCAAAAACATCACAAAGTCACAAAATCCAAAAATATCAAAATATCCTCAAAAACCCAAAAACATTAGAAAATGTAAAAATCCCAACAATATCCATTCCAAAATCAAGATCATCACTAAAACATTCCAAACCATCCAACCCATCTAACCCATCCCACACCATCATCATAAATTAGAACTACATATCATCACCACCTGCATCTTAATGTGTCGTGATCCCATGGATATAGGGTATGTAGGCAATCTAGAATACAAAGTAAGTATCCAATATGTAGGTACATAAAATGCACCCATCTAACCCACTTGGATGGTCCCTATCCGCTAAGCTTATGCTAGATCCAACCACAATACACTCGCTCAACATACTATCAAAAACATTATCACTTCACACAAAAATCATCAATCATTAAATCAACTTGATCATGACATATGGCCTATACCTTTTTTCCCCTCTTTTGACTTTTATCCTAATCATCCAATTGATCCCTACCTTAACAAATATATAATTCCTACAATAGGCAGAATCAATCAAATCTATACTTATCTTGGCAAGAGATACAATGGTTGTTTGTTTGGTCAGTTGGTCTGTAGAAAAACAACAATAAATGACTAAAAAAACTACTAAAATTTGCATATAAATAACTAAGCTTGGTCACGTGACCATTAGTAGTTTATTGTTGGTCATTTATAACATGACCAACTTTATGACTAAACCATTTTTTGTCATTTATTGGTTGTTTTGATTGATCAATTTGGTAGTATATTTAGTCGTTAATTTAGTCATGGTAGTCATTTATTTAGTCATTGTAATCATTAATTGCCATCAATTGGTAGTAGTCCATTGGTAGTATATTTAGTCATTTGTATTAACTGATTTCTATCCATTGGTAGTATATTCAGTCATTTTAATCATTATTTTGCTGTCAACTGGTCATATATTTAGTCATATTTATTCACTGATTTCTATCAATTGGTAGTATATTTAGTCAATTTAATTATTAATTGACATCAATTAGTAGTATATGTGTTGTAGATTGTTTTTGTCATTCATTCACTACAATTGATACATTATTAAAAGTTAAAAAGGTACATAAAATCTTGCTAAGTCTACTCATGATTATAAACATCTATACCCTGCAATAATTTTTAGTTTAGCTTTAGACAATTGATTTATGAAAAGAAAAATGATACACAAGTCATTGCATGAAATAACTGTTTATATTCATAAAGAGAGTGCTCATAGTTTCCCACACAAGCCGTGGGATTGACTGTACAAAAATGCAATGAAAGAAAATAAGTACATCTGAAATAGAAAAAGAAACATATATGAGAAAGAGGGGATCCATCATTGTCTGAATGACGAACCCCACTATTGGAAGCATCATCTTCTGATTCATCATCGATCTCTCTAAAGACCTGCAAAAGAGACAAAGAAGGATATGTTAGAGCTCAGGATGTCATTAATCCTATATATGACAATATCAAAATGTACATGCTATCTTTCACAAACATCTAATCAAGAAGATAAAAGAAATCAACAACTCCAGAATGTAGTTATACAAGCACCAGAAAGAAGCAGGAGATGAAGATCAGATAAAGGAGGCTCTTAGCCTCTATATTTTCCCTAACTAGTTTGCTAAGTGTGCAGGAACAAGAACATGAAGATTACTAAATGAAATAGCCATAGCAGTCATTCAGAGCTCAAACAAGGGGTAATTCAAACCCAAGGCTATAGACAAAGATCTTTAATGCAGACAGTGAAGGAAGATAGCTACAAAACATAGAAAAATAACCATACAGATGACTGAGTACAACAATGACTGTCAAGGAGCATGATTGTGATCATTCATAATAGTCCAGAATGAAGATGATAAGCAGTTATTAAAATGGGGTTACCAAGAATAGTTACCAAAAAGTAATAAGATACAGTCACTCCATGATTGTGATGACAAGGAATGAGTCTGCCCTTCATCCAAACAATGATAATGACATTGAAGTTGACCGAGAAGGTGGTGAAAGACAGTTAGGATAGTAGATAGACCTTTTTGAGTTATCAGTGTTCTTCAAAGAAAGGTAGAATATAAAGAGTAGAGTAGTCATTGTTAAAAGGTCAGAGGCAATCAAAATGCATTAAGAGCAGTCACTTTGAATGGCGTGACCGTTAGGTCCAAATGACTATCTCAATACAAGAAAAATAGTCCAAAGTAGCATGAGAGCCATAAAGAAAAGATGACTTGGTTAGCACAATCACAGAGACACCAGGGACATAGCAAATGCAGCCATCTTAGTGGTCTCCTACCAGGCATTCAAGATGTCCACAGTCTTAAAACAGCCAAAGACAACCCAAGATACTGTCAAAGGGAGTAGGAAGATGGTGAACATGTCAATTAGCTCCAAGATAGTGGGTCTTCAATGAATGCAAGGAGTAGACAGTGTTTGTTTCAAAGGAAATCATAACAATGAAAGTGGAACAGTCATAACTAAGGAAACCCCATAAGCAAGGAATGAGACTTAAGCCATTTGATATTGTTAATGCCTTAATAGTATTTTTGGTTATTGTTTTATGGTTTTAGTAGCCTCAATAAGTGAGTTATGTAGAGATAAATACATTGTTAGCTCTTGAATATAGGTCCCAGTCTCATCAGTCTCATGTTGGTGACTAGTAGAGAGAAGTCATATCTTCACAATGACAAAAGCCATCTTGCATAGTATCAAAGGGAGATGGGAATGAACAAAACTATTTCAGTGAACATAGGGATCTAAGTGTAGTTTACTTAGTCTTAGGAGGCACCTTATTCCTTAAAATAAGTGATGACCATTATAAACTTTCTCAAGCTACCACTTTTTCTAAAAACTATGTATAGTTATAATTCAGGGGTTTTTCGACAGTGATAGAGGGTTGTGAAGAGAATAGAAGTTTGTGTTTTGTTTCAAACAATATATATTGTTGATAACTGAGAGGGGGGGTGAATCAGTTATCCTAATTATTTCTTCTTTTCAACTTTCTTATTAATCAAAGCATCATTGAATCAAACAAACAAACATTACCATGAAATGAAAAACACATGACACAGTATTTTTGACGTGGAAACCTGGTTAAGGGAGAAAACCATGGGGTGATTAACCCAAAGATTATTCTCTGTTAGAAGAATAAGGAATTACAAAAATGGCACTTGCCAATTAGGGCTTACTGCTGGTGCAGAAGCACCTCGAAGACATTAAGAATCTAAGGATTCTATACATTTTATGTTATGTCCAAAGTGTAATATTGTAAGGCCTTCGTGCCCCATGGAGTCATACATGGCCAAGTAATGGCATAATGTTGAGTAGTTTATATACGTGTCATTACCATTTGTAACCGAACTGAATGTCTGAAAGGTTTGTAACCGATTGGCAGGGTGGTTATAGGTGATTCACCTTCCACCGTGTGTAACTGTCAAGATAAGAGTCTTTATATAGTTGGTCTCTGTTCGTGTAGAAGGGGGAAGCGAACGAACAGACAGAGAGGAAAAAGAACAATTTGTATGTATATCCACTGGAAGGAATAAAGTAGTTTTGTTCTTGGTCTAATTATAGAAATATCGTTTGGAGTCATTCCACTGGTGGATTTCTTTGAAATCAGTGGAATGACCTCCATGTAGGTAGATTCATTTCTGTTCTGTAGGTTTGTAGTTTTCTGTGTGTGTGGTGTTCGGTTACATGAGCTGTGGAGAGGAACTGTGCACTTTAAGTGTATACAACTAATGTATGTGGAAAGCATCAACTGGTGTATATCGCAGATACAGTTCGTGTGTATCTTCCTTTTGAATGTCGCTATTGTATATGGTAGAAAGATGTATTCTGAATGATATAAAGGTTGACTGGTGGAAACGGTAAGGAAGACCGGTAGAGCAAGTCAAAAAATGTATGCGAGAAGTCATCGGCGTGAGTTAGCATATCGCCCAGAGAAATGTCAGACAGTCCGATAGTATCAGTCTGACCGATGGTGCTAACCATCGGGAAGAGGTGATGTATCAGCCCAGGAAGAATTAGACTCATCGATAGAAGGTGATCTTGCCGATCATGTTTGTGTCGGGGTGACGTCCATCGGTGTAGGTATCGGCATCGGCAGAGAAGATAAATGTCTAGCCGAAGAGAGAAGTCTTACCGACAGCTGTGACACTAGGCACATCGGTGTGAGATGACATATCGGCGGGAGAATATTGAGGGTTACCGATAGTTAAAGTGTTGCCGACAGTAAAGAGGGTGGTAAGTCTATCAGCGTAACCCGCGATGTCGGCCAGAGATTTAAGGGATTCGCCGACAAGCGATGTCATGCCGATAGGTAAATCTAACGAAGACTTTATCGATGTGATCTGGGCATCGGGGTGAGTTGCATTTTGATGTGCTGATAGTTGTTGGTAGCCCGATAAGTCTATTTCGGGGAGAGCCAGTGGAAGTCTCAACGAAAAGAGAAAGTGTAGCGGTAAGAGAAGAAGGATCAGCGCAAGTTCTAAAGTGGTTGCCGATAGGCAAGAATAGGTATATTTCAGTGTGACTTCTACCTTATCTGGCCGATCCACACTATAATGGTTATTTTGTGGGCTTCAAATGGAGTCTTCAACCTGTTTTATCTGTTAACTAGTTTCCCTCTGCATCAAATTGGTATCAGAGCTCAGCGAAAGGACTGGGCTATTTGTGTATTGGTATTCTGTCACTAAATAGACAGAAGAAGCAAGGAGCTGAAAGAAAGTGTGCTAGAAAAGATTTTTGCTGACTTCCGGTTGCAAGTGTAGATTCACTCGCTACAGTAGGCAGATGAGAGATCTGTCATGGGCCTGAGAAGGAGGTCCAGTTGGTGTCGCCAAAAGTCCTGGGGAGAGAGGCAAGTGAGGACTCCTAGGTGAGGGACAGATGTGTTGGTGTAGCATGAAGTAGTGGATTTCAGTTGTTGCATTTCAGAGGTAGCCATTGATAGAAGGCACATTTGCAGAGACATAGAGGAAGCAGCAGAGGCATCCAGTTAGTATTGAAGACATCGAGAAAGCCAAAAGATATTGCAGGCTTTTCACTGAGCATTTCCATGGGACATGGAAAATTTTCAAGTCTGGGAGTATGGTGCAGAAGCACCTCGAAGACATTAAGAATCTGAGGATTCTATACATTTTATGTTATGTCCAAAGTGTAATATTGTAAGGCCTTCGTGCCCCATGGAGTCATACATGGCCAAGTAACGGCATAATGTTGAGTAGTTTATATACGTGTCATTACCATTTGTAACCGAACTGAATGTCTGAAAGGTTTGTAACCGATTGGCAGGGTGGTTATAGGTGATTCACCTTCCACCATGTGTAACTGTCAAGATAAGAGTCTTTATATAGTTGGTCTCTGTTCGTGTAGAAGGGGGAAGCGAACGAACAGATAGAGAGGAAAAAGAACAATTTGTATGTATATCCACTGGAAGGAATAAAGTAGTTTTGTTCTTGGTCTAATTACAGAAATATCGTTTGGAGTCATTCCACTGGTGGATTTCTTTGAAATCAGTGGAATGACCTCCATGTAGGTAGATTCATTTCTGTTCTGTAGGTTTGTAGTTTTTTGTGTGTGTGGTGTTTGGTTACATGAGCTGTGGAGAGGCACTGTGCACTTTAAGTGTATACAACTAATGTATGTGGAAAGCATCAACCGGTGTATATCGCAGATACAGTTCGTGTGTATCTTCCTTTTGAATGTCGCTATTGTATATGGTAGAAAGATGTATTCTGAATGATATAAAGGTTGACCGGTGGAAACGGTAAGGAAGACCGGTAGAGCAAGTCGAAAAATGTATGCGAGAAGTCATCGGCGTGAGTTAGCATATCGCCCAGAGAAATGTCAGACAGTTCGATAGTATCAGTCTGACCGATGGTGCTAACCATTGGGAAGAGGTGATGTATCGGCCTAGGAAGAATTACACTCACCGATAAAAGGTGATCTTGCCGATCGTGTTTGTGTCGGGGTGACGTCCATCGGTGTAGGTATCGGCATCGGCAGAGAAGATAAATGTCTAGCCGAAGAGAGAAGTCTTACCGACGGCTGTGACACTAGGCACATCGGTGTGAGATGACATATCGGCGGGATAATATTGAGGGTTACCGATAGTTAAAGTGTTGCCGACAGTAAAGAGGGTGGTAAGTCTATCGGCATAACCCGCGATGTCGGCCGGAGATTTAAGGGATTCACCGACAAGCGATGTCATGCTGATAGGTAAATCTAATGAAGACTTCACTGGTGTGATCTGGGCATTGGGGTGAGTTGCATTTTGATGTGCCGATAGTTGTTGGTAGCCCGATAAGTCTATTTCGGGGAGAGCCAGTGGAAGTCTCAACGAAAAGAGAAAGTGTAGCGGTAAGAGAAGAAGGATCGGCGCGAGTTCTAAAGTGGTTGCCGATAGGCAAGAATAGGTATATTTCGGTGTGACTTCTACCTTATCTGGACGATCCACACTATAATGGTTATTTTGTGGGCTTCAAATGGAGTCTTCAACCTGTTTTATCTGTTAACTGGTTTCCCTCTGCATCAACTGCCCAAGCACACTGCTCACAAAGAGGCACACTACCTACAAGGAGACACGCTGTCTACAAAAGAATGTTTATACAATACTTGAACTGATTGGAAGCATCTACATATGCTGGAGTTCAGTTCTGGTTAGGCTCAGTATACTGATCTACTGCACTTCATCTTCCCTCTGCTCTTTATTCTGCTTTCCTTTCACATACTGGATCTTTCTTATTACTTTTGCTCTGCTCTGCACTTATTCACATATAACATAACACAACACCCTTTCTCACAACAAAATCCATCCTCTATTTATATCCGCACTAGTGATTTCATTATCTTTCTAGTCGGCACCCGGAATAGTCTATCTTCTCACAAACTCTGTTCTGTCAGCTGAATCCTTGCATGTCAAGTAATGCGGATCAAGCATATACTTGTAGATGTCATTAATCATGTCGGCCAAACATGATTCATGCCTTCCTAACCTTTACCATCAACAGTAGCACATCCAGAAAATAGTCTGATACTCTGTCAGTCAGTTCTTCCTCTGTTCTCACTATCTTTCAGGAATCCGGTACTCAACTATTCATATCTTCTTCCTTGTCCATTATCGGAGGCTAAATTCTTGGAATATACTACTCAAGGTAGTCCTCTTGACTTCCCCAAATCCGCACTGCACCAAGACACTTCCTCTAAGAGATCCAGACCAATCTGTCGGACCTTGCCACATGCTCTGTTCTTGTTCACCAGACCACAGCAATCTTTATTCAGACTTCCGGTAGAGACACATCATGTCTTGTGGATATGTGGGATGACCTTTGTTGCCATCAATGACAACAACCATGAATCCATATAGTGTCTCTTGCCAACAATCTCCCCCTTTGGCATTGATGGCAACACTTAGTGAAAAATGACTAAGTGTTTACACTATGCTCCCCCTTGGCTGATGCTCTAACTTTATATACAATTTTCAGAACTCCCCCCTAGTTGGATTCCTCATTTTTCACTGCTCCTCACTCCCCCTTTGACATCAATGGCAAAGGGGTAGGGTCCGCACACCAAAATTTTCAAAAAATTACTATACATAGCCGCATATTTACATACTCACATAAACTGAAGAATGTCTGCAAAGGATGTCTTCAATTGGACCAGTTCTGTAGCCCAACTTTGCTTCATTCTGTCCAAAATTGAAATGTGACCACTTAACAAAAATGTAAAGGCTTCTGCCCTTTTGAGATCTGTCGGATCATTTGTTTGGGCGGTAGTCTGAGCATCACTGATGGCCTCATGCATAGTTTCTAACTTAGGGATTATAATCCTTCTAAGTTCTCCCATCCGGTTAGTTATATTCTTCCTTTCCTTCTCAAAGTTCTTTATTGCATTTGTGATTGCAATAGTTTGACATTCTTGATTTACTATGGAGGAAGAGAGGATCAAAACTTTGAGACAAACTTTGTAGTTTGTCCTGTTCCGCTTTTATTTTCTTATCAATTTCTACTGTTGCCTTTGACCAGGAGATACAAAATTTGTAAATGTCACCGCCATCCTTAAGAGCATTTTCTAAGCTCTTTATTCCAATACTCATATTTCTCCTATCATTAGAGATTAATCCTAGTACTTCTGAAAATCTTTTATCCAAAAATTCCTTCCGGACCTTTTCTTCAGCTGATTTTTCTAGAGAATCAAAATGTGTATACACACTGCTGACTAAGGTTTTGAGATTACCGGAAGAGGAGGCTGTCGGATCTATCTGGACTGATGGCATAATCTTTTCAAGCACTCCAGAAGTAGCCTCTATCAACTCACAGTCTTCCATATGAGACTTTAGGAGTTTTTCATTTGCCTTAGCATTTGCAAATGAAGCTATCTTCATTGTCTGTACCAGAGAGAGGGAGTCAAAGTTGAATGGACATTTTAGAAGCTCTGGTTCATCAATCTCTATTGTTTCTTGGCTCAGAAACTTTTGAATAGTTTGTGCAGTGTCTCTTGCCGGAGACAGATGTTTCTTCTCTTCTACAGTTTTGTCCTTTGGAGTCTTTTCTCCTTCCACATTCTTTCCACTTTCAATTGTGGTTTTCTCTGTTGGAATCTTCTATTTCTCTGCATCCTTGGTGCTGTCAACCTCTTTTTCTTTTACTGCTGCTTCTTTCTCCTGTAATTTCTCTTCTTCTTGGGATCTAGAGACTGTAGGAGAAGCCGGAGGAGAGATGTTAGTCTGTTCAAGGGGCACTTCTTCCGGAGCAGATGATTCCAAGTCCACAGCTGTTTCTGCACCTAAGTCCTCTACAACAGGAAGATTAAACCTTTTGAGGGCCTTCCGGAGGATCTCTTCTGTCTCTATGGCCACCTTGTCAGTCTCACCAAGCATGAGTTGATTCATTCTTGCTTTACTCCTGAACTCATCTTTGCAGTCTTTGAATATTATGTTCATTGTCTTGGGATCAATTTGAGGATATAGCTGAATAGCTATCTGCTCTCGGATCTCAAGATCTTTTGCTTGAGCATTATTCTTTCTTATTTCTAATTCCTTTTCTAGGCTTTTAGGAATTAGAGATATGATCTCAATGAAAGCCTTATTGTATATGTTCAGATACTTGACTGTGGCTTCCTACAGAATCTTTTGGTCAGCCTCATTATAGTCATCATAGAATTCAGTCATTGGTTGAAGGTTTCCATCCACCGTGACTGACTTGATTACACTCTCTAGAGACAGGGTGGGCTTTTCAACAAATACCTCTACCATTTCTTCCTTGTCTTGGCCTGTGGAGGGTTTACCAGATCCTTTCTTCTTCTGCTTCTTTATTTCTTTTACTCCCTCATCTGACTCAGTTTCCTCTTCATCCTTTTGGCTTTCATAAGCTGTTGAGGCTTTTGTCTTAGATCTTTTACCAAATGCCTGGACTTCTGGTTTTGAGCTTTTGGTTCTAACAGGTGTAGATCCTTTTGATGATCTGGTCCAAGTTGAGGTTTCCACCGAAGCACTTTTCTTGCTTTTATTTTCTGCCTCTTTCTTTTCTTCCTCAGCCTTTCTTCTCTTTTCCTGGTTGGCATCAAGTGCCTCCTTTGGGATGCCTAGGCCTTGAGCAATATGCTCTACTTCTTTTCTCACTTTACTCTTTATCTCAGGTTCCCTAAGTTCCACATGGATCTTCACACTCAGCTCCTTAAAGGTTCCGAACCTTTCTGCATTTGGATCTTTGGGCTGACTAAGCATGTGTTGAACATGCAGTTCTACGATCTATTCATCAACCTCATACCCCATGGGCATGATCCAGACAGTCCTTGGCTCCACTGCCTCCATTAGGCACTGATTAGTATCCACCATAAAGCAAACTGAGTCTTTGTATTTTTCAACAAGAGACTGGGGAATTCTTTCTCTTGCTTGCATCGTGCTCTGGAAGTTTTTGAAGTATCCCCATAGGGCTGTATTTCTTGCTTTGGCATCCCCAAGCCCATGTAAATAATCTCTTATCTGGACTGCAACAGGTTTG
The DNA here is from genome assembly GCA_027924645.1 of Cunninghamia lanceolata. Classification (NCBI taxonomy): domain Eukaryota; kingdom Viridiplantae; phylum Streptophyta; class Pinopsida; order Cupressales; family Cupressaceae; genus Cunninghamia; species Cunninghamia lanceolata. The sequence goes on from BSBN01001752.1 coordinate 9,960,923, forward strand.
TCATTCTGCCATGCCCATCCACTTGATCTGGGCAGCTCATTCATGAAGTAGAAAAATAGACATAATATAAGAGTAGCTTACTTAAAAGAATTATTTTTGTCCTTGATTTTCTGTATATTTTCCATTAATTGGCTTAAGAGAAGTTCACAGAGATCATAATCTGCATTCTTCCTTAGCATTTCATAGGTAGTATATACTGCAGTTCTGGATATAGAATTCTCCTTGCTGGAGTGATAGATCTTGTATCCTATTATCATAGATGCATACTTGATATCCGGATCAGAAATATCTTCAATGGTCATTGCCCTCTTATCAAATTTTGATCCGGTGGCCTCAGTTACAATGTTATTTTTGACAGATTTGAGGATAGGTATTCCTCCGGAAGAGTATAGACCAGTTACTGCCCTAATTGCCTCTTTTGTGATCTTGCAAGGTCTATCTAGCCATATGAAGTTGTCATGCATCCTGCTCAATACATACCGTACCCATTCATCTTCTTTAAAGTAGGGGAAATGAATGAATTGATCAAACTGTTTCGTCTGGATACCCTTATACTCTAGTTTAAGCTCAAAAGCATTGTCTATCAGTTGTTTGTGATAGAGATCTCTCAATTTGAATTCCCTGAATTCCTAAGTGCTTGCATGTATGTAAACCCTAATGTCTTCTGTGTGTAAAACGCCATGAGGAACACTAGAGAATGCTCCTAAGGGATCTACCTCCAATGACTTGTATGGATGTTTCTTAAATTCAGGTCGGGGCCTATCTAAGATTTTTACTATATTTGGAGTAGCCATTTCTCAAAAGATTTGTAGCAAGATATCGAAAATGGAAAATACCTTATGCGTCTTTGGTTACACGGAGTGGTTGGATTGATTTCTGTATGTAATGACTTCGGCAGGAGATCTTTGGTGAGCTTGATGAATCTTCTTGCAGAGCTCCACTTTTCGCTTCTTCTTGAGTGTAGAATGAGCAAGTGATTTTATGAGAAATCCCTTATATTGCTCCGCAAACCCTAATATCTGATGGCAATAAATGCTCGACCTACATTATTCCAGTTTGCCTTATCTGGATAGCTTGGAGTACCGGATCAGTCCTGATCTACGAACATCATGCGGATCTTCCAATCATGAACAAATCAAGATGACACATTACAAGAATATCCCAAACACTCTATCCAATCCGCAGAATAAGACAATGCACTTCCGGATCTCTCCGGACCCTTTTGTAATCCTCTGTGATTCCGGAGCATCTCCCAGAACAGGTCTTACTTGATCGATCACAACTTCTTTACATCTTCATGCGGACCTCTAAAATCTTATCTAGATCATCTCAAGACATATATCTTTAAACCCTTTACTCCGCATCTTGTGCCACATCCGGCACCACTTGATTGGCTGGAGGAACAGGATTTTCTTTGAGTCTCCCCTTGAGCCAGAGCTCACTTTTTAATTTCCGGAAGAAATATCAGCACCAGAGTCTGGTGCGGATCCAACCTCTACATTCTCTAAACTTTTCTTCACCCAAATCTTGTTCATCTGATTCCTAACTTCATCCACATTCATCTTTTGTTTACCCTTGTCTTGATTCTGATTATATACCAGACCTCTTTTGTCCTGATTCTTGCTTCTGCAGACTTTTGTATTATGACTGGACCTATTACAGATTTGGCAAATAACATTTCTTTGCATATTTGACTGATAACCTCTTGATCTGCATTGATTAGCCATATGACCTACTCTATTGCATGCAAAGCATCTACCATTGAATGATTTGTTTATTTGCATATTTCTGCATTCATGAGACTTGTGTCCATACCTTTTGCAGTTAAAGCACTGTCCGGAGAAGGATGAATTAGTCTGATTCATTCTCTTCCTGCACTGATTAGCTTTGTGACCAAAGTGATTGTAGCTGTGGCAGTATCCATTGAAGGATGGATATCTTTGAGCATTGGGCTGTCTTATCGGAGGTCTTCTAGGCCTATTCCTTGGATTTTCTAATCCAAAATTCTTTTGACCAGATCTGGAGCTTTCTCCTTTCTCATATCCCAAACCATACTTGTCATCTGTCCTCTTTTGACTTCCAAGAAGTACTTCAAGTTGGGCAGAACTTATCTTGAATTTTTCTTTATATTCATTTGCTGTTTGAAGATCTCTTTTGAGAGAGACAATTTGATCCTCAAGTTTTTCTTCATTATCTTTGGCATCTTCAAGATCAGATTCAAGATGTCTGATAATCCTGTCCATCTGGTGGCATTCTTCTGATTTCTCTTTAAGAGATTATCTTAGATTGTCTTCAGCTTTTCTTTTTTCTTCAATCTCTTGAGTAAACTTTATAGTTCCTGATTCGATTTCATGTCTTAACATAATGACTTCTTTTGATAACTTTTCACATAACTTGGTTTTCTCAGTCAATTCTTCATTTGTATTGCTTTCTTCACTTTGTCTTGCCAATTGTTGGAGCAGCTCCTTTCTCTTTTTCATAGAGAGACTTAATTTGTCCTTTAGTTCTCTCATGAATTCATTAGCCTGTTTGAGTCTTTCCTTTAATTCATTGACTTCAGAGTTTGACTGTTCAAGATCCTCAAGGGCAGTCTTGAGTTGCTCCCTTAAACCATATGCATCCATTTGAACTCCCAGATCTTCCTCAAGTTGTTAGGCTCTATTAGGAGGAACTTAGCTCTGATACCAATTATTGATAACTGAGAGACCATGAAATGAAAAACACATGACACAGTATTTTTGACGTGGAAACCCGGTTAAGGGAGAAAACCACGGGGTGACTAACCCAAAGATTATTCTCTGTTAGAAGAATAAGGAATTACAAAAATGGCACTTGCCAATTAGGGCTCACTGCCCGAGCACACTGCTCACAAAGAGGTACACCACCTACAAGGAGACACACTGTCTACAAAAGAATGTTTATACAATACTTGAACTAATTGGAAGCATCTACATATGCTGGAGTTTAGTTCCGGTTAGGCTCAGTATGCTGATCTGCTGCACTTCATCTTCCCTCTGCTCTTTATTCTACTTTCCTTTCACATACCGAATCTTTCTTATTACTTCTGCTCTGCTCTGCACTTATTCACATATAACATAACACAACACCCTTTCTCACAACAAAATCCATCCTCTATTTATATCCGCACTAGTGATTTCATTATCTTTCTAGTCGGCACCCGGAATAGTCTATCTTCTCACAAACTCTGTTCTGTCGGCTGAATCCTTGCATATCAAGTAATGTGGATCAAGCATATACTTGTAGATGTCATTAATCATGTCGGCCAAACATGATTCATGCCTTCCTAACCTTTACCATCAACAGTAGCACATTCAGAAAATAGTCTGATACTCTGTCAGTCAGTTCTTCCTCTGTTCTCACTGTCTTTCAGGAATCCGGTACTCAACTATTCATATCTTCTTCCTTGTCCATTATCGGAGGCTAAATTCTTGGAATATACTACTCAAGGTAGTCCTTTTGACTTCCCCAAATCCGCACTGCACCAAGACACTTCCTCTGAGAGATCCGGACCAATCTGTCGGACCTTGCCACATGCTCTGTTCTTGTTCACCGGACCACAACAATCTTTATTCAGACTTCTGGTAGAGACACATCATGTCTTGTGGATATGTGGGATGACCTTTGTTGCCATCAATGACAATAACCATGAATCCATATAGTGTCTCTTGCCAACATATATATCTTAGAAGGCTCTTTCATGATCAATGAATCCTATCTATAGCTCTAAAGCTTTAAAGGATAGAACAGACATAGTTTGGTTTAGCAGAGATAGTAGGATGTCGAAAGAGGTCTCAAGATATGTTAATGTTAAAAGGAGCTCTATTTGGGTAGTAAGGTCCTGTAGGGGTATGACTGAAATCCTTATATTCTTTAGAGACCTCTTCACAATCAAAGCTCTTTAGGGACCATACAAGAATGTGTAGGGAGAAAGAGCCAGGACACTATTAAATATTTTTGTGACCATAAAAGAGATATATAACACTATTTAAGGGTTGTCAAGCTTCACAGTCTTGCCAATTGTTTTAAAGAAGAACCAGGCGTACTTATGAACAAAGACACTTTGATTGTTAACAAAAGAAGCAAAGACTATTAGCATGCAGAGAGAGGTAAGGTACAGCCAAGGCAATCAACATCAAGAATGCTGGTCACATAGACAAGTAACCCTACAGTCAACATAAAGTTAGTGAAACCAATGTACAAAGAGTGAAGAAACTATGTGACAGTCAAAAGAAAGAGTAACAGTCACCAAATGATGACAGTTGTATACAGACCCAAAAGAGAGTAGTCAAGGTCTGTAGTGACTGTCACAACTATAAGAATACATAAACGAAGAGAGATGGTTGTTTCAAATGAATATCCTTAAATATCATCCACTCCAATAGTCAAAAGCTAACCTGGGAAAATAAAAATAGAACAAATATTTACCACTTTTGTTGTGAATGAAATGTAAAATTGCTAGTGAGTGTTTGACCATTGAAATGGACGATATTCAAGAGGAGTAGTCTCAAATAGCAGCTACAGAGTAGTCATCATCATGACTGTTACAACAGAGGAGCATGACAGTCAGCAAGTAATGAAAGAAGGCCTCATTTCCTAGCCATAAAGATCCCTCTGCTCTATCATAGTAGATACACATAGTGATGAAAGCAAAAAGAGAAAATGATATGTAGAACTCCATTGTTTCAAAAATATATTCCATAGTTTGTAAAAGGAGAAAGTAAGGGAATCAGAGTTGCTACAGAAGCTTTCACCATTAAGAAGGAAACAGAGTGTGCAGTGTCTTTTCTCAGGTAACAACATATAAAGTGGCAGTAATGCATTTCTTTCACCGTGTATAGCAGCAAGATGAAAGATGTACATAGCAATTCAACTTGAATAAGATGTACTAGGTGTTTAAAAATTAGGTTTTTGTTTCTTTCTTTTGGGTGCCCAATTAAAGTAGGGTAGACCCATGACAGAGACTCTAGAAAAGAAAGTTAAATAAAAGCCAGAAAAAGAGTCTGCACAAAAATTTTAAAAATGGTAGTTTCATGATTAAAAAATTAGAGTATGATAGGAAGGAGCATGGTGGGGTCACTGAGGGAAGGATACACTACTTTGATATTGGGAACAACATTCTCAGAGAAAGTGAACATGACATGAATGTTGATGTAACAATTTCCTTGTACCTTGATATTGTGAATCATGTCAATCTTATATAGTCAGTTAATCCTTTAACATGAGGGAGATGGCATTGGGGCAGAGTATGTTGAATGTATCAATTTTCCTAAGCAGCATTTTAACTATGTTGTTTAGTTTACTTTGTTTGACAATTTATAATCTACCTCTTTCAATATGATGTTCAAAACTTCCCAATTTGTAAAGGATAAACAAAAATGAAAGATTACCATTTGTTCTTCACTATTGCATACACTCCATTGAATAATATTTAGGAAATAGTTTAACAATGTAATCTTTGTCCGCATGTTAAACTGAGATAGCTGGTTCATCAACAAGAAGTACAGACTAAGCACAAAATGGTAGGAAAAACAAATATAAGTTCATTCTTTGTTATTAAAAATCACTCTATTTGTAATGAGAAGATCTGTAAACAACTAACATAGTAGATGTTCCTTCACCTAGGTTGATCATAACTAACATTACAGATAGAAAAGAGACCTGCATCTTTGTGGTTCAATTTGAGGCATCCCAAACTTCAAAGGTCTTGTGAACTAATTTTTCACCTAATCCCATGTCCCAAATTCCAAGATCACCAATACTTGTTCCAACTGAAATACTCACCATAGACATTATGGTTAGATTTCATTCTACTAGAAGGGAATTGATAGATTAGCTGGAAGTGCCTTGTAGACTACAATGTTAACTTTTGGCAAGTTAGAGTGAATATTGCCTAATAGAATTGATTGCTTTTGGGGATGAAAGTCCATCCTAATTACTTTTGAGCCTTGGCTAAGGCTTCTCACAGCCTTCACAGAAAGATTATATTGCGAATAAATGTTATGAGGTTGAGTTGGTCCTTTATACATCACATGCTAATCAAATGAAAAATAGTAAATGTTAACTTTTGGGTATAATTAATCCATAACAATGACTAGTAGGTAAATAAAACTTTATGGTAAGTATATGTAGCTTTATAATGTTGCTCACAACATTAAAGACAAAATTATTACTAGTTTTTTAATTCAAAATTTAATGCTTATATACTAGGGCCTAATCTGATAGTAATGACCCTCTAAATTATGCAAACTCCTAGCTTTAAATAATCATTTTCCCAAAGTGTAAAAAGAATATTAGAAAATAGATCAAATATTAACTTAAAAGAATGGAGAAAACTACATTTTTTTATCAAAATGAAGGTAGAATTTGTTCTTAACTTAATGGGATAGTCAAGAATGATGGCCATCTCACTCAAGTAGTAAAAGCCATTATCACTATCTTGAGTTTTGGTACAGATTTTTAGTGTTATATCGAAGAATTATTGTTAGGATCCCTAAATTTAACTTGAACATAAAAGTGATCCTTTGTAACTGATTGTTTAGGCTTTAAAAAATTAGGAAATTAATAGTAGTAGTGAGGCTGAAGCTCTCAATTTTACCAATATTTTTGGGGAGGCAGGAGGTAGGGGAAGGCATAATACAGACACTAGAGGGGTAGAGGCACGTTGGTCAAAGTTTGAGTAGCAATAGATATCTACTAATATATTTGGAGGGGAACACCCAACATGCAAAAAGAAACTAGATTTTAGAAATCAACATTCTTAACCTTGCTTAGGTACTTATGATATTTTTGTCATATAGTAAGACACAATGATACAATAATGTGTTATGTTTGTAATAGTGATGTCAATTTTAAGGATCTTATTAAAATAATATCTATTCTAATCCATTGATTGATAATAAACTGTAAATTATCATGTCGTGGTATACTCAAAGTTCTATCAATATTTTTATTGAAATATTAAATACAGAAATATATGGCAGGAGAGAAAACACAACAAAGGACAAAGACTAAGTGAATCATTTTATGCAATTAAAACAAGCTTGGACTGAGTGTTAAGAAACTTCAAAAACTACATCACACATGGAAAGGATACCATTCCATACCTCATCAGGTTGACCAATACATGAACACTTAACATGTTTAGGATTTACAAATTGATAATCAATTCTAGTATTATTTGCAGGGGCGTCCCTCAAAAGACAGCATGCTCCCAAGAAAGTCTTTGGTAGCTCCATCAAAATTCAACTTAACAAAACCCAAGACATAACCATTTCATAATCTTCCCTATTAATTTTTATCAATGAGCCCATCAATGGGGATTAAATATTCAAATATTATCCCCTACCATCCCCACAGCCCTATCCTCATGTCCCTAAAACTGAAAGAAACATTGCTTAGCCTTACACTCTACATTAAAAAAGAGTTCTTCACATTTGAGAGACCATCCATGTAGAGTAGATATATCCATATATTAATTGAGATTCTCTTGTTTGTTAATGACATCATGCTTCTCTTTATGGTGGTTTGAGAATAGAATTCCTAGCTACATTTTGTAACTAAAAATACTTGAAGCCAAGCCATATGCTATACAGATATGTTCTAAGAAAACCAACATATACTTCCAAAGCCTAGAATAGTATGATTGCCTCGAATGATACATAACTATTTTTTCACAAGTGCTAGCATAAGCCATCTGCCCATAGGGTCAATCAAAATTGTCCAAATAGAGTTTATCTCCAAGGCAATACATCTAAAAATTACCTACATCTTTTGAAAGATTTCCTTGGTATTTGGTGTAAAGAAGCATACAACACATGGCAGGGGAAAAACATTTTTTATTCACCAAATTTGTTTGAAACACTGTAATATTTGTTAAGGGAAAATTGGATCTAAATGAATAATCAATATAATAATATCAATGATACCCAAAACTCAATGAAATAATGAACAAAAGAGATGAATCAAACAATGAACAATACAAAACCAAACCTCCTTTAATTCTCATCTTCTATTGATCACCTATCACAAATGATCTTGTCTATGATATAGTCCTCAGAAGGTGCACTTCCTTGCTATGATTCCAAGATGTTAAAATGGGAACAACTATGATAGTTTCGCCATGAAGATGAGCTTCACAACAATGATAGTAGTGTGGTAACAAGTTGATCGCAAGAAAATGGAATGACATGGGTGCCAAAGGCGCACTGTAATTCTTGCAAAGTAACAATACTAAAAGCTTGGATGATTGAAATGGAAGAATAGGGTTGTATTTATAGACTTAGAAGAGAGAAGAGATCAATGGTATAGAAAGAATGAGAAGATCAACGGTATAGAACGGTTGAGGAACGTGCGCGAATAGGAAGAAGACAAGTGTCACACAAAAGCTATTTTGTTTGAGTTAATTGCTTTCTTTTATAAAGATAAGATATGCTTTTCATAAATTAGAAATTTTTTTTCTAATTTAAGAGATATTGATAAAAACAAGGTTGATTGAGTCAGTTAACTCAACTTGTGATTTGCTTTTGCATGATTTGAGAGAAATTAAATAATAAATTGTTTAATTTTGTGTGCATGAAGAAGAAGACTTAATTTTAGAAGATTTGGAAGATATTAGAAGAATTAGAAGATAAGAAAGCTAATTCAATAAATAAATTTTAATTGTTTGTACATGATTTGGAAGAATAAATAAAATATTTGATTTTTTTTTTTTTTGAGATTGAGAGGATTTAAAATAAATTTGATTTGATTTATTCAAATTTGGAAGAATGATTTGATTTAATTAAATAATTAAGAATTATTTAATTATTTGGAAGAATTTAATTAAATAAAAGATTTTATTTAATTTTGACTTTAGAAGAGGTAATTAAATATTTTGATATTTAATTAATTTAGAGGAATGTGAATCGAATAAATAAATTTATTTATTTATTGAACAATTAGAATGAAATAAATATTAAGAATATATATTTAGACCGAGTCGTGTCATTTTTAGGCATATACATTTTGCCCCTCTTTGATGCAATGTGTTTTATCACGTTGTTTCAAAGAATAAGAATTTTTCTTAAAATGATACATGCCCCAGTTTGCCCCTAGTACAAGTCTATGATGATAGGATGCCCCCTCGGGAGATTGGACGGGGAGAAGGCAGAAGGACGAGAGATGGACAATCTCATGATGACGAAGGGAAAACTTGGTTAGGATTGAAGAAAACAAGATGTGTTTCTAAGAAACAGGAAGAAAACATGAAGAAATGGGTGCGGGAAGTAGTCATAGTCACCACATAGCTAGTTTAGGGTTTGCATGCTATATATAGGAGCTGGGTCCACAAGACAAGTCATTTGTACACTTGGCTTTTGTTGGATTGTCTTTGAGAGCTTAGGAGAGTATAGAGCATAGAGAAGTTAGCACTAGGATGGATATTCTGCATGAGGAGCATCACTTTGAGTGAATCTAACAATTTGACCTACCAACAGAGGTAGGACCCCCCATATGTATCTTAAAAAATTTCACCTAGGGTCCATTTTGAGTGCAATAAATGCTGGCAAAAAATAGGCTAGACAAATGCACAAGATCGCAATTCAGCACATCTGACATGCGGAACTACGCATCTATCAATCTACAATGCATCTAGGATATGAAATAACACATGCATGAAAGCTATGCATGAATGAGTAAGGTTGGCGCATGCATTATCTGGCGGCGCATTTACGGTATGAGTCAACGAATGCACTTGGGTGGCACATATACGGTATGGGATGGCACATGCATGAAATGTTGCGATGCATGTGTCAAAAGTAGTGCATTTGCTGAGAAAAATGTACCTTCTATTCTGGTGCATATGAATAGGATAGTCATTTTACTTAACAAAATTGACTTGATTGGCATCCTATTTGATGTGTCAATCAATAAGCTATCTTTGAGATTGCAGGAATCTAGTCAAGAGATGTAGTGTTCTATTTTGATCAATTTGATATGTTAAGTTAGTTGATATGATTCTATAGATATGTTGAGCATGGTACTTGCAGCTTTAAGTTGATGCCTTGCTTTTGCATGCTTGCAAGAGGACATACGAGATACACTGATGTCGAGGGAGCAGTTTCCCATGCAACATTGGCACATGTTGACAAAGATAGATCGAGAGGTGCTCAGTGCGATGGGATTGGATTACATGTGCTTTATGCCCGAGGTTCGAGCAAATCGCGGCTTACTAACTATAGCAGTGGAGAGGTTTTACAGTGAGGATGGGACCTTTCACTTCTCAACTGGCAAGATGACGGTGACTCTGGAGGATGTACACAGGATACTCCACTTGCCGATTTAGGGAGAGCTCATGGAGTATGATCCACAACAGGATGCAGGACTCACAGAGTGTAAGCAGGTATTTGACAACCCTGAGATGGAGGGATAGGTTATCTCCTGGTAGGATATACATGATTACTATGACTATTTCCCTAGGATAGTTGCAGGATTGATCAGAGGCATTGTATGCCCCGATAGGAGATTGCATGGGTTCCCGATTGGATGGGGATGGATTATGGAGAGGATGGTCATAGAGGGCACCCACTATGCTTGGGGTGTCTACATTTTGGCACACCTATTACAGTTTTGGTTGTGGGAGCATAGCACCATTACCAGATCGATATGTGTGTTTCAGAGATAGAGGGGAGAGCCTTATAGCTATGGCTATGCAGGAGTGATTTCCCAGCATAGACTAGGGAAGCTAGAGTACTGGAGGCATGCACTGGATGGAGTAGATGTGGTCATCTAGCGACCATATCTAGACTATGAGCCTTGGGATGATGAGGTGGATGACCTACCATACTACTATCAAACTCGGTGGCTTATAGGCCGAATGTAGTTCATGTTGGAGAGACAGATTGTTAGCCAAGTTCGGAGACAGTTTGGGAGGAGACAGGGCATGCCATAGGGGCAGGCTCTGTTTGCATAGACACATGTAGAGAGGTTTAGATGGGGCCTAGTGGTGTCCTACGAGGAGGCAATGGTAGAGTTTTGATAGATTCCTTATATTGCCTGGCTGATGAGGAGAGAGATTGCAGATGTAGGGATAACTCAGGACTATGAGGTGTGGTTCGCAGAGCATCCATTTCTGAGATACTCTGGGCCTGGAGAGCTAGTTTCTTGCATAGACAAGGTAGATTTAGATGACGAGAGCAGGGTTGGCAGGTAGAGGAGGAGGAGGAGGAGGAGGAGGAGAGGAGGATGGAGAGATGGAGGAGATAAGGGAGATGAGGGAGATGGAGGAGATTATGGAGATGGGGGAGATGGAGTTGATGGAGGCAGACTTAGGCAAAGGAGGAGAGATGGGGAGAGATCCTCCCACGCTCAGTAGGTAGTGCAACTGCAAGTTGCATAGCAAGGATAGATGTCGCCACCTCAGCAGGTGGCATAGCAGCAGGTACCTCAGCGGTAAGGGCAGGGATAGGCACATGCCTCTCAAGATCCATCATAGCTAGATGTCTAGGAGAGAGCCATTGCCATGTTGAGAGGACAGGTTCAGGAGCTGCAGGCACACCTTAGGATGGCCGAGGCTTGGTAGGAGACAAAATCAAGTGTTATCTCAGGGCTCACTAGAGAGAGAGATATGACGAAGGTGAGGATACAAGCTATCTGAGTAGAGAGGGACACAACAATGGTAGCCCTAGGTATAGACGGTACTAGCAGTTTTTTGGTTGGACAGGCGCAGTAGGCACAGGCACAGTTAGCATAGACACAGGCACAGTTGGCACAGGTGTAGGGGCAATTAGCACAGGCTTAGACATAGTACTACCAGGGACTATACCATGGTGTTGTTCTAGTTGATCAAAGGGCTCTGAGCTAAAGGAGCCAGTGCATGGCCTCACAGAGAGCAGGTGCATCACGGTCGGGAGCCTCTGTGATGAGCCCGCAATAGTCTGGGGCCAACAGAGGAGGGGACACAGAGGATATGGCTAGGAGCAGCGGTTCATAGTAGCAGGGTTAGCAAACACTTGTATAGACTTTGGCTCCTACGTACACTTTTTGATGGCTCAGATAGCCGGATATGTACATGTACCACTTTTGTATTTTGAGACATGTATCATTATCTTTGAGATGTATACATTGTATATGACATTGACTTAGAGATAGACCTTTTGATATTGTACATTTGGACATGTTTATGATTGAAGACATGATATTTCCATAGTCCATGGCATGAAATTGAAAACTTCTGGTTTAAACTGTGTGTATCTTTTTTACATCGACGTTTCGGATCACACTCCATGGTCCATCATCAGGATGAGAGAAAGAGAATGAAATAAGTAAACTGCAGATCAAGTTCTATAAAAAGAAGGGAATACATGGGTTACAAGATAGAAGAGAGGGAAGACCTAAAGATAAAGGCATGAAAGCAAGACAAAAATCAGAGAAAGGAATAAAGAAAAAAGGAAAAGTCAAAGGCAAAGGAAGATAAAAATAAAGGATAAAATAAAAAAACAAAAATATATTTAATACTAGGATGGATATATTAAATTCAACTAAAGAAAGTCATATTATGGGAAAATTATGTAGTTAGAAATAAATAAATTAAAGCAAAAAATTAAGGAGATATAGGATAGTAAATAGTAGTAAGAAAAGATGATTCACATAATACGAAAGTAAATAGTTAAATACTTAAATAATTATCTAGGTAAAAAATGCATAAGATAATACTAAAACATATAAATTAATAAGAAAGATAAAAAAGAGAAGATAGTAAGAAGGTTAATAAATTAAAGAAATATAAATAAAGATAAAAATTGGAGAAAATATAGTTAAAGGGCAAATAATTTAGTAAGTAAAACATTAAAAGAAAGAAATGGTTTATTAAAAACAAAAGAGTAAGCTTAAAGATCAAAAAGCATCACAAGATATATAGAGGATTAAAAATAGAGAAATATAGAGAACAAAGAAGTTTTAATTAGTGAACAAAGTAAAAATATTAAAGAAAGCATATGAAAACAAATAGGTAATAGATAACTTAGAAATAGTTAAAAAGAAATGAATAGTAATAGAAAGTATTTTTATTAATAGATAATAGTAAGAAAAGAAAGAAGTACTATAATGGAGAAGGTAGTTTAATATAATGATAAGCAAATAAATAAATAAGCATTAAATCATAGATAGGGGATAAATAGAGAAAATAATAGAGAGTAAGATTATTAAAAAACTAGAAAGAAATATAATAGAAGTAGATAAAAGAATAAGAGAAATGAAATAAGGACTAAATTTATGAAAAAATGATATAAGAATGTAAATTCAATCCTTGAAATGAAGAGCAAGAGAAAGAAGTCAAAATTATAAATAAAATAAGGAGGCAAGAAAGAAAAGAACTCAAGAGAGGAACTAAGGATGGGCGAGGAGTCTACATAGCCCCAAAGATCAAACCAAAGAAGGAAGATGGGAAGGGGGATGAGGAAGTAAAAGGGGGAGGAGGGACCGAGGTGGTAGAGGAAGGCAAAGATTGGGAGCAAGAGGAGGGGAAAGAGATGACAAGGGGGGAATAGATAGGATGGTAAGGGGAAGAGAGCAAGGTCAAGGGGGGAAGAGGAATAGAGGGGTGGACGGAAGGGGGATAGTAAAGAGACAAGGGAGACACAGAGCAAGACAGGGGGGTTAAAGGGAAGGAAATTAGTCATGGAGGGAATTTAATAAAGGGGTCCAAGTGTGGCTCAGGTTCCAACCTTCATCTCGGTTCAAGTTGGTGGAGTTTTTCTTGATGAAGATGGCTTCTTTGAGCTTCCTTTTGAAGAAGTTATCCTCTTTGGCTAGGATGTGTGCATCCTCGAGCCAAATGTGGTGCTTGGTATAAGAGGAATCCTCGGCAAGGGCTAATTTAGAGACTCTCTCATGTCTGATGTCTGCTTTGTGTTCCTTGATTCTCATGCAAATGGATCGGCATGTCTCCCCATTATAGGGTGTTCCACATGAGCAATCAATTTTGTAGACACCTAAGTTAAGAAAGGTGTCCCTGGAGTCTTTGGTGGAAGGGATAAGGTTCCTAATAGAACAAAGAGGTTTGAAGGCACATTTGAGTCCCTTTTTGCGAAGAATTTTGGCAATCTTATTTGATATGCCTTTAATGTAGGGGAGGGTGGCCCTATAAATAGTGTCCGAGTCTTTAGTATCCGGTTTAGAATTGAGGCGAACTCGGGCTTGTTTAAAAGCTCTCAAGATGTGTTTATGATATTTACATGATGATGCAGCTATTAACACTTTATATATGCAGTTTGTTCATTCTTTGTTATGGATGCATTTCTATTGTATGATGGTACTCATGTGATGTATCTTTTGACTATGTCTATATGATGTTTATCTAATGTAGTTTTACATGATACTATGTGATGCTATGTGACTTAATGCAAACTTAGATGTTTTACTTGATATGCCTCAAAATGTGTAAATGCAAATGGTATCTATATGATTATACAGTTTATGTGATGTACTTATCTATGTTTTTGATTTTTTTCTGTTGACACTATGTGATGATTGGAAAAATGTATATGGATGACCTGATGTACTTTATTATGTATGCAACTAATTTAATCATGTAAATGACTATCTCATGTGATATGTGATGCAACTGTATGCTATGTTTTTGTGATGTCCAAATGTACTTTATCGACACAAAGATGACATAATGGTAGATAGAAGTTTGATTGAAAGAATGACTCAGTAGAAAGACTCACAAGCTTTAATTTGTATTGATACTCTACATTGTTTGGATCTTTTATTGCATGGGATACAGATGTATGGATGCATAATGGATGTATGACAGATGCTTTTGCTTTTGACATCTTGATGGTGCAAGTATTTTGAAGTGCTTGTTTCATCATTGGGCAATTTTTTTTGGTACTTTTTCCAAGTGTTGTAAGTTAATACAAGCATCTAGGTATAATTGAACCAAGATGACCTGAGTATTGCTTACATGGATTTTGATTTAGCAAGTTAATACAAGCATCAAGGTATAATTGAACTGAGATGACCTGAGTATTCCTTGCGTATCAATAGACAAGGATTGCCCCCTTTCATGTTAGACCTTTGATGTCCTCGATGATCTTTTGCCAATAATGTCTTTAGACAAGGCTTCACATTACTAAAGTTTAATCCACAAATAGAAAACAAAGAAACTAATCATGCCCCCATCATAGCATCTCTAGCTTTTGGCATCCTCGAGTAGCATAGAAAGACATGTTAACAAAAATAAAGGCTCCATAAGTTAACCTGATCACAAACACAAAACATTTTTGCATTGAGATGTGTTTTTTTTCCCATAATTTAGATAGAATTAGTTTGAGCATGTATGTACTTGTTTTTTTTGCTCTGGATAGGTTAATGCCTTGCATCAAGAATTCTACTTGAAAAGAGTAGGTTTTGTTTGCGCTTGCTTTCCTGGTGAAAGATTCCACGATCCTTATTGGTGAGACAAACCCTAAGGGACTAACCTAGTGCCTCAGGGGCTCATTGCTAAATGGCCTTGCCTATGTGACGACATAGAGGCAACGTAGTTCAGGGTGAACCCTAATGGACCTAATACCTAGGTGATAGAAAGTGGCATGGACTCAGATAGATAGAAGGACTAGATATGTGACGGATGGGACAGTGGAGCCTTGGGGGTGCATTTGAAGAAATGGCCTTGCCTACGTGACAACACAGAGGCAACGTAGTTCATGGACTTGGACCATGGATGGACTATAGGATAGATTACAAGATATGGGATGGATAGGGAAGCCTCGGGGGCGCATTGAAAATGGCCTTCCCTACGTGACAAAGTAAAGGCAACATAGTTCATGGACTTAGACCATGTGGATACTGACGAGAGACACTATGCTAGACTGACACTATGGATAGGATACTGGATAAAACCTTAGTTGACAAGACAACAAAGAGATGGAGTATCAAGCCACAATAGGTTTGTAGATACCTAAAAATGTCTTCTACCATCAAACAGACTCCTAACATCCCTAAACATATCAATTTCCCTTCTAATCGATTTATTAAATCTTTATTTAATTAATTACCCCTTTCATTTTCTAAATTCACACCATTTTATCCCCAAAATTGAATTAATTTTATTTAATTCAATAGTCCAAACCTTAGCTAATAGATTTAATAAATATGCAATATTTATTAAATCAATTTCCCCTTTTCCACTAAATCTAATTAATTAGTTAAAACCATAATTAACTAATTAATTCAGCCTATAATTGACCTATCCCTACCCTAAACAATTAAATAGCTATTATTTAATTTGCCTACCCTAGCCTACCTCATCCTAGCCCTAGGATTAATTAAATGAAACCTATGTTTAATTAATCCTAACCCCTTCATTTGGGTGGTCAAACTTTGTTTAACACCCTTTCCCATGTCCTCCAATAAGTCAATTTTTTATTTAAAAACATCCCACATCACATTTATTTCTCCTTACAGCCCCATACTCATTTATTTCCTCTATTCCCCAAATGAATTTTTAATTCATTTGCATTCCCCCATATGAATCTTTTATTCCAAAATAATCCTTCACCCCCATGCTCATTAAATAACCCCTTTTCCCAAAATGAATAAAAGAATCACTTTTATTCCTAGCCCTCTATTTATTCAAGATTAAATCTAGGCCCTCCACATCACTTTTATCCTTGACCATTGATCTCTCAAATCAATCTCCACCCTTGGATCAAAATCCTCTTCAAAAATCTATAAATAAAACCTCTCCCAAGCCATTTTCATCATCCAAGTTTATGCAAAGTCATAATGCCAAAATCACTCTTGAGCTAGGATAGTGAGTTGCACAATTTGAATAGCATTTTACATTAGAATCCATTGTCTAGGGATCATCTTGGTCTTAGGAGCTTGTTTTGGGTGTAAAGGCTTCTTCCTCCCTTGATGGGATTAGATTTGTATGTGAGGTATAATCTTGTGTTTATTACATTTGATTTAATATTTCAACCTTGTTTGCACTTCTAATCTACAAGGTTATCATTAGAATTTTATTATGAAACAAATAGGGATCAAATGGGACACGAGTGAAGGAAGAATGGACACAAGGTGATTGGTTTTCCAAAGATGGAGGAAGTGGTTTACCATAAGTAATGCCTGTTTACCAGGTTTTCACGACTTGCTTTTTAATTTGCACGAAAGGTAGAAAGTATGCATGACGACTGTTTGCTAGGTTTTCATCATGATACCTCTCTAAGGCATCTGTTTGCCAAGTTTTCACCAAAGGATGATTTTTTCATATTTTTTTATTTTTTTGATTTTTTGGTATTGTTTTGATTTTTTGATTTTTTTATATTTTTATATTTTTTTGTATTTTTATGCCCCCCTTACATTGGGGTTCTCCTAGGTATAGAACTGGTGAAGATGCATGTTGTTGATTGGATCATGTAATAGCTCACCCTCTGATGTTACTAACTGATATGCTTCCAATCCATAAATAGCTACAATCACATAAGGCCCAAGCCATTTGGGTTTGAACTTGCCTTTCTTTTCTCGATCCTGTTGATTGCAGGGGTTCTCCTTAAGTACTAGATCTCTAACTTTAAAGACTCTTGGGCAGACTCTGTGGTTGTAGCTTTGTGACATCATTTGTTGGTATGCTTTGAGATGGTCAAAGGCTTTCTGTCTCTTTTCCTCCAGCAACTCTAGTTCTTGCAATCTAGAAACTCTATACTCTTCATCTGTTATGAGACCTTTTAATGATCCCCTAAGAGATGGTAACTCAACCTCAATGGGGAGGATAGCTTCTGAGCCATAGACAAGGGCATAAGGGGTAGCACCTATGGGAGTGCATATACTAGTTTGATAGGCCCACAAAGCAGGATTGAGTTGGATGTGACAATCACGGCCAACATCGTTGACTATCTTCTTGAGGAGTTTCAAGATGCTCTTGTTGGATGCTTCTGCTTAGCCATTGCCTTGGGGGTAATAGGGTGTGGAGAAATGGTGTTGGATTTTGAATTAGTCACAGAGTTCTTGGACATCCTAGTTTTTGAAGGGTCTTCTATTATCCATGATAATGGATGATGGAATTCTATATTTGCAGATGAGATAATTAAGTATGAATGAGGAGATTTGTTTACTTGTGACGGTGGTGAGGGGACAACTTCAATCCACTTGGTAAAATACTCAGTGGCGGTTATTATGAATTTGTGGCCATTGGATGAGGGTGGATGGATTTTTCCCACAAGGTCAAGTCCCCATTGACAAAAGGGCCAAGGTGTTGTTACAGGTCTCAACTCTTGAGCTAGTGCATGTATTAGGTTCCTGTGTATCTGGCATTGCTTGCATTTCTTCACAAATTGATATGAATTTGTTTCCATGTTCGGCCAATACTAACCCAAACGCATGAGTTTCTTAGCTAAGGAAGGACTGCTAGAGTGTGTTCCATAGATCCCTTCATGTACGTCTTGTAAGGCGGTTTGGGATTCTTCTCGTTCTAAACAACAAAGTACCATCTAGACCACGTCGGTATAGGGTGTTGATAATAATGGTATAACAAGAGGTTTGGCATATAAAGATTCATCGTTGGTTTGAAGATAAGTCAGGTGGGAAGGTGTTGTCCTTGAGGGAAGTGTAAACCTTACCATACCAAGGTGAATCAGATCCAACTAATAGGCATATGGAGTGGGTTTCAGGAAGATCATAAGCTGGTTGCTGAATTGATTCCACTAAGAACTTGTACCGTGACTCATTCTCTAGGATTTTGAGAAGAGAGGCAATGGTTGCCATGGCATCTGTTGCTTTGTTTTCAATGTGAGGTATCTGCTCAAAAGAGATGATCAAAAAGTATTCCTTAAATTCATCAACCATCTGCTTGTATGGGACAAGCTTCTCATCTTTGGTTTGGTAATCATCATTGACCTAATTGATCACTAGTTGGAATCACCATAGACATGTAGCTCTTTGATTTTCCATTCTGTTGCCATTTTGAGGCCAATGACCAAGGCTTCATATTCTGCTATGTTGTTGGTGCATGGGAATAACAAACAGTAAGACTTTAGTATGGTGTCTCCATGAGGAGTTACAAACAAGATTCTTGCCCCCAATCCATGGTTTGTGTAGGACCCATCAAAGTAAAGTTTCTAGGAATGTGTTGATATATTGAATAAGGATTTATCTAGAAATTCAAATTGCATTGGTGTGGTGTTCTGTAGAGGTGTATCTGCTAATTGATTAGCAATGAATTGCCCCTTGATAGCCTTTCTGTCTACATACTCAATGTTGTATTCACTTAGGAGCATTACCCATTTGGCTAGGCAACCTGTTAGAGCTGCTTTTCTTAGTAGGTACTTTAGTGGATCTATTTTTGCAATAAGTTTGACTGGATGTGCTAGCATATAATGTTAGATTTTTTGGGAAGCAAAAACTACCACAAGGCATGATCTTTCTATCTGAGAGTATTGTAACTCATAGCCCACCAATGTGCAACTGATATAGTAGATGACTCTTTCTTTACCTTCATAATCTTGTTGTGTTAGAAGGGCCCCAAGAGTTGTTGGTGTAGCAGATATGTATAGTAACAATGGCTTCCCTTGGATAGGAGGGATGAGAATAGGTGGATTCATAAGATACTCTTTCAGTTTGTTGAATGCCTCTTCACATTTCTCATCCCATCTGAATGGAATGTTCTTATGTAGGAGATGACTGAAGGGTTGACACTTGTTTGCCAGTTGTGATATGAACCTACGGATTGCTTGTAGCTTTCCCTATTAGATCTTAGTTGAGTAAGATTCTTGGGTGGTGGCATGTCTATAATAGCCTTGACTTTGGTAGGGTCCACCTCTATTCCATTTGCCGATACAATAAAACCTAAGAGCTTGCCTGAGGTGACTCCAAACACACATTTCTTTGGGTTCAACCTGACTTTGAATTGTTCTAGTCTCTGAAAGAATTTCTCTAACACATCCAAGTGTGATTCTCTTGTGAGTGACTTTGTAAGGATATCATCTACATAATCTTCCATGGTGACGTACATCATATCATGGAATATAGTGGTCATAGCACATTGGTATGTGGCCCATGTGTTCTTTAGCCCAAATGGCATGACATTCCAGTAGAAAGTGCCCCATGGACAAGTAAAAGTTATCTTATGCTAGTCTTCTGGTGCTATCTATTGTGTGTTTACACAACACACCCCATTTTAACTTGACAAAACAGGGACCCAACTTTTTTCTTGGCTTGGCTTGTGTTTTTCCTACTTTTCAGCGGTCTGGTAAAAGTAAGTCATGCAGGTGATCCTGCATAAGGGAGCTAGGTAAGTCATCATTATGAGGTCAGTTAGTCAAAGTTGATATTTTTTGTCAATAACCTCATGGTTGGAAAGAGTACAAAATTTCATGCAGGTTTGCCCTTTTGGATCACCCTGAGATTCCTTAGGGAACAAAAGTTATGACAAGTCAAAGTCCTGGTCAAACTTGATATTCTATGGGGGGGTCATATTTCTTAACATCATTCATCTTATGAAAGATCACCCCGATCTAATTATATCACCCGATAATCAATTTGGTCTGAAGCTCCGGATGTCAATTTTACAAGATAGTGGTATTTACCCATCAAACAACTTCATATATTTTGCAAGGGTCATATTTCAAATATCACCCAATATTTTGAATATCACCTGATCTTTCAAATATCACCCTATCGCAAAATATCACCCTAGAGCCAATATGCTGATGACATCATCCAATCCCAATGAACAAAGAAAATCACGCGACGGTGATGTCATCATCCTTTTTACCTCGCGGAGTTATATTTCTAACGATCACCCTTTTTCCATAACATGATGGTGATGTCATCTTGATCTTTCGAGAGGGGGGGTCATTTTAGTCATGAGGGGTCATATCTCAAATATCACCTAATCTTTAAAACATGACCTGATAGTTAAATATCACCTGATATTCTCAACATCACCCGATCTTCTAAAGATCACCCCCTCATCTTGCCCAATGACATTTAATGCACATAAATGCAGTAGGTGGATTCTAGCTGATTGTGAACATGATGCAAACACCTGGCAACATCTATAAATCTGTGGCAGAAGATCAATGGTTTTAATCAATCTAACCTGGATTTGCCCTAATTTACCCTAAGAATGAGATTAAAAGTGAATTTACAGGGTCATTTTACATTTACCTTGTGAAGAAATGAGATTTTACAGAGCACAGAACATTCAAACCCTCGTACGACCTACCTATGGATGCAAATAGCTTACAGCAAAATGGAGTACATGATTATCACCGATATTTGAGCCCCTTTTCCGTAATCATCTGCTTAATCCAGGAGAAAACATAATCAAGAATCTATGGCAGATATCAGGAAGAACAAGTCTGATTCAGAATTTCTTAAGCCTATGTTTGCCCAACCTGAGAGAGTACAGTTCAAATATGGTGTCATCATAGATACCCACCAAGGAAACATAGATTTGGGGGCATGGTTAGCCAAGATGGGCAAAGATAGAGAAAGTACCCTACTGGATGTCATTTTTGTATTAGGAATGTGGTATGTGGCTGGATTTCCTTATTCCATGGAAACTCCAGAATTAATAGTTGAGTGTGCCAGAAATTACAACCCTAAGATGAGGCGAGTAGAAAAACATGGAAGGGTGTATGTGGATCTGTCAGTAAAAGGGATTACATCTACTTTCAACCTTCCAGTTGGGAAAAAGGTAGTTAGTATGGATCTGAAGAAACTGGAGATTGAAACTACAAATAACAAGAAGACTGCAAGAAAGAGGATGTACCAATGGAGAGCAAAGAACAACCCTTACAGTGCCTCTGCCAAATTACCAGTGCACCTGTACAAGTTTGATTTTGATGATGAGTATCAGTATATGATTGCCCTACTCAACAGGATGACAGGCCAGCCTACTGCTAGAAGTTTCAAGGATTGGATGTATGGAATTATCATGATGTGCATTTACACATATAACAAGGCAATATGAGCTAAGATCATCAGTGATGCTCTAGATGAACAGCTAATGAACCTAGGGGGCCTGGACTGTTCATTTTATATGACTTCATATATTGTATATTCATGTGCTTATAAAGGTACATTTGATGCACTGACCGTAGTTGGAAAGATTGGCGGCAGTTTGAATGATGCCCATATATGGGACGATTATCCTTAGATGCAGAGAACACATTACCTCCTTGATTACAAATTAGTGAATGATGCATTTTCCATGCATCTGGTCAGAACAATGGAGGAAGATAGAACCAAAAGACTGAGCATGGAAGCTCAGGAAGTTATATATAGACATGGTGCCTAGTTCATCCAGTTTGCCACATTTTCCTACATCAGAGTAGAAGGTTTTGAGGGACAACCCTTGATGTTACCCAGGTACCCTACTGATGGGGTAGTCCTGATGGAGTTTCTAAGATAGATATCAACAATACTGGATGCATATAAAGTAAACAATAAGATTCCTCCAGTTTTGTTTCCAGTAACTATAGGGTGGTACATATGCCTTGATTCAGAAAACATAAAGAAGGCCATAGGTGGTCTGAACTTGATGAATTTATATCCATTCCCACTGGCCAGATCTTATGACCCCTATGGAAGAATGCAAAAGATCATGGGTCAGCCTATACATAAGAAACACTTGGAGGATTTTTGGACTGACTGTGAGGATGAGGCTAAAGTTAGAAGAAGAAAATATTGAAGGCTCACCCTCAATCAGATAAAGACATTTGACATCATCCCAATGCCTGCACAATTGAAGAAAGATGATGGCAAGTTATTGTCAAATGAGTATGAAGAGAAGAAGGTGTATAATGACACCATTTTAGCCCCTGACTTGACGCAGCTTGAAGACATTTCATTGGATAGGTTTATAGGTGGGGTGCTAACCCAAGCATGGGTGGATAAACAAATAAATATATTGAAGAAGAAGGGGATGGCCATCACAGTAGATAACAAGAGGAAAAGGCAAGAGATTCCTGATGAGGAATATCATGACTTTCTTGGAGAGAAGAGAAAATCTAATGGAGAAAGGCTGCCACCCCAAAAACAAGGAAAAGGACCTCCTAGAGGGAAGAGGAAAACTGATGATAGCCCTAAGGGGTAATAATTGAGAGAATTGATATACTAGCTGAGGATGCATCTGCATCAGGATAGGCATCAGCCTCGTCTGCACCACCTCTAGAGGATAAACAAAAGACCAAAAGGATCCTGAGGCCGATTGTGGATATTGCAGAAATACAAGATCAAGGCCAAACTTCACAGCAATATGTGGAGAAGGATATTCTTATTGAAGAGGAGCCTGCAGAAGATGACCCCATGGGGGTCACTAGGAAGAGGAAGGTAGTATCCTTAGTAACATCAACCCCTAAAAAACAAAGAACACATATGAGGGGTGAAATAAGACATGACCCTGTAATATTAAGGGGAGCTAGTAGTGAAGTATTTAGAAAAGAATTGCAACATGATGTGCCACTTCCTACCATAATTCATTTTAAGACTAGAAGGCTAAAGAGAAAGCAAAAGAAGACACTAAAACAACTCAAGGTGGTCCTTTCTCATTGGAAGAGACTGTGGACTTATCAGATGATGAAGTGGTAGAAAATGTAGCCTCTCAGCAGATGGAGACCCTTGCTTCAAATACTCGCATGACACCTCATGGAACCCCATCCTCACAGAGGGTGATATTAGAAGAGTTGAAGGAAACAAAGCAAGAGAAAGAAGATAGTCCAGAGAGGGCAGCCCAACAAATTGGGCTTGATAAATTAGTTGATCAGGTGACTAGCCCTACAGTGATAGACCTAACCTACAGAGAGGATGCAAGTTTTGAACATCAAGCAGGTGCACCTGAGAGAACAGAAAATGTTGAAGAAGTCAAATAGAAAGAAGTGGAGAATTATTCTCCAAATATGGGCCAACAACAACAAGATATATCTGATGAGCCCAAAATAGTTGAAGTCCAAGAAAAGGGTGGGAATGACAAGGCCACATCAAGTGAAGATGCCCCTGGACTCAAGAAACCCCAGGTGATAAAGAAACATCAGATCATGATGACCTAAAGACTCAGGAGGTAGATACAATAGGTGCAGAGCAAAATGTGATCCAAGATCAGGTAAATGCACCTAAGTCAGATACAATGATATCCACATATATAAATGCACCTTAGGATGAGGAAATTACCAAAGTGGATGAAACAAAAGAAGATGAAGTACATGATCAACTACATGATCATCATGTGGATGCACCGCAAGATCCTCCACCGCAAGAAGAGACTCCTCAGGAGGAGGAAGTAGAAAAAGATCACCCTCATGAAGAACATCATGAGGAAGAAGTAAGGAAGTCACCCTCTCCATTGAGAATAGAAATAGATACAGGAGATCAGGGTCGGCATGATGATGATAGACGACAGGGATCTGGAGACCAAACACCTCAATGGCTCGAGAAAGAAATAGGTACGGAATTAGGTTTTGAGATTCAGGAATTGGATGTTTCGACATTATTTTTAGAAACCATCATGAAGCCTAAGAGGAAGGCCAGATTAACCTTAGCCATCAGAAGAGATCCTGCTACGGGCAGAAGGAACACCTAAGTAGCACTTCCCATAGTTTAAAAGGAGAAAGGCAAGATCACCCTGGAAGAATTCTAGATCACCGCGGTTGATTTAGGGTTTGCTAATGAAGACCAAGAAGGTCAGGAAGGGAAAGATATAATAGATTCTTTAACCCAAAGGGTAAAGGGAGAAAAAGAGAAGAATAAGCAACATAAGGAGCACATTGCCCAGCTGCACTCATACATAAAAGGGTTAATTAACCCTAACAATAAAGTTTCAGATCAGGTAGTCCCATTGACTGCAATTTCTCAAGAAGAGGTTAATAAATTGGACCTCATGAAGCATGAGTCAGTGATCATGAGAAAATGGATGTCATCAGCACTAAACGAAGCTGAAGAATTAGTGGGTGCCTCTTTACAGAGGTGGAATTCTTTGAGTATCTCTAGGAAGAAAGTTAATAAATTACAGACTAAGGCGGGAAGGAGATCATTCCAATTGGAGAAAGCCTTGAGTACTTTGAGTGAAATAAAGAGGATTAATCCTTAGATCCTGATAACTCATCAGGTGCTAAATAATAACACTACCATGCTGGTAGATATTTGGTATAAGGATATCAAGTTTGAATGTGATGTACTGAAGAAGTACAGCAATAAATTAAGAGATATCAATGTGAAGCTGCACAACATGATGTCTTATGAAGCAGAAGTCCTAGAAGCCCTAGAAGGAAAAGTAGAGGGTAAAATTGAAAACCAAGATGTAGACTTTGCCATAAAAGCTCTGCATAATAATTTCAGCCGATGGCTGATGATCCTCTCACCCACCTGACAGAAGAAGCAATGAACAAGGTCATGAGAATCAACATTAGAGTGGAGAACTATAATGAAACATTGAGCAGTAGGAAGGGCAAGTTAGAAGTCCTCAGAGATAAATATCAGGCCCACAAGCATGCCATTGCCAAAACTAAAACTCAGGATGGCGGGGAAGTTGATAAGATAGTAGAAGCATATGAAAATATAAGGACAGCATTAAAGGTCCATATACAGGAAGATATTCATCAAGGTGATGAACACACGGAAGGTGATGATCATAATGATCATGATGAAGAAGAAGAGCCTGAAGAGTAGATGAAGATGCACTACAAAGGAAAAATCTGCATCAGGTACTTAGAGGAAAATAAGTTACTTAGATGGTTGCCAGCTGGCAACCTGTGCCATGAGATACTGTTGACCGAGTCAAAAGGGAATATCCACCATGGATCTTAATCGATAAATCTTGATCATAGATCATTTGTAACTGCTCCCTCACCTTATTCTATAAAAGGTGCAAGGATACCTTATTTTAAACATTTGAAGCTTAATTGAAATTAGTTTGCTGAAATATCAGAGCCTATTTCAAAGTTATTGTAAGCATACATATTTTTGCATACTTAATGAAAGAGAAGACCAGTTTGATTACAAATCATCATAAATTCTGAGTAATCTGTGTTTGAATTCTTGATATATGCTTTGATTTGTTGCGTCCCTTGGAGTGCTCATCAGTCTGCATATATTGTCTTCATTCCTCATCCTTTGAAGTTTGCATCATCTGTATCTAGCTGTGGAACATCCTAGTGAAAATATGGTTTGATTTCTTCTTTCTCATGACTGTATCAAGTGTGTATGTGACTCAATAGTAGAAGATTCATCATAATTTGAAGTATTCTTTTACATTTCTTTTAATTTCAGAACAATTCACCATCACAATTGCAAATAATAGATAATCAAAAGCAAATAAACATGAAATATGCAGACATCTCGTAGATACTTGAAGATTTATAGCATATTTGAAGTTAAAGCATGTACTATTGATAAATATCATGCAAAGATTTGAGGATAGACACATCATTTGAAGAAATATCTTGTGTAGAATAAATTTATGTGTAGCATCTTTACAAAAATAGAATCCTACTGATGAGCAACGTAAGGCCCCTGAATGGAAAATAGCAACACACATCAACCACTGAGTAACATCAGTTGATTAAGAACTAATCCATGGAGACTTGGGATCATGAATTCTTTAAATTCATCATATCTTTCAAGATGAGTAAAGGTTGATGTGTAACTTTTATTCTATGTTTGTTTATGACTAACATTATGATCAACACTATCCTAATCTAATTGTATCCTGAGAAGCCATGCATGAGAGATAATATGGTATGGCTTGTTGTTAAGTCAACTATGATATCTATATTTGGAAATGGAAAATCATCCTTACGGCAAGCTTTGTTTAGATCTCTGAAATCATTGCATAGTCTAACTCGGCCATCAGGTTTGGACACTAGTACTATGTTGGAGACCCATTCTAGATAGTCTATAGCTCTAATGAACCCTACATCTAGTAGTTTCTTGAGTTCCTCTTTTACTAACAGTGTAATGTGTGGATGCATCTTTCTAAGCTTTTGTTTCACTAGTTTCACTCTCGGATCTAGTGGAAGATGATGTAGAATCAAATCTGGGTCCAGTCCTGGCATATTTGTGTATGACCAAGCAAAGTTGACCTGCTTTTTCTTGAAGAATGGTATAAACTTAGTCTTCTCTGGTGGAGTTAGAGATTTAGCAAAGTGAATGATCTTAGGTTGTTCCTCTGTTCCAATGTTAACATGTTCTATAGGTTCCATTACAATCTAAGACTTCTCCTGGTGCATGTCGTCGTGGAGAGTGTCAAGCCTTCCATCATCAGGTGTCACAGTTGGGTTTTCACCATCATATGCATTCTTTCTTTTTACTTTTTTGGGATCTAACACTGCCGCAGAGCAATTTTCACCATCAGATCTAGTTTTTATTTTGATATTTTTATAACTAGAAGGCTTGGCACCCTCTTTGAAATAAGCCACAGTATTAAGTTCAATGGCGAAGCTAGCTTTATGATCTCCTTTAGGTAGGTGGTCCCTAAGTTCCATGTAGTCAATATAGGCATCATCATTTTGGAACATATCTAGTTGCGGGGTTCCTTGTAGATCCCAGTCAATAAGCTCATGATGCACAAGGGGGAGGGAGTTGAAGGATAGATTTGATTCATTGATAGTTTGAATGGATATGCTAGGAGGATTGGTAGGGAGAGTGTTCAGGATGGTACATTCCTCTAAATTGTTTATTGCGATAGAACTTGAACCTTCCTCGAAAGTTGTATTCTCAGGGATAGGAAAATCACATTGTAATGGCCTATGTGGTAGCATTTGTCCCTCACGGTAGGGGCTATAAGTTTGAATAATGTCTACCTCTTTGTCATCATAGGAATGCTTTGTCAGCTCATCCCACTCATATTCATTGGAATCTATGTCACTGTCCTCTTGAAGGGTATGGATCATTTCCAGAAGACAAGCATTTGCTTTAGCTTTGCCCTTATCCTTATATCCTAGACCTTTTGTAATTCTAGCCAATGAGGACAAAGAAGGTTGAATGGGTTCTATAATTCCTTCTTTTCTTAGGCCGATGGGGCCTTGTCCTTCATAACCCATTCTATGTAGGATAGACTCACCTCACCCATAGATTTTTGTTGGGAGCTTAGGTGGTTCTTGTTGCGTGCTCTCTTCTTCTATGTAGAGCCATTGTAAGATATCTCTTTCCTCTATTTCATCTGATAGGGTCCCCCATTTTACAAAGGGAGCCGTGGGAGGCGTAGGAGGAGCAGATGGCTTTGGAAAATGCTTGGGTTGCCCAAAGGATCTAGGAGATAGAGGCATTTTGGCAAAGTTGAGGATGTGCTTGATGGAGTATTCCCTTACTCCTATTTCTTTTATGGTAATTTTCTACTCTTAGGGCTTGGATGAGGAAGCTTCAGAGGTAGAATCATGTTGTGGGGTAGGGGATGTAGATGCTCTATTATTGGGTATGATGTAATCGAGTTTTGAAAGGACAGAGTTGTAATGCTGAAAGGGGTCAGGGTCACCTTAGATGGTGACTTGCTTGCCATTATGAGTGAATTTTATGCATTGGTGATAGGTAGAAGGCACAACTTTCATGGCATGAATCCATGGTCTACCTAGGAGAATATTATAGGCTAGCTCCCTATCTAGGACTTGGCACATAATGTCCTTTATCACCGGTCCCACTTGTATGGGTAATACCACTGTTCCTTTGGTAGTTCTCTCCTCTTCATCATAGACTTTGATAGTGATCTTATTCCTTGGATCAACTGTATTTTTAGAGAACCCCAATGTAAGGACTAGCTTGAGCATGCAAATATTTAAACTAGATCCCCCATCAATGAGAACCCTCTTGATGCGGTGCTTATGGATGAAGGCAAAAATATGTAAAGGGGTGTTATGAGGTTGAGACACTGAAAGGTCATCTTGTTCCGTAAACGATATGGTACTAGAGGAGGTTAGATTACCTACCATGGCATGAAACTTCTCTTGGGCCAAGTTCGTGGCTATGGTGGTTTCCACTAAGGCTTTATCGAGAATCTCCTTGTGGGAAGGAGATAGACGCAAGAAATCTAAGATAGAAATGTGGGTAGGAGTCTTCCATAGTTGGTCTATGATGTTGTACTAGTGGGAGTTGGACTGAGAAGGTGATGACCTTGGAAGAATGGTATTTAACATGACCTTACCACTACGAGTGATGATACTGCAATCAGTTCTGTTGGTCTCTAATTATTGGTTAGGTGTAACCACATTGATTTGTGGGACATGCTCTGATATGCAATTGATGGTATAATCAAATGGCACACTTGCATAATTGGCATTACTATTCCCATTATTCTGATTTTATCTGTTGTGGTTGTTGTTATTTCCGTTGTTGTTGTTGTTGTATGGCCTATCATGATTGAGAAGGGAATCTTTGTAAGCCACATGCATCTCATTAGAAGTATGTTGTTGAGCACCTCCTTGATTTTGATCAAGTATGTGTTGAATAACATGTTTGAGATGGATACAATTGTTGGTTGTATGTCCTCTTGCTCTATGATACTCACAAAAGTCAGTGTCTTTCCAATAGTGAGGTTTTATTTGAGGTTCATAATCACTTGTTGGCTATAGAGAGATTTCATTATTGGCCAATAGCTTCCTTAATGTGGATTCTTGGGACTCACCCAGCGGTGTAAAATTTCACCTTGGATTTGAGTTGAACCATGGTCTTGGCTCTTGAGAGAATGTTTTGTTGGGCGTAACATTGCTTGCCTCTCCTTTGAGAGTGAATATTGGTTGTTGTTTGGGAGCCGCCACCTTGGCATCAACTACTCCATCATTGATGAAATTTTTATTCTTAGTCTAAAACTTTGATTTGTCAATCGTGTAGTTGGAGGTAGGTGTGTCCTTATATAACTTGATTTGTCCCTTGGCGATCATAGATTTCTCAACGAACAATCCCATTTCAATGACCTTTGAAAAGGAGGTAGGGCATTGAATTTGTATTTGATAGCTTAGATCAGAGTTGAGGTTGTGGACAAACATCTCCATTAATTGATTCTCGGGCACATCATATGAGCATTTGCTTGCTAGTTGTCTCCACCTTTGTAAGAAGGAGGTGAATGATTCACCACTCTTTTTCTTGGTATTGCATAGGTCAAGCATGGAGACTTCGTGTTCAATATTATACGAGAAGTGCGTGATGAATTTGTTGACTAACTCATCAAAAGTCTTGATGCCCGGTGAAAGCCATGAGAACCACTCCATGGCTTGACTACCTAGAGATCTATGGAATAGTCTCATTAAGAAAGTCTCATTGTGAGCTACTTCCATGGATGCAATGTTGAATTCCCTAATGTGATCTCTAGGGTCCCCTTTCCCTTTGTACTTGTCAAACTTAGGAACTTCAAATCGAAAGGGGTATGGTATCATGTTCAAACTTTTATCAAAGGGATATGGTGCAATTCTTCTAAGGAGTATGTTTTAGTGTTTGTACCTATCTTGAGATCTATCATTTGTTGCGTTAGACCCTTGATTTGTTTCCTCATTTCTTCCATAGGTGTGTTTGGGTCCATGACTTTCATTCCTTTGTCCTCACTAGTGTGGTGTTCATGATTATCCTCTATGGTCTCTTTGAGTTTTCTTAGATCAAAATCAGTGGGGAGCTTAAGTCCAAGATTTGAAAGATGATAAAAATACTTGTGAGGGTCCTCATGGAGCATTTTCTCTAATAAGTATTGGAATTTTTTATCTTGGAGGTGTCCTTGATAATCTTCGTGAGAGATTTCCTCATCACTATCATGAGGGGTGACAATATGGTCAAATGATCTGGCCATTTCAAGTTGCTTTTGGTATTGAGATCTAGTAAGAACCATGCAAGGTGATGTGGGATGTGGTGGGATGAAACTAGAGATTAAAGCAAGATGCCAGTAGAGATTGCTAAGAATAGGATACTTATGACAAGATTTGGGCAAGGGACTCTCTCGATCAATGATTCCAAGTAAGATGGCCGATACAAGATGATAGCCACTAGTAAGGGTACTCGATACATGTCTTACTGTGTAGGGACTAGTCATGCACCAAGACCACTAGCGAAGTTCTGTGACTTACTAGGGTTACTTGAATCCAAAATGATCCAAAAAAGGGGCCTATGCTAATCTGATATGGGATACTTTGACTTTGGACTAGGGAGACTTGATAGAAAGTGAATGAGATGACCAATGAAAGAGAGACTTTGACATGAAATGGATGGAAAAGTGACTGCAAGGTAAGATCTGATCTTGGAACCTAGAACTAGGTTGAAATGGGTACCCAAAAATGGTAAACTTTTCCTCTCAAAGACTGTGGAAGTGCTCACTGTCATGCATGCGCCAGAATAGATGCACCGCATGAACTGGTAAATGTGCGAAAAGTCAGTATATATGCGCAATACTGGTAAATTTCAAATGCGCAGCAACAGGGTTTAAAAGTGCAATAAGTTAGCACAGATGCACAACAAGTCGGTATAAATACGCAGCAAAAAAGGATAAATGTGCCGCTCTAGTTTTTTAGTGTTTTTTGCAAGTTTATGGCAATTTTATGATGTTTTTGGTATCTTTGACTGCAAGAAGGTCTTTTTGATCTGATTTTCTAAAATTATGGCAAGAAGACACAGCAAACACAAAGAATGTTTTTATGGTTTTTTATTTTTTTGTGATTTTTTGACTCTTTTTGGACTAAAAGAAAGAAAGTACAATCCTAGGTTTCAAAGGACAGTATAAAACCAAATTCTCACTATCTCTAGTGAAGCATCTTCGAGAGGTGATAATCGCCCTTCCCTGCACTGGATTATAGGGGTTTTTAGCCACTAAGACAAAGGTGTTTAATAAAGGCAACTATTCGAGTGGTTATACATGCGACAACACTACTCTTTGTTATGGAGTCTCCCAGCCTGCAAGGGTTGCACCTTGGAGGGTTTTGGGGGAGGTTGGTTGTTGGTATAACACAACTACACTCATTGTTTGAAGCTTTCACTCCAAACATAATTTATTTATAGTGGATTGGTAGGGCTTGGCGTCTAGCCTCTTACCACTTAGGGTCATTCCTACTTGGATGAACGGTATCCAAGAGCAGGCCCCTCTAAAGGAAAAACACATGCGAAAATGATATGCTTA
Source organism: Cunninghamia lanceolata (assembly GCA_027924645.1). Lineage (NCBI taxonomy): Eukaryota > Viridiplantae > Streptophyta > Pinopsida > Cupressales > Cupressaceae > Cunninghamia > Cunninghamia lanceolata. The sequence continues at coordinate 9,993,006 of BSBN01001752.1, forward strand.
GCATTTTGGTCACCCAAGATAGGGGAGAGCATAGGCCTGGTATCATTCCCAAAACATAAAAGATAGTGGCTCTTTTCCCCTAGTTAAAAATGAGAAAAACTAGATGAGCTATCTACTTGGGCAAGCATAGAAATTTGTTAACTTCGAAATGATAACAAGATAGCAATGGTTCAATTTTACCCAGATAGCAATGATGTGTTCAATTTTACCCAGATAGCAGTGATTTGTTAACTTTGAAGTGATAACAAGATAGCAATGTTCCAGTTTTACCAAGATAGCAATTAGTTGTTAACTTTGAAGAATAGTGACATAGCAATGATTCAATGATATGCAAGATAGCAATGATTTAATTATCGCCTTCCTAGTTAAGACTATGTGAGATTTGTATGAGCATCCATTTTACTTTCTTGTTAGAAATTGAAGTGTGAGTTAACAAGTGCAACAATATGATTCTAAACCAATACCTAGCCTGCAAAATAGATCAAGAGTGTTCCTACAAAAAGATGTTAGCATTAGTGAAAACTTCAAGGAAACCCTAAAAATCACTACCTAGATTAGATGCGCAGCTTCAGAGCTTCAATGCACAGAAACAGAGCTCAGAAGTGTCACAGTACATATGCACTAAGACAGAGGTCAAAAGTGTAGGAAAACAATATATATGTGGCAAACTGGCAAGTGTGCCATATCAGAGGATAGATGTGCCAGAACATAGTCTGTGTGTGCCAAAAGGATATATGTGCTAGAACAGACAGTAAATGCACTAGATTGGAGATTATATGCGCTGAAATGTTGTATGAACCAAAACAAATAGCAGATGCATGTTAGGGTGTGTTAAATGCGCAGTTTCCTCCTGTGTATGGATTTCTAAAACGCAAAAACTTAGTTTTTGGTTTAAATTGGGGCCAGGCCCCACGGTGGGTGCCAAAAATTTAAGGGAAAATTGGATCCAAATGAATAATCAATATAATAATATCAATGATACCCAAAACTCAATGAAATAATGAACAAAAGAGATGAATCAAACAATGAACAATACAAAAGTAAACCTCCTTTAATTCTCAGCTTCCATTGATCACCTATCACAAATAATCTTGTCTATGAATATGGCCCTCAGAAGGTGCACTTCCTTGCTATGATTCCAAAATGTTCAAATGGGAATGGCTATGATAGTTTTACCATGAAGATGAGCTTCACAATAATGATAGTAGTGTGGTAACAAGTTGATCACAAGCAAATGGAATGACGTGGGTGCCAAAGGCGTGCTGTAATTCCTATAGAGTAACAATACTAAAAGCTTGGATGATTGAAATGGAAGAATAGGGTTGTATTTATAGACTTAGAAGAGAGAAGAGATCAACGGTATAGAAAGAATGAGAAGATCAACGGTATAGAATGGTTGAGGAACATGCATGAATAGGAAGAAGACAAGTGTCACACAAAAGCTATTTTGTTTGAGTTAACTACTTTCTTTTATAAAGATAAGATATGCTTTTCATAAATTAGAAATCTTTTTTTCTAATTTAAGAGATATTGATAAAAACAAGGTTGATTGAGTCAGTTAACTCAACTTGTGGTTTGCTTTTGCATGATTTGAGAGAAATTAAATAATAAATTATTTAATTTTGTGTGCATGAAGAAGAAGACTTAATTTTAGAAGATTTGGAAGATATTTGAAGAATTAGAAGATAAGAAAGCTAATTAAATAAATAAATTGATTTAATTGTTTGTGCATGATTTGGAAGAATAAATAAAATATTTGATTATATTTTATTTTTAGAGATTGAGAGGATTTAAAATAAATTTGATTTGATTTATTCAAATTTGGAAGAATGATTTGATTTAATTAAATAATTAAGAATTATTTAATTGTTTGGAAGAATTTAATTAAATAAAGGATTTTATTTAATTTTGACTTTAGAAGAGGTAATTAAATATTTCAATATTTAATTAATTTAGAGGAATGTGAATTGAATAAATAAATTTGTTTATTTATTTATTGATAGAAGAATTAGAATGAAATAAATATTAAGAATGTTTATTTAGACCGAGTCATGTCATTTTTAGGCGTATACAATATTTATCCCAAATAGCTCTTCCCTAGCTTTCCAAAATCATCTATTTACTTCTTGTTCCCTATGCTATACCTTGTATATGTTAGAATAAAGTGTTACACTCTCATCAAAGATGCCTTTTGCACTCTCAATGTCATCCCTGATAGCAAAGTATGCAAAAAGCACTATTATTTCTTTTCATCTTCAATAGGCATAAATATAGACTTACAATCCAACTATCTTTAATCTATTCCCCAATCAACTGAAAGGCCTATCATTCCACTCCTGTGAATGGTAGCTAATTCCCAAAATAACAATCTACATTTCTAAGACCTAATGAGTAGTCTATATATAGACTCGAGTATACAAAACCCACTTTCAAGAACGCAAGAGAAAGATTTTTTGGCTCCTACTATTAGAAGAAATAGAGCAATTCTTAGGTCAATAGAATTCCCTACCCTCTAGTAACTAGTTTGTGCTCCATGCTAGAAATTTCTCTATAGCCTAGGTTTGAGCATGAGTGCCCTAGTAATTTTAAGCTAAGGTTCAAAACTTTAAAAAATAACCTTTCCTCAGTTGAAAATCAATCATGGTATCAATTTCACAACCTAGCCTACATGACAATATATGCCATCTCAAGACATGTTTTTATTTTTCTAAAAGTGTAAAACAAACAAGAACTTAAAAAAACAATGAAAAGAAGTCCTTTACATACAGAATAGAAAGGGTATAAACAAAACCCACACCATGCATACAAGCAAGAATCTTTCCAAGATCAGTTGTGGGTGTCACCAATACATGAACATTCTTCCCAGCCAAAGTCATTATGCCCACTGTGTTTTGAGGATTTGACTACACAAATAAACCAACATATGGTAGATCCAACTTTTATTTCCCTAAATCAATTTATAACAGAGCCTAAATGATGAACCAAAAATATAAACAGATCGGGTAATAAAAATAACCAAACCTGGGTTTTTGCCCCACATATAAGATTGACTGTATCTTCCTGTGCCTGAAATCTAGAGGGGTCGTAATCCCCATTTCTCATCCACTCTGAATTGTCTATGCATATCATAGTAGCCTAACAGAACACACATGATATATATTACTTAATAAATTTGAATTAAACTACCTAGGGCAAGGATTGAATGGTTTAATATCAAATTGAAATTGTGAGAATGATGTATACCTCGAGAACCATGGTGCATAATGAATTCAATTAGCAATGGAGATGAAAAGAATAAAAAATCTGTGTGAGAAATATGCCTTGGCCTCACTGTATTTTTATGAGCTTTTATCTTTTGTCTACAACCCCGCTCTCTTTTTAGCTTTTGATCTATACTTTCCTGCCTCCACAAACTAAACCTATTTTTAAGTAATTATAGGGTGTTCTTCGAGTCTATAATAAAGCAAAATAAAATGACTACACTTGCCCCTTTTAAGAGTTGTGATATTAAGTAATATGTGGGATGTAATTATTATAAAATTATATTGGGAAGTGTTTTTTTATTATTTTTATATGTTATAGTTTAGTTAAATTAATATGTATTTTTTAAATATATTATATTTAAAAGATGTAGAAAAATAGTAATATATATTATTTTAAAAAAAGAAATGGTGCGAGAGGAGTGAAAATTAGAAGAGAGATAAATAATTGAGCAACAAGAGAAAAGCATAATAAAAAAAGAGGAGAGTTCGTGAAGAGTAGAGGAAAGAAGAGACGAATTCCTTGCCCACCTTTTCAGAAGTCTCTAGGTCCTCTCTAAACAAGCTTTATCACCCATGCAAGTAGCTGCTATACTTATATGCTAAAACCCAAAATGCCTCATGCCATCAAATTGGCACACAAACCCTCTCTAGTCGGCTCCAGCTCCATTAATAATTAACAAACCCTCCTTCTGTTTGTAGAGGTGCATTGCACAAATAATGCCAATTGTACTCCCCACTCCCCCATCAAATTACCTCTACCAAATCCTGTACTCTACTATACTCCCCACTCCTGCCAACAATTTCCCAATTTGCTATTAACCCTACACACAATACAACCCACTCCCAATAATTTCCCAATTCAAAATAGTTTTTTTTAATTACCCAGTTTAATATCATATTGTCTAATTTTTATTTGTGTGACTAATCATTTAGTCATTTTTATTTGTGTGACTAATTATTCAGTTGTGTTTTTTACCTGACGATTAAATTAGTCATTTATAGCTACGTGACTAAAATTTTGAGTCACATAGTCATTTATTTTCCAAATTCTACTAGTGTTTTGATTATTAATTTTTATCTTTTGATCATTTCAAAACTACCTTGATATCACTATATCATGGTACATGGCATAACACTTAGACTGGGGCATGGTTATTGTTTTTGTATGTTGTGCTTGTGGGTTGGTCTTATTACTCTAATTTAGTATTTATATCTTGTCAAATGTAGGGTTGGTTCTAGTATATTGATTTCCTTTTGCATCTAAGGTTCATCATACCTTTTTTGTACTATGGACTTATGCTATGAGACCCCTTCCCTCATCTAGACAAGATTGTACTATCTTGGGCATGCATGGGATCATCCTATTGTTTATAGGTCTAGTCCATGTAAAGGATGGATATACATCATCACCTTGGTCCTTCATAACTTGGTGAGAATATCCTCTTTGCTATAATAAATCTAGGTTTTCTCTCAAAATGTCAACACAATTTTCACCCCAACCCATCATCCTTAATCTACCCTCATCCCCCATCCACCAAACCATGTGATTATCATCAAAATCATCTCACCTTGGCTTAGCATTAATAAAGGAAAAAGACCCAACCCATCCCTCCCATTCTAACAAATCCTTCCTAGATCCTAACCATCCTATCCTAACCAACCCCATCCCATCCCATAACCAATTCCACCTAACCCAAAAATGCCTCTCTAATAATGTGGCTCAAGTGACCAAGGATACACCATCCCCAATCTATCCCAACCCCCCTCCTAACCATCCACTAAGCTCTAAGCATCACATGTATCATGACTAGCATCTTCCATCCTATCATCAATACATCATAATCACTGTCCATACATCATAGTCATTAACCATTTACCATTTCATTAGATTAATCATTATTGCATTAATCATTAACCATTTACCATTTCATTACATTAATTATTATCCATCTATCATATCACTTTGCATCCATCCATAATTTATGTTTATTAATCTAAGCATATATCTCCATTTACATTTCCATTTATCCATACATAATATATGTTTATTAATCTAAGCATATATTTCCATTTGCATTTTCATTTATCCATACATAATATATGTTTATTAATCTAAGCATATATTTCCATTTGCATTTCCATTTATCCATCCATACTATAAGTTTATTAATTTAAGCATATATCCATAATCATCAATAAAACATCACATTAATGCATATTCCACATCATAATCCACATACATAATCATAAACCATAAAATCATAATCCATATGCACACATCATCATAAACCATTATACACATCAAATCATAAAATAAAACATCCATAAACCATCACATCATAATCATCATAACATCCATAAATACATCCATCAAGTGCATCCATAAACATCATGCAAACATCATAATGCATAGTCATAATCATAACCATCACATCATAATCATAAAAACATCCATAATGCATCATAATAACCATAACATCACATAAATATCATAACACATCCATATATCACTGCCAAAAATCAACATCTCATATAAAATATCCAGTACATCAAGGTCATGATACAAAATTCCCAAAGAGCCAAAATACATATAAAAGCCTAAAGGCATACATAAGCTCACGAGCCATGAACAAAACTCTTCTATACAGACAGAGTAGGAGAACTAGGAGGGGACCTCTATGGTGCTATAGATCCTATAGGCCATGAAGGAAGTGGCCCCATAAGTGGTTGTTGCTGAGGTGGCTACTATACTGAATTCTAAGAACACCCTAATCTATGTGATGCAGTAGCCCTAGAATGGCTCCTATAGCTCTCACGCTGCCCTGCAGGAACCATCCACTCATAGAGAGTACGATAGTGTTGGGACTCTCTCCCAGACTCATAAGCCTATTGTTGAATCCTACCTAGCATGTCACCTAGCCATTTGCCCATCGCTTTCCATGCCTCATCTCACTCATGCTGATAGTGCTAAGCTTGACCCTACCATTGTGTAACCTAGGCCTACAGCTATACAATTTGAGCCTACAACTAGCTTTGTAATTACCCAATCTATACTTGTAAGATCTCCACCTACTACCCTCCATTACCCCATCCTACAACTCCTCCATCTATTAGTCCCTGTAGCCTCTAAACCTTAGTCTGAGTGTTATCTCACTCTGTATGGACTAAAGCAGACTCCTACTACTACTGTTGAACCTATTCCTCTAGGCTTGCTACATGAGCCTGTAGTGTGTCCATATCATCCACCTCATCTCCCCTCCTCTGATGCACTCTATGTCAATTGGTAGTGGATGGATCAAGAATTGCACCAGACGTCCCTACATGTGATGGCTCAACACCTAATATCCCTGCCTCACCCACTACCGCCTCAGCCAAAACTTGTATCCCCTCCCCCAATCATCCCCTTTGTCTCCATTTCCATCTCTCCTACCCTCCTCCTCCTCCTCCTCTACCTCCTCCATAACATACTCCTCTCACTCCTCCTCCTCCTCCTCGGCACTAGGATCAGCATCTGGAAGCGTGAGACACACAGGTCTCGCCTACCTCCACCATCCATCATATGAAGTTATTTTCCCTAAATCTTCCACATCACCAGTCCAAGCCCATCTAAGCACCTATAACCTAGCCAAATCCAATAGTGCTAAGTGATCATCCATCATTGGTGGCCATAACGACAAGTCTTCTCGCACCCGTGCAAAGATCACAATAACCTGTGGAAGGTCCTACACCTCA